>CM060434.1:126152636-126858708 GCA_030545235.1 Helianthus tuberosus | reverse complement strand
GACCAATCATCTTCCAGAACCGGTGTGAGGTTATCTTTTTCTTTCTTTTTTGCTAACCCAACCAATCATCTTTAAAATAAATAAATACACGCCATGTTGCTGCCACGTAATCATCCTATTATAGAAATATGAAACGGACAAATAGATGGATAACAATAAAGTGAGAAAAATATACAAACGTTCAAAATGTTAAAGAAATGTCAATTTATGTTGTAAGTTGGAACTTGAAGGACTTTGTTTTCCTTCCAACCTTCATCTAAGTAAAATTCCCATGTGTATCACGGCATGAATTTGTTTTTCATCGGTATTGGTTCAATTCATTTAAGACACTGGTACAGTATCGGTACTTGGTATAGTTTAGCAATACCAAATCTTAATAACATTCCAACCGAAAAGGAAAAAAATAAAGTCGTGATACGCTCAAAAGAATACCGACATGTGTTTTACATCGATCGAAAACCATAAAAACAAAGTCCGATACTCTTCAGATTATAGATACCATTTCGGTTTGTCACAGTACCGCTAATCGCCATAGCTTACGATAACAAAAAAGTACTCACCGTTTACCATGTCAGTATGCGTATTACGGTATTTAAAAAAAGAAAAAAAGGAAGAGAAAATGCTGGAAGGTTCAAGGTATGACAACAGCCAAACTCTAACTTTTATATTAATTAAAAAGTTACCGAAAAAACATTTATAAAAAAAATGGTTAAAAATATAGCTTCTTAAATGAATCCTTGAATATCACATGTACTTTATACCAACAAAAGCATTCTAACCATGAACAATGTAATTACCCACCAGAGATTAATTTAGAACAAGTGAAAAATGTTTTAACTAAAGTTAGGTATGATTAGGCGCTCTCCTAATTCGGTTGTCTATTGGCGATTTCTTGATCTTCCGTTTGAGTCTCTTCTTTTTTAAATTTATGTATCTTTTTCTTGTAACCAAAGTTTTGTGGATTTTTAAGACCTCTTCCACCCATACTACTAGTTACGTATTATTATTTTACTTGTTACACTTTCTAAAGGTATTATTTCCGGATATCTTTCCTTTAACGGGCCACTTGCAATCCAGCTATCGGTCCAAAATCTAACTTGATTGCCTTCTCCTACCTTTGTTACTATGTTTACTTTCAAAGACATGTTCATTTTTTAGAATTCCTAACCTACACTATATCTTTCCATGCTCCACAATATTTTATTTTTTACCGGTATGACTTGAATTGCCCTTGTGCTTTCATGAATGCATTTAACAACTTTGACCCAAGCGATGATGGATTGTCTTTGAACTTCCACCACCACTTCGCCACCAAAGCTAAATTTGCACTACGAATATATCCTATACCAATCCCGCCATATTTCTTTGGTATTACATCTTGTTCCAAGACACCCACCTTATTTTGCTCTTCCCTCTGTTCCCCCCCTAAGTAAAGTCTCTTCTAATTGACTCTAATGTTTGTATAACATTTTAGGTGCTACAAACAAAGAGAAAAAGCAGTTTGGTAATGCCCCTAAAACCGCTTTTGCTAATACATTGAATAAGCATTTTCTATTCACTAAGAAAATGTGCCACCTTTTCTTGTAACTTCCCCTAAGGCTGGAGGGTGTGGGGGCGCCACCCTCGCCAGCTGGACGCCTATAGCGCCCCCCCTCAGCCATCCACCACACCCCCGGCGCTATGCCGGGGCGCCATTGAAGGCCCGCCATGGTGGTAACGAGCTGAAACGCCATTCAGGTGGGGCCCACTAGTTCGACAACCAATCAAATGTTTTTTTTTTTTTAATTTTGTTTAATAGAGGCTCCATCCACACCCTCTAAATTAAAGGGGGGCTCCATCGCTGACGTGGATCCTATGTGGACTTGATAAAGCCCCATGGGGCTCCATCCACACCCCATAGCCTAAATGTAAAAAGAATTTTAACCACCAACAAAAATTTAGGTTTTTTAAATGTTAAAACTAGGGTGATTCTGTAAAATATAAATTGCTTAAATTTATAATTCATATATGTATTAATTCATAAGATTTTGATGAATAGTGCATACTTTTGTCTTTTATGGTTTTGGTTTTTTTTTTTTAACTTTAGGGTTTTTTTATTTATTTTTGTTTTACAAGTTTGATTTTTATTTTTATAATTTTGTCATAGAAAGTTAAACAAGTTTAGTTTTTTATTAGTTTTTGTTGTACGTTTTTTTCCAGGATTGGTCGTCGTTCGATTGCTACTTAGCACAATGTTTGGTGGTCATATTTGGTTCCTTAGGTCTCGGTTGCTATTTAGGACGATGTTTGGTAGTTTTTACGTCACGTATGTCACATGTTGTTAAAAATTAGTGTTTTCGTATTATGTTTTTCCCCTTTTTGATCGTAGTTCAGTTGTTACTTAGCACAGTTTACGCACCCAGCCCGACAACGCTGGCAACACAGTTTTACACCCCCCGCCCCGCAACGCGGGGGGCTTAAGACTAGTTATGTTTAAAATAATACAATGGTTGTAAGAGACTTGGTGAAACTCCGGCTTCACACTCGAGTTTGGCTCAAGGAGACTCAAGCTCAGCGCAAGCTCGGCTTAAACATCTCAAATCAAAAATATTGGTTTGTTTTTGGGTTTAACATCCTATTCTAGGCCTTAATAAAGTTAGGCCCAATTCATATATTCCAATTTCCAAGCTCTTTTTCTACTTTATAGGCCTTTGTAAAGTTAGACCTTAATTCGTATGATTCCAAACTCTTTTTAAGTTCAAGGTTGGGCTTGCACTTGCTAAAAAAGATTTGGACAAACTCGTCTTACTTTGTAAGGGTACGAGCCTGTGAGGGGCATTACTTGATGAACCCGACAAACCCAAATCAACCAACCAACCCTGGAGTGACACCTCATTGCAACCTTTATGGACCCGATTCAATTGCGGTGGCGTTCCCACCGAAACCAGTGAACCCGAACCCAATTTCCAACCCTTTTTCCATGTGCTTCTTCGTATCACTCTCCAGTTCATCAGCCACATAATCCATCCCGATTCACACTAAGATTCAATTGCTTCAACGTACCAGATATGGCTGTTCATTTTTATCCAAAACCCGAAACCCGACCCGAATTCAAAGCCACCGAACCCGAATTAGCGAATACCCGAGAAACCCGAACCCGACTAACCCGAAGTTTAAATGGTTCGGTTATCGGGTCACTTTTCCCCCTACCAAAAACCCGAACATCTCGACCCGAAAACCTGAAACACGAAACACGAAAAAAAACTTTTTCTTGTAGAAGTGTTTTGGTTTGGAGTCTTTAATATATGAAACATTAAGTTTTGAGACTTTTAAATATTATAATACCATATTGTCAAATAATGTTTGAACTTTGATGATGTTTTTAAAGTAGCAATATGAATTTTGATGATATCTTTTAAAAAAAATTAATTTTTCATTTTACATCTAAACCCGAAAACCGAACAACCGACCCGAACTAACCCGAACCCAAATAACCAAAACGGACTAACCCGAACTTTAAATGGGTCGGTTATCGAGTCAATTTTTCCTAGACAAAAACACAAACAACCCGACCCAAAAAACCCAAAACCCGATGAAAACCCCTAGTACCAGATGAACCAGACAAACCCGAATTAATATTTCGATAGTTGAGTGATTCATGTAAAACACGGATCCTTGTAAAAGTATCTTTATAGTTAGGGATGCTACCGTAAATATAATATTAAAAAAAAAAAACCGTCATCCCTGAGAATGAGTTAATCTGACCCCAATATTAACGGCCATACCATTACCAAGCCCTCTTCTCATTCCCATTACATCGCATCGCATCATCTATCGCTACAGGTACGCTTTTCATTATTCAAATCAACATTTTATTTCTTTTATGATTTCATCTACAAAATGTTCATGTTAATTTAGAGATATTTACACGTTGGTTACCTCATCTCAAATTTTCAAATTGTAAGATTCAGATTTGGTATTGATTGAATCGATAATTATAAAACTATGGATACATTGTTTTTAACAATTTACAGAATTAATTACAGTGTGCAGCAGATATGGAAGATTACAGAAGACAAGGTGGAATTCAGCAATTGCTAGCTGCTGAACAAGAAGCTCGACAAATCGTCAATGCTGCAAGAACCGGTATAGATTTCATATTTCCGCTAAAACGTGTAATCTCAAACAAATAATGATTTTTTTTTTTGTTTTTTTATCGTTAGCAAAATCGAACAGGCTTAAACAAGCCAAGGATGAAGCTGAAGATGAAGTAGCCAAATATCGAACCCATATGGAGAAAGAATACCAGAAAACAGTCTCGGAGGTACACGAAAAACACACTTACATTGTTCTGATCTATCCATGATGATGAGATGTTAAATATTTTTGTTTTGTTCATTGATTAATAAACAGTCAACCGGTTTTTCTGGAGTGAATGTAAAGCGACTCGATGAAGAGACGGTTAAAAAGATTGATCACTTGAAGAAACAAGCTGCAAAGGTTTCGCCAGAGGTCGTCAAGTTGCTTATGAACCAGGTCACTAATGTCTAGATTTAATTTATTTACTAGTGTCACTAAATTCTTGTTTTCGCGATAAATAAGTTTGTTTATGCAGCATTTATTTTTCAGATATGAACATCATTTTGAATGTGTTAATAAAGCCATGACATTGTTGCAAACTTGTCAGATATCAATTAACAAACTTACGGGATTCGTGTTCGTCCTTTACAAATGTTAGTTTCAAAACTAAACATCAACTTTACCAAAAAAAAAAAAACTAGACACCAAAAAAAAAAAAACTAGACATCAACTAACTATTAAAAAGCAGAAGTCGACTTTTTTGTATTGAGTTTGACATCCATGAGATCAGCGACGAACCCCGGTTGTGAAATCTTCACTCCCTCGACACTTGTGTCCCCAGTCAACATCTTGATGACTGTAGACATTTTGGGCCGAAGCTTTGTGACCTCTTGAACACATAATAACCCGACCTTCATGAACTGCACACCTTCGGCTCTTAACCTATCATCATCACCCCCTTTTAACAACACAGGGTCCACCAGCTCTACTAGACGCTCGCAGTTATGCATACCCCATGCCTGCACAAACACGTTTGCATAAAAAAACAAACACAAGAAGAACATTTAGCACGTCTAGAGTTCGGTTTTAAGTTTTAACTTACCTTATCAACCAAGAATTGCTCTCCATGTTCAATATCGAAATTTACGACTGACTGTCCACTTATTATTTCAAGAAGTAGTACGCCAAAGCTATACACGTCAGATTTTCGAGTCAAACGTCCACTGACAGCATATTCTGGAGAAAGATACCCTCTAGAATGAACATATGAAATGTCAGTGACATTGTACTAGAAAGTAGAGACCGAGAAAAAAAAAAGAACGTGTTTGTTTAGGACTTACAATGTACCAGCGACACGAGTACTAATGTGAGACGTGCCTTCTTGAAATAACCTTGCAAGACCAAAATCCGCAACTTTTGGATTAAAATTGTGATCTAAAAGCACATTGCTTGCTTTGATATCTCTATGAACTATATGAGGGTTTATCTCTTCATGAAGATATGCTAATGCTTTAGCAACTCCAAGTAAAACATTCTTCCTCTTTGTCCAATCGAAGCTATTCCTATTTTGCTCCCGACCTGTACATAAAAAAACAGGCTGACCATTATTAACAGTTGCTACATGATCACGAGATCCAGACACATGACAAAATGCAGGGTAAATACCTAGAAATTGATATGCAAGGCTGTTGTTTTCCATATAATCGTATACCAAACATCTTGTCGCTTCTTCAACGCAACATCCATGAAGGTTTACAAGATTTTCATGCTGCGCATCGGATAATGCAGCAATTTCGGATATGAATTCACGTTCTCCTCTCATTGATTCGAGTTCAACTGATAACACTTTTATCGCCACCATTGTCCCGTCTGTTAGTCGACCCTGTTGAATGCAAATTAACTTCATTTTCTCATGCAATCATCAAAGCAGATAAACAAGCTTGACAAGTGCATCACTAGATTGCGCGGTCCACACGATAGATGATGCATTTTTAGTGTAAAAACAGAGAATGTGATGTGTTTTAATTTTTTTTGGCTTATTCATGCAACATTTCTACTTCTTTTGATAACTTCAAATAAAAGAATAATTGTCTAAAACTAATAGCATCATAGTCACACTCAAACAGAATACTAGGTACATTAATTACCTTGTAAACAGCACCACATCCTCCTTCTCCAACTTTGTTCTTGGAACTGAAACCATCACAAGCAACTTTCAGCTCATGGTAAGAAAACAACCTAAATTTCTTACCACTTTCTCCACCTGTATTTCACATTTCATATTTGTCATTTCTTAGTCTCAAATGTTGAAAAACACCCATATTGCAAGAAACAATAACCCATGATGAAAAAAAGTAAAAAAATCATTTCTTGATTCAAATTATTCATATCAAATTCTCAAAAAGACCCAATCTTTTTCATAAAACAGAAAAGGGGAAACTTATGCTGACCTTTGTCATTCCTACTGACCACCACTTTGTCATCTGAAGTTGAGCAAAAACACTGTAAACAGGGGAAACACATCTTCATAGTTGTATAAACCTATAAACTATAAACCTTATAAATTCACTAGATTTACAGAATCTTTGAAATGGATCTTGATGGGATTGGGTATGGAAGAAAAAGAAATGGATGTTGCAAGAAAGATAGAATCATTGATGGTGATGATATATAGAATGGATCAAAGAATTATGTTTGACCTCTGAGAGGACTTTGGACCATCTTCCTTTGAACAGAACGGGTAGAAGTAGAATAGAAGAGTTGATTGGTTTCACATCAGACGTGTTTATGACCGAGCAAAAGATTAGGATGTGAGGTTTGTTCAATAAAAGTGGATTGCTTGACTTTTCATGAAATCATAATCTAAAATTGTTGTTTACATACAAGTGGAACTAGATTGTGATGGAGATTCTATTTGTTTATTCTAAAAGCACAACAAGAAACTTTAGTAATGATTTTAAGAAAATCTTTTAATCTGTTAAGAAGCAAAGGCAAAAAGTAAAAGAAATATAAATTAAGAGTCAATTACATGGTTTATGGCTAGTTTCATCTTTGTGTACTAACTTTTTTAACAGGTTTAAGCTTTATGGTTTCAATTTTATAACACATTTGGGTACTAACACCAAAATTAGTTAATTTTATCAATATAATAACTAAAATACCTTTCCATTTTTTTAATTTTATCAATGTAGCATATTTGGGTACTAACACCTAATTTTATTTAAGTTTAAATCAATTTTACGAAATCTATTTTTTTATTTTCATCTTTTTATTATATCTCTTAATTAACATAAAATCTATTTATTTTTTTATTTTCATCTTTTTATTAAATTTCTTATTTAACATAAAATCTACTAGTTACCCCAGTATTTTTCTTTTTGTTCATTTACATTTTACTATTTTATAACTTATACAGTTTCTATATTTATTATATTGATCACTGAGATATAAAAGATATATTAATATAAAACTAATTATATGCACAATTCCGTTCTAAAAAAATAAATATACAGCTGAAAAGTTTACTCGATACATGTTAGTTGAATCCAAAATTGAAACCGAGTAAGGTTTACATTATTTAAAACTAACAGCTTTATACATGTCTATTTTTTTAATTTACATGAAATATATTTATTATTATCTATCATATCTATCCAAAATTGAAAACGAGTAATGTTTACATTATTTAAACCGAGTAAGATATTTAATTTACATAAAACTATATAGCTAGTAGATTTTATTTAAAAAATCTATTTTAAAAAGAGTTAATTACATAGTTAGTCCATGTGGTTTGCACAAAGTAACATACATAGGTACTAATAGTTTAAAATCACATTCTAGGGTATTAATTTTTCATTTTGTAACGTTTGGAGGTATTAACGTTATTTGTAGGTTTAAAATCACATTCTATTAGTACCTAAGTATGTTATTTTGTGCAAACCACATGAACTAACTATGTTAATACCCTAGTAGTTAATACCTCCAAACGTTACAAAATGAAAAGTTAATACAATAGAAGGTGATTTTAAACTATTAGTACCTAAGTATGTTATTTTGTGCAAACCATAAGGACTAACTATGTAATTAACTCTTTTAAAAAATACTGGTGTAACTAGTAGATTTTATGTTAAATAAGAAATTTAATAAAAAGATGAAAATAAAAATAATAAATAGATTTTATGTTGATTAAGAGATATAATAAAAAGATGCAAATAAAAAAAATAGATTTTGTAAAATTGATTTAAACTTAAATAAAATTAGGTGTTAGTACCCAAAGGTGTTACATTGATAAAATTAAAAAATGAAAGGGTATTTTAGTCATTATATTGATAAAATTAACTAATTTTGGTGTTAGTACCCAAAAGTGTTACAAAATTGAAACCATAAAACCTAAACCTATTAGAAAAAGTTAGTGTCCAAAGATGAAACTAGCTATAAACCATAGGGTCCATCTGTGTAATTAACTCTATAAATTAATAAACTTTAGAAACTACATTGTGCAAGTAATTATTCCTTTTAACTAATTTTCTTTAAACATAAAATTATCGTCAAGTAATAATTATAAAAAGGCGAGCATAAGAACGCAACATGTCAACACGTCACCTTTATTTAATGATATCCTTCTGATATACAACAAACGTGGGCTTCTCTTTTCTCATTCTCCCTCCTTCATGTCAGCGTTCGTAAAGCTACAATCCATCCATTGTTGGTGCTACAAGCAGTGGCGGAGCCACATTGGGGTGAACGAGTTCATCCGACACCAATAAATTTTACGTATCATATGGAATGTGTAATATAAAATTTCGAACGATGTAGTTGGTTTTTTAAGACTGACACCATTGGTTTTATAAAGAAAAAACCACCCCATTGGCATGAAAAAACTATATAAATTTCTTAATAAAGAAACAAATCATGTAGACGTTTTACATAATAAAAAAAAATATAGTTTATAAGTTAAGCTCAGTTACTTGATTCAATCTTATATATAGCAAATGGAATTTGGACATACATGAAGTCATATTACTATGCATATTATTTACACTCGACGAAACACGTCTTAGGGGTTATTAATATATTGTCTTAAGCTCTTCAAAGAAAGAACATGATTTAGTGAATGAAATTGGGATGATTAATGCAAAGAACCAACAATTACAAACGTTTAGACTTGGAGGATCAAGATATATCTTCGTGAAAGTTACCATTAAAGACGTTATGAATCGTTTAGACATGAAGGATCAAGATATGGTGTCTCAAGAACTTTTGCACATGGAAACTTGAAGTATTTTAACCTGAATATGAAACCTATCTTTTCTAATAAAATAGAATTTAAACTAATTATTTGGTGCCACTTGGACCTATTCTTTGGCTTCCTTTTTACAGAGAAACGATTCTAGATAACTAGAAGTGGTAAATACTGGTTATAAAAAATGACTTAGTGAACTTCAATACATTTTAGTTTCAGAGGTTATTTATTTTCTTGTGACCAAAAATATATTTGTATTTTTAATTTATAGATGTTTGTTAAATAGTGATTCAAAAGCTCTAAATTTTATAAGTTTTGACATTGGTAAAATTATTTTTATAAAGATTGTAATACTTTAATTTGATATGTAACTCCAAATATTATTCACATTAGTTATTAATTTAAAAATCTTACATACGTATATAATATAGTTATTTAACGTATTAACGTATTAAACTATTGAATATGTATAAGTGTTTTAACAATATAAAATTTTTAATTTTGCTTTCTAGATTTATTGAATTTTCTTTATAAGCATCCGTATTATAACTTTAACATATCTAAACTACAAAATGTTTTAAAAAAAGAAAAAAACACTTATGCAACCCTTACACGGATTTCTAAGTTGCTAGATATTTTATATAAAGGCCTGTCTAGAATGAGTAAAGAAAATTTAAAAAAAAATAACCCTATATAATCTATGATATTTAGACCACGTGTTACCACCTCACACCCTTGGTGAGGTGGATGGTCGGTTGCTTTAACGAGCGTCAAACACTGGAAATTGGGGCGTGAAAGGCCGGTTAAAACAAAGGGGCGTGGGCTACACCACGACGTGAAGGCAATGGGTTGTAGGCCAAGGGCTCTCTCAACCAATCAGATTAACTGTTTTCTTTTAATGTTTTTTATTTATTTGGTATAAATATCATTTTAGTGGGTAGTGGATGGTGAAAACTTGTAAAACTTTTACACACAAAAGTGAAAAGAAGTGAGTGAGAACTCATGACAACGTTTGCATCGATGTGGTTCATTTTTTATGTGACAGTGAAAATTTGTGAAATCATTCCACATGGAGAGAAATTAAACCGAGAGGAAGTGATTTGTATCTCTCTCCTAGTAAATAGCTTAAGTTAAAGAGTAGGATTAGTTTAACTAGGATTTTCTTTATGGGGATAGAGTCATATAAATAAACTTAAAGTTGATCTAGATTACAAATCAGACATCGATCTTGAGTTTTATGAACTTAATAGTTGAGAATCAACTACTGACACTAAATTATAATAAACAGAGACCTGAGAATCCGACACCGTACCTAAATTTATAAAAACTAAGCAAACAAATAAGCGCAACAACGGTTTACAAAGAAAATGCCACTTTTGAAGAATAAGAGTGTCGATGAAGAAAATCAGAAAAAAGTTTGGAGCGGCAAACAAAAGAAAAAATACATAGAAAAAGAACAAAGTTAATAAACAAGTTGTTAGTTAAGGCAAAAGATCAAATACAAATAAACTTAACCTACTAAACATACAAATTGAATGAAAAGTCAAAAAGACAAGGTGACATTTTTGTAATTACCACTCACTATCAAAGTTACTATACAAATGTGAACTCAACCAAAAATACCTAAAAAACACAATTTTTTTTAAATATTTTTTATAAAAAATCGTTACGGTTTGTAAAAAAAAATTTACTAGTAAAAGTAGCGATTTTTTTATAAAAAATATTAAAAAAATTTATTGTGTGTTTAGTTTTTAGCATTTTAGCTTGGGGGGGGGGGGGGGGGGGGAGGGGGGTTAGGTTTTTTAGATACATTTGTAGAATAGCTTTGATAGTTATAGATAATTACAAAAATGTCACCTTGTCTTTTTGACTTTTCCTTCAATTTGTATGTTTAGTATCTTAAGATTATTTGTACAAGAACTTTCCCCTGTTAGTTAAAGTATATTATCATAGTTTTGATTTGAATATGATAGTTTTGGATCAACCAAAGCATTATAAAGTTATAATTAAAAAAATCATCCGTGACGGAGAAGGTTTTAGTTATTGTACCAACTATTGATTCATCCAACCCACATGTTGAATTGAAATGATAAATAATTGTGATTACAAAAAGGCATAGTCATTGAATACTTATCATCACTGAAAGAATTCTCCCGCGCGTTAGCGGCGAAAATTCAGTTGATTTTAGTTCGAATTATTAGACAACAACTGAAATAAAACAATTTATATCATATCTAAGAGGGACAAAGACCGATGGGCAAAATATCAAGACACAACATTGAATTAAAATTATGGAGCTGACACGAGGACAAATCATGGGCTGAGCCGAGAATACCCCTTTGACACCGACCTATGTTTCAAGGATACAAGTACCAAAGTGGAAGTTCCCGACACATATGAATCATATGTTCTTTCTGGCATGGTTGGTTGTTCACTTGGATTTTTGTTCACAAACATGGGGTTTGAAGAAGTAGGATTAACTAGCGCAAGGAGCTAGAAAACGAAAATATTACAAGAAATTAAAATTACACCATTGATTTCACTCCAATGATGAACATTTGGATCTCTTTATTTTCACCCATAAGAAACTTGGCGTTTTTTTCACACATATCGATATATGATAACCGATGTGTTTGTAGGGTTTTATACAAACTGATACGACACATATGTGTGAGAAAAACACCAATGCGAGGGTAGCCCACTTGATAGATGCTCATGCCTTTTAAAGGGAGATTCTAGGTTCATACCTGGGCAAGTGGAATTATTTAATTAATTGGTGTAATGTAGGGTATGAGTAAGCATTGATGTTCAAAAAAATGTGTGAAAAAATCAAACTAATACTAAAGTTTTTATGAGAATTTGTCAGCATCACCGATGCTATTAACATTAAGATACAAACGTGTTAGTGTATGGGATAACCATGTTTACTACTAGAAAATTGGTCATTTCCGATAAATTTTGCCCTTGCAAATGCATCACAAACACAAATTTTAGAGGCATTTACAAGAAAAAATTGTGTTGGAAAATACAGCATAAAAAACACTTTTAACGCATTTCCTAAAAAAAAGTTGTCATAAATTGTGACACACATTTCCTACGCAATTCCCTAATTATCATTATTAGTAAACTTCGTTAATTTTTTTTTAACTTTACAACACATTTATGAGAGATTAGTTTTTTTTTTCAAAGTCATCGACACATTCACGACAAAAACCAAGTTTATTTCATTCATTTTTACTTTTTCTGCACATTTGTGACAAAATGTAATTCATATTTAAATCTTTTTTGCTATCTAAGCGACGCACTTGCAATAAATTATTGAATTTTTTTCATAACGAATTTGCTACGGAATATGTTTAAACAAATCATATTTCTAAGTCTATCTATATATATATATATATATATATATATATATATATATTGCTATTTGAGCGACGCACTTGCAATAAATTATTGATTTTTTTTATAAAAACTTTATAATAAAAATTAATATTTTTTATCATAAGATTGGGGATTCAAATCTCATGATAAAAAAAATATATAGATTTAAAAATATGATTAGTAAATGTATGAGTCAGCCAATATCACATCACACTTATAATATGTAATATAATGTCTCGTTCACACAATGGTGGATCATATATATTGGTTATTAGATATACGAGATTTTTGTTTTACTCAACTGGGCCACCAATGTTCTAATTTAGCTCATTCTAAAGTACCCAAAACAACTTCAAATCCTACTAGTTCTTATATTTATTAAAGTTGGGCTATATTATTTGTTTTGTCTGTTATTCAATGCTATTTTATTTTATATTTTTATTTAATTTTAAATGTCACAAGTTTCAGTTTCTAGTTTCTGCACTATTAATGTCATTATTGGTTACGGATGAGCGTGGTATCAGTATAGTACCGAACCAGTATCAGTACAATACGGTACCGCTAGCAAAAAAATCGGTACAGGAAATTCGGTACCGGTACCGAGTCCCAAATGCCCATCCCTAATTCTTATAATAGAAAATTTTAAGATTATATCACATATTAGAAATTGTAAAGCATTCTCTACAAACATATATGAAATTAACATGGGAAAACAAGTGGGGTTAAGAATTTGGGTTGGCCGCAATAATATTCTATGTATATTCTATACCAAATAAAGTTTGAAGACATGATCTACTACGCTACTACTAACTTAGACCTGACTTAAGTAACCATTAGAACTACGTAAACGTCGAAATTAATAACACTAATAATATTTTAAGTTTCATTTTCTTTTTTGAGAACTTGCCGCGTAACAAGAATAAACAATATTGTTAGAAGGAAAAAACACTATTTGATGGAAACGGTAAAACATAACTTATGACCATCCCTTTGGTTTTCTTCTTTGGTTCTCTAGAAAAACGATGACGTTTGCACTAATTCCTACTTCAACATTTTTTGTTTGTATTAATTAGGGGTCTAAACAACACGAGTTAAGGCCCTTCAAAAAAAATAGACGAGTTAAGCCCGACCTCAACTAGAGCTCTGCCTTTTCGAGCTTTATTTCTAAAGCTACAACTTGTCTCATAAGAAAATGTTAATGCTCAATCTTAAGTTCAAGCTTGGCTTGCTTATTAATTTTTTATTTAGATTATATACATATATAATCATTTTATATATATACTAATTGTAATTTATATATAAGATAAGATATATAATTTAGTTCTGATCATAAATTTCTACATAGGTATCATTATAACTATTAAATAAAATATATATTAATTATATGTTATATAAATAATATGCCCGGTTAGACTTGTAAGCAAGCTCAAGCTCGAGAAGTGAGGGTTTAAATCTCGCTTATTAAACAAACTTATTTTTAGGCTTAAATTCATTTAAGATGAGCTTAATTCAAACTCTTTACAAGTTGATTTCAAGAAACTCACGAGTATTCGCTCAATCGCTAGTTTAGATACTTTTAATAGAAAAAAGAAGGTACACAAGATAGCAATCAAGTTATTGTATTAATTACTTATTAGCAATTTTAAATAATTTTTTTCTTAAAAACTAAAACAAATAACAATTTCAATCCGTTAAATTCTCTCTCTCTCTCTTTTAAATTGAAAAGTGTTTAATTAAACAAACTAGTGGGTTAAATCCACATGTTGAGGCGAGAATCGTAATATTTGTAAGCTTTGCTTTCAACGACTAAAAAAGTATTTATAACGATTTTATTATATAAAATGTGTATGATTTAACAAAAAAAAAAAAAAATAAAGTTATGTTTTACATCAATCAAAAACCATAAAAATGAATGCCGATCCTCCTTCTGATAAAACCGACATTGGTATTGATGGTGTTCGACAGCTCGGTTCGTCACCGTACCAGTATTTCGAATACAACTCAATTTTCAATTTATATCAGCATGTCAGGGGGAAAATTAAACGCGGCCACTTACTTAGTGGGTGAAACCCATGCGTTGGGATGAGGATGTTAAAATTTGTAAGGCTAGGTTTCGACTACTACAAAAAAAAATTATTTACATACAAAAGTTGTATGGCGTAACCCAAAAAATAAAGTCGTGTTTTACATCGATTGAAACCATAAAAACGAGTATAGATATCAGTCTCGATAACACAAATACCGGTCCCGATGTTGTTCGGTCAGAACCGGCTCGGTTCGTCGTTGTACCACCATTTCAAATACAATTCCATTTTCAATAAAAGTTATATTGGAATGTCGAGAAAAAAATTAAACACAACCACGTATTTAGATTTATATAAAAAATTAACGAACAAAACCTATAAAAGAAAAATAAAACTATTAGGTTAAGCGCGTATATTTTTATTGCATAAGGATTAATTTATAACTTAAATATAAACATATTATTAAATACATATTACCTACATGTGATCTAAAATATGATAATTTTCATCTAGGTTGTTAAAACAAACTACTGATTACTCATGTCACATACCTTTTTTCATGTTTCAAAGACATAAGATATAGATTTAGAAAGTATATGGGAATGAGATCAAATACAAACACTTATGTTTGTAAGAACCATAAGAACCAACACATAATTAACAAGTGTCCCTCAATAAAAATATAGTTTAGGGGTAATTTAGACCTTTTCACCATATTTATTTATAATTAATTAAAAATAATTATTAAAACATTCCTAAATCCGTGCAAGTTTAATTCAAATCAAAGTTTGAATTTTTAACATATCCATGATCTAGTAACTCTCCATGATCGAACCAACCTGTAGGAACCACCACAAAAAATATAATCAGCACAACACTATATAATTAGCATAACAACCTTAATCATTCTCCATTATCAGCACATCGTCCTCAATCGTTCTCCATTATCAACATAAACGACATTAGCACAACATCCTCAATCGTTCTCCATTATCAGCACATCAGATGTGCTGATTATATCTACTTTTGGTGTTTGTTTGTATTATATTGTAATTAACACATAATTAGCACATTATCAGCACAACTTTTGGTAACTTTTTTTAAAAGTTACTTTTATAAATAAAAAAAAGTATAGCAATATGGTACTTATATTAAAGACAAAAAAATACTTGATTTTATGGTATATTTTTTTTTAAATAATGAAGTATATAAAAGTTATTTTAGTTTAAAAAACCTTGGTGGAATTTGTATTTAATTGAAAATGGTCAAATGACTAGCAATTTTACGAAATTACCCCTAACTTGTTAGTAATAATTTTTAATTATAAGGTTTTATTTATAATCAACCTCAACCCTTGATTTAAACTATCAATGGTTCAGATGTGTTCTTACGGTTCTTACAGTTAGCACTGTTTGTACAGGATCTATTAAAAAAATAGTGTTGACCAAAATAAAGAGCCAAATCTTAAACCGTTTCATACCTACTAGTCCAAAATAAAGAGCCAAACCTTAGGGTACTCGGGGCGCTCCCCTAAGAGGGGAGTCCCCTCTCTTACGCACACCCAATCCTCGTGTGCCACGTCAACTCCCCTCTTAAACTCCCCTAACACCCCAATTTGATGGCGCCACTCCCCTCTTAACTCCCCTTGTTTTTTTATTCAAAAAAAAAAAAAAAAAAAAAAAAGAAAATGTTTGATTGGTCTAAATTGCGGCTGGCCCCACCATCACACCTCTCCCTCTTCGGTGCCTCCTCCCCCAATTCACTCCCCTAAACCATTCACCTAAGGGATGGCGGCGGTGTTCCCCTTAGGTGAATGGGGTCACCGAAGGGGTCCCCGAAGGGTGCCCCGGATACCCTTAGACCGTTTCATACATACTTGTCTCACTTACATTTGATTCAGAATCTTGAATGGCTGTCGTTCAAAAAAAAAAAAAGAATCTTGAATGGCTGACCAAAATATATATAAAAAAACTTTGAAGTGTTCAGTTTGAACCATCTGACAAGGTGTACGGAAGTTTTATTCGAAAGAAAAAGCAGTAAATATCATTTCAACCATATATCCATTTAGGCCATCCGTAGTCATAAAGCCCCTTGTGGGGCGTTATGCGACACGTGTCGTGCCACGTCACACAGGGGCTTTATGGGGCGTTATATCACTTGAGCCCGTAGTCATAACGCCCCTACCCATCATTACCTACCTATTAATTTTCAATTTTATTAATTAATTATAAAAACCTAACTATTTTGTGATTGGTCAGAATTTGAAAATGAAAGCCCATGGCGCCGCTATCACCATCGCGCCTGTCACCAAATTCTCCCCCATAGCGCCGCCCGTCGCGGTGTGCGGGGCGCTATGGGGCTTTATATTTGAAAAATCTGGGCTGATAGCGCCCACTACGCAAGGACTTAGAATTAACCTCATGGCATGATATGCCATTTTTTTCTCATAATGGAAATAATTAACACCCTTTGATGAATATAACTTTATTTTCTCGTGCAAACACGAAAGCAACATAACAAGTTTGATAAGCACACCGCTAGATTGTACGACACAACAGCATAATGAGTCATTCTTAGAAGATTTGCTAGCCTATAACTTTATTTGCCCGCATTTTAAACCATTTGACATTGTCATATTGCTAGTCGTGGCTTAATTTTTTTTTTCACAGTTTTGTGAACTCCTTCCATTCAAGAGAATCAAAGCGCAAAAGCACGGATGAGCACCTTAGAGGTTTCCTTGCAACATTGAAAACACTGGTTAGCCTCACCATAGATAGCGAGATTTCTTTGTGACCGAGCTCCTACGTAAAGATAAGTTCTTTTAATAATGAAAATTCTTACCCCTATTATTAATAAATTGTTCGCCGCGAAACAACCGTCAGTCAAAACCACGTTCAAGTAGATCCTGACCGTAATAATTCAGGTGGTTACCTTCAAGATTTAATCTCATCCGTTCAAACCCAAAAAATTTGGCAGTTTGTTTTTTCAACGCCAGTTAAGTTTTGCTGTGTTTTCTGCATGTTTCTCGCTTCGTGGGTACGCTCCCTCAACCTTGTCGGTTCATCTTGAATAACTTCTACGTGGTAGTTAGCATACAAGATGTACATATATGTCCGTGCATGCTTTGCATTACATCCTTTTCAATAAAGTATATCACTGTAAGGTGGTTACATATTTTATGTGTTTATGATGTTTGTTATATTTCGATAATAGTTTCTTATTTAGTTTGTTTGTTTTGCTTCAGTTATGATCGATGGATAATGCTGTGTATGATGAGGATTCAATTACGGGGAAAAATGTAAGTTGTTAATTTATATGGTATTGTGTTTATTTAATCATGTTTGTTCATTTGAATAATGATGCTTAGTTTTTCAGTTTGCTGGGTTGGACAGCGTTGTGAAAATGAAGCAGCCAGCAGATATGAAGTCTTCTAATATAGTTGGAAATGTAATATCATTTTGTTTTGTCAAGTATTGTGATTTAGATAGCATTGTGTTTTTTACAATCGTTTTGTGTTTTAGGAATCCTTTGTGTTATTATAGTAAAAAATCATTGACATGCTTTTTTTGTCAGTTTGTAGCTGACGAGTGTGTGGATGGTCATTTGCATGAATTTTCTTATTGCTCTAATGAGAATGTACATTTAGAAGCAAGTTTATGATGAAGTTTCTGTTATTATTTATGATATTGTGTGTTACTTAGAATCATTGTGTTATTTACAGCTATTGTGTTTTTTGTGATGGGTTTTTTTTTTTTTTTTTTTTTTTTGTAATATACTATGACAACAGTGGTTAACAGTTGTTTTTTTTCTTTTCCAGGTGGTGGCTAACAACATTTTTGTGGATGATCATATTCAAACGTTGAGCAGTACATGTGATGAAATTGGAAACGTGCGTAATAATTCTTGTAAAATATTTTATCATGTTGTTTATTTTTAAAAATCATTGTGTTTTTTTACATATACTGTGTTTTTTGGTTTATCTTTGTAATATACTATGACAACAGTGATCAACAGTTGTTTTTTTTTTCCAGGTTGTGGCTGACAACATTTTTGTGGATGATCATTTTCAAAAGTTGAGTAAGATATCTGATGAAACTGGAGATGTATGTAACAATTCTTTTATAACTGTAAGATAACATTGTTTTAGTTCAACATGGTAGTTTATTTTATTAATGAGTATATTGTTTTTCAGTTTGAAGAATTGTTTGGAGTACTTCCTGACTTGACTATGTCTTCAATCGGAGCTGCAAAGGTAAATCGTTTATGTTAAAGTATGTAAATTATTTTGTAAGTGATAGATGGTGATGTTTATGCTGAATCTTATTATGTTTGCTTATATTTTGTTTTGTAAATTTCAGAACAAATCTAAAGGCTTTGACTTGGAGTTTGGTGCTTTGGTTGGATGTCCCGACAATTCTATAAAGCATGAGATCAACAAGGTTGGTTCCATATCTTTATGTTTAGTTGTGTTTAGTTAATATTCTAGATGAATGACTGATATATTATTCTCTAGCCTCGTAATTTCAGAAGAATTAATCAAAGTGTAAAGGCGCTGAAGAATTGGAAGTGGGATGAGGTGATTGAAATCGACAGTTTTGGCGAAGATTAGTTATGTTGTTTTTTTATGTATGATGATGGTTATTATATTTTGGTAATGATACTCTGTTGAGTTGGAGTTTTTTATGTGTGTATTTTCTTTTCTCTTAAACATGCATGTTTTTCTTTGTTTGTAATATTTTCATTATAATTTAATGGTAATTAATATTTTCGTTGATTGATGCATAGTTATCCGTGTACCAGTTTAAGTTTCCCGTGTTTAATTAATGGTTTGTGTGTTTATAGTAGTATATGTATGTAAACGTGTGTCTCTTCAGTTTTTTGTATGATTGTATCGTTTGCCGGACCAATTTTTACATCTTGTAACCGTTGATGCCATTAATGGTTCCGCGTTAGTGTCCTTAAGCCTTTTATATATATATATGCAGACATTTCATGTATATCGTATCTCAAGTTATTTAAGTTTTACAGATTTCTAATTAAAAAGTTAACTTTTTTCAATGGCTTCATCAAGTAATCAAGGAGAAGATTTGAAGGAACTGTTTTATAAAGCAGTGTTGGAAGATTTGGAAGCTGAGTTAGAGTTTTCTAAAGATCCGAGGAAATGTTTTCAATCTTTGAAGACTGGAGTTGGCTCTCGTGATGATGTAACTGAGACGTTGCGTTTATTGCCTCCAACTGCTGTTCGTGACCTAGCACTGTTGAATAATGGTGAGAGTGGGAATAAAGATGTTCAGTTAATGGCACATATGTTAGAGATATATAGACAAGTTAATGAGTCAATGGAGTTGAAGCGTAGGTTTTTAGTTTCCTTATAAGTAGTTTTGTTAAGTTTAGTGATAGTTGTTTTAGTGAAGTGGTTTGTATTCAATTATTATGTATTTTTATTTTAATGGAATGTTTTGTTTTGTTTCTTGAAAGTCTGTTTCCTCTTTTCTTTGATAAGCACTGTTATTCAAATTCATTTTTATTTTAATGGAATGTTTTGTTTTGTTTCTTGAAAGTCTGTTTCCTCTTTTCTTTGATAAGCACTGTTATTCAAAATCAGTGTTTTTATCCACTGATATGCTATCCACTGATAGTAAAAATCACTCACTGCTTTCATTTGTCACCATTACAGCCACTGGTCTTCTTCTATCAGTGGTTTTCATAAAATACTTGTCCTTCATTTCCATCAGAGGTTGTCACGTGGACAGTGTTTCGACCATCAGATCTTTGTAACCGCTGCCATGTCAGCATTTACCTTTCCTGTCTATAAAACCCTGATCAAAAATCCCAAACAGGGTTTTTACTGTAATTCAAAATTCCCCGATTCAATCATGGTGAAAAAATCCAGTAAAACCACATAAAAGGATTCACCCAAAATTGAGATTCCATTTAAATTTACACACAATTACTTGGGTATCTTTGAAAACCCCAGTGAAACCAGAATCTTTGATTCCATCATCGACAAACTTTCATCCACAAAGTGTACCAAGTTTGTTCATTTGAATATATGGTATTGTGTTTATTTAACCATGTTTGTTCATTTGAATAATGATGCTTAGTTTTTCAGTTTGCTGGGTTGGACAGCGTTGTGGAAATGAAGCAGCCAGCAGATATGAAGTCTTCTAATATAGTTAGAAATGTAATATCATTTTGTTTTGTCAAGTATTGTGATTTAGATAGCATTGTGTTTTTTACAATCGTTTTGTGTTTGTAGTAATCCTTTGTGTTATTATAATAAAAAAAATCATTGACATGCTTTTTTTGTCAGGTTGTAGCTGACGAGTGTGTGGATGGTCATTTGCATGAATTTTCTTATTGCTCTAATGAGAATGTACATTTAGAAGCAAGTTTATGATAAAGTTTCTGTTATTATTTATGATATTGTGTGTTACTTAGAATCATTGTGTTATTTACAGCTATTGTGTTTTTTGTGATGGTTTTTTTTTTTTTTTTTTGTAATATACTATGACAACAGTGGTTGACAGTTGTTTTTTTTTTCTTTTCCAGGTGGTGGCTGACAACATTTTTGTGGATGATCATTTTCAAACGTTGAGCAGGACATGTGATGAAGTTGGAAACGTGCGTAATAATTCTTGTAAAATATTTTATCATGTTGTTTATTTTTAAAAATCATTTTAAAATATACTATGACAACAGTGATTAACAGTTGTTTTTTTTCCATGTTGTGGCTGACGACATTTTTGTGGATGATCATTTTCAAAAGTTGAGTAAGATATCTGATGAAACTGGAGATGTATGTAATAATTCTTTTATAACTGTAAGATAACATTGTTTTAGTTCAACATGGTAGTTTATTTTCTTAATGAGTATGTATATATATATATATTTTTTCCTGACTATAAAACCCTGATCAAAAACCCCAAACAGGGTTTTTACTGTAATTCAAAATTCCCTTCTAAAACAGTTGTCCTCAAAACTTTCACACAATCCTCTTCGCCTTCATTTCATCTTCTTCATCCCCGATTCAATCATGGTGAAAAAATCGAGTAAAACCACACAAAAGGATTCACCCAAAATTGAGATTCCGTTTAAATTTTCACACAATTACTTGGGTATCTTTGAAAAACCCAGTGAAACCAGAATCTTTGATTCCATCATCGACACACTTTCATCCACAAAGTACAAAAATTTGTTAACTTGTGATGCAACCATTTACTTGGCTACACAAAGGGAGTTTTGGAAAAATGCAACCCTAGAAAAGGTGAACAAAAAGGTTGTAGCCATAAATTCTTCAATCAAGGCTGTAAAGTTCTCCATCACACCTCAATCGATTTCTGAAGTTTTTGAACTCAATGATTTGGAAGGTAAAAGTTTTTTTCCTAAAACAGAGTACCAAAGGGATTTCCTTGAAAGAGGGTATGAAGAAGAAATGCAAAAAGATACTTTACAAAAAGGCAGTTTTCCATCTGCTACAAGGTTTTTATTTCATACCCTCCTTATGTGTGTATCCAACAAAACCACAGCCTTCAATGAAATCCCCTTGAAGATTCAATATCTGGGTTATGCTATCCTGCAAGGAGAAAATTTTAATTACTCCCAGGAAATCTTTAATTACTTGGTCAAAAATGTTGATAAAAAGGCTTTCTTACTATTTCCAAGGTTTTTGAGTTATTATTTTGAGAAAAAGTTTTCAAAAGATAATGCCCATGTGCTTACACAGGGGGTTCCTTTTCAAATAAACAGTTTAACTGCAGAAACATTCACAAGAATGTTGAAATCTTCCAAAAGACAAGCAGAGGTTCCTGAGCAGACTTTAGCAGCTACCACTGCTCCTCAGGTATCTGCTGCTGAGCCCACTGCTCCAGGTGATCATAGTAGCACAACCACTGCTATGAAACCCACACCTATCATTACCAAAAAGCCCAAAAAGAAATCATCCAAAAATCCCCCCAAACCCACTAAAAAGGCAACTCTGGAAGATGAGATCCCAGAGCCAATGCCAGTGACAAAACAAATGTCATCAACAACCACTGCTGCTACTTCCTCACAGCAGATGGAAGAAAGATCTTCATCATTGCCTCAAACTCCTCCTGCGTCTTCACAAAAAGATCAGGTTGTAAACATAGGGACACTAAATTATGATGCTCTGGGATCACTTGATTCCATCATCCAAAGCTCACTTCCCGGGGCAAATTCTCTTTCCACCCCTATCCTTACCTCACAAATTCCACCATCAATAAAACCTTTGTTGGAAGTAGTTGATATTGCCCAGACACAAAGCTGCTCTTCTCAATCACCTGTCAACGAGAATATACATCAACAAGTGACTGAGTCTGGTGTTTCTATCACTGTTAACCCACCAACAACAAATGAGGAGGCTACACTGCTGGAATTACCTGAAATTCCAGTCAGTAGTTCAAGTGGAGCAGCAACTACAAATGTTGGATCAACAGATCTACATTTGGCCAGTTGTTTCATCAATCAGACTCCCTTGAAGGCAATTCCTTCCATAGCACCTCTGATATCCACCAGTGAGTTTGTTATGACCACTGGTACCATCAAAAGGTTATCAAGTGTTGAAGGAAGAAGACCCCAGTACCAAGAACAAGGGGTATCAATGGATGACTTTTGGAATTCGTTCCCTAAATCAAACATTGATACAACCACTGCAGGTGGGAAATCAGATGATCCCATTAACTTGGGTGATGGTTTGAAATATCAAGAATTGACGGAGAGGGTAGACAGAATTGACTCAGCTGTTACAGACATCAAAACAATGCTACAACAGTTGTTAAATTCACAAAAGTCCATACCCACTGCTGCATCACATGTTCCATCTGCTTCCACTACCCCATCCTCTGATGCTCTTTGGGAGCTGTTTCAACCACTGCTCCACAAGCAAAGAGAGTATGTTGATTTACAACATGAACTCCACATCCAACAAATCAGAAATCACATGGAGTCAAGGTTTAAACATACTCAAGCTGATATCAAGGCTATAAAGGCCCACATTCTAAACACCACTGGCACTGCTCCTCCTACTGTTCTCTTTATTGATAACCCCCCTCCAGATAATGCCAAAAAGGGGGAGAAAATCAAGCAGTGGAAAAAGAAGGGAATTGAAGATGGTATTTATGTTGAACCACACAAACATAGCATGATTAAAGACATTCCCTTGCCAGATGGTAGTAAAAAGATTGATGTTACCACAAATGCACTTGCTGAAGCAATAGCAAGTGTAAAAAGGGATAGAGAGGCTAAGGATAAATCCAGGTGGAATGAGGAGAAAAGAGCTTTTATGGAGCTGAATGAGCAGGGTATTTCTGAGCCAAAGGATGATAAAAATCCTGAGCCAAAAAGAAAGAATCCCACTAGAAAAGTGAGGGAAACACCTTCCAAAAGCTGCAAACATCAATCTTCCATGCAAACAGCTGTTGTCACACCTGCTGATACTTCAGTGGTTTCAACAGCTGTTAGGCAAACACCTGCAACCACTTCATCACACCCCACAACCATTGCCTTACCACCACCACCTAAATCATCATCAACACCACCTTCATCTCCTGCCAAAAAGCAGAAGACAACAGATGTTAGTCAGTCACCTATCACTTCCATCATCACCATTCAACCAACTATCACACCAAAATCAACACCACCTCAAAAGCCATCTGCTCAAGAGCAGAAGACATCTGCTGACACATCATTAGCTGTAATGATAACAGTAGATGAAACACCTGTTGTTTCAACACCTGTTAGTCAATATCCCAAATCAACAGTTGTTGTTTCACCTGCTGTATCAACAACTGTTGGTACTTCAGTGGTTTCAACAGTTGTTACCGCAACAACCACCACTTCAACTAGAATCATTGCTCCCACTTCAACCGCTGCCCCACCAAAAATACCATCACCACCAAAAACCACCTCACCATCAAAAACACCTTCATCACCACCATCACCTCCTGCTAAAAATCAGAAGACAGCTGATGACACATCATCAGTTGTAGTGACAACAGTGGTTGAAACACCAGTTGTTTCAACAGCTGTTTGTGAACCACCTTCCACTACAATAACCATAACTCAAATCATCACCACCACTGAACCAACCAAAACACCACCAGCCTCTCCCAAACCAACAACTGTTGTATCAACCGCTGTATCAACAACTGTTGGTACTTCAGTGGTTTCAACAGTTGTTAACCCAAAAATCACCACTTCAACTACAATCACTGCTCCCACTTCAACCACTGCCCCACCAAAAATACCATCACCACCAAAAACCACCTCACCACCAAAAACAACTTCATCACCACCATCATCTCCTGCTAAAAATCAGAAGACAGCTGATGACACATCATCAGTTGTAGTGACAATAGTGGTTGAAACACCAGTTGTTTCAACAGCTGTTTGTCGACCACCTTCCACTACAATAACCACCACTCAAATCACCACCACCACTGAACCAACCAAAACACCATCAGCCTCTCGTAAACCAAAAAGGAGAAGGATGATTTTAAAAGATGATGATTCTCCACCACCACCATCATCTTCACAACCATCATCACTTGCTATAATTCCAAACGCTGTTCCATTTTCTTCTGCACAGGCTTTTAACACAAACACTGCCATTGTTTCAGCAGCTGTCCAATATCATCTGGAACTTATAGCAGTCAGAGAAGAAATTATATCTTTTTATTTTGAAGATGACCCTGCTAAAAGAAACCTACCATCTGTCCAAGGATATTCAAGGCCTAATAATATTGAAGAATACCTGAAAGTCAAAGTTCAACAAGCAGATGATATCTCTAAAAGAGAGTCACAAGGAAAATCTGATAAAGAAATTCAAAGGTACGATCAATTCCTGTTCACACAAGTCAGAAAATTGGAGGAGTTTGCAAAAAAAATGTGTCAAAAGCTTTCAGAAAGAGATGATGAAACCTTGAAGAAACATTATATTGAGCATATCATGGTCTTCAAAAGGTACAAAGGTGACAAAGGTCAATATAAAGATTGGACAGTGGGTGAACTCAAAGAGGAGTTAGAAAGGATTGAAAAGATGAATAAGGACAAGGTTAAACATACTCCACCTGTCTGGTCAAAATACATGAAAAATCTTCCAGACAAGGTGCTAGAGCTGAAAAGAATGAAAGAGGAACTTATTACTGCTGATTTTGGGTCAAAAAATCAAGTAACAAGATGGAAGGAAGACAAGGTCAGGGAAAATTACCAAAGGCTGGAAGAACTAAGGAAGAAAAATCCTGATATTCCCCAAAAGCCTGATTATTCTAACGAAGTGGTTCCATAAAAGCCACAAAAGCAACAATTCAAAAGATCCACTGCTTCACCAGCTGCCTTCTTTCATCAAAGAAGGAGACAAAAGCAGATGGATAAAGTAACAGCAGCAGATCAAGAAGCAGAAGAGTATCTTGTGAAAGTAGGAGTTAAAAGAATGATTGTAGAAAGTCTTGAGTCTGAATTCAACCACTGATCACCTTTGAAGAAAGCACTGATGCTCATCATCAGTGCTTAGACTACAATAGTGGAAAGTTGAAGCAGTAGTTTTCTTATATTTTGTATTTTTCTTATAATTAGTAATTTGTAATCAGTGGTAATAGATGTAAGTTAAGTTGTCCTACAAACCTGATAACATGAATTGTGTTTTTTACAATGATTTGTGTTTTATCAACGAAATTGTATATTATAGTTTATATTGTGTTTTTTTTGGCTTTTGTGTAATATCCTTGGGAGATCTTGATACCATCAATTGTTTTTTTTTTCTATATATGTAACCTGCATGTTTATCATTTATTACAACTCATGAATGTGTGCTAAAAAGTAGTTGTAGAAGAGTGAAAACTGTTAACATCAACAGTTGATTTTTATTACTTTTATTATAGATGTAGGTGAAGTTGTCCTATAGACCTGATAATAAGAATTGTGTTGTTTACAGTGATTTGTGTTTTACTTACGAAATTGTATATATATCCTATCTTTTATGTTTACAGGATGATGGTCTTGTGCGATTTCCAAATGAATTAAAAACTTTGGTGGATAAACTGTTTGCATTCAAGATTGAAGTCAGTGAGACTAACTTGACATATTGTGATGAAGAATACGAGATTCAAAGAAAAACTGACGATGAATCAGTTGTTGATCTGGTTAAACAAATGTCTGGGATTAGTCAGGTACTATGATAACTGAAGTATTATAGTTGTCTTTTCCATTTTGTTGTCTTTTGTTAATAAACTTTTTCAATTTTGGTTTAGGGCTGTATGCCTGATGATAAGAAGAATGGTACTCCAATTTCGCTTGTGTTGAGTTCTGATGGTGATACAATTGATAAAAAAATATGTTCAATATATAACATATAAACTAGAACTAGAAAACGTATATATTTATAAACACGGTTACATAGTAGCCGTCCAAACTATGTAAAGTTTGGAACTAACAAACATGTTAACCTACTTACAAACAACTATTTTAACACTACAGAAGCTACGCTAAGTTTCTTCGTTTGCCAAAACTACCATATGTTATGGTTCAACCCTGTTTCAAAGTTTCAAACATCACCACTAGCGAAAAACATCGGTAAGGAACAAAGCACGAATATCTGGAAAGTACTGGAACGTGCAATGATCACCTTTTTTATGTTGTTATCTTTAAGCCATTTCGCCCAGCCTTTGACAATGTATTTGATAGTGTTTTTATTTGGCTCCGTCCTAACATCATGTTTTGTCTCTACATGTTGTCTGTTGACGATCTTAACTTTCAAGGTTTTGTCAATTCCTGTCATCTGTGCTACTGCAACCGGTATGCGCTATAAGTTACAAAGCATAATAATAATTTCCATTAATGATGTTGAAGTATTAAAAAATACAAAAGTTAACCAAATTATGTAAATATATTAGACGCCTATTAACATATAATTTTGTTGGTACTTACAAACCGTTTGGTGTATGGCACAAAAAATATGAGCGGATCAGTCTCATCATCATCAAACTCCTCTGATTCAGCCGAAGAGTCTTCAGAATCCGATATGACGATAACATCGTTTTCAGCTCCAGCCATTCTAAGAAACATTTAAAACGTTGACCCATTTTAGTAACGCGAAATTTATTTATTTTTTTCTTTTTGTTGTACTTTAAAGGAATGACAAACATACATAAGCTGCATAATACCGTTCCTCGCTATTTTACATCTTTATTCTACTTTAGTGACTTTCTTTTATTACATAACCATATCTTTATTTCTATCCCCTTTTATTCAACCTAATCATATAAAACACCTCACTGTTGTTGAAAGTTTTACTTTAACAAAATGATGCTTTTGTTAAGTACAAAATTTTTCATACAGTCATTTGTTCGAACACCTGGTGTGCATCTTATATTTAATGTCTTTTAGCATTTCCCTGTGTTCAGTTGATTTCCTAAATCTGTTTTTTTTTTCATACCCGAAGACATGTATGTAGTCAATACAATAAGAACATATGTATGTTATGTAACTGAATCAAGGTAAATATGTCAACCAAACAAGTTACATCTACGTTTCTGTATACAGATTGCCATTTTCGTTAACTTATTCCAACCAACAAATGGCAAATGAACATCAATATTGAAAAAAAGGAATTACTTTACCTGATTTTTGTTGACTTAGAAATCGTATATTGGAGAAATGAGCAATGCAAATGAGAGAAATTTTGAAACCCTTATCACAAATCCACTAACCGAAAGGATCTTTGTTGGAAGGGTAGTCATAAAGAAGTTCAGGTATGATGGATATTTTGACTTTTTGATACACCTTTAATTATGAGAGAGAATATGGCTTTGATGAGAAGATTTCATAAAATCTGATATATTGTTGCTGCCGCCGTTTTGTTTTTTTTTTATATATATTTTTTATTATTTGTTTATCTTTTCATATAAAAGATTAAAATTCACATATTCTGTTTTGGTTGATAATTTACAAAAATGAAATTTCATAATATATTTAGAGAATATTATAATAGTAACTATTTTTGATGTTCTATTAACAGGTCCTAAGATTTCGACGACTCTCGTCTTCTTCCACGCGATTTCATTCTTTCTTTTGTTTTGCAGATCGGCTAGGATGTCGCAGATTTTCTGATCCTGTTTCAACAGTTGTGTGATAAACTCTTCTAAGTTGTTCATGAAATCTGATGGGGGAGAGTGGAGGTCTTCATCAAGCTATCCGATGCTGCTCCAGGTTTGATTGTAATTTTTATCACTGATGATGCCGACTTTTCTGTTTAGTACTTCATATGCTGCCTTTCCTTCGAGCGACCATATAGAGAATTGTAATTGATTTAGTTTATGTTGATGTTGAATTGTGCCTAAATATAGAGTTGCAAACATGAAAAAAAAAACACTATCTATACCATAAACATCTAATTTTGATAGATCTCATCTATCTTTATTTAATGGTGTTAGTAATTGCTGTGTTAATCAATTTAAAAATAGTTTCTTAAAAGTTTTAAATTGTGTGAATTAGATGTAAGATTTTAAGTTAGTATGTATGACAATTCGATGTATGAGAATATAAGAACAGTTGTAGTTACTACTTGCAATCGAATAAAAAGTCATTATTATCTTAAATGTAGACACTGTTATTGATGTTCTTAATAGTTGAAGTTCAAATAGTTTTTTGTGTAGATTTTTGAATACATTACTTTGTGGTTATTTATTCGTATATTATTTAATATCTTCAGTTTAATTTATTTTACTATAGATATAGGTGAAGTTGGCCTACAAACCTGATAACATGAATTGTGTATTTTACAATTGTTTTTGTTTTACCAACGAAATTGTATATTATAGTATACTTGCTAACATCACCAGTTGTTTAAGATTGTGTTAATACAATCTTAAACTGCCTTCATTATCAGTTTTTTTTTATATAAGTTAGTGGTTGGTTATTTTTATTTTATCACATGGTCGTGTATGAAAAGCGGTTGTATACATTGTGTTTATATATAATCATTTGCATATCAAATTGTCTGAATTGTATTTCATTTATTATATTTTATATTGTAGCCCCAAAGATCATAAAATGGAAAAGCTTGGGTTTGCAATGATCATTGATGAAATATTCACAAGGCTCCCTGCCAAAGCTATTGGTTGTTTGAAATGTGTTTGCAAAGATTTTCGTCAGGAACTGTCAACTCATTTGTTTGAGATGATGCATTCTTGTCGAGTTGGAAATTCATTACATAAGAAGTATATCTCTCTGCAAGATGTGTCAATTGTTGTTGACGACGTAATAGGTGAGAATTTGGATGTGGTTACAATCAAACACATCACTTTTCCTGACAATGTTCAACCTAGATTCTTACGTATTCTAGCGTCGCTTAATGGGTTGTTGTTAGTGTGCTATGAACCGAGTTACTGTGAGCTGATCCTTTGGAATCCAACAACCAGGTGCCATAAGTGGTTGTCCGACGACTACTTTCATCAGTGGTATGGTCGAAACTGTGATACAGGTGGAATGTATTTTGATGAAACCAATGATCTTAAAGTGCTTCACATCAATTTTTTTTTTGATGATGTTATTGCTCGTGTTTATTCACGACGTCGTGAGACGTGGAGAAAAATACATTTCTTGAGGGGAGCTAATTTCGGTGGTCGGGGTTATTCATGGTCTTGAGGAATTTATTATGGCAAAACCATATATTTCGTGTGTTCAAATAATTGGTATCCACCTTTGGAGAGGTATATAGTTGCTTTCGATGTTATTTCCGAAACTTTTAGAAGCTTTCGTTTTCCTGAAAGTTTGGAAGTTTCTCCTTGGCGAGGACAATTTCTAAGCATTGCAAAGAAGCTGCATTTTATTGTTGTTGAAAGGTCTCCCGAGTTATCTGCTGATTTGTACAAAGTTGAAGATGAGGCCTTTATCAAGGTGTTTTCTATCAATAATCTTCATATAATTGATTATGAAGAAAGTCTCCAATGGTCCAATATATTTCAAAACAACAAGTGGTTGCTTAGAAACGTTTGGGGTGGTGATGTTGAAGCTGACGTGAGCAATGAAGTTATTAAATACCTCCATCATGTTGATTGCTACAACGGTTCGAATCGAGCATTATTTATTGAGACCACTGTTTCGCCGATCGATTAGAAATTATTATGCTATATTATAGGGAATGGTGGTCGTTTTTTTCTAATTTTGTTTATTGTTTTAAGTAGTTCCGTATGTATAAGTGTATTAACAATTGTCTGCATGGATATTTAATTCCGCTTGGTGTTATTTAATCATTTATTATTTCGAACTTTTAATGTTTTCAGTTTAATTTGTTTTACTATATATGTAGGTGAAGTCCTACAAACCTGATAACATGAATTGTGTTTTTTCCAATGGTTTGTGTTTTACCAACAAAATTGTATTTTATAGTATACATCGTGTATTTTTTGGCTTTTGTGTAGATTCTGATAACATCAATTGCTTTTTTTTTTTGTATATGTATCATGTATGTTTATCATTTAGTACAACTCATGCTAAAAGGCAGTTGTAAAAAACTGCTAATATCAACTGTTGTTTTATATATATGTAACGTGGGTATTTAATAGTTGTTACTTATATTGGTTGTACGTGTGTTAAATTCAGTTATATACGTTTATTCAGAAGGTATATTGGACTTGGTACTATCCTTTTTTTGTATAATATCGTGTTATTATTTTAAATGAAATATTTAATATGTGTAATTTTAATATATGGTTTGTACTAGCGGTTTATAATACAGGATTTTAGGTTAATAAGTTGTAGTCTTTCTTGCACGTTCTCCTACAAAGATGGTAAGGTAAACTGCTGTGTTTATTTCAAAATGTTTGTAGAAAGGTCAATATTTGCTAACATCAGCAGTTGTTTAAGATTGTGGTAATTCAATGTTAAACTGCTTTCATTTATAGTTTTTTTTTATATAAGTTACGTGGTTGGTTAGTTTTATTTTATCACACGGTTGTGTATGAAAAGCGGTTGTATTCATTGTGTTTATTTATAAACATTTACATATCAAATTGTCTCAATTGTATTTCACTTATTATATTTTATATTGTAGCCCTATAGATCATAAAATGGAAAAGCTTGGGTTTGCAATGATCGTCGATGAAATATTCACAAGGCTCCCTGCCAAAGCTATTGGTTGTTTGAAATGTGTTTGCAAAGATTTCCGTAAGGAACTGTCAACTCATTTTTTTGAGATGATGCATTCTTGTCGAATTGGAAATTCTCTACATAAGAAATATCTCTCCTTGTCAAATATGTCAATTGTTGTTGACGATGTAATTGGTGGGAATTTGGATGTGGTTACAAACAAACATATCACTTTTCCTGGCAATGTTGACCCTAGATTCTTACGTATTCTAGCGTCGCTTAATGGGTTGTTGTTAGTGTCATCTGAACCAAGTTGCTGTGAGCTGATCCTTTGGAATCCAACAACCAGGTGCCATAAGTTGTTGTCCGTGTCAGACTTTTGTCAGTGGTATGTTCGAAACTGTGATGCAGGTGGAATGTATTTTGATGAAACCAATGATCTTAAAGTGCTTCACATAATTTTTTTTTGAATGTCGTTACTGCTCGTGTTTATTCACGACGTCGTGAGACGTGGAGAGAAATAGATTTCTTGAGGGGAGCTAATTTCGGTGGTCGGGGTTATTCATGGTCTTCCGGAATTTATTCTGGCAAAACCATATATTTTGTGTGTTCAAAAAATAGGTATTCCGCTTTGGAGAGGTATATAGTTGCTTTCGATGTTATTTCTGAAACTTTTAGAAGCCTTCGTTTTCCTGAAAGTTTGGAAGTTAGCCCTTGGCGAGGAGAATTTCTGAGCATTGCAAAGAAGCTCCATTTTATTGTTGTTGAAAGGTCTCCCGAGTTATCTGTTGGTTTGTTCAAAGTTGAAGATGAAACCTTCATTAAGATGTTTTCTATCAATAATCTTCAAATTATTGGTTATGTTGAAAGTTTCCATTGGTCCAATATATTTTAAAACAACAAGTGGTTGATAAAAAACATTTGGAGTGGTGCTGTTGAAGCTAACCTGAGCAATGAAGTTTTTAATTACGTCCAACATGTTGATTCCTACATTGGTGCGAAACGAGCATTATTTATCGAGACCACTGTTTCGCTGATCGATTAGAAATTATTATGCTATATTATAGGGAATGGTGGTTGTTTTTTCGAATTTTGTTTATTGTTGCAAGTAGTTACGTATGTATAAGTGTATTAACAATTGTCTGCATGGATATTTAATTCCGATTGGTGTTATTTAATCATATATTATTTCGAACTTTTAATATTTTCATTTTAATTTGTTTTACTATATATGTAGGTAAAGAAGTCCTACAAACCTGATATCATGAATTTTGTTTTTTCCAATGGTTTGTGTTTTACCAACGAAATTGTATTTTGGTAGTATACATCGTGTATTTTTTGGCTTTTATGTAGATTCTGATAACATCAATTACTTTTTTTTGTATATGTATCATGTATGTTTATCATTTAGTACAACTCATTCATGGGTGCTAAAAGGTAGTTGTAGAAATATATGGTATGTTTATCATTTGGTACTATCCTTCTTTTGTATAAGATTGTGTTATTATATTAAATGAAATCTTTAATATGTGTAATTTTAATATATGGTATGTTCTAGCGGTTTATAATCCAGGATTTTAGGTTAATAAGTTGTTGTAGTCTTTCTTGCATGTTCTCCTACAAAGATGGAAAGGTAAACTGCTGTGTTCATCGATTCTAACTCAATTTTGATGTAGAGGTAGTTAACTGGAATGGTTATTATTGTGTAATTTTTTAAGAAATTGTGTTGCTTTATGAAGAGTGATATTTTCTCTTATTATATGACAATGTATGTGTTAGAACTTTTGTATTCAGGTTTAACTATTCTTTTGTAGTTGTGTGTCTTATCTTATCTTATTGTATATCATTAAATGTTGTGTTTATAAAAGATTTTAGGTTAATAAGTTGTTGTAGTCTTTCTTGCATGTTCTCCTACAAAGATGGTAAGGTAAACTGCTGTGTTGATTTCAAAATGTTTGTAGAAAGGTCAATATTTGCTAACATCAGCAGTTGTTTAAGATTGTGCTAATACAATGTTAAACTGCTTTCATTAACAGTTTTTTTATATAAGTTACGTGGTTGGTTAGTCTTATTTTATCATCCGGTTGTGTATGAAAAGCGGTTGTATACATTGTGTTTATATATAAACATTTACATATCAAATTGTCTCAATTGTATTTCATTTATTATATTTTATATTATAGCCCCATAGATTATAAAATGGAAAAGCTTGGGTTTGCATTGATCTTTGATGAAATATTCACTAGGCTCCCTGCCAAAGCTATTGGTTGTTTGAAATGTGTTTGCAAAGATTTCCGTAAGGAACTATCAACTCATTTTTTTGAGATGAGGCATTCTTGTCGAATTGGAAATTCACATAAGAAATATCTCTCCTTGCGAGGTATGTCAATTGTTGTTGACAACGTAATAGGTGGGAATTTGGATGTGTTTACAAGCAAACAGATCACTTTTCCTGGCAATGTTGACCCTATATTCTTACGTATTCTAGCGTCGCTTAATGGGCTGTTGTTAGTGTCTTTTAATGCGAGATGCTATGAGCTGATCCTTTGGAATCCAACAACCAGGTGCCATAAGTTGTTGTCCGTCTCAGATTTTTCTCAGCGGTATGTTCAAAAATGTGATACAGGTGGAATGTATTTTGATGAAACCAATGATCTTAAAGTGCTTCACATCAAATATTATTTGTTGAATAATGTCGTTACTGCTCGTGTTTATTCATGACGTCGTGAGACGTGGAGGGAAATAGATTTCTTGAGGGGAGTTAATTTCGGTGGTCGGGGTTATTCAATGTCTTCCGGAATTTATTCTGGCAAATCCATATATTTCGTGTGTTCAAGAAGTTGGTATCCTGGCCCTTTCGAGAGGTATATAGTTGCTTTCAATGTTATTTCCGAAACTTTTAGAAGCATTCGTTTTCCTGAAAGTTTGGAAGTTACTCCTTGGCCAGGAAAAATTCTGAGCATTGCAAAGAAGCTCCATTTTATTGTTGTTGAAGGGTCTCCCGAGTTATCTGTTGGTTTGTACAAAGTTGAAGATGAAGCCTTCATCAAGATGTTTTCTATCAATAATATTCATATTATTAGTTATGAACAAAGTTTGCATTGGTCTACTATATTTCAAAACAACAAGTGGTTGCTTAGAAACGTTTGGATTCGTCCTGTTGAAGCTAAGATGAGCAATGAAGTTTTTAATTACCTTCAACATCTTGATTCCTACATTGGTGTGGAACAAGCATTATTTATCGAGACCGTTGTTTCGCCGATTGATTAGAAATTATTATGCTATATTATAGGGAATGGTGGTCGTTTTTTCGAATTTTGTTTATTGTTTCAAGTAGTTCCGTATGTATAAGTGTATTAACAGTTGTCTGCATGGATATTTATTTCCGATTGGTGTTATTTAATCATATATTATTTCGAACTTTTAATATTTTCAGTTTAATTTGTTTTACTATATATTTAGGTGAAGAAGTGCTACAAACCTGATATCATCAATTGCTTTTTTTTTGTATATGTGTCATGTATGTATATCATTTAGTACAACTCATGAATGTGTGCTAAAAGGTAGTTGTAAAAATAGATGGTATGTTTATCATTTGGTTCTATCCTTCTTTTGTATAATATTGTGTTATTATATTAAATGAAATCTTTAATATGTGTAATTTTAATATATGGTATGTACTAGCGGTTTATAATGCAGGATTTTAGGTTAATAAGTTGTTGTAGTCTTTCTTGCATGTTGTCCTACAAAGATGGTAAGGTAAACTGCTGTGTTCATTTGTTAATAAACCTCTCTTAACCGATCCTAACTCAAATTTAATGTAGAGGTAGTTATCTGAAATGGTTTTTATTGTGTAATTTTTTAAGAAATTGTGTTATTTTATGAATAGTGATTTTTTAGTAAACTTCCGTTTTGCTCCCTGTGGTTTGGTCACTTTGATGATTTTGCCCCAAACCTTTAAAAATAGCCATTTTCCTCCAATAGTTTGCTATGGTTTATCCATTTTGCTCCCTGCGGGGAGCAAAATGGAAATACAGACAATTTGGATGGAGTTAGAGGCGGGTGTGACACCTGTGTCACTTCAACCATCAAACAAATGCCAAACCAATGAAATATTGTATTTCATACTTTGGACTGGTATAAATATGTGTAGCTTTTGCACATATCAACTCTTGTTCGATTTCAAGCTCTAAATCGCTTTCTGGAAGGTTATACGCGCACTAATGCGTAGATATAACCAGTTTAATGCAACGAACACTCTGGAATAGTGAAATAGGCTTGACATACCTTAAATAACCTTTACATAACTTAGATATAAGTTTTGGAAGGTTTGGTGTGGTGAAATCTGTAGGACCGAGTTTCGTGACCGAAACCGTGATTCATGTGAGATCGGTTCAAGACGGGAGAGATTAGAGATAATAAACAAACAACTTTGTATTAATCCGGTAGTATAACATTACAAATCGGCCCGATTACAAGATAACCGAACCATACCAAAGGAGTACACATCCGGGGAGAGACCAAGTGGTGATCTCTCCCGGTGAGGTCTCAAACCTCCTAAAATCTCCTTAGTGTTGCAAATGGCAAGGGTTTTCTATTTATAGTCACACCCCTTGTCTTGCAAATACACACGGTCAACCGAATAACCCTCTCGTTTGACCACTTCAAACGAGCGGGTCTATACACGTTCGATAGACCGTTTCACTAACTATTACAAATTCAGCGTAAAATAAAACTAATCTATTCGACAAGCATCGGACACAAAATCTGCATCAACAAATTCCCCCTTGTCCGTTGCTGTCGAATGCTGAAAATGCAACTGCAATCGATCTTCAGTCAAGTATTCATCTTCTCTGTGTTAACAAATTCCCCCTTGACCGATGATCCAGGTAAGTAGTATCTTGACGCTCCTTGTAAAATATTTCCCCCTTAAAGTACGCGTATCCGTGTTGGGTGTTGTGCAATTTCCTCAATTGACCGATCTTCCGCTGATCTTCCAATACTCCAACCGGCATTTGATAAGGGTTCCAATCTTTAAGAACTGCATCAAGTCTTGATCTTGTCATAAGAACTCTATTTCATACAAGCATACTACATTGATAGAGATTTCTGGTGAACTGTCTTCTGTAAACCGTCTTTGTGGAATCGACCAAGTAATGCACTTTAATCTTCAGCATCAACACTCAGGAAAGTCAGCTAGACCAAGTGTATCCCTTGCAAGCTCAACCAGCATGCTTAGTTGAACTACATCCAGATCTCATTGTCTCGCCTTTGTGAAGTTGACCACGTAATGCACTACGGATCTTCAGCATCAGTACTCAGGAAGTCAGCTAGACCAAGTACATCGTTTGCAAACTCAACGAATTGAGTTACCCCCAGATCCCTGTAAAATCCCAAAGAAACATCAAACCCAAAACCGAATCCTGCAGGTCTTCAGTCTTGAACTATCAGCTTTCATAAAGATTCCCCAGGTCTTCAGTGAACAGCGCTTTTGTAACTACTGTAGACTTTAGAAACCTGTATTTTTCCGTGCAAAACCCTTCACGCTGGCTGGAGAATTAATTAAAATCCTCAAATATGTGTATGTGCAAAACATTCCACGCCGAACCGTTTGTATCACCAGAAAATCACAAACTCTACCACCTGTGATTGCGTTTAGAAATTTACCGAAGAAATTCAACATTTGAAAATTTTTTATCCCCCCATTTCTTTGGTAAAATCTCTAAACCTTAACAGATTCTCTCCACTTCAAAGAAACTGTCGTCAAATGTTCACCAATTCCCTCCACTAAGCGGAACTGTCGTCAATTTTCATTGAATGTTCTCGGTTCCGAAAAATCACGAAAACGACTTTCTTCTTTGCATATTCTAGTTGAATAAGAACGTCCCCTAGTACCCCGTAGGATCCGACTTGTATCCCTCCAAAGACTTTGTGAACTCGTTAGGACCGGTATTGACATTCTAGGTTCATTCATTCGTTACCAAATGCGAGAATATGACAATAAACAAAAAGATTTCTTCGTTGCATATTCTAGTTGATAAAGAAATTTCGCCTAGTACCCCGTAGGATCCGACTTGTATCCCTCCAAAGACTTTGTGAACTCGTTAGGACCGGTATTGACATTCTAGGTTCATACGTTCGTTTTCAAATGCGAGAATATGACAATAAACAAAATGCTTTCGAACATTTACGAATAACCGATAACAATCATAAATATTAACGTGCGGAAGTGAACATACCGTTATTGGTTTTTGGTTTTTGGCCCATAATAGTCGCGTCACCATTTTTGACATTTGCATCGGTAACCGTGACTACCCCACATTTTTCAAATAATCAAGTTTTCATCATCTCTTGTTTTCATCATTTCACATCATCCCGCGCGCTCCCAAAACCCATACGAATTTTGACCTTGATATTTAGAAGCGCGATTCAAATAATCTTCGCGAACACCCGACCAAAACTGATCAACATTCCATCACCACTAAACCAAACATACAAACAGCCGACATCCACAATTCACAGCAACTAACTTCAAATTACCAGCCGACATCTTCTCTTTTAAAAGATGGATCAGGTCGAAAGATATCCTTCGAGGATCATCTTTCGAAGCTGATCAGACTTTGAAATGGCACCTTCGAGGATCAGCGCTTTGATCATCCTTCGAAGCTGATCAGACTTTTCGAAAGATGGATCAGGTCGAAAGGTATCCTTCGAGGATCATCTTTCGAAGTTGTTGAGGGTTCCCACAAATATCTGGTATCTTTCGATCCAGATCTGGATCCTTCGACCCAAAGAACATCCTTCGAGGATCATCTTTCGAAGTTGTTGAGGGTTCCCACAAATATCTGGTATCTTTCGATCCAGATCTGGATCCTTCGACCCAAAGAACATCCTTCGACCCAGATCTGGATTAAGCAGCCGCCAAGAACATCAAGAACACAGCCTCTGTTCAATTTTGCAGATTTGACGAAAACACTTTGTATACAATTTTTGATGATGATAACTTGAATATTTAGGTGAAAAACATAAAACCCACACTCGTTTCAGCACAGATCTGAATATTCGGGTCCAGATCTAAGTTTTTCTCATTTTCACCCAACTTTTCTTCTTGAACAAAAATCACTAAAATCACAGATCTAGAGCACATGTGACTTAGTAAACGGTTAGATTTACTAAATCGGGCACCATGGCTCTGATACCAATTGTAGGACCGAGTTTCGTGACCGAAACCGTGATTCATGTGAGATCGGTTCAAGACGGGAGAGATTAGAGATGATAAACAAACAACTTTGTATTAATCCGGTAGTATAACATTACAAATCGGCCCGATTACAAGATAACCGAACCATACCAAAGGAGTACACATCCGGGGAGAGACCAAGTGGTGATCTCTCCCGGTGAGGTCTCAAACCTCCTAAAATCTCCTTAGTGTTGCAAATGGCAAGGGTTTTCTATTTATAGTCACACCCCTTGTCTTGCAAACACACACGGTCAACCGAATAACCCTCTCGTTTGACCACTTCAAACGAGCGGGTCTATACACGTTCGATAGACCGTTTCACTAACTATTACAAATTCAGCGTAAAATAAAACTAATCTATTCGACAAGCATCGGACACAAAATCTGCATCAACAAAATCAAAGTTAAATCGCTTACAGGGACTAAAGTTGACAAACTGCGAAAGTATGCCAATTTGAACTGTAACAGACATTCCGGAACATGACCATAAGTTAAACATACCATAAATATCCTTTACATAGCTTAGAAATAGGCTTTGAGGTGTTTGGTATGCTAAAATAAACTTTTGTGTCATTCAGGGACTAAAAGCGTCAAAAAGTGCACAAGTTTGCACTTTCGCGCATAACTTACGTTCTGAATACATCCGGACATCCAAAAATTTATGTAAGCACTAAAATATTTTATTTTAATGTTTGGCATAAGAAAAATCCATTCGTTTTGTCATTTGGATCGTTTTTCGCGCTTATGCGCATTCCGTCGTAATTAAGCGAACATCGCGTTCGTACGGCCAAACGAACCAACCTCCGGCATATTTTTGAGCATGTTTCATGTCCACAATGTTTAGGCATCATTTTAGGGCCTTAAAGTTGGCTTTACGGGCCTTAGAAGTGTCGGAAATGGCCTTAAACACATGCAGAGACTGAAACTGTCAAAATGGAAACATGTTTCTGATCTGCAACTCCCAGGCGGCCCGCCTGAGTTTCTGCACATCCTGAAGCGGGCCGCGTCCGCCTTCTGGACCAGATTAACTGCATTTAACAGCAGATCCAGCTGTTTAATCCACACCCACATACTCACACATGCTTAGTCAGCTGATAAGAACCATTTTTAGTCACCACAACTTGCCAACACTTGTACGGATGCGATTAAAGCACGGTTTCCATGAAACGATCCTAACGGTTCGGGTATTCCTATAAATACCCATCCACCCCAACCTCATTTCTCACAAGAATCTGGATTTGAGAGCTCTAAGTTGAAACCATTGTTTCATACCTGAGTTCTTGGATCGAGATTAGCATTCGGGGACCCTTCGTAAGTATTCTTTCGTTCTTTTATTGCTTTTCGAGTCTTTCGAGTCTGAAAGTCAAACTTTGTTTGACTTTCTGCGTTGACCAGTTTATGGTCAATGCGAAGTTCATTTGAACTTCGCAACGTGAGTGTAATCACGTTGGTTATAGTCCCTTGGGACTATGCCTACTGATTACCACGTTGTCTAGGGTCGTAGGGTAAGCGATCTGATAAATCGCTTATACCTCGAACCCGACCCATTTGGTCGATCATTAAGATCCGACCAAATACATTAGGTGACCATAGTATATAGGGAATAACCTTCCGAGGTTATACCTTATGGTCGCTTCGTTAAGTAGTTGTATGATAGGTAGTTTATATGCCTTAGGTAAATTACCAGAATACCCTTTTCATGTATAATTGGTAATTAAGCATATGTAACCTAAACTTTTGTCACATAACTGATTATGTAACATGTTTAGGCATATAACACTTGTCATAGGGCTAGTTAGACGGTCCGAACGCGTTTCACGCGATCGACGCGTTAAAGTAGCATAAGCTACCTAAACGGGTCGTAATGGGTCGTAAGCTATTAGATTAAGGTTTCATTTAGTATGTAGGCTTTGTTAAACCATATGACACGAGTCTCTATACTCGTTTGGTTTATGAACCCTCATTCTATCAGATCTTCCGATATAGGTCCGGTTTATTAACATAGTTACCTATATTAGGTGCCGTTTGATATCCGCGATCTCTAGCATTGTTTGGTTGTCACTCAAGGACTACTGAGCATTCTCAAGTGAGTACATAGACCCCTCTTTTACTGTTTTCCAAACGTTTTGGGGTGGAACACATGTGCCTACTTGTTACTTTCAAGCTTTCCTGTTTTCACATCATATACCTGCTATGTTCGTTAGTACATTATAGTACATGATTTCATTACATTTCATGCTAGGTGTGCCCATTGTGTGCATTACTTAGTACATCGTTTTACATTACATTTCATGCTACGTATGTCTATTGTTGCATACTTAGTACAGGTCACATGCTACGTATGTCTATTGTTGCATACTTAGTACAGGTCACATGCTACGTATGTCTATTGTTGTATACGTAGTACAAGTCACATGCTACGTATGTCTATTGTTGTATACGTAGTACAGGTCACAAGCTACGTATGTCTATTGTTGCATACTTAGTACAGGTCACATGCTACGTATGTCTATTGTTGTATACATAGTACAGGTCACATGCTACGTATGTCTATTGTTGTATACGTAGTACAGGTCACATGCTACGTATGTCTATTGTTGCATACTTAGTACAGGTCACATGCTACGTATGTCTATTGTCGCGTACTTAGTACATTTGTTATTCATCACAGGCTTACATTTTGGATACATATTACATGATTTACATTAGACATGAACATTTTACATCTTGATGGTTTGGTTTGATTAAGTGATTTAAGTAACGAGGCATGTGTAATATGATACAAGCATGGTGGATACGCCGCTGGTACTTCCTATATATAAGTGTTTGTATGGTATTACATATCGTAGCGTTATTTGAATCATTTCAGTTTGAGACATAGAACATTTTATACAAATAACATACTTTTCACAAGACATTGATTTATAAACAACTTATCTTATACAAACACATTTTACATGGTTATTCCTTTAACCATACATTATTCTCTTATTTATACATATCATCTGATCTTATCGTTTTTCAAATGATTTACAAAACAAAGCAAATTACAAGGTTCATGACTAAACATTTTCTCAAACATAAGTCATGAAACCTATTTTCACAAAACCTATGTATCTCACAGGCATTTTTATGCTGACGTACCTATTTTCACATGTGTTTTTCAGGAGCTGTTGCATAAGATGATCAAGATACACATAGGCAGACTTGGGCTTTAGTGACAATAAAAGATGCAAGACTAGTTAATTATGTTGTATTTCTTTGTTTGTTAAGACATTGTAACACTTTTAATCAATAAAACGAAACTTCAATTGCCATGGATTTGAAACAATTAATTATGTTACAACACTCCCCGACATTTCCGCCACGTTTTGTATGTTCTACGTGGTCGGGGTGTGACAGAAAAGATGGTATCAGAGCCAATGGTTATAGGGAATTAGGTTATTAGTAATGCTTTGACCTAGTCTATAACCTTCTTAGGACCCTAACGCGAGTTTACTTGCGTTTAGTCATAAAACAATACCGTCACCTATCCTTAGGCGACTACCACAACAAGAACATAAATTTCAAAACCGCTTTGAAAACTAATCATCTGTTCTAGGATGATTGATTACAAGGTTTTGAACCCCTTTGAATTTTCAAAAATCTCGTCAAGGTTTTGGGTTTTAAATAATGTGAACACGTGCAAACTGGAAGGGTGAATGCCTGTATTCTGGGTTTTCTGTCTAGGCAAGCACTTCGTATACATCTCATCAGACGCGAGACCAGTTGTGCTTACCTGGGAATTCTTGGGATGAGCGTTCACTTATAGGCGAGCATGTCTTCGCGATACATTATTTTTGACCCATTTACTTTGATTATTCACTGTGTGTCGTTTGTTTGCTTTGTAGTAACGAACAAATGACCACTATCCTTGCTTTCATCAGATTTGTTTCATCTCATTCTTTTCGTCTAATTCTCTCACTCGTTTCCTTTCATGTTCTTCTCTTTTAGAATGCCTCCACGGCGCGAAAATCCGGTATCTATTGACGATCTGGCAGCTGTCATTACACAGCAAATGACTGTTGCAATCCCGAACGTCGTTGCTCAATGTTACCAAGCTATCAACAACAATAATGCTCTCTGCAGCTTCAAGACGTTCAACTCGGCCAAGCCATCAAAGTTTTCTGGGTCTCAAGGAGCGACTGCACTTCTGCAATGGTTCGAGAGTCTAGAGAGCACTTTCAGGCATGTTCAATGTCCAAACGAGCGAAAGGTAGATTTCGCATCTAGTGTCTTTGAGAAACGAGCTTTGACGTGGTGGAACGGTGTGGTGAGAGATAGGGGTGCCGAAGTGGCACTGGCCCAAACTTGGGAAGAACTTCGAGCACTGATGATGAAGGAATTCTGTCCTCGTCATGAGATGAGGGCCTTGGAAAGGGAATTCGACGATCTTAAGCAAGACAGCGGTGAACATCGAGCATACACTGATCGATATGAGGAGCTGAGCCTGTTGTGTCCTACCATGGTTACGCCTTTGGATAAGGCGATCGAAAAATACATTGATGGTCTCCCTGACTCAGTTCAAGACATTGTTACCGGTAGTAACCCCACTACGGTTAGGCAGGCCATTGAGCTATCTGCAACGTTGACTGAATCTCAGATCAGGAAACATAAGCTTTTCCGAAAGGGTGACAAGAAACCGCTCGAGGAATCAAAGACCATGGATGAACAGACTGGATCCCCTGAGCAGTCAAAGAAGCGAAAGGCTTCTCAGAACTTCGCCATGGTTACTCACAATGATCAAGCCGCCCCCAACCAACCAGCTAAACCCCGTACTAGGAAGCCATACAATGGAACTTCACCCTTGTGCAACAAATGTAACCTTTATCATCATGCTATGGTGAAGTGCCGCGAATGCCAAATTTGTGGACGTAAAGGTCATACAGCAAAAGTTTGCGTAGCAGCAGTTGCACCAAATCAAGCTAACAACAAACCTGCTCGAGCTCGCTTTCCACCAGGTTCTTGCTACAAGTGTGGCGAGATGGGACATTTCCGGAGAAATTCCCAAAGCTTGCTAATGCTAATCCAGCACAGAGATGAGCATCTGACCGACTAGAAGACAACACTCTTTAGAAATAATCACATCTTATGTATTATTTTCTTTTGTTGTCAAGGTCCATGAAACAGTTGTTAACATTGTTTATAAATAAATCTTTTATTTACATTACAATGTATTTATGTGGTTGTATGCATAAACAACATATCCCCTACAATACCGACAATCAAGGAATCGTATTCCTTGAAAAGCAAACTACCCCCAAAAATTCTTCCATTTTACAATTTCTTGCGTTTTTCACAAAGATCCTAAGTACCCGTCTCTTGCAAAGAAACGAAGTACAAGGTGCAAGTTATAATTATATTTTTGTACGAATACCCCAAGTACCACTATAAATTCTTAATAGGGTACCTAAGGGTATTTCCGTATGTCCTAAATTATTGTGTACCTTAATTCGAACATTGCATTTTCCTGAAAACGAAAATCGAATTTTTGGTAGATCGTCCTATCTTCATGGATGGATTCTTGAAATGATTAAAGTGCCAAATGAAATCCACGAATTGGATTCCTGGTGTGCTTTAAGTATCCGCGTCCAAAGATAACAAATCAATAACCAAGTTAAACAACTATGTGATTATGTGCTTATGTGCTTCCTTTTATGTTTTTGGTGTAATCCAAGTTTTTGTTATCCAAATCCTCGTAGAATCTTCCATATCTTCGTATAAGGGATTCATGGTAGGATATCCAAAGGTACTATATTAAATCCTCAATGGGCTTGTACGAAATAGTAAAGACCCTCGGATTATATTGTACCATTCCATAATTAGACCCCTGAGTGGTCTAGGTAAACAGATTGATCCAAAAATCTGGTTAGGAATATCATGTGATGATATAGCTGAAAGGACTCCTTGGTGGCCTAATTAAAAAGGATCCTTTGTCGATCTAATTAAAAGGACCCCATGGTAGTCTAGTCACACTCATCACAGGTTTGATTTTTCCTCCCCTTCACATTACAAACAAATTGTGCGGACTATGCAAGGAATTGCGTAATTATGGATGCATACATAATTATGAAATTCAGTGCACGGAAACCACAGCGAGTTTTGTCATGTGTCTAGAGTTCGTTTCGTTCATTTTCGGTTCTGAAGAAAAGGTGGAAAATGACTCGTTTCGTTCATTTTCGGTTCTGAAGAAATGGTGGAAAATGACTCGTTTCGTTCATTTTCGGTTCTGAAGAAATGGTGGAAAATGACTCGTTTCGTTCATTTTCGATTCTGAAGAAATGGTGGAAAATGACTCATTTCGTTCATTTTCGGTTCTGAAGAAGTGATGGAAAATGACTCATTTCGTTCATTTTCGGTTCTGAAGAAGTGGTGGAAAATGACTCATTTTGTTCATTTTCGGTTCTGAAGAAGTGGTGGAAAATGACACATTTTGTTCATTTTCGGTTCTGAAGAAGTGGTGGAAAATGACTAATTTCGTTCATTTTCATTTCTAAAGAATGCCTGTTGAAAATAACTCCGTTCATTTTTCATTTTTGAAAAATGTCCGTTAAGGAAATTTCAGGATTATGCCTTACATATCTCGGGTGGTTATTTGACATAAAGTCACAAATAGACTCCTACGTATTAATTTCGGGACGAAATTTCCTAAAGTAGGGGAGACTGTGACACCTGTGTCACTTCAACCATAAAACAAATGCCAAACCAATGAAATATTGTATTTCATACTTTGGACTGGTATAAATATGTGTAGCTTTTGCACATATCAACTCTTGTTCGATTTCAAGCTCTAAATCACTTTCTGGAAGGTTATACGCGCACTAATGCGTAGATATAACCAGTTTAATGCAACGAACACTCTGGAATAGTGAAATAGGCTTGACATACCTTAAATAACCTTTACATAACTTAGATATAAGTTTTGGAAGGTTTGGTGTGGTGAAATCAAAGTTAAATCGCTTACAGGGACTAAAGTTGACAAACTGCAAAAGTATGCCAATTTGAACTGTAACAGACATTCCGGAACATGACCATAAGTTAAACATACCATAAATATCTTTTACATAGCTTAGAAATAGGCTTTGAGGTGTTTGGTATGCTAAAATAAACTTTTGTGTCATTCAGGGACTAAAAGCGTCAAAAAGTGCACAGGTTTGCACTTTCGCGCATAACTTACGTTCTGAATACATCCGGACATCCAAAAATTTATGTAAGCACTAAAATATTTTATTTTAGTGTTTGGCATAAGAAAAATCCATTCGTTTCGTCATTTGGATCGTTTTTCGCGCTTATGCGCATTCCGTCGTAATTAAGCGAACATCGCGTTCGTACGGCCAAACGAACCAACCTCCGGCATATTTTTGAGCATGTTTCATGTCCACAATGTTTAGGCATCATTTTAGGGCCTTAAAGTTGGCTTTACGGGCCTTAGAAGTGTCGGAAATGGCCTTAAACACATGCAGGGACTGAAACTGTCAAAATGGAAACATGTTTCTGATCTGCAACTCCCAGGCGGCCCGCCTGAGTTTCTGCACATCCTGAAGCGGGCCGCGTCCGCCTTTTGGACCAGATTAACTGCATTTAATAGCAGATCCAGCTGTTTAATCCACACCCACACACTCACACATGCTTAGTCAGCTGATAAGAACCATTTTTAGTCACCACAACTTGCCAACACTTGTACGGATGCGATTAAAGCACGGTTTCCATGAAACGATCCTAACGGTTCGGGTATTCCTATAAATACCCATCCACCCCAACCTCATTTCTCACAAGAATCTGGATTTGAGAGCTCTAAGTTGAAACCATTGTTTCATAGCTGAGTTCTTGGATCGAGATTAGCATTCGGGGACCCTTCGTAAGTATTCTTTCGTTCTTTTATTGCTTTTCGAGTCTTTCGAGTCTGAAAGTCAAACTTTGTTTGACTTTCTGCGTTGACCAATTTATGGTCAATGCGAAGTTCGTTTGAACTTCGCAACGTGAGTGTAATCACGTTGGTTATAGTCCCTTGGGACTATGCCTACTGATTACCACGTTGTCTAGGGTCGTAGGGTAAGCGATCTGATAAATCGCTTATACCTCGAACCCGACCCATTTGGTCGATCATTAGGATCCGACCAAATACATTAGGTGACCATAGTATATAGGGAATAACCTTCCGAGGTTATACCTTATGGTCGCTTCATTAAGTAGTTGTATGATAGGTAGTTTATATGCCTTAGGTAAATTACCAGAATACCCTTTTCATGTATAATTGGTAATTAAGCATATGTAACCTAAACTTTTGTCACATAACTGATTATGTAACATGTTTAGGCATATAACACTTGTCATAGGGCTAGTTAGACGGTCCGAACGCGTTTCACGCGAACGACGCGTTAAAGTAGCATAAGCTACCTAAACGGGTCGTAATGGGTCGTAAGCTATTAGATTAAGGTTTCATTTAGTATGTAGTCTTTGTTAAACCATATGACACGAGTCTCTATACTCGTTTGGTTTACGAACCCTCATTCTATCATATCTTCCGATATAGGTCCGGTTTATTAACATAGTTACCTATATTAGGTGCCGTTTGATATCCGCGATCTCTAGCATTGTTTGGTTGTCACTCAAGGACTACTGAGCATTCTCAAGTGAGTACATAGACCCCTCTTTTACTGTTTTCCAAACGTTTTGGGGTGGAACACATGTGCCTACTTGTTACTTTCAAGCTTTCCTGTTTTCACATCATATACCTGCTATGTTCGTTAGTACATTATAGTACATGATTTCATTACATTTCATGCTAGGTGTGCCCATTGTGTGCATTACTTAGTACATCGTTTTACATTACATTTCATGCTACGTATGTCTATTGCTGCATACTTAGTACAGGTCACATGCTACGTATGTCTATTGTTGCATACTTAGTACAGGTCACATGCTACGTATGTCTATTGTTGTATACGTAGTACAGGTCACATGCTACGTATGTCTATTGTTGTATACGTAGTACAGGTCACATGCTACGTATGTCTATTGTTGCATACTTAGTACAGGTCACATGCTACGTATGTCTATTGTTGTATACATAGTACAGGTCACATGCTACGTATGTCTATGTTGTATACGTAGTACAGGTCACATGCTACGTATGTCTATTGTTGCATACTTAGTACAGGTCACATGCTACGTATGTCTATTGTCGCGTACTTAGTACATTTGTTATTCATCACAGGCTTACATTTTGGATACATATTACATGATTTACATTAGACATGAACATTTTACATCTTGATGGTTTGGTTTGATTAAGTGATTTAAGTAACGAGGCATGTGTAATATGATATAAGCATGGTGGATACGCCGCTGGTACTTCCTATATATAAGTGTTTGTATGGTATTACATATCGTAGCGTTATTTGAATCATTTCAGTTTGAGACATAGAACATTTTATACAAATAACATACTTTTCACAAGACATTGATTTATAAACAACTTATCTTATACAAACACATTTTACATGGTTATTCCTTTAACCATACATTATTCTCTTATTTATACATATCATCTGATCTTATCGTTTTTCAAATGATTTACAAAACAAAGCAAATTACAAGGTTCATGACTAAACATTTTCTCAAACATAAGTCATGAAACCTATTTTCACAAAACCTATGTATCTCACAGGCATTTTTATGCTGACGTACCTATTTTCACATGTGTTTTTCAGGAGCTGTTGCATAAGATGATCAAGATACACATAGGCAGACTTGGGCTTTAGTGACAATAAAAGATGCAAGACTAGTTAATTATGTTGTATTTCCTTGTTTGTTAAGACATTGTAACACTTTTAATCAATAAAACGAAACTTCAATTGCCATGGATTTGAAACAATTAATTCTGTTACAACACTCCCCGACATTTCCGCCACGTTTTGTATGTTCTACGTGGTCGGGGTGTGACAGCGGGGAGCAAAATGGAAAAACCATAGCAAACTATTGGAGGAAAATGGCTATTTTTAAAGGTTTGGGGCAAAAATGTTAAAGTGACCAAACCACAGGGAGCAAAACGGAATTTCTTATTATATGACAATGTATGTATTAGAACTTTTGTATTCAGGTTTAACTATTCTTTTGTAGTTGTGTGTCTTATTTTATCTTATTGTATAACATTAAATGTTGTGTTTGATGTGTAATAAATATTTTGTGGCAGAGAAATTAATAAATTCCCTTATTGGATTATAAGTTAAGCATCCGGAGTGTTTATGATTGTGTGTTTATATAGTATTGTGTTTTTTATTTTATCTGGTAGTATTATGATTGTGTTTTTTCTATATTATTGTTTTTTTATTTTACATGCTATACTTTATGTATTATTTGTTTTACATCATGGTATGTATTAGCGGTTTACTACTTATGTGCTGTCGCCCATGTTCCTACAAATCTGGTGTCATCAACTGCTTTTTATGGTGTATAAATATCATATTACTTGATTATTTAATAAACATATCATACTCGATTATGTCCAGTTTTATTCGTAAGGTTTGTTTAGTTCATATTCTTTCTGTTTTGAAAACAAGTGCATTGCATTATGTGATAATTGTCTGCATTGTTTTTGTATTAGATTCTGAGTTACTGACAGCAAAGTTGATGCATTACTACTTTCTAATTCTATCGGGTTGCTGGTGGTTATGGATGATTTTCTAAAGAATGTTGTTTTTAGTAACATCGATGATGTGTGGGAAATTAGTGAGGTAATCATAGACCATTTCAAGTTTGGTAATTTAATACGTATTTACATTAGATGTAAGTGGATATATTTATATTTTTTACAGTCACGGTCTGTTATCATACTGGGTACCGTAAAGGAAATATCCAAGGAGGTTGGTTGGTTTTCTTTGAAGTGTCCTAATTGTTTAAATGAGGCTTGTACAAAAAACATGGGTTTAACTAAATCTGACGGAGGTTGTGATGAAGACCAACATACGTTGTATGTGTGCACTAATGAATTTTGTCGAAAAAATGTTATTGATGAACCGGTTTTAAGGTATTGTTATTATTCTGTTGTTATTTATGTTGTCATTTTGACATTGTAACTTTCTTCATCAGTTACCTTATTTTAGTTTATGTTATCAATTAGATTGAAGGTTCGTGTTGAGGATAGCAGTGGTGATGTATCTCTTATTTTGTTTCATAATACGGCTAACCATGTTATCGAGAAGTCTGCAAAACAGTTGGTTCAGGATAACACATTGGTAGTATGCATGTTTATGATTTATATTTAGTTTCTATTTCTCAAATTATATTTTTTTGTAAGCTAACTTTTTGGTTATATATCCTATCTTTTATGTTTTCAGGATGATGGTACTGTGCGATTTCCAAACGAATTAAAAACTTTGGTGGATAAATTGTTTGCATTCAAGATTGAAGTCAGTGAGACTAACTTGACATATTGTGATGAAGAATACGAGATTCAAAGAATAACTGACGATGAATCAGTTGTTGATGTGGTTAAACAAATGTCTGGGATTAGGCAGGTACTATGAATTTTTAACTGAAGTATTATAGTTGTATTTAGTTAATAAACTTTTTCAATTTTGGTTTAGAGCTGTATGCTTGATGATAAGAAGAATGGTACTCCAATTTCGCTTGTGATGAGTTCCGATGGTGATTCAATTGATAAAAAAACATGTTCAATGGTTTGTAAAGATACGACGTCTAAGCGTAAATTGCTTGATCTTTACAATTTGGATGTCATTTCGAACTCGAGCATCTGTGAAAGTACAAGTAATAATATTGTGGAGAGCGTGAAAGATGTTGGTAAGAAAGAGATTAAGTTTACCCATTTTAATGAGTAAGATGTAGTTTCTTTTGTTTGTTGCATTTTAGAGCGATGGTTTTTATGTTTTGTGTTTGTTCAATGTTTTTTATTCTGGACATAAACTTTCTCTTCTGTTTTTTTATTCTCGTATGTTTTGATACTGTTCAGATTTCTTATGTGTGAGTATCTGAAGTTCAGTTTAGATATTGGTTGTTAATAATAATATGCTACTCGCTCTGTCCCACTAAAAGTGTCCTATTTTGAATTTTCAAAGTCTTTATTTATAAACTTTGACCTTAAATAATTTTGTTTGTGTTAGATAATACTTGATGAAAGTTATATGATTTGAGTGTGTTTTACAAATGTTTTTATCGGGTTAATTTTCATCAAGTTTTATACAACACAAAAAATATATAATTAAAGTTAAAGTTTATAAATAAAGACTTTGAAAATTCAAAACATGACACTTTTAATGGGACGGCGGTAGTACATTAGTTAAGTTGTATATATAAAAACTTATAAGAGGAACATAAATATAACCATCATTCATTGACAAAATTATAGATAATAACAAAATTTGTCAATACATTAGATGTGGAATCATGTTGGTTGTTAAGTATGAGATCAAAAAGCGAAAAGATAAGGAAGTGTCCTACTATCATGGAAAGAAACCTCATACCAACAACTACATGCACATTAAACAAACTAATTTGCATTCAGTCTAAGAAGCCAGAAATTTAGTAAGAGCTTGCTTTCCTTGGTTGGTTTTTGCTGTGTATTGGTCAGCTAAGCTGTTTGCTTTATCAAGAAGATCCTCTGTGTCCCTTTCTTCATCAGACAGAAGCAATCCAGCAATGTACTGTTCATGTGAAGGTGGGTTGCTCATGATCTTCATTCTCATCTTCTTATTCTCCCGTAGTTGCTGTTGAAGTAGTCGTGTTATGTCAATCAAGCTGTCTCTGATCTCTCTTTCTGTGTCTTCATGTTGACCTTTGAATCCTTCATAGATATCCCTTTTAACTTGGGACAGTTAAGACCAACCTTTGGAGTTTGATGTATTCATTGTAGTTAGAATAGAGAAGAGTTGAGTGAAGATAGAGAGTCGTTGAAGAGGTTAGACAAGGATGTAGTTAGGAGGTATTATATATAGTAGGATTAACAATTTGTGTGAAAGAAGAGTAATGATTTCTTATTGGGATATGAGCTTAGATGCAATGATGATTTATTGAAATGGTCTTTTCATTTGCAATTGAATCTTTTCAAGTAATTAATGTAAAGTGGTTTAGAAAAATATAAGATATAAATATATAAATTATGTTTTTCCAATGTCAGTTATTTTTATAGTCTAGATAACTTAAGTGATGATTAGTTACATGTTATATTTTAGTTGTATATATATTCTAAATTATAGTTGTGTTTTTTTTCTATGGATTGTGTTATACGCAAGCCAATTGTTTGTTATGGTATGATGTTGTGTTTTTTTTTTTTTCTAATCTTTTTTTTTTGTTCTACTTCATTGTGTGTTTTATTGTGTGAGTTGAGTGAAGATAAACAAATGTTGAAAAGATGATAAAAAAAGATGTAGTTATGAGAAGTATTATATATAATAGGATTTAAGATTGAGTGAAATGATTACTATTGAATTTACGTTGGGCTAAGGGTTATATGCAATTATTGAGTATGGAATGGTCTTTTTTATTTACAGTTTAGTTGTTTGATAATACTTTATGTAAGGCGTTTTTTTTTTTGTTAATATATTGTTGGTTTTTATATTCAAAACTTATTAAGTCAAGTGCTGTGTTTTTTATATGTGACGTGGTAGTTTAGGAGTTACTACAATAATTGAACGTCTTTTACTAAGTAGAGTCCCAGTTAAGGCAGTTTCTTACGGTTATTTGTGTATTTACTTTATGTATAATTTTATCTTTTTAATGTAGGTTATAGCATGGCAGACCTTGGAATCGAAGTTGTAGTTTCTGAAATACTATCTAGACTCCCAGTAAAGGCAATCGGTCGTTTCAAATGTGTTTGTAAACAATGGCGTGATGAGTTATCAAGTTGTCAGTTTGCTGCTTTGCATTCTAGCCGGATTGGTAGTTCAAAATGTCGGAAACGAATCACCATTCAACCACTATCAATATTTATGGATAGCATAGTGGATGGACAGGTAGACATTGGTGCAAGGAAAACTATTTGTTTCCCTGGTAAAACTCGGCCTTTGTTGTTACATATTATTTCTACTGTTGGTGGGCTTTTATTAGTTTGCAACGAAAGGCCTTCATATCAAATGATGCTTTGGAATCCAACTACTATGAGTTTCAAAATTTTGTTCGATGAGGACTCTGATCGTATATGTGATTGGCAATCGGATGCAGCTGGTATGTATTTTGATACATCCTCCGATCTTAAAATATTACACATTAAACGTCGTCGTAATTATGATCTTGCTCGTGTTTATTCACGACGACTCGGCACTTGGAGAAATGTAGACTTTTTTATTGGGAAAAAATATGCAGCGGGGTGTTATATTTGGTCTGTTGGCTCTTTTGTGAACAATACCTTATATTTCACTGTTAAACAAGTGAGGGTACGGGGTGACATTCATATAATTGGTTTTGATGTAATTACTGAATCGTTTAAGAGGTTTCCTTTTCCACCAGTTAATGACCTGTATGTTTATGACGGACATTTTCTCACTGTTAACAATAAGCTTCATATGTTTGTTGTTGAAATCTGGCCTAATGTTAATCCGAGTCTTTTCAAATATCAAGATAATTTATGGTCTAAGGTGTCGTCTTTCCCAAATGTTGAAACATTCTCATTTGTGGAATGGTGTGGAGCATCGGATGTGGCAAATGGCAAATTGATTTTGCTCCCCAAATTTGGGAATATTGCTGAAGTATACATGAGTGTACAAGATTTTGAATACCTTCAACATGTTGATTCTTTTTGTTGGCTTAAAGGAGCATTATTTGGTCGTAAAGGAGCATTATTTTTAGAGATTGTTGATTCAGCTATTGGGTAGTGCTATTTTCTTGTATTTTTATTTGCTGTTATATTGTTAGCAATTTTGTTTATTGTGTTTATTATTTTAAAAAGTGTTTCAATTTTATTTAGTTTTATTTTTCTATTGTTATTGGGAACATTTTTGGGACTCCATTGTAGTATTAATTGTGGTTGGCTATTTTTATTCGTTTTGAATATGTATTGCTTATCATTTGTTTGATGATTTATGTAAAAGTAGAAACATTTGTAAACCAGTATATATTTTTTAATCCATCACACTTATAGACATGTTTACATATTAAACAACCATTGGCATCAAATGCAGTTTATTACTGCTATTGGGATATAGTAGTTGATATATGTTTGAGTGGTCTGTATTTTGTGGTGATTATTACAGTGGTCTATAGCAGATGCTATATGTTACGTTAACATGTTAGTTCATACAAAATTATTATTTACTATTTGTTTGCAAGGACATATTCGTTTTGAAACAATATGATAAACAGCAATGTAAGTAGAGCAACGATGATTATCATTGTGTACGGGTATTACCAATACAAAATACATTGTTTTTTGAAGTTTAGGGAAAGTGTTATAAGCCTTCATGTTTAACGACGGTTAATTTAAACAAAAAAAACTATCACCAACCATACTGCATATTAGTTGTTGCAAAAAGAAGTCAAGTTGGTTCTGAATCTGCTTCTGGCTGAGTGAATTAATTTAACCTGCAAACGTTTGAAAGTAATATCATACCTTCATCTTCTAAGATCTTGAAAGTGCACTTATCTCCAAAAGATATATCATTCTCTGCCATAAATTGCAGCCATTCATTCACCAGATATTCCTTTCGCGCTCTACGTGAATGAATTTTGACTCCCAGGTTATAACAACTTCCTTCTTGATTTTTTATTATCAAAGTGCGTGTCTGAGCAATTTTCTTCTTTTTAACAACTTCATCTGGGATGAACTGTTTTTCAAGTAGTATAATAAACAATGTTAGTATATGGAATAGTTGGTTAGAATTCAATGCATATAAGTGAACTGTGATTATAGTTAAAAATTGTATCGGATATCTTACGAATTTCTCTGTGGCAGTCTTTTCAAATGTGCTGTTGTCTGCAGTAGATGATGGTGCTTTGTTGTGGCATCCTTGGTTATGCGTGTGCGCTTCTTTTTGTTCAACAGGTTCTTTTTTTGGGATTATATATTCACTTCCATCAGGATGGAAAACAGTCATCGTCAGCTTTGGATTTTGAATTATGTCAAACACGAGAATGTAGCCGAATTTTAGCTACATGTCTTTTATAACATTCATCCATCCATCTGTCAAATAGTATCGTCTTCCTCTTTTCTCTATCTTTAATTCCCATGTATGTCCTTCACCTGCAGATAGTTGTATTGACATGTTTGGGGGTTTATTTTTCATATTGTCTTTGAGAAAGTTTTTAGGGAGCCTCTGCAATAATTATATTAGACAGATGAGATGCAGTTATTTGTTATGTAAATTATAACACATTTGTGGTTTTAAGTTATTTTGGGAGTTCATGGTTGAGAGTGTACAATGTGTTTCTCCGATCGTTTGGATATTGCATCGCAGAATGATGGTCCCAGTTGACGTGAATCTTTAAAGGCTTTGATTTTGTATTTGCATTCACTGTGAGCTTCAAATACTATCAAACAAACATCATCAAGCCCTAAATCATCAACAATATTTTTCCAGCCATCTGCAAAGTAGTATACTCTGTTTATTTTCCTGATGTTGACGTCCCAATGATGCCCGTTATCTGCCTGTATACAAATTTTGCTTTTGTTTTGTAGTTCTTTGTCATGAAAGAACCCAATTGATGGAGGTAGTGGCTGAAAGATTTACGATATAAGTGTGTGAAAGATAAACAAAACCAGTAAGCAATTATTTATATTTAATTGTATTCTCAGAGGAAGTGTACCAGTCGAGAACGTGATGGTCGTTTTAACACTACGCAGAAAGATGGTGCCATTTGCAGACTGCAATTCCAAATGCACGCAAAGTCATGTCGTTTTGTAAGATATATGTTGTAGTTGTTATAGTCAGCTAATAAAGTGTAATGCTATAAACTAATTTTTTTGATATATTATGTTGTGACAACTAAACAAGTGTTTCTACTGTCAATGTATTTTGCTCTACTATGTTAAGTGCTACGGATGTCCTTATTCATTGTTACTTGCTATGTCATATATCACATCGTATTTTATCAAATCTTTAAACTTTATATCATTTTCAAGTCTATGAATATCCTTATTATTCGAAATGTTCAGCTCAGGAAATTCTAACTGCATGCAATAGTTAACTAAAGTTTATTCCTTTTAGTTTGTGCCTATGTTATAAGTTATCAGTAAAAGTAATTCATTCATACATCCATGGTTAAGACATATCTTATCAGCTATCACTAAAAGTAGTACAAACATACATCCATGGTTAAGGCTTGTATTGTTAAGGGTTCATAAGGGCATACTTGATTGAATGGTAAGGGCATGACAGGTTTTAAAAATTACAAGAGTGTTAATGAAGTATTAGAGATATATGTTCTTTAATCACGAATAAAAGTGGCTATAGTTTTTGACATTAAACATTGCATGTATAGGTCAAAAAACCAGCAAACTCAAGGTTGTCATAAACATAGAAAACCCATATCATAAACCATTCTAGCAATAAAATCAACAAATATCGAAAACCTAATCTATCATAAAACACTCAACCACACATCCAAAATATGAGAGTCAGAGTGCAATATACAAAAAAAATCAGATCCCTATATCCAAAAAAAAAATAATAATAATAAACGAAAAAGCATACCTAAATACGGAACAAAATATCAAAAAAAATTATAATCGGAGTAGAATCTTCACATATACGACAAAGATAATAACATAAAATACATGAACTTCACACAATTGATACAAAATCTTACAAGTCTTAGTACAAAAAAAAAACATATACGGTAACCATAGTTTCTCGGGGAAGAATCAACTGATGCAGATTGTGAAGATAATCCTCACTTAATCGATGAAGATAATTAGAAATAAACCATGAACATCATCTAAATCATAAAAATCTTGAAAGACAAACATATAAGGTAACCATACCTTCTCGGAGAAGAATCAAGTGATGAAGATTGTGGAGATAACCAGGTTTAAGAGAAGAAATGTTTCTTTTTTGTTGGAAATGAAGATTTGATCAATTGAAGATTTGAGATATGAAGTGTAGATTTGGTGATGATGAAAGGTTTTGTGGGGAAACGTGAAGAAGATGTGAGGATTGTTAGAGATGATTAGATGAACAAATATTTAGAAGACTTTTATAGGATCCGAAAAAATGGGTCGGGTTTTTAGGCTGGATGCTCCATTCCATGTTAAAAGATTGAGAAGGGAGTTTTGGAGCCAAAAACCATATTTGATGCCTTATTATTGAGTGCCACATCAGCCCAACTTACTTTCAAATATATGGTAGATATATATATATAAAATATAAGATATAAAATAATATAATCCTTAATGAAATCTTTTGGGAATTTCCTGTATAAATTTTTAAAGTTATATTTGTTTTTAGTTGAATTTTATTTTTGGCCTTGTAGTTTGTTTAGTTATGCCAATTCAGACCAAACTTCAAGTTTTTTTTATCATTTTTGTCCCTGTCATTCTTGAAAGACGCCATCTTTGTGCAAAAAATTTAAGGTGAATCAAATGATACAATTTTCAAGTTTGACCTGAACTGTAATAATTGGTCAAGTGTAATGACGATGAATAAAAGGGGGTTTGTAAATGTAACTGTTAAAATGAAGGAAATAAGCGGTAAAAGTAGAGTTTTCTGTATGGGACTACTAAAAAGAGAAGTAAATAAATGATGGTGTGAGAGAGAGTCGATGTAAATGGGGGAAAGTCTTGGTCGTATGAATATGTTGCACGGATCTTAAATAGTGCTGGTTATTTTTTAAAAAAATCTTAAATTAGGTTAATTTTTTTCTTTTCTTTATTGTTTAAAAATTATTAAATGGATGACATTATGGTTTGAAAAATTGAGATAAACATTTTGAAATTTGTGTGTTAGATGTGGTGAGTTTGACTTTGTTGCGCCAGCCTTTATCGCTATTTATTAGATAAAAATGATGTTACATTAGATTGTTTTATCCATTTAATATTAAATTATGGTAATTTTGTACGCTGTTGTGCTTTTATAAATTGTTGATAATATATTCTTACGATGTTTTTGTTAATGGTTGTTGGTATATACTTGCAACTAATATATAATATATAAAGTAAAACATATATGTTAATTAAAATTATATAAATTAAATTGTAATAAAGTGGTATTTTAACAACAGTTATTTGTATTTATTCCGAGCATGATATTACGTTAAATATAGCTAGATTCATATAACACAATGTTCTGATAGTGAGACTATGTATATATAATTTATAATAGGAGACTTTAAGCTGATGTAGGCAATCTCTAACATTTGCCACATATCAATGCTGATGTTATAATTCCTTTTGTATATGATAGGATTTTATTATTATGATAAATTGGTTTTATTATTATGATAAATTGGTTTTTTTTGAGGGAATTTTGAAATGCATAATGCACCTGTGTAAGAAGTAATCATATCCCAACTCCCTCTTTCTTTTTCACACTTTAATCTCCATCTCTTTCTTCTTCACACTTTCTTTTCATTCCAAAATCGCAGCCGATTCTAGGGTTTATTTTCCTCATCTTCCACACGAACCATGTCATCCGCAAAGAAATCCCTCGGTGAATCACTATCTTTGTTACTCAGACCGATGAAGATGATTTTGTCATCTAAGGCTACGATGGCGAGATCTGGCGGTTCCGATTGGGATTATGACAGTGACTCGGTAGGTAAATCGAATTTGTTTTTTGTAGATTTATATCTTCAATTTTACTTTTTTGATTTTGATGTGGCGATGATGGAAGCTTTTTGTTTCAGTATCTGATGGTGATGATGGGTAGCACAGACTCGCCGCCCCCACCTTTTTGTTGTTCCGTGTTCGTCTTTGAACCCTTTAGGGTTTCTGGATGGTGGTTGACGATGGTGGCTCTGGTTTCAATTGGTAATTTATGGTTGTTTAATGTTTGAATTTGCAATTTGATTAGATGAGGCATAATTTAGATGAATCATTTACTATTGTAGAATACTTGCTAATTTTGCAATTTGGAGATTATTTATAATTTGGAAATTATTTATAATAAATTTTGATGCCATGAGGTAATGAAAGTAATTCATAGTTGTTTTGTTAGTATTTAGCTGTATTTGAGGACGCTGGTATGTTTTCCATTTTTTCGTTTGTAGATCGGTCATATAAATTGACGTTTGGACCTGATTCCTGTGAATTTGTCACATTCTCCTACAGATCAGGGCGGTTAGTCTCAAGTCTTTATTGTTGTTCACTCTGAAAGATAAGGTACTTTTACCATCACTGAAGATGTTCTTGGTCTGTTTGTTCTTAGTCGTGATTGGTCATATTTAGGTGTATCTTTTTTGGTTGGTTTTGTTTGTGGTGATGATTTTTGGGTTGTTGTACATGATGTTTATAGATTCAATGAAGGCAATCTGGATGATGTTTATAGATTCAATGTTGTTTGTTTGTTTTTCATTCATTTTTCTTTTCTCTTAAATGTGTTTTCATGATAATAACAATTTCTTCTAAATGACGTCAATATCTCATTCTTTTGAATAACAGGTATGATGTCTATAAATTCTTTGGTTTTTTGTTCTAATTATTGAATTACGTTTTGGTGATATTGTTAGTTATTGCTTATTTTTCGTGAGTACTTAGTATGTTGTATATAGGATGATGAATGAGAATAAGAATGAAGTTTTAGTAAAAAAAAATTTCTATATTTAAAAAAAATGAATATATATTTAAATAATTATGTTTTTTTATGCATGTTATATTTGGGTTCGGTTTATTAAGTGGTACTATTTTTGTAATAAGATTTGAATAAGATTAAACATTCATTTAACTGGTATTCAGTGTGGGGGGGGGGGGGCAAAAAGGTAATTCCTTATTATTGTTTTGAGATTAACTGTATAATAGTCAAGAAAAGGGAAAACGATGAACATTCGGTTTTAACAGAAACTTAGGGCTCGAAGTTATACAATTTGCGATTGTGTTTGTTGCTTTGTCTACTAATCTTAATCATTTGGAACTACATTTGCAATGGCGTCTACTGCAAACGTTGACTTGCGATTTACAAGTAAGTTGTCATGGTGTTGTTGAATACTATTTTCATTGTGTTTTGATTTGTTTTAAGTCTATTGGTTAAATAGGTAAGAAATCGTCAAGAAATTACAGTGAAGATGAAGTAGGTGATACTGTTAGAGGAAGTAAAAGCCAAGAGGTTGAAGTGGAAATTGCAAAGAAACATATAAGTGGAAATAGAAAGAAGTCATTCTGTACAAGCAAAGCTAATAGATTCGTAAGAAGAGGTAAATGCGTTTCATATATTTTTGGTATTGTTTATTTCTTATTTTTTATTTTTAATGTTTAAACAGAAGTTGTTCAAGTATATTGTGTTTTTAGATTTGTGATTTTGTTTGGAATATTGTTTCTACAAGTCGGTTAGTTTTTGTATAACTATAATGTGTATGTAGACGTTTGTTTTTGTTGTATAACGTTGTATCCACTATGTTTTTTATATTAATTATGCTTTTTTTTTAATATTGTGGTTTTGGAAATCATTGTGTTTGCATATGTTACTTGATTATTTACGGTATCTTGGTGCATGTTGTGTTTTTTTACATATGTGGTAAACTATAGGATTGTGTTTTTGTATTGATTTTGTATGTTGAATATTATGTGTTGTTTTACAACATTGTAATGTTATAGTTCCTGATAGTATTTTGTTAAAATTGGCAGAATAAGTTGGAGAAATGTAATCAAACTTGGGTCTATCAAGTTTAAAATCATCAAATCAAGTGTAGTTGTGCTTTCTGATTGCGATGACTAGATAATAATAAAAAACAGGTTGATAAATATAACACAATGCTTAAATTGTAACACTGTGATATATTAACAAGACAATGTTGTATTGTATGTTGTAGTCATTAGATAATGTCAATAGTAGGATTAAATAAGGTGTTACAATTAATATTTTTTATGTGTTTTGTTTCTAATAAAATGTGGAGACATGAAGGAACTTTGTCAGGTGCTGCTGTGAAACGAAAGAGGGAAGGTATGTTATAGATCAATTTAAAATGATTAAATATAATATACATTTTTTTCCCTTCATAGTTTATTATTTTATTTGATTTGCTGCTGCAGTTTTACAGGCAGACTGTGGTGATGCTGATGATAATGATGATGTTGATTTTGTTAATCCTGCTGCATCAAAAGTAAAAAAACCAGGTATTCATTTAAACATGAAAATCTTAGTTGTAGTTTGTTTCTAAAATTCGTTAAGTTATATAATAGTTGATGATACCTTACCAAAGAAGAGACGTCGAAAGGACCAACCTGAGGAATCAAATCACCATGAATGTCAAATGTTTTTCCCATATACTGGTGAGAAGATTTTACCAAGATGCTCACCAAACACTCTATATGAGTGGATTCTAAAGTTTAATGACAAGCAAAAGAACGTTGTAAGAGATATTGGTTTTGGTTCTATTCTAAATCTGAAGATTCAGCATGTTCCTACCAGCTTGGGACTTTGGTTGGCTAAGAACTATGATGATTCAACAAGAATATTAAATCTTGGATCTCAGTCAATAAAGTTAAGTCCAGAATTGGTTCATAATGTATTGGGAATTCCGAACGGGTCAAGAATAATAACAGAGAACAATAGGCCAAGCATAAAAAGTCCTGTTGTTAAACTGTGGAGAAGTCAATTCCCAACAGGCTTCACCAGGTTTCTTATACATGAAACACAAACTTATTTGGATAGGCGATGCAAGAGAGAACGCAATGATTGTGGAATGTTGTTTGTTCTTAACTTTTTGGTGTTGATGTTTACACATCTAGGTGAAGGAACGAAAAGTGGCACTGTCAACCAAAGATTTTTGCCATTAATAACAAAGGATGTTGACATAAAAGAACTGGGTTGGTGTGATTACATGCTAACTTTGTTAGACAGAGCGAGAAAAGGCTGGCACCCTGCTCAAGTTTTTAATGGGCCTCTGTTTTTTCTTGCGGTAAGATCATAAGTTAAATATTAATTTGTCATTTGTGGCATTTATCCAAACAAAACGGAGTGACAAATATTTTTTTGTTTACAGCTTATCTATGCAGATCATACAAGCAAGTTGCATGATGTACGTGTTAAACGTAAAGGTTTGTTTGTTATAGAACATATTGAAGAGCGTACATTATGCAAACTGGAGGACATAAAGAATAAAGGTCTGAAGTCTGAGAAAAGAAGAAAGAAAGGTACTTCAAAGTCTAAAACAGTATTAAAGACCCAAAAATCAAATGAAAGCGAGGTGCGTCAACGTTCTTCAACTGGTGAACCCATGCATGAAAAGGTGGAACGGCAAGTCGATGCTGACGAGGGCAAAGACAATGATGGTGCTGGTGTCGAGGAGGATTTGATTCATGAAGATATACATGGAGAGGATGAAAGGCAAGTGGATGATGATGAGTGTAGAGACAATGATCGTTATACTCGAAATATACATTTGAATAGGCGGGATGAGAATGCAGATGTTGGCAGGGAATCAAACATTACCGTGGCAGAAGAACCAACGGAGGAAGCAGAATCGGTAAGACACAAAAACATATAGTATTTAACTCTGAATATATGATATATATATATATATAGAAAAAGTATATCGTACATTACGGCTTAACGTACTTCACGTTCAACAACGTGCGTGATTTGTTATATAACATGCGTGATTAATGTTTTCAATATGCGTGATTATTGTGTTTCAACATGCGTGATTTTGGATTTTTGAGTTATAATGTGTGATTTTAAAATGAACGTCTGTAATTACCTGTCGTATGTGATGTACGTTAAGCCGTAATGTACGTTAACCTTCCTGTATATATATATATATAGTTTTTATCATCTTTTATTGTTCATATTGAAACAGGTTTTTGTCAGAAATTTGACTGTAGAAATTGAAAAGTCAAAAGAGTCTTTGAAGAATGTAGAGACAATGCTGAATGAGGGGTTTACGGTCTATGCAGATAATCAGGTGATTAAAGAAGCTAAAGCTCATTTGGATCCGTTGATTTCATTTGCAAAAAATGCAGGTTTTATGAGCAGAGATCCAGATTCATCTCCAAAAGATGATAATGAAATACAGAGTAAGGGAGAAAAGAAGACTCAAAGTCAAGAGACGAAAACTGATTGTAATACGGGTGTAAATGTAAATTCAGTTGAAAACATGGAAAGTGTGCATGCTGTCCTGTTGGTATCTGCGTGTGTTTCAAATGAAACAATGTATCAATCTGCATCAAGTCAACGATCATGTGGTCAAAATATCTCACACATCATATCTGATGAAAAGGATGAAGAAAATGTAGTTGATTCTATGGATGGGACTTTGGTGCCAGCATCACCTTACATTAACCGGGTGGTGGAATTGAGTGAAAAGTTGACATTTGTAGAGAAAATTTATTCTGATTGGATTTTCTCTGCCAGAGGATTTGAAATGTATGTGTTTTAACTTCTTTTCTTATAATGTGCTATGATTATAAGTTAATCGATGTTTTAACTCGTATTCATTGTAGGGACGTTGTTTTTCAAATTGAAGATCAGCCAGATTCAGGTCTAACAAGGATAGTGCTAGAAACATTGAGTCATGATGAGTATGTCCATTTTGCTGTTGTTAATGTGTGGGCCAGAATCTTAAATCACGAGGAGAAGTTTAAGGCTGATGACAAAATTAAGCGATTGTTTTGTACATATCAGATGCTGGTAAGTAAATAACATAAGTGAATTGTTTATTTATTTATTTATTTTAGTAACGTTATTATAACTGATACACAGGATGGTGGCACATATGGTTCAAGCTATGAGATGATGCAAGCTGAATTTTTTGGAAATATGATTAAAGTTCTAAAAGAAGAACAAGTAGCATCGTTGAAAGAAGTTGATCTTTTATTCATACCTGTTTTGCAATCTGATCACTTCTACTTGGTATGCTTTCATATGAAAAAGTGCCAAATAGCTGTGATTGATAACAGCAGTCTATATGATGATAGTTTTGACTTAAAATACCGAGGCTGGCCAGAAAAATTGGTACATTCCTTGACATTTAAAAAACACAATCATATGGAAAAGATAATTTGTTTATATTTATTATCGTTATATTGCAGAGGCATTTAGTAGCAGATTTTATGTTAATTCACGGTGTTGTGGGTGGACGTAAGATGCACAAAGCTCAGATAAGTCGACTAAAAATGTCGTGGAGAACCGTAGACAACAAAGTTGATTGTGGTATATTTTTAATGAGGCATATGGAGACATTCGAAGGGAGTTCTTTACGATGTTGGTGACGTGGGTTTGTGAAAGAAGTAGATTGTGGGCAGAAAGAACAATTAGATGAATTAAGATGCAAATATGCAACCAAAATATTGTTGCATTATCTTAATGCTCGAAGGCAGTTTGTGTATAATGATAGTGAAACTTACGTTGTGCTGGACGCAATTGAAAGGGAAAGGTTGAAAGAGCAAGCACGAGGAAGTCGTGTGGAGCGAATGAAACTGTATTGTCCTGTGTGATGTATTCCTGTTGCTTAAAACATTTGGATATTGGGTTGATTGTTTATATGTAGCTGTTGTTGTTTGAATGTGGTCTGGTCAAATGAATGTTTAGGTTTAATGCTTATTTATGAATGTTATACGCTCTATGTTGTTGTGAAAAGTGTAATGTCTGTAAACAAAAACAGTATATTTATAAAAACAATAAAAACATTTTTTTATTCAAAGCACAACATCTGATAAGATTTGAATTTCATTCATACAAATTACAATGTTATAATATGGTTGTATTTCAATTAATAAGTTAATCTTTAGTTGTAAATCAACTAAAGTATTTTGTTTTAGATATAATGGATTGTGTTTTAACGAAAGCTATTTATTTTATGGTATAACATTGTGTTTTTTCTTTTGTGTTTTTTTGTTAATATACTTGTGTTTTTATATTCAAACGAATCAAAACTTATTGAGTAAATTTTCGTTTTGCTCCCCGCCTCTAACTCCATCCAATTTGTCTGTTTTTCCATTTTACTTCCTGTAGGGAGCAAAATGGAAAAACCATAGCAAACTATTGGTTGGAAATGGCTATTTTTGAAGGTTTCGGGCAAAATCGTTAAAGTGGCCAAACCACAGGGAGCAAATCGGAAGTTTACTCAAACTTATTATATCAACTGTTGTATTTTTTTTATATGTGACACGGGAGTGTAGTAGTTATGGGTAAATGAGCCTTTGGCGGGAAAACTTTTGTAAATGAAGAGAAGTATTATATGTTGACAAGAGGTATACCCCTGATCTATTTAACTCCAATGATTCCTGTAACATGCCTTGGGGTTGTAACACAAGTATTGTGTAGAGTGCCGACTAAAGCTAATTGAACTAGGCACATGAGTAGGTGTGATTTTTTTTTCCTATGGAGCTAACTTGTGGTCCACAACTTAAAACAAATGATAATTTATCTATAATTTTTAGATAAATTCTTTATGCTTTATCAGTGCTTTGACTTAACAGTTGTTTACAGGATCAGCAGTGCTTTGACTTAACAGTTGTTTACAAGATCAACAGTTGTTGAGAAGAGCAATTCTTTATGGGAAATAACTACCCACTTCCCATTCTCGCATATTATTTGTACCTATTTGGGATGTAGCCTTATAATTTCGATTAGGATATCAATTATCGGTTTATTATATAAGTTATATTAAACTGTTTTTTATTTCCTTCGAAATTATGTTCTCCTATAAAACTGGAAATATCAACTGTTCCATTATCTTGATATGTGTCGTGTGTATATAGTAGTTGCTACAATTCTTGAACGTGTGTTAAAAACCGTTGTAGAATAGCTTATATAATAGGAACATGTTAGTATAAATCTATTTAGGTTTGTGAATTTGTAGCAGAATTTATAGATTTATCCTTCAAATATTGAGCAAGTGATGGAGAAAAATGCATCTACAAGAAGTAATAATGCTGTTCATTTAGGTGATGACCGGCTGCAGACGTTTATCAATCCTTTAAATCGTCAAGAACAGGTAATTTAGTAATATCATCAATAAATAAAGTTTATTTGTAATATTTTAATATTATTGTTTTGTTGTTTTATTATTTTTATTTTGTTTGATTACAGGCCGACAGTGGTAGTGTAGAGATAATTTCTGTTGGGCCATTTAGTCCTTATAAATCCCACCTTTCTCGTGAGTTCAGTGAGGAGGTGATATATATTGAAGTTGTAATTTTTTAAATCTTAGTAAAATTTGTTATGTGATAGTTTCTAGCTCGTAATTAAACAAGTTATTTCTCTTACCCAGATACGAAGGATTGAGAGGCAGCGCAAACGATCTAGAGACTTGCTATATTGGAATTGGGATGATGTTGTTTCGATCAGCAGTTCTAACGAAGAAATTGAGTTTATTGATATGACTGTTGATGCTGATGTAGATGAGGTTATCGGTCAGTCTGGTTTTGACCAATTTTCTGATTCTGAAGATGAAGTTGATGATACCGCTGATTCACTAGAAAGTTACAATCGGAAACTTAAAGTTCCAAAAGTTTCAATTCACCGTCGTTCTCGTGTTGTGAAACTTTGAATTTATCGTTTTATTTTATGTATAAAATGTTGGTGTAAATTTCTCTGTGTTGTTTTTTGTTGCAAGTATTGAACTATGTTTTGGTTTTTTTGTATGTTTTTTTGTATGTTTTTTTTTGTTTTTCGTATGTAGTTAGTAATATATAGTATGATGAATGACAATTTATGTGTTGGTTTTTGTTCTAATTATTTTTTCATGTTTTGGTGATATTGTTAGTTGTTGCTTTTTTTTTTGGGGAGTTCTTAGTATGTTATAAATAGAGTGATGAATGAGAATAAGTATAAAGTTTCATGAAATTGTATTTTCTATATTTAAAGAAATAACTTTATATATAAATAATTATGTTTTTTTTATGCTTCTTATATATGGGTTCGGTTTATTAGGTGGTTTTTTTTGTAATAAAACTAAACATTCGTTTGAGTGGTATTCAGTATGGGGGTGAAAAGGTAATTTGATATTAGTGTTTTGAAATTATCTGTATAATAAACCAAAAAAGGGTAAAGGATGACATTCAGTTTTAGCTGAAAGTTAGGGCTGAAGTTATAGAATTTGCGATTGTGTTTGTTGGTTTATGTACCAATCTTAATCATTTGGAAATACTTTTGCAATGGCGTCCACTCCAAACATTGACTTGCGTTTTACAAGTAAGTTGTTCTCATGGTGGTGTTGACTGCTATTTTCATTGTGTTTTGATTTCTATAAGTCTATTGGTTAATTAGGTAAGAAAACTCAAGAAATTAAACTGAAGATGAAGTAGGTGATACTATTAGAGCAAGTAAAAGACAAGAGGTTGACGTGGAATCTGCAAAGGAAGATATTAGTGGAAATAGAAAGAAATCATTTTGTTCAAGCAAAGTTAAAAGATTAGTAGGAAGAGGAGGTAATTGTGTTTGATATATTTTTGGTATGATATATTTATCATTTTTATAGTGTTAAAAAGAAGTTGTGCAAATATATTGTGTTTTTAGATTTGTGATTTTGTTTGGAATAATGTTTCTACAAGCCGGTTAGTTTTCGTATAAATATGATGTGTATGCAGACATCTGTTTTTGTTGTATAAATTTGTGTTAATTTCCATTTTTGTTGATTAAAATTTAGTTATATCCAGTATGTTTTTTATATTAATTGTGTTTTTTTATATAATGGAATCAAGTGTAGTTGTGGTTTCTAATTCTGATGAATAGATAATAATAAAGAACAGGTTGATATATATACCTCAATGTTTAAATAGAAAGGCTATGTTTTATTATAAAGTCGGTGAGGTATTGTATGTTGTAGTCATTAGATAATGTCAATGGTAGGATTAAATAACGTCATAGAATCAATTTTTTTGATGTGTAATTCAATTTAAGCAGGTTTATTGTAATTCAGGTATATGTTTAAACATCGCTATAGTGTAATTCAATTTAAACAGTTATAGGTAGAATTATTAAATATTTGATAAACATCGTTGTGATTTTACATATTCTTAGTGTATAAAACATCGGTTTATGAGAGATGTATTTCGTCATGTATAACCTCCATCCACTAATTTCATGATTTCCGAAAATTTTGTGACCTTAGGCAGTTTTCAGTTTTTTATTCAAGTAAATATAACTTACCTGTCCAATTGAGTTTAAATTAAATCTGTATTATAAATACATGTTCAAAGTTGTTTCAAATTTACACATTAGAAGAGAAAAGTCTGTCTTTGAGGTTGAATCTGAGAAGGTATGAGTTTATATTTTTTTTCTTTAATCTTCATGTGCTTTGTTATTTTATTACTTCCAATTTTTATTTTGTGTTATTCGTATATAAAAAAACTTTTGTATTGCATTTTGTAGATGTCAAGTGATGAATTTATCATAAAGTCTCCGTTGAAAAACGTGTATGACCTTTGGCAAATCATGAAGGTTTGTTTAAATTTTTATAATTCAAAAAGTACAATTTTTTTTTGTTGAACTTAATTATTTTTGTATTTTTCAATTTATACAGCCTCAATTTGTTATCATACTTGGTACTATTAAGGCTATAGATAAGGATTTTGGTTGGCACTATGTGGAGTGTCCTAAATGTTTAACAGAGGCGGGTACAGATCTTGTAGACTGCGTGGGTTTGGAGTCACATTATTTTCATGTGTGCTTCAACTGTTATTGTGATGAAAGTGTTATATATCCAGTTCCAAGGTAATATGAGTTTTTTCTATTTATTTTAATATTTGTATGTTTTATAAAATAATTGATTTGTATATATGTGTTTTTATATTTAACTTAACTAGATTCAAAATAAAAGTTCAAGTGGAAGATAATACTGATGATGTTCCACTAATATTATTTCATCCTCTGGCTGATGAAATCATTGAAAAAGTTGTTCTCAAGTCGGCTGTTCAATTGTTTAAAGAAAACTCATCATCTGTATGTATAAATAATCTTTACTTCTCCTATATTTTTTTTCAATGTATTTATATATTTTTTATATTAATTTTATCATAAAATATTCTGATTCACAGGATGTTAAAGAAGTAATGTTTCCTGTTGATTTACACAAGTTGATTGGAAAGATGTTTGCTTTTAAAATTGAGATAACAAGTTATAATCTGACTAATTTTGATGAAATGTATCTTGTCACAAACATGACTGATGATGAGTCAATTATTAATGAGCTCAAAGAAAAGATGAATATTACTGAGGTATTTTTTATTTCAATACATGATTCGTATTTATACATTTATATTTACATTATATTTAATTCTATTATTATTTTCTTAATTTTGTCTTTTGTTTCAGGGAAACGATAAAGAATTTATCAAAAAAAAAAGTCACATTTCAAGTGTTAAGATTGATGATGCTAATACCAGTTGTGATACCAATGTAATCAACAAACGTAAATTGGTTGACGTCTACAAGTCTTCAACTCCAAGTAATTTCAAGGATTTGGAGAAAGTTAGCAAGAAATAATCTTATCTCTTATCTCTATTAATTTAAATCAGTTGTTATGATTTTTAGGTTTTTTCCAATGGGTATTTTGGATATTTCAGTTTGTTTGATTAAAATTTAGTTATATGCAGTATGTTTTTTATATGAATTGTGTTTTTTTATATGATGGAATTGAGTGTAGTTGTGGTTTGATTCTGATGAATAGATCAGTGAGGAGATGTTGGAACGTCTTGGCTAAAGCGGTTAATAAAGATCAGGTTAATAAATATAACTCAATGTTTAATTAGAAAGACTATGATATATTAAAAAGTAAGTGATGAATTGTATGTTGTAGTCATTAGATAATGTCAGTAGTAGGATTAAATAACGTTATACAATCAATATTTCTGATGTGTAATTCAATTTAAACAGCGTTAATGTAATTCAGGTATATGTATAAACATCGCTATAGTGTTATTCAACTTAAACAGCTTTAGTTAGAGTAAATAAATATTTGATAAACAACGATGTGATTTTACATATTCATTGTGTATAAAACATCGGTTTATGAGGGATGTATTTAGTCGTGTATTACCTCCATCCACTAATTTCATGATTTCCGAAAATTTTGTGACCTCAGCCAGTTTACAGTTTTTTATTCAAGTAAATATATCTTACCCGTCCAATTGAGTTTAAATTAAAACTTTATTATAAATACATATTCAAAGTTGTTTCAAATTCACACATTAGAAGAGAAATGTTTCTCTTTGAGGTTGAATTTTTTGAATATTTCAGTTTGTTTGATTAAAACATCGGTTTATAAGAGTTGTATTTAGTGATGTATAACCTCGATCTACTAATTTCATGATTTCCGAAAATTTTGTGACCTTACCCAGTTTACAGTTTTTATATAACTTACCTGTCCAATTGAGTTTAAAACCGTTTAAATATTTACCTATATAGAGGTGTGTTCTATTACATTTTCGTTGTAGTTGTTTGAAGAACATGAACGTAGATGTTTATAAGTTAGTGGCAAATGGTGCCAAACCGGAAGAAATCATTGGCTGCCCTGTCTGCAATGTCATATGCCTTAATGAACAACAATATAGGCATCATGTAATTTCAAGGAAGCATACTACAAAGGTATAAGTGTTTGAAATATTAATCATTTTGTGTTTTTACTTGGTAATTTTGTTGTTTACTCATTCGAGTGTTAATCCAACAGTTACAAGATTTATCGTATTGTTGTGTGGATTTTCATTGTTCTCTATGTGACATATATTGTACAAGTGCAAATCAGCTTTATGCTCATTGTAAAGGAAAGAAACATGCAAAGATGTTCCGGTTTACTGTAGGGGATATGCAAGTTGAATCTCATTCTGCGTTTGATGCTTCTGGTGATAATAATGTTTCGGGTTACGAAGGAGATTGTGAGGAGGGTGATCAACAACTGATGTCTGCAGATGATAATCAAGTCAGTGTAGTCAGTAGTGATATCGAAACTGGAGATGTAGATAATGTTTGTGATGTAGAGGTCACTGATGGCTGTGATGTTGATAGCGGTTTTTCTGTTTGTCCCGGTCATGTGTGTTATGCGTGTGACATATATTGTTCTTCACCCATTAAGGTGCCGTTTTGTGTTGAATGTTATAAATATATATAACTAAACACGTTGAGGAGGTTATTAGTTTAAATGATGAATTGTTTTGTCGTTTTGTTATATTTCAACTTTCGTAATGTTTGTTCTTATTTGTTTCGTCATGTTTCAATCGATTGCTTTGGTGCCTTAAAAAAACCAGCACAATCTATTTATTGTCCATATTTAATATATAAAGTACCACATAATCTGTGTAGTAAAAGTTTGCACAACAATGTTGGCATTACCCAAAATCATATATATTACATGTTTTTTAAATCAAGCTACGAAGCATCATAATTAAATATAATGTCATATGAACCTACAACCAAACATTTCTTAAACTCATAAAACATAGGGTACAATACATATATGTCCTATGAATCTACAACCAAACATTTTTTAAACTCATAAAAGATGAAATAAATAATAATAAAAATAAAGATAATAATAAAATATAATGTCGTATGATGCTACAACCAAGCATTTTTTAAACTCATAAAACATAAGGTACAATACATATATGCAATCCTAAACTATAGGTGCAACCAACCATCGCAAAAAGTCACCCTATAAGCATAAAGTACAAACAATGATGCATAACATTGTTTTAAATTAATAATATATAAATGTTTTGTTTCTTTAAAGCAACCTTGATTTGGTAGTGATTTGTTTCGACCTAGCCAAAGTGGACATTATGATGGTGTGGTTAAGTTGGGCTGTTACAGATGGTATTAGTGCTAGGGATTGGTCTGGTGTGCCATCGAGGATGTTGGGACCTGTAAGGAGTGTGATTTGTAACATCCCACATTGGTTGTGAAGGGGAATGAAGGCTTCGTTGTAAGGGTCTTGATACATTCAACATCATGACGCGTTTTAAATCAGTGAGGAGATGTTGGAACGTCTTGGCTAAAGCGGATAGTATCATGGTGTGGTTAGCCTGGGATGTTACAGATATACATTATATTGTTATCAAAACTTGTCGCTTGTCTTTTTGTAATAGTTTCTTACAGTTTTTTTCAATCCCTTTGTATTATAAGTCCACCGTTGTTAGTAAAATGTAAGTTGTTTGATTGCGCGGGGTAATGGTATGTTATAGTCGGGATTTGAGTGGTACAAATCTTTTTTGATTGTGTCATCTATTTGAAGACACAACGAGTAAAAAACAATAGTGTTTAAAACATAATAGCTTTTTACTTTTTTTTTTCAGAAACTAGGAGGGTTTGATATTCTTTTTAATTCATATTTGGAGACTTGTATTAAATAGCAGTTTCTTTTGTATAGTGTTATATTTCTTTGCTTTTATTGTGTTTTTTTGTTAGGTTTTTTATATCACATTATTTTGTATAGTATATAAATATTACAGATCTATTACATAAAATTCGATTTAAAATATAGTATATCAATTCACTTTGGAAAATTTAGTTGTGAACACAAAATGAGAATAAGATTATAAATTAAATAAAAGAGATGGAACAATAGTAATAAACATTCAATTCATGTGCAATTAATATATTGTTCATAAGAGACTTTAAGAATTGTTATATTATAAAATAAAATCTCAGTTCATCATGATTCGAATAGTTTCATCACACTTCTCAACCAAATCTGTCAAGAAAATCTCTCCCATCTCCCAACGCCGATTATCATCATCATCATCATCTTCATCCTCATCATCTTCATCTTCCGAACAATACATCTTCATCATCTTCATCATCTTCATCAGCTTCATCAGCTTCATCATCTTCATCTTCATCGATAACAATCCAAGGTAAAATCACATACCTAAATCGCATCGATAACATGATTCTTGTGGGTTTTTGTCTCGGATATCTAAACAGAGGTTTGGTTTTGTTTGATTCTTGTGGGTTTTTGTCTCGGGTATCAAAACAGAGGGTTATCTTCTATACGGTAAAATCACAAACCTAAATCACATAGATAACATGATTCTTGTGGGTTTTTGTCTCGGATATCAAAACAAAGGTTTGGTTTTGTTTGATTCTTGTGGGTTTTTGTCTCGGGTATCAAAACAGAGGGTACTAAATGGCTGCGGATGTAAAGAGGTTTTTTATTCTTGTGGTTTTGTTTGATTCTTGTGGTTTTGTTTGATTTTTGTTTGAATGTGTTTTGGTTATGAATACGGTACTAAATTCAAAACAGAGGTTTTTGAATGTGTTTTGGTGTTGATTCTTGTGTAGTTATTTGAACACATCAATATTGATACTTGAAATGTGTTTTGATGTTGATTCTTGTGTAGTTGTTTGAGAACTGTTTAAAAAGAACAGTTTCGGATTGATGTGTTCCTCATTTGAATGTGTTTATATTGGATCAGATTGTGAATTTCGGATTGATGTGTCCTCATTTGAATGTGTTTATATTGGATCAGATTGTGAATACATTGTTCCTCATTTGAATGTGTTTATGTTGGATCAGTTTCGGATTGATTTGTTCCTCATTTGAATGTGTTCCTCATTTGAATGTGTTTGTATTGTACAGAATGGCTGTGGATGTAAAGATACGCAAAACACCAACTACGAAGGCGAGAACACTTGACAACCTCCTAGAAGATGGTGCGGTGCACATAAGGAAGTGATTGATCAGAACGATCAATTGCATATGAATGAATACAACCCCAGTGGCAGATATGTAAGTAGCGAGCTCTGGAATTTCAAAGAAAATCGAAGAGCTACACTGGAGTTATATTCATTCATACGAATGAATATAACCCCAGTGGCAGATATGATGTTTAGCTACACTGGGGTTATATTCATTCATATCTGCTACATTCTGAAGTGCACCCGTCAGTAAAGATCCACAATTGCTTGTGGTGACGTTTTGTCTCTGTGTTGTATGTTACGGTCTTTTGTTATTGAGTCTGTAAGTTCCGTCATGTCTACGAAGTTGGTATGACGTTTTGTCTCTGTATTGTATGTATTCAAAGTTTACATTTAATTTACAATTTAGGCTTTAATAATTTGTTATATATAGTATACATTTAATTATTGGATTGCATTTAATTATTAGATAGTTAATTATTAGATTGCATTTAATTATTAGATTGCCTTTATTTAAAAAGAGTTAATTTGAATTATTAGATTTCTTAACAAAAAAGCAAGAAAATAATTCAGGGGCTCAGGTTGATATTGCACTCATACTGTTGGTGCACAGAATGTCTGTTGACTACGTCTACATCATGTCTTAGATCAAGATAGGTCAACATAGGGTCTTGAAAGTCAAATTAGATCTTAATGTTGTAATTTCGTTTGAATGTATATGTTAGAGGTGATTTCGCTTGTAAGGTCATAGGTGTAGGTGATTTCGCTCCAAGGGATTTAGGAGGTTTCGCTCATATGTCACCTGGTAGGTTTCGCTTATTTGTCAATGGGTTTCGCTCATAGGGTCTTTCAAGAAGGTTTCGCTTATTAGTCAGTCCATAAAAGCGAAACCACTAGGGCTATATATAGTCAGTTAGAGCGAACCAGGTCATTCATTCATGTCATTGGAGCGGAACCTTGTCATTGCTTGTGTAACGGAACTCTGTCAAAATTGATTCAGAAAGCAATAAAAGAGAAGGATTGAATAGGAAAAGCTGTGTAACTTCATTTACGTTGATTCCGCCTTCGTACGTGAAGATGAACGTCCTTGACTGACTTTTCAGGGTCGGAACACGGTCCAACACATACCATAGGGACGCAAAGTTATATTCAAGGCACAGTTATATTCTATTTGGAACTTCCCACTAACCTATATTTACGTGATTTTTCGGTAACCATATCTAAGAAATACTTTCTCAGTTATATTCATTTGTATGTTTATTTTTTACCATATAGTTGAATTCGATTTATCAGAAAGATCCCCCAATATAGCAAAGAAAAATAGTTGATTTCATATTCCAGTTGCTGTTTTAAGGTGTGTAAGCTTTGTCTTTTCGTGCTTTTCCTTTGCAATTGTTAGCGAGTTGTCAATCGAGTTTTACTTTTTTAAATTGGGGTTTTTTTTCTTTTTTTCATGTATTGTTATGTTGTTTAGTAATTTCACATGTTTATGTTCATAAATGTTAATTTATCGTATTTAAATTTAAATGTACATTGTAGGAAAGTGTTACCATGCCGGAGATTCTGATTGACTTATTTATGTTTGAGATATTGCCAAATCTTACTGCAAGAGACGTAGGCCGTTATAAGTTGGTGTGTAAAGAGTGGTGCTCTTTCCTGTCAACGGTATTCTTTGCTAGGCTTCATTGTCGTAAGATGCCATCGTTAACCAAGATGCAATTTGTTTTAATAACAGGAGGCATACATCGTCCACTTCGTACACTTAGTTATGGTTCAGCCAATATTTCTTTAACTGAAATTGTGAAAGTGCCTTTCAAAACTCGTGCAGAATATATGATGATATTAGGTAGTTTGCATGGAATGCTATGTGTCTGTCTAATAACACTTGTCAGTTGTTAATATGGAATCCTCTCACCAATGCCTATAGGAACTTGTCCATTCCTAAGAAATATGGGTTTTTCAAAGTAAATTTTGATGCTGTTGGCTTTTATGTGGATTACTTGAAGGATTACAAACTTTTACATGTTGTATTTAGGCGTAACAATCAGTCGGTTTACATTTACTCCATGGAAAGCCAATGTTGGAGGCAAATGACTTTATTTTAGATGATCAGACCGTTCAATGGTCATGTGGGACTTTGTGTTGTAATGGATTATACTTCACTGTAGGTTCGTGTTGGGATTATAATGTGGCGTTAATTGTTCGCTTTGATGCGAATTTAGAGACATTTACTAAAGTTTCCTTTCCCTTTGATGAGTATGAAGTAAATTTTAGAGGGTCTTTGGTTAATGTTTCTGATGAACTTCATTTTTTTGTTCTTCATGGTGCATTTGATGTTTCTGTTGATTTGTGGAAGTTGAAAGGTGAAGAATGGATAAGGATTTTGTCTGTACCTGATATTGATTGTATTCCATTGCCTATAAAATGCTTTGTGAGGTACATTGGTTCAAGTAAGAAGTGGTTGTTGATGACTGATTATGGGGATGTGTATGAGTTTGATTTGGATGTGAGGAAAGTTGATAATTTCTATCCTGTTATCAACTTTTATGTATTAAAAGGAGCAGTGTACTCTGAGAGCCTTATGTCTCCAAATGTTTAAATCTACGATGTTAGGTAATTTACTTTGTTTTATTTTTGTATGTTTGTTATGTTTTTCATTTGTATTGTAATATACTTTGGTAATGTTAGAAGATATTTTATTTTTGTATGGTATTTTAGTTGCTTATGTTCTTTGTTATATATATGGTTATCAACTTCTTAGAGTAAGTTGTATGTTGTGTATTAAAAATTGTTGATTTCTTGTAATTACATAAGTAGTATGATAATATGTGATGTGTAACTTGGCAGTTAATTATTTGAATAAATTTTAGCAGGTATAACCCCTAATGTTAAGGAGTGGTTATTATTGTGTTTTTTTTATTTTATTGTGTTTTATTTATTTATTGGTTTTTATTTATTGTGTTTTTGTTTTTTTGTGTTTTTTATTATTGGAGGGCTAAAATGAACTCTAAATGTGGGGCTTTTTCCAGTTTTTAACTTAGATATGTTTTTAATACTTTATATTAAGAGAAAAATGCAATTTCCGTCCCTGTGGTATGTGTGAAACATCAACTTGAGCGCCTAAGTAACACACAATATCATAAATAATAACAGAAACTTCATCATAAACTTGCTTCTAAATGTACATTCTCATTAGAGCAACACTGTCCAACCCAGCAAACTGAAAAACAAAGCATAATTATTCAAATGAACAAACATGATTCAACAATATCAGTGGTTGCAACGGTTATAATGAAAACAGTGGGTGATTTTATCTATCAGTGGATAGCATATCAGTGGATGAAAACACTGATTTTGAACAACAGTGATATCCAAGGAAATGAGAGAACAGGGGTTGACTTTCAGCAGTGGACAGCTTTTCACAGAGCAGATGTTTGAACAAAACAGTGGTTATGGCAGTGGACAGCTTTTCACAGAGCAGCTGTTAGAGATAGTGTTTTTTTCATGTGTGCAAGTGCAACTCTATATTCAGGCACAATTTAACATCAAAATAAACCAAATCAATTACAATTCTCCGGATGGTCGCTCGAAGAAATTAAACTGAAGATATTAAATGTTTGAAATAATATATGATTAAATAACCACAATAAAAAAACGACCATAATAAAAAACACAATTCATCCAGACTAAACTTTCAAGAAACAAACCAAAACATTCCATTAAAATAAAAATACCACCAATAACTCTTAATAATTGAATACAAACCACTTTACCATAACAACAACTATCACTAAACTTAACAAAACTACTTATAAGGAAAGTAAAAAACCAACGCTTCAACTCCATTGATTCATTAACTTGTCTAAATATCTCTAACATCTGTGCCATTAACTGAACATCTTTGTTCGCACTCTCACCATTATTCAAAAGTGTTATGTATTGTTTATGGTATGTATTTGCAGTTAACTTAGTGGAATGTATGGGTTTTTGTAAGTTTGATAGTGTTGTATGTAAAGGCAGTATGACTAATACCTGATATTTTGAGTTGTTTGTGTGGTTACATATAATATTGCGTTTTTATATGACATGATATAAATTTTGTTTTGTGTTATTTTACCGGATAAAGTGTATTAGAAAGTTGGAGATATCATCTGCTATGTTGCCTTTTCTATATATTTATATAGAAGTTTTGCCGTTCAAAAAAAAAAATCAACTGCTATGTTAGTGGTTACTAATCCTTTTATTACGTGATTAGTTATTAAGCATTTCTCTCCCATTATCTCCAATCTTTTATGGGTTGACGTTTCTCTCTCACATCTTCCTATTTATATGATTATAGGGTAACATTTCAGTCAGAATTGTTCCAGATCTTTGAGCAAATAAAAGTTGCTGTTTGTAAGTATCTTTTCTTCAATTTGTTATTTTGCCTTCTATTCTTCATAACTATGATTTACACTTTGATGTTAAAGTGGATTGGACTAACTAACATGTGTTGATCTAATGTGAGCAGTTAATCAATATTTGTTATGTCGGAGTTGCTTGTAGAGATATTAATGTATGGTATTGTTTTGGTTAAAAATCAAGCAATGATAATGCAACCAAACTTTCTGTTGTGAGGTATGATGCTTGAATTGATGAACAACAATAAGGATCACTATGAAATGTAATGAACAAGTGACACGAAGATTTTTACGAGGAAAAAGCCCTTGATCAATGAATGATCTCCGGCATAAAAAACCTCGGGTGATGGAAACTACCGATCACCAACTCAAATTAAACAAGAAATGTAATACAACTTCGGATGATAGCGAGCTAAGTACAAGGATCACTATAGTGTATTGTGTAAAAAAGTGTGTAATCGCCAAGTGAGTTAACGAGAGCTGGTGAGAGCAGTTGTAAGAGTGTGTGTGTAGCCAAAAATAGCCAAGTGTTTTCTAATTAGCTCGCTACCCCTTTAAAAATGGAAAATATCTACACTAACTAACATTCCGCAAATGGTGCAAGTCCTCCACGACTCCATAACGTCCACTTTTGGCCAGGCATGTGCGGAATAAACATAGAATATACTCCAGGAATATCGCCAAGACCAAGTCCAAGCTGGTACTCCTGCAAAACAGTTTCGAATTCAAAGTAGACAACCGTTAGTACAAGGATCCTTATGATGATCCATGATCCTGATCCTGCAACACTTCTGAGGATCATTACTTCAGACAGAATTGAAGATCACTAAACCCAACAGTAAATGAGGATCACTGATCATAGAGAAATCCTCCCCTAACAATTGCCCCCAAAATATAAGGAGTAATTATGTAAATAAACGAGTTGTATTTTGTTCTTATCCGCAATTAACCAACGGATAACTAGCCGTTGTAATCGGACTAGCCGTTACGAACATGACGTCACTGAGGTGACTATCCTGCAAAATCATCATTATAAATAGGAGTTAGAGATAGGGATCAATCTACATTTAAATTCAAGATAAACTCCCTTTAAATTCATATCCGAAGATCAAACAGGTATCTCTCTTTCTCTTCTTCCTTTACGTTTTCTTCCTCTGCCCCTTCTTTCTTCACCTTCTTCACAATCAAGATGATGCTAAGATCCTCACCGGCAAAGGATCACAAGAAGGACAGTCCTCTTAAGAGCCAGGGGATCATCAAAGATCTGGCGAATGAAAGGTGCTGCTTCACTGACCCACAAATAGACAGAATCCGCTGTTGCTTTCCGGCGAACACCGATTTCAAGCCATTTGACCCCACCGTTCTAAGTGACTATATTTCTGAAACTTGGGTAGCTTTCCCAGTCACACCGTTCACAATAGGATACACGTATCCTTTCCCTGAATTCACCCAGTTTTTCTTCTCCCTCACCGGCATCTCCTACATTCAAGTTATGCCAATGATCTGGAGGGTCCTATATACCCTTGAAAGGATCATTGAGCAAGAAGGAATTGCCCTAGGAATGTCGGAGTTGGCAGAGATGTATGATCTCACAACATTTGGATCCCACCGATACTTATTCAAGCGTAAACCCGGTGAAGAACACCCCATCTTCAAAGCCACTAAGAATGATACTAACTGGAAACGGAGATTCTTCTTTGTCAGAAGGGATTCTCTCTCTGATGGAAAGGATCTGCCAAGGAAGTGGACCACCCATGGTAGGATAGAGGATCCTGAGAAGGATCACCAGATAACCTTGTTTTTGTATAAGGATCACTAACCCCCTTTTGTTTCCATTGTACAGCTATCTCTGTTTCGCATCTTATACCATCACCTGCCACCAAGGAAAGGCTCGCTGCTTTCAGAAGACTTGATCCTGAAACAAGGTCATTCAAAACAAACACCCAGGATTCACAAGAAGTATCCTCAGGTTCTGTCACTATGTCAAGTAAGTATCCTATATTTTGTATAGTCAAATATTTAAATAAGTAGTTGAATAGAAATAAGATAAGGATACTTATCTGCTTTGAACGTGTAGGCGCTGGGAAATCCTCGAAATCTGCCTCCAAATTCAGTGTAACTAATCTTGACACTGTCAGATCCTCAAAGAAAAAGTCTGCTGCTAGCCCTTCCATTGTAATCCCCAAGGCTACCACTTCAAAGGGAAGAGGTGGAAAGAAAAGAAAAACCTCTGAAGCTGACAACCTTCAAGGCTTGCCTCTGATCCGCCATCAATTCCTCGAGTACTTTAATGATGTAAGGATCACTGACTTAGCTTAGTTATCCTATCCACTTGAGGATCATATGATCCTAACTTTGCATTGTCTTGTTTGCAGAAATTTGCTGAAATTGAGGACTACGTTGGAAATGTTGAGGATCTTGAGGAGAAATACTCTGATCTCCAAAAGGTGGCGGTGCTCAAGGATCACAAAATTGCCTCCCTTGAAAAGGATCTCAAGGATGCCAAAACTCAGATAGCTTCAATTCTGATCAATTTTGATTATGAGAAGAGCGAGATCACGGAGGATGCTAAGGTCTCCGCTGCCGTTGCCATGTACAAGACCAAGCTACAGATGGCTCAAGAAGCTCAGGATCTCGCCTTTGATAGGAGCAACTGGGACATGGAAGGCTGGAAGGCCAGGCTGGCTGAGTTGGAGGATGAGGATGAGGCTGACGAGGTTCTGGCAATCGAGGCTAGTGGTAGTGGCAAGGATCAGGCGAAGGATACGGGAGCTGGATGAGATGAAGATGCAGTGAAGGTGTAGGCTGCATGAATGGGCGATGAAGGACATTTCTAGACGTAGCCGGAGCCCATTTTTTAAGTTTGACAGTTTGTTTTGGTTATGATGTTTTTTGTTGAACAATGATGGGTTGTACTTAAACAATAGTAATTAGGGCTAAGGATCATGGATCCTTTGAACAATAGGTAGGATTACAAATGGTGGAGGGATCCTCTGTTTTGGGGATGAAGCCATTGTGATCCTGCCGTCTTTTGATTCCTGCACTACCAAGACCCTTAGACAATGGACACCCTTTGCCAACCCATGTGGACGGGCCACGTTTTGCTGGTAGAAACATGGGTTGGCAATTTTGACAACCTTAAAGGGTTTAATCTTTTATGAATAAAATAACTTTAACTTTCTGGCTTATCCTGTGTTGATATCCTTGTTAACATTTTACTTTCCAACTGTCATGATGTTCATTTTGTTTAAACTTATCAAGTAAAGAAAAATTTAAGAAATATCCCCGAAAAGTTTAGGATATGATCAAGGATCACATATCCCATAGCCGATTAGTTTTGAAAAGTTATATAGTTTAAGGATCACAAGTTCAGTTGTCAAAAGATAAGGGTTACTCAAATAAATAATGAATAGAATCAAAATAGTTAAGGATCATACCTGAGAATCCAAGTTAGGATCCTAACCTTTAACAGTTGTAAACAGGATAATCCAAAAGACAAACCTTAGTAAAAGGTAAGGATCAAGGATCCTTGGTCATTTATCTCCAAAAACCTGAAATAAGGTACAACTTGGGACTAAGCCAACATAGGATAAGAGTTAGTAACTGGGGACAAGCCCAACAATTCTGGGGACAAGCCCAAAGGATAACTGGGGACAAGCCCAAAGGATAACTGGGGACAACCCAAAGGATCGTATGTAAACTGGATTATGGCCCTCACTGGCGACTATCCAAACTTAGTGACATGAAAATGCCAAAACCTTAGTGTTTTGGTCAAAAATCACACAAGGATAATGCAACCAAATCTGATTTTGTGAGGTATGATGCTTGGTTAATTGTATGAACAACAAGTATATGAAATCAACGATGAACACCGAGATTTATACAAGGAAAAAGCCCTTGATCTTTAGAAGATCTCCGGCATAAAAAACCTCGGGTGATGGAAACTACCGATCACCAACTATATTGCAAAAACAGCAGTGATCCTTGTACAACTTCGGAAGAAAACAAGCTCAATACAATGAATTTCTAGTGTGAGTGTGTGTTTTTGCTAAGTGTTTGCAGAGAATTCATGTGTTAAGTGTTTTTTTTCTGTGGTGTGTACGACTTATATCTCTAATGAGCTTGTTTCCCCTTAAAAAGATAAGAAAAAACAACTAACTAACTTCCCGAAAAAGGTGGAAGTCACCCATGACCACCACTAACGGTTATCTCCTCAATATGCACGTGCCTAAAAGCATATTCCACGAGATTCCAGCAGAGAAGTGGTCCACTACGTCCATTACCTGCATTTACACATTAAAAACGTGCAAAACATAAGTTCTGTTAAGGATCCTGATCCTCAGACTCGTGATCCTCAGACGCGTGATCCTCAGACTCGTGATCCTCAGACTCTGGATCCTCAGACTGTCTGCATCATCCATTAAGGATCCGTGATCCATGCCCAGACTCAGGATAGATGATCCTTAGCATAAAAATTCATGCCCTAACACTTAGCTAACGTGAAAACGTTAGAAACCTTAGGAACGGATGTATGGTACGTCTACCATTATACGTAGGATCCTGAATATAGCCAGTACAATGAAATTGTCAGCCCCTAAAGCGAGTACTGGTCCCATTGCCATGAACTATACCAGGATCATCGTGCGCTACTGGCGAAACTGGGGACAGGCCCAAACTGGGGACTAGCCCAAATAACTGGGGTCAAGCCCGAATAACTGGGGTCAAGCCCAAATAACTGGGGTCAAGCCCAAATAACTGGACACTTCTGTGGATAATCAATCCTTAGTTAAGGATACCTGAACCTTCAAAACTCAGAATCAAGTGAAAGGAGGATAAAGGATGCATGATCCTTATCCCTATATAAGAGAATAAAAGAATGAAATAGTTTGAGATTAGAAGATTACCAAGATGAGGATCATCCGTTCTGTAAGGAGCCTTCAAGGATACTGGTCAGGTAAGGATCATGGATCCTTGTCACATAAAGTATTTCTTCAAATGGATAGCATTCCAAGCCCTTAGTAGCAAATCACCTTCCATTGTTAGCAATCGATATGCCCCCTTTCCTGCTTCAGCTTCAATCAAATAGGAGCCTTCCCACTTTGGTGCTAGCTTTCCATCAGCGGGATTAGTGGTATTCTGAAATGCTTTCCTTAACACCATATCACCAACTTGGAATTTCCTGATCCTGACATTTTTGTTGTAAGCTCCAGCCATCCTTTGTTGATAACTGGCCATCCTTATCCTTGCCAAGTCCCTGATTTCTTCTATAGTATCCAGGTCTTGAACCAAGTTTTCAGCATTTTCTTTAGGATCACGAATGCTTGTTCTTGCAGTTGGAACCACCATCTCTGTAGGGATCACTAATTCTGCCCCAAATACCAAAGAAAATGGAGTTTGGCCTGTAGCATTCTTGGGAGTTGTCCTATCAGCCCAAAGCACATAAGGTAGTTCTTCTGCCCATTTTCCTTTCTTGGATCCAAGCTTCTTCTTCAAATTGTTGATGATGATCTTGTTGGATGATTCTGCCTGACCATTAGCTTGTGGGTGGACTGGTGTTGATGTTATCATCTTAATCCCCCAACTGTCACAAAAGTTAGTGGTTCTATTCCCAATAAATTGGGATCCATTATCACAAATAATCTCAGAAGGGATACCAAATCTAGTAATAATGTTTCTTTTAATAAAGGATATAACTTCCTTTTCTCTGACTTGAGCAAAGGCTTCAGCCTCTATCCACTTAGAGAAGTAATCAGTCATAGCAAGCATGAATACTTTTCCACCAGGTGCCTTAGGAAGCTTTCCAATTATATCCATTCCCCATCTCATGAATGGCCAGGAAGAGGATATAGGATGCAAGAGCTCTGCTGGTTGGTGAAGGATATTACTCTGGCTCTGACAAGGATCACACTTCTTGGCATACTCCACAACATCCTTCTTCATAGTGGGCCAATAGTATCCTGTCCTCAGGATTCTCGAGAATAATGCCCTGCCCCCAGTGTGGTTTCCACAATCTCCTTCATGGAAATCCTTTAGGACTTCTTGGATTTCAGGATCCTCAATGCATCTTAGATATGGCCCTGCAAGAGATCGTTTATACAACATATTATTCAATATTGTAAATTGAGATACCTTAATTTTGAAAGCCCTAGGGTTTTCTCCTGTAGGGATCTCTCCATGTTGTATGTATCTCATGATTGGGAGGATCCATGATCCTGAATGAGATTGAGTATCATCACTAGGAATGACTGCAGAATCTTCTCCTATCTCCATAGCTACATGATCCTCGATAGCAGGGGTCAGGATATGGATAATAGGGATCTTGATATCCTCAGGAATCTTCAAAGATGATCCTAGATTGGCTAATGCATCAGCTTCTGCATTCTCTTCCCTTGGTACATGTGTCAAACTAAAGGATACAAAAGAGAGTGCCAATTCTTTGACTATCTCCAAATATTTGATTAGCTTTTCACCTTTAACAGCATAGGATCCATTAAAGTGATTAGTGATCAGTAAAGAATCTACATGTACCTCAAGATACCTGATCCTCATATGCTTTGCAATTTGCAAACCAGCTATCAAGGCATCATACTCAGCCTCATTGTTGGTAGTTTGAAATTCACAAGCTATGGAGTGCCAATTCTTTGACTATCTCAAAATATTTGATTAGCTTTTCACCTTTAACAGCATAGGATCCATTAAAGTGATTAGTGATCAGTAAAGAATCTACATGTACCTCAAGATACCTAATCCTCATATGCTTTGCAATTTGCAAACCAGCTATCAAGGCATCATACTCAGCCTCATTGTTGGTAGTTTGAAATTCACAAGCTATGGAGTGGGGTATTATGTCCCCCTGTGGCGATTTTAGTAGTATTCCAAGCCCTGTTCCTTTCACATTAGAGGCTCCATCAGTGAAGAGTATCCAAGGATCCTTAGTTTCTTCTAGCTGTTGGACTTCTAACTCAGCTTCCTTTTGCAAATCACTACTAAAATCTGCCACAAAGTCAGCTAAGGCTTGGGATTTGATGGCAGTCCTTGGTTCATATCTTATATCATATGCACTTAGCTTCACTGCCCACTTAGCCATCCTTCCTGACATTTCAGGTTTCCTGAGAACATTCTTAATTAGAAAATTAGTCTTAACAATAATGGCATGAGTCTCAAAATAATGTCTTAATTTAGTGGATGCCATAATTAATGCAAGGATAAGTTTTTCTAAATGTGAATACCTGGATTCAGCATCAAGTAAGCTCTTACTTACATAATAAACAGGATGTTGTGTACCTTGGTGATCCTTAACAAGGACCGCACTTACTGTTTTTGAGGATACTGCTAGGTACAAGGATAATACATCCCCTTTTTCTGGTTTCATCAAGGCTGGGGCTGAGGATAGGTAATCTTTAAAAGCTTTGAGGGTGTCACACCCCCAAAATCCACATGCGGAGTACCACCGCTTGGAGGCGTGACTGACCAGGATCCAGCCACCAATTATACTGAGCATTGATTAATAGTAAGAATATTCACTGACCACAATAGTTAGTAAACGCCATAGTTTAAAGTTTCAAAGGTTTAAGTTCGAATAATAGTTTAAGTAAGCAACGGAAGCATAAACCAAACAGTTTCAAAACAAGGTTCATAGTTCAAGATTATTTAAAACCCAACACACGGGTTAAGACGACCACTACACATCCCCAAGCTGCAAGCTCCTGAGTCACTGGTTACCTGCAAAGCATGCAGTAGGGTATCAACAAAGATGTTGGCGAGTTCACGAGATGTCCAGTTTTATCTTTTCGAAAAACGTAGGTTGTTTAGATAAAGCATTTATAATCACGGAATGGGGAGCTACCCCATATGAAAGCTACTAAACTGAAGTTACCGAAACTATTGACGAGAAGAGTTTATGCCCCAGGTCAATGTCTATCGTCATTGACCAAGATGCAAGGTCTACTAGTTCACGCCCGATCTCCCCCGGTCACGGTGTGAGGTTGTCAAACCTAATAGCGCTATCAACTAATAACCCGTTCGCCCCCGGCGATTAATCGGTACTGGAAAGCAGGGACTTTATATGATAGAGATTCGTTTAGTTTTGCTAGTTGTGATTTATAAATAATACCCAAACGCATTTTCCCCCGGAAATAGTAGTTTAAGAGTTATTCTTGATTTTTGTTCGTGTCCCTCCCTGGGACGCATGCTTTTAGTGTGTGAACTCACCTTGGGTTGCTCGGCAGTTTAGTTTACTTGGTCAAACACGTTGGTCACCACGTCCTAACATGGTTACCAGTACAGGTCAGGTTTGGGTACAAAGAAGTCACGTATATTCTACACGTATCTAACACATAGCATGCACAACATATAATTATCCAATAAGTCATTGGGCCCGTCTAAATTCTTTAACCGCAACAGTTAATAGTTAACACGCAGCCCACTTAAACAGTAACAAGCATGTACAGTTAATAGTTAACACGCAGCCCACTAAATTCGAGTCCTTGAAGTCTGTTTTGAGTTGCTTGGACATGGTCTCGAGTCGCAATTGCTGTGGTCTCGAGTTGTCACGTGTTGGTCTCGAGTCGCAACCAGGGGTCTCGACTCGCAACCCCAGATACGTGCACATGAAGTTCTTCTAGAACCTCTAATGTACTAACCAATAGAATTGCAATTTCATGTAATTGTGTACTATCCAATCAAATTATACAAACATGTTTTCTTGTCTAATTACTAATCAAAATAGATTAAACAACCAGATTTCAAATATTCATAACAACATTCATATCATATTCATGTTGTTTATCATATGTTCATATCACATTTAACACATATTCATAATGTTCTTCATGGGATCATTCAAGCATGAAGTATTGTGATCAAAGATCAAGTAAATCTCGCATCATCTTATCAAACACACATTTGTCCTAAAACATCTAACATGAATCGGATAACAAAAATCATCCTAAGCTATTAATCATTTACCCTTCAAAATACCTTTGCAAGGCATTATCATACAATGGCTCACACACATTATTCATCATATTACAAACTCACTAATCATACAAGAATCATGCAACAAGACCTCTAAACTAATCATGCATCTTATTCATTAAGCACACATAATTTTCTAACACCCATTAAAACACTAACCGGTTCCAAAGCATGGAGGTGTGTAGGGATTCACCGAGATCCGGGAGCTCCTTCCTTAGCCGACGGTTGTTCTGAGAAGAAAGGAGGAGAGTGTTGGTGGAGCTTTAGGGTTTTAGTGATTGAAGGAAATGTAGGAGAGTGTGTGAATGATGGAAATGTCAAAATGAGAGAAGGTTGGCTTGGGCATGGGTTTTATACTCGATCTAAGGTCGGTACACCCTAATGGGTTCGAGTGGGCTTTTAGGGGTGCACGGCCCAACCAGCCCAGTCGTTCACTCGAGACTGAGTGGTCTCGAGTCGGGTTCATGGTCTCGGTTCACTTATACGTACATATATATATATTACATACACATAGTTTAATACAAGCATCACATAATACTTCAAGATAATTCGCAAATCTTCATTTAATAGTATATGTACAGATAAAGCTAAACAATGAGGTTGCTCGGAAAAATACCCGAAGTGTCACATTATCCCCAAGTTTTAAGAACTTTCGTCCCGAAAGTTAAGGCAGTCACCGTCAAGCTAGTGTAAGTGAGAACGTTTCAACGGGGTGTCACATCATCCCCCCGTTAGTTTGGAATTTCGTCCCGAAATTCGGTTGTAGCTTCAGTGCTGGGGGTTTCGTTTGGGAACAACTGGGGATACTTGCACTTCATCTGGTCTTCCCGCTCCCAGGTAAACTCTGGGCCACGGCGCGAGTTCCAACGAACTCGTACGAGAGGTATCTGGCTACGTTTGAGGGTTTTGATTTCTCGATCCGTGATCTCAATCGGTTCCTCAGTAAAGTGTAGCTGTTCGTCAATAGTGAGTTCTTTGAAAGGAATGATGAGTGTCTCATCTGACAGACACTTCTTCAGATTAGACACGTGATAGACGTTGTGCACAGCACTCAGTTCTTCAGGCAGATTCAATCTGTAAGCGACCTTACCAATCTTTTCGGTAATTTCGAATGGCCCGATATATCGCGGATTAAGCTTGCCCCGTTTTCCAAAACGAACCACACCCTTCCAGGGTGAGACTTTAAGTAGAGCCCGGTCACCAATCTGGAACTCTAGCGGTTTCCTATCCTTATCAGCGTAACTCTTCTGACGGTCACGAGCTGCCGCCATGCGTTGTCTGATCTGGGCAATCCTTTCCGTAGTGTCTACCACAAGTTCTGGTCCTGTGATCTGGCTGTCACCAACTTCCGCCCAGCAGAGAGGCGATCGGCATTTACGACCGTACAATGCCTCAAAGGGTGCTGCCTGGATGCTGGTGTGGTAACTGTTGTTGTAGGAGAATTCCACTAACGGTAGGTGCTTCTCCCAATTCTTACCAAAATCGATCACACATGCCCTAAGCATGTCTTCTAGGGTTTGGATGGTGCGTTCAGACTGCCCATCCGTTTGCGGATGATAAGCGGTGCTCATGTCTAATCGTGAGCCAAAAGTTTTGTGCATAGCTTGCCACAACTCAGAAGTAAAGCGCGCGTCTCGATCGGAAATAATAGAGGTTGGAACCCCGTGCTTCGAAACCACTTCCTTTAAGTAAACCTCTGCTAAGGTAGAGAACTTGTCTGTTTCCTTAACAGCCAAAAAGTGGGCTGACTTAGTTAGTCGATCCACTATCACCCAAATGGTGTCATTCCCGCGCTGAGTCTTAGGCAGGCCAGTAACAAAATCCATGGAAATTTGCTCCCATTTCCATTGCGGGATCTCTGGTTGTTGGAGTAGGCCCGATGGTTTCTGATACTCAGCCTTGACTCTTGCACAAGTCAAACATTTTCTGACATAGGTTGCTATGTGGGCCTTCATGCCAGGCCACCAATAGGTAGTCCTTAAGTCATGGTACATCTTATCTGAACCCGGATGTACTGAATAACGGGACTTATGGGCCTCGTCCATCACGAGGTCACGTAAATTTCCATAAAGGGGAACCCATATGCGCCCGGCTACGTAGTAAGCACCGTCTTCTTTTCGTTCTAAACGTCGTCTCGATCCTCGTAGGGACTCAGCCCTGATGTTCTCGGCTTTCAATGCTTCCACCTGAGCATTTCGGATCTGATTAGGGAGGTTCGAGTGGATAGTGAGCTGTAAGGCACGAACACGCTTGGGTTTGGTCTCCTTTCTGCTGAGGGCATCGGCTACCACATTAGCCTTGCCTGGATGATATTTAATTGCACACTCGTAGTCATTTAGGAGTTCGACCCATCGGCGTTGCCGCATATTCAACTCCTTTTGTTCCATTATGTGCTGGAGACTCTTGTGATCAGTGTAAATCGTGCACTTGGTACCGTACAAGTAATGTCTCCAAATCTTGAGCGCGAAGACCACAGCTACAAATTCTAAGTCATGTGTCGTGTAGTTCCGTTCGTGGATCTTGAGTTGTCGCGAAGCGTAAGCAATAACCTTTTCGCGTTGCATTAACACGCAACCAAGTCCTTGAATAGAAGCGTCGCAGTAAACAACAAAGTCGTCTGTACCTTCAGGTAAGGAAAGAATAGGAGCACTACAAATGTTCTTCTTTAGTTCCTGAAAGGCAGACTCCTGAGTATCACTCCATTTGTAAGCAACACCCTTCTGAGTGAGGGTTGTAAGTGGTTGAGCGATCTTAGAAAATCCCTTGATGAATCTTCGGTAGTATCCTGCCAATCCCAAGAATTGGCGAACTTCGGTCGGAGTCTTAGGTATAGGCCAATTCTTAATGGATTCGATCTTAGCGGGGTCGACATGAATCCCATCCTGATTGACTATGTGCCCAAGGAAATGGACTTCTCTAAGCCAGAAATCACATTTCGAGAATTTGGCGTACAGTTGCTCATTGCGAAGGAGTTCGAGAATAAGACGCAGGTGTTGTTCATGCTCCTCTTGGCTTTTCGAATAAATTAGAATGTCGTCAATAAACACAATCACGAACTTGTCGAGGTAGGGTTTGCACACTCGGTTCATGAGATCCATGAAGATCGCAGGTGCGTTGGTCATTCCGAAAGGCATAACAAGGAATTCGTAGTGACCATAGCGGGTTCTGAAAGCAGTCTTAGAGATGTCCTCATCGCGGACTCTTAGCTGATGATAGCCCGATCGCAGATCGATCTTAGAATAATAGCTCGACCCTTGCAGCTGGTCGAACAGGTCTTCGATACGGGGAAGTGGATAACGATTCTTGATGGTAACCTTGTTCAGTTCGCGGTAATCAATGCACATTCGGAATGTGCCATCCTTCTTTTTGACAAAGAGCACTGGGGCTCCCCAGGGTGATGAACTAGGACGGATAAAACCTTTGTCCAGTAGTTCTTGTAGTTGAGTAGAAAGTTCCTTGAGTTCCGCGGGAGCTAGTCGATAAGGTGCACGAGCTATAGGTGCTGCTCCGGGAGTTAGTTCGATTTGAAATTCGACCTGACGGTGAGGAGGGAGTCCAGGTAGTTCTTCAGGAAATACCTCAGGATAGTCGCGTACAACTGGAAAATCTTCAATCATGTTTTCCTTTTTCTGCGTGTCGGCAACAAGTGCTAAGATAGCGGTGTGCCCCTTTCGTAAACACTTCTGGGCTTTTAAGAATGAAATGATGCCGGTGACTTCTCCACTTTTGTCGCCTTGGACGATAAGGGGTCTGCCAGGAGGATAGGGAATACGAACAGCTTTCTCTTGGCAGAGGATTTCAGCTCGATGCTTGGATAACCAATCCATACCAATGACGACGTCGAAGCTTCCGAGAATGATGGGGAAGAGATCGATACGGAAGGTCTGACCAGAAAATTCTAGTTTGCAGTTACGAATAACGTGTGAGGCCTCGAGGTTTCTACCATTAGCTAATTCAACGATGTGCTTAGAGCTTAACGGCGTAAGAGTGGACTTAAGCTTCTTACTAATACGTAGGGATACATAACTAGCATCTGCTCCAGAATCAAACAATATGGAAACATAATGATCATTAAGTAGGAACTTACCCGCTACAACGTTGGGGTCATTCCTCGCTTCTCCAGCTCCAATCACAAAAGCCCTTCCTCTCGCACCATTCCCAGCATTGTTGGCGTTGTTGTTGTTATTTCCCGCACCCACGTTGTGGTTGTTCTGGTTTAACTGGGGGCAATTCTTCTTAATGTGCCCCTCGGCTCCGCACTGGAAACAACCCTTGATGTTCCCATGGTGCTGTTGCTGCTGCGGCTGGTTCTGTCTTGCGGGGTGTGGGCTCCTACAATCCTTGGCCTCGTGCCCCATTTTGTTGCATCGCTGACACTTGTTCTTCGCACAGGGCCCATTATGATGTCGATTGCACTTGTTACACTTGGGGAGATGGCCCTGGTAGCCACCCTGCTGCTGAGGGCCCTTGTTGTTTTCAGTTTTCCTTTGCTGAGTTGGGGCCTGAGTAGAGTTAGCATCCTTACCCTGATTTCCATCCCACTTTCGTTTGTTGTCACTAGAAGTTCCGACAGTAGCATTTATCCTTTTGGGCAACTTGCCCTCCTCCACAGCCTGATCTGTGAGTTTGTGAGCAAGACGGACCACTGGCTGAATGGTATTGAGGTTGGCTGAGGTCACATGACTCCGGATTTCTGGGGCCAAACCTTTGATGTACAATTTGATCCTTCGATACATATGTCGAGACATGTTTGGGCAAAGAGCAGCATAGTCATTGGACTGTTTGGTGTAGGTCTCGATCTCTGATCCAACCATCTTGAGCTCATAGTACTCGTTTTCGAGTTTGTGGATGTCATCCCTGTGACAGTACTCTTCCTTGATCATGTCCTTGAAATCTTCCCATGCAGTAGCATTCGCGGTCTCCAAACCAAGCATCTGAATCTGTGCCTTCCACCATGAAAGTGCGTTTCCTTCAAGCGTACCAGTCGCAAACTTTACCCAATTAGCAGGGGGACACTCGCAGACAGCAAAAACAGCTTTGGCCTTTTCAATCCAGTGCAGAAGGCCTATGGCACCTTCAGTGCCATTGAAAGGGAGAGGCTTGCAATCCATGAAGGTTTTGAAAGTACAGACACGTGGTTGAGCAGGCGCTTGCTGACCTGTTGTGAGAAGTGAAGCGAATAGGCTTAGAGGTGAAAAGACGATGTGGGGGTAGGATCTAAACATCCTAAAGTAACGAGTTTACCTACAGGGTGAGCTGCGAAAGCTGCAGCCACCGTGTTGAGCAAGTTAGTGAACTGAGCCTAAGTCATGTTAACGTTTCCTCTTCCGCGTCCACTCATTGTCTTCATAACTAGAAAACACAGTATGAGTGTGATGTCGTAACGTAGCGAGAATGAGATAGAAGAGGGATGTGTATCTATCTAATTAGGCACACTAGTATGTATAGTAGAGCAGTCAACATAAGATAAACAAGCAAGTAAACACAAGTCCGAGCTATGAGGTCTAATATGTTGAGTCTTGCCCTTGGAGTGTAGTGTCGTCACGAGTCACGGGTTATAGTCTGGTTTTTCTCAAAAAGACTCTTCTTTTTAAAACCAAGTTCACTATAACCAATGGCTCTGGTACCAATCTGTCACACCCCCAAAATCCACATGCGGAGTACCACCGCTTGGAGGCGAGACTGACCAGGATCCAACCACCAATTATACTGAGCATTGATTAATAGTAAGAATATTCACTGACCACAATAGTTAGTAAACACCATAGTTTAAAGTTTCAAAGGTTTAAGTTCGAATAATAGTTTAAGTAAGCAACGGAAGCATAAACCAAACAGTTTCAAAACAAGGTTCATAGTTCAAGATTATTTAAAACCCAACACACGGGTTAAGACGACCACTACACATCCCCAAGCTGCAAGCTCCTGAGTCACTGGTTACCTGCAAAGCATGCAGTAGGGTATCAACAAAGATGTTGGCGAGTTCACGAGATGTCCAGTTTTATCTTTTCGAAAAACGTAGGTTGTTTAGATAAAGCATTTATAATCACGGCATGGGGAGCTACCCCATATGAAAGCTACTAAACTGAAGTTACCGAAACTATTGACGAGAAGAGTTTGTGCCCCAGGTCAATGTCTATCGTCATTGACCAAGATGCAAGGTCTACTAGTTCACGCCCGATCTCCCCCGGTCACGGTGTGAGGTTGTCAAACCTAATAGCGCTATCAACTAATAACCCGTTCGCCCCCGGCGATTAATCGGTACTGGAAAGCAGGGACTTTATATGATAGAGATTCGTTTAGTTTTGCTAGTTGTGATTTATAAATAATACCCAAACGCATTTTCCCCCGGAAATAGTAGTTTAAGAGTTATTCTTGATTTTTGTTCGTGTCCCTCCCTGGGACGCATGCTTTTAGTGTGTGAACTCACCTTGGGTTGCTCGGCAGTTTAGTTTACTTGGTCAAACACGTTGGTCACCACGTCCTAACATGGTTACCAGTACAGGTCAGGTTTGGGTACAAAGAAGTCACGTATATTCTACACGTATCTAACACATAGCATGCACAACATATAATTATCCAATAAGTCATTGGGCCCATCTAAATTCTTTAACAGCAACAGTTAATAGTTAACACGCAGCCCACTTAAACAGTAACAAGCATGTACAGTTAATACACTTGGGCCCAATAACGAAAACTAACAACCCAGTCGAGACTAGATGGTCTCGACTCGAGAACAGGTGGTCTCGAGTCGCAACCAGGAGGTCTCGAGTAGTGCAGGTATGAGTCGCCGCCTCAGGGATCTCGAGTCCAGTCTCGAGTCGCAATCAGAAGATCTCGAGTCGAGACCTCGATGGTCTCGAGTCCTTGAAGTCTGTTTTGAGTTGCTTGGACATGGTCTCGAGTCGCAATTGCTGTGGTCTCGAGTTGTCACGTGTTGGTCTCGAGTCGCAACCAGGGGTCTCGACTCGCAACCCCGGATACGTGCACATGAAGTTCTTCTAGAACCTCTAATGTACTAACCAATAGAATTGCAATTTCATGTAATTGTGTACTATCCAATCAAATTATACAAACATGTTTTCTTGTCTAATTACTAATCAAAATAGATCAAACAACCAGATTTCAAATATTCATAACAACATTCATATCATATTCATGTTGTTCATCATATGTTCATATCACATTTAACACATATTCATAATGTTCTTCATGGGATCATTCAAGCATGAAGTATTGTGATCAAAGATCAAGTAAATCTCGCATCATCTTATCAAACACACATTTGTCCTAAAACATCTAACATGAATCGGATAACAAAAATCATCCTAAGCTATTAATCATTTACCCTTCAAAATACCTTAGCAAGGCATTATCATACAATGGCTCACACACATTATTCATCATATTACAAACTCACTAATCATACAAGAATCATGCAACAAGACCTCTAAACTAATCATGCATCTTATTCATTAAGCACACATAATTTTCTAACACCCATTAAAACACTAACCGGTTCCAAAGCGTGGAGGTGTGTAGGGATTCACCGAGATCCGGGAGCTCCTTCCTTAGCCGACGGTTGTTCCGAGAAGAAAGGAGGAGAGTGTTGGTGGAGCTTAAGGGTTTTAGTGATTGAAGGAAATGTAGGAGAGTGTGTGAATGATGGAAATGTCAAAATGAGAGAAGGTTGGCTTGGGTATGGGTTTTATACTCGATCTAAGGTCGGTACACCCTAATGGGTTCGAGTGGGCTTTTAGGGGTGCACGGCCCAACCGGCCCAGTCGTTCACTCGAGACTGAGTGGTCTCGAGTCGGGTTCATGGTCTCGGTTCACTTATACGTACATATATATATATATATATATATATATATATATATTACATACACATAGTTTAATACAAGCATCACATAATACTTCAAGATAATTCGCAAATCTTCATTTAATAGTATATGTACACATAAAGCTAAACAATGAGGTTGCTCGGAAAAAAACCCGAAGTGTCACATTATCCCCAAGTTTTAAGAACTTTCGTCCCGAAAGTTAAGGCAGTCACCGTCAAGCTAGTGTAAGTGAGAACGTTTCAACGGGGTGTCACAGAGGGCACCTTCATGCTTCTCAGTCCATTCAAATTTCTTGTTCTTCCTCAGGATATCATAGAATTCCTTACACTTTTCTGAGGATTTGGATATGAATCTGTTCAAGGCTGCGATCCTGCCCGTCAATCTTTGCACATCCTTAGCATTGGCAGGAGATTTGATATTCACAATAGCCTTAATTTGTTCTGGACTTGCTTCAATGCCCCTCTTTGTTACCATATATCCTAAGAATTTACCTGCCTTAACACCAAAATGACACTTAGAAGGATTTAGTTTCATATTAAATTTATCAAGGATATTGAATGCTTCCTCCAAGTCTTTAAGGTGATCCTCAGCTTTCTTGGACTTAACCACCATGTCATCAATATAGACTTCCATAGTGTGTCCAATTTGTTCCTTGAACATCATATTGACAAGCCTTTGGTAAGTAGCACCTGCATTCCTTAGTCCAAATGGCATAGCAATATAACAATATATACCAGTTGGGGTCGTAAAGGCTGTATCCTCTTGGTCAGATGGTTCCATCTGAATTTGTTGAAATCCAGATGAAGCATCCATAAAAGTCAACAATTCATGACCCGCGGTAGCATCCACCATGGAGTCAATGTGGGGTAATGGGAAAGGATCCTTGGGACATGCCTTGTTTAAATCAGTAAAATCAACACATACCCTCCACTTTCCATTTTTCTTTTGAACAACAACCACATTGGCTAACCATCTTGGATACTTTACTTCTCTTATCATACCTGCCCGAAGTAGTTTATCTACTTCTTCCTGGATAATAGCATTCCTTTCAGGTGCAAACTTTCTCCTCTTTTGATGTATAGGCTTAAATGACCTGTCAATGCCAAGTTTATGAGTAATTATATCCTTAGATATACCTGTCATGTCTTCATGTTTCCAGGCAAAGGTGTATTTCCTTTTCTTAAGGAAGGATACTAGCTCCTGTTCGACATCGCTAAGGATCCCTGATCCTATGAAGATCTTGGATTCAGGATCCTCAGGATCCATGAGGATTTCCTTCACATCCTGCTCTCTTGCCTCCAAGACATCTCTTGAAGGATACTTTAATTGCTATTGCTCCCTTGGTCTTGAGGCTGGCTTCATTGATGAGGTATAGCAATTCTTAGCTTCTTGTTGATCACTCTCAATTTTGACCACTCCCCAAGGACTTGGAAGCTTTACACATTGATGATAGGTGGATGGGACTGCCTTCATATCATGTATCCATGGCCTGCCAAGGATAACATTGCAACATGATAAGCAATCTATGACACAAAATTTTTGATAAGAATGCAATCCTTCGATATAGATCGGGAGTTTGATGTCCCCCAATGTATTCTTGGTTTCTCCACTGAATCCCACAAGTACTGGGGAACTTGGGATAATATCATACTCTGGGATATTCATCTTCTTGAGAACATCAAGCTGAATGATGTTCACAGAACTTCCTCCATCTATAAGGATCCTGCGAACAAAGTGGTTAGAAATAAACAATGTAATTACAAGACCATCATGATGAGGATCCTGGACATCAACACGATCATCCTCATCAAAAGTTATAACTTTATCCTGGGTGACAACGGAGGTCCGAACGGGTCTGTCTCCATTATCCATCTTGGTTTCCTTAGCATGCCTTTTTGCTGCTGAAAAGGAGGTACCACAGATATCTGATCCACCGGATATGAAATTTATGACTTGTGCATCCGCGGGAGGAACAGGAGCCCTTTTTGGGATCCTTTCAGGATCCTGGATCCTTGACTTCTTCCGTCCCAAGAGTTCCTTCAAATGCCCCTTGCTCAACAAGTAACCAATTTCCTTTCTCAGTGCAATACACTCTTCAGTGAGATGCCCAAAATCCTCATGATATGCACACCACTTGGACTTATCCTTTGTAGCGGCTGGTTTATCACTCTTCCTTGGCCACTTAGCTTTCTCACCTAAATTCTGTATTGCAAGGATTAGTTCATTGTTATCAACAGAAAAACAGTATTCAGAAATAGGAGGATAATCCTCATCATCCTCTTCTTGTTCCACTGAATGCACGTTCTGATTGCCAGACTTATTGTAGAACTTGGATTTGTTGTTCCTGAAGTAGGATCCTTGTTTCTCCTGTTTTGAGGATACTGCTAATCTATCCTGGATCCTTTTGTCATCCTCTAGGCGGATGAACCTAAGGGCCCTGGTTCTTACTTCATCAAGATTCCTGCAAGGTGTCATGACAAGATCATCATAGAATAATGAATCCCTAAGTAATCCCATTTTAAAGGCTTCTACAGCCGTAGCAATATCCAAGGATTCTTTACTAAACTTAGTGATGTAATCTCTAAGTGATTCATTTTGACCTTGTGTTACCCTATATAGATCGCTAGTTAATCGTTCAAATTTTCTACTACAAGAGAATTGACTATTAAACAAATTAACTAAGTTAGCAAATGAAGTAATAGAGTAAGGGGGAAGACTTAGCAGCCATTTAAGAGCAGATCCTGTAAGTGTGGATCCAAATCCCTTGCATAGACATGCTTCTTTTAACCTTTCAGGAATTGGATTGATCTCCATCATCTCCCTGTATTGAGCTACATGCTCCTCTGGATCCGTCGAACCATCATACAGCTTCCTAGATGGTATCTGGAATCTTTTAGGTATCTCAGCATCACATAAGGGTGGTTCAAAACGAGATATCCTATGGCTACCATCTGGAATTTCAGGAATGGGTTTGACCACTCCCGGTACACTGGATATCATATCCTTAAGCTTCTGTAGCTCTCTAGCCATAGCCTGATTAATACATGTATCCTGCATTAAGCCATGGTTAGTGTTATATGAATTATTAAAAGTGTTACCTCCCACAGTATTCGTGTTTGGAATTGCGGATGTGAATCCATATTGACGAGACTCTGGCATGATTGAAGGACCAGAGGGAGCAATGGTCTGCATTGGTATGAAGTCTCCTTGATGAACGTCCTAGCTCTGAGGCTGCATACTTCTCAAGAATCCTTGATCCTGAAGGACATTGGATCCTTGAAGTTGAGATGATCCTTGAACCTGAAAGGATCCTGGAACCAGAGAGGATCCTGGGACAAAGGAGGATCCTTGGACCGGGAAGGATCCTTGGACCTGGGAGGATCCTTGGACCTGGGAGGATCCTTGGACCTGGGAGGATCCTTGGACCTGGGAGGATCCTTGGACCTGGGAGGATCCTTGAACCTGGGAGGATCCTTGAACTGCATGCATTCTCAAATATCCTCCTGACGTGTAGTATCCCTGATGCTGAGAAGAGGATCCTAATGGTTGAGAAGAGGATCCTTGAGGCTGGAAGTGAGAGCCAAATGCCTGACTCATAGTTGCTGTTCCATAACGCCTTCCTGGTAATTCACCCAAGTATTGCACGTCCGGAACTGCTAAGTGTTGGGAAGTTATGACTGGAGTGTCGAAGTTCAGCGATCTTGGCATCAGAGGGGAGTGATCCTCCACTGATTTCTTCTGTTTCTTGATCTCATCGATCTCCCGGAGGATCCTTTCGTTGGTTTTGTCCTGCTCTTGTGCATGACTCCTCATCTGCAAAATCAGAGTGTAAAGATCATTAGTAGTAGGATTAGTTGAAACAGAAGAAGTTGGTGGTTTTTGGAAAATGGGGGTTGGTTTCTTCGCAGCATTCTCAGCATTCTTCTGGGATCCAGAAGGTGGTGGAGGCAAAGGAGGAACGCCTTGTGAAGAACTGAATGACGGCATCAAGTTTGAAGTGTTCTTTGCTGAAGAAGCCATCTGCCTGGTTGTTATGAACCGAAATGATCACGAATATACGAATCTTCTTAGGAATGAAGCACCAATTGCCCCACGGTGGGTGCCAAACTGTTTTGGTCAAAAATCAAGCAATGATAATGCAACCAAACTTTCTGTTGTGAGGTATGATGCTTGAATTGATGAATAACAATAAGGATCACTATGAAATGTAATGAACAAGTGACACGAAGATTTATACGAGGAAAAAGCCCTTGATCAATGAATGATCTCCGGCATAAAAAACCTCGGGTGATGGAAACTACCGATCACCAACTCAAATTAAACAAGAAATGTAATACAACTTCAGATGATAGCGAGCTAAGTACAAGGATCACTATAGTGTATTGTGTAAAAAAGTGTGTAATCGCCAAGTGAGTTAACGAGAGCTGGTGAGAGCAGTTGTAAGAGTGTGTGTGTAGCCAAAAATAGCCAAGTGTTTTCTAATTAGCTCGCTACCCCTTTAAAAATGGAAAATATCTACACTAACTAACATTCCGCAAATGGTGCAAGTCCTCCACGACTCCATAACGTCCACTTTTGGCCAGGCACGTGCGGAATAAACATAGAATATACTCCAGGAATATCGCCAAGACCAAGTCCAAGCTGGTACTCCTGCAAAACAGTTTCGAATTCAAAGTAGACAACCGTTAGTACAAGGATCCTTATGATGATCCATGATCCTGATCCTGCAATACTTCTGAGGATCATTACTTCAGACAGAATTGAAGATCACTAAACCCAACAGTAAATGAGGATCACTGATCATTGAGAAATCCTCCCCTAACAGGTATTTTTACAAAACTTTCTGCAAGAGATATAGGTCGTTGCAAGTTGGTGTGCAAAAAATGGTTGTCTTTCCTATCCACACCAGAGTTTCCATTAATTCATTGTCGTAGTACGTCACCGTCAGCTACCAAGTGGGTGCTTGCGAAATTAGATCGTTGTGGTTCTCTTGAAAAATTGTTTTATGCATGCACTGGCTTTTGTGGTCCTAAAATGATGTCTGTTAAATCATTCAAAACCCGACCAGATGAATTGATGATATTAGGGAGTTTGGATGGAATGTTATGTGTGTGCCTGGAAGAGACTTCTCAAATTTTAATTTGGAATCCTCTTACACAGGCAAGTACAACTTTTCCATCATGTGAATCACATGGTTTCTTCAAAAAAGATTCTGATTCTGCTACTTTCTATGTGGATTCTGCAAATGAGTACAAGGTTTTACATGTTATAAGAAGACATGGCACAGAGGCAGTTTATATTTATTCTACCCGACTACATTCCTGGAGGAAAATTACGGACATTCTGTCTGTTGAGCATGGTGGAAAATGGTCATTAGGTACATTGTGTGGAGATGGTGTATATTTCATTGTTGATTCATGTTCTGGTGATTGTGTGCAGTCAATTGTACGTTTTGATGTTAACCTAGAGCAATTTTCAAGTGTTCCATTACCATGTGATTTTTATGGAGGAGGTTTTGATGGATCTTTGGTCAGTATTGTTGGGCAACTTCACATTTTTATGCGTTATAAATATGATATGTATTTAGTTGGTTTGTGTAAGTTGGGATATGAAGAATGGATTAACTTATGGGTTCTGCCTTGTATTGGTGTTGTTCCATCGAGTTTCCTCGGGTTTGTAGAGTATGTAGAGTCTACTGATGAAATGCTGTTGATGACTACTTGTGGGGATATTTATATGTTAGATATGAAAACTATGCAAGTTGGGTACTACTTTCCTTGGAAGTACATAACTGCCTTACAAGGGTCTGTCTATTTTGAGAGCCTTGTGTCTCCAAATTACTAAAGGTATCAAGCTTCTGTTCTTCTTTATGTTTTGATGTATCATGTTTGGTTATAGTTTATGTTAATGTCTTTAGTATTTTAGTAATTTAATGTTAATATAGTGGTTTATTGTGTAAGGATCTTCTAATGTTCGATATTATGTTTTATTATTTGATATATGGATGATGTTTAATGTAGTATTATTTAATATATGAATGATGTTTAATGTAGTTTCTGGTTCGGGTAGTGTAACAAATTGTATACAGGTTTTGTGTTTTTGATTTGGCATTATATATACAGATTGTTAAATGATCAAGTCAACTCTATTGTGGTTTGCAAGTTAAACCATTAAGAAAGCTACATCCAAAATGATCGTATCACTAACAACATTAATTGAAAATCCTAAAAGTTATAGTGATTTCATATTCAATTTTTAAATAACCAAAAGTTTTTTTAAGTTCAAATTATAAACATAAACTCAAAGTTATGATTACTTATCCAATTGTAACCCAAGCTTAAAGTTTATCATATTTTATTATAAGTTCAAATTAGAAACATAAACTCAAAGTTATGATTAATTATACAATTGTAACCCAAGCTTAAAATTTATCATATTTTATTAAATTCATTGAAACATTTCAAACAGCATGGGTCCATTTTTGTGTTTGTCACCGGAAGTCTTGCAATGTTTTTTTATTTTTGGTTCCATGTTATTGTAAAAAAGTCAATCTGAATTTAGAATTCATGTCATTGTTTTTGAAAACACATATAATACATAAAAAAGATACTACATTTAAAATATTCTAAAAATAATATTTCGGTTATTTAGTTGATTAATAAAACACAAAACAATATCTTGAATTGTCTTATGGATAATGTTAATTGTGTTTTTTGCAACAGGCATCCAGTGACTTGAGTCAAGATGAGATTAACTTAACTATTACATTAAAATGTATGCAGATATAAATATTTTTATCACTATACGTCGTTTGAACATAGCTTAAAATTTTGATGTGTTATTTTAAACTATTGATTATAGCTCATGTAGTGTCTCATTTATTCAATTTATTAAAAAAAAGAAAAACAAAAACAAAACGTGGTTGGTTAGTTGTCATCTTTTTTTGACGAAATAAATGGTGTGGTGACATAATTTATGAATCTTCCACGTATTTTCAGTTAGCAGGGTATCCATGTTTTATGCTCAAGTTTGTTAGCGGTGCATATATATATGATTATATGTATGTATGTATAAATATAATCGTAAAGGAATATTTGAATTCTTTAACCTCTGATTATATCATTCGTTTGTATAATTATATCTGGTTTCCGTCGTTTTAACTTTTAAATAAAAGATGGTCGATGAGGTAGTTTGGCAGTTACAGAGGGATGTCTAGTATATGACTGTTTTGAAATTCAGTTTCAAACGTGTGGCTAACTTTATACAAGATATGCGTAAAATAGTAGGTGATTTGTTGGAATTACCTGCTTGCGATGTTCGTGACATTGGTGTTCGTGCTTCTATCGATGTGATTAGGAAGGCAATTAATCATTTGGATCGTATTGTGTCCACTCTTGAAAGTGTGAAGTGTTGCATGGAAGTTAAGATTAATTATCTAGAGCGATTTTAGTACTCATGTTTGTTTTTTATTTTTCTATGTCTCTTATTTCTGGTTTTTTTTTCTTTTTTTTTTTGTAGGATAGTATTTTAGTTTGTATAAAAGCGGCTTTTGTTTCAGTTATTGTATTTCTTACAATTAAAGTTAGGCCATCTTTACAGAAAAGAGTGTTTGATTTATATAGTTTGGGTTGTGTTTGTGCTTTTTTTTCCACTTAAACAAGTTTACATTGATAATCAGAATTCAGTAAAAAAAGTAAGGTTTAATAAAAAAAACACAATGCCTTTATTAGAGCTTAATATTGTATAAAATATACATACAACTACAAATAGTATATAAGGACTATTGCAATAGGGTAACGTACTATTGTAATAGGATTGATTGGAAAGAATGGGTGAAATACCCGTTGTACATGTTGTAAGTGGTGGTCGTGGGTTGGTCCGTTTTGTGGCCTTCCCCGTTTTTTGAATGAAATTTTCGTTTAAAAAAAAATAGGGTAACGTACTATTCCTAAACATAGTGATTTCGTATAAGCACAATCTTTTCCATAATAAAACACAATGTAATCAACAACATAAATGGTATAGGACAATATTAGTATATATTATTACATTTCTATAAAAACATGTTTTGTTTAAAAAAAACTTAAATTAGGTTAACACACCTAATGTTTGTAATTATAATTAGCATTTTAAGTTATGCATTCATTTGTGGTAGTTTCGTGTTTACTTTGTTTTTGTATAAAATATATAATATTATCTAATTAAAGACAATTATAATTCCTACAATTATGGTGCATGTTCAAAAACTACCCATTATGTTGCCCCATTATTATTTGAACTTTGATAACTGTATTTAATAACCCAACTGTTGTCTTAATATTTTTTACTACAGTTCTTTAGTTTCCCTTATCAATAGGTTTTGAAAAGTTGTAGTTGGAAACGAAGTATCAAAGGAGCTACTATCTATTTAGCAATGTATGTGTGATTTTGTTTTTCATAGTGTGTATAGGTGTTTCATATTCATATTTAATTTCATTGCTTTCTTTTGTTGTTACATGTATTTAATAGTTGGTTGCATGTCTTCTTATAGCTATGTTTGTTGCTATTGTGTTTTGTTAATTTAAATTATGTAGTATAAATAATAGATTAGGGTATAGCTTGACAATTAATGGCGTATTTATGATCGAGATGTTTGCTTTACCTGCATGAAACAGTGTTATGTTCTAAGTATGTATATAGATCCGATGGTGTTTCTATATAATAGTCGTCTATTTTCTTGGAGTGATATCAAGTATGGATACGGTGTTTTGTGCTTATGTAATGATGGGTTGTGAGATGGTATTTTGGAGTGCATTATACGCAAAAGAAGTTTATACAGTGATAACAGGAAGTTTACTACAAAATATTTTCACATGTTGTTGGTTTATCTGCTGATTCTTCTAACAAATGTCAGAGCTTGCATATAGTGTGTAAGGCTGGTGCGCATTGGTTGTTTGGTATAATCCATGATATTATGTAAGTATGGATTGGTAAGTATTGTGTAGAGCTTCCAGTATGTAATAGCTATCACTATGAGTAGTTGAGGTATTTAAGGACTACATATGAAGAGGAAGAAGATGGAGAATAAAACATTGACATTATTCATCAACTGGTATCAAATGAATGTTGTTTGTATACAGATCTTGGTGGTATGGATAGTGTTAATATTAACCATGGTATTGCAAGTGATTCTGAAATATTATCAACACTGTCTTCTTCATCTATGTCGACATTTCGATCTGATGAAACATCCCGTAATATTAGACGTCGTGGTCGTCCTCGATTACGAGATCGCCCTGCTGGTTCAAACATTGAAAATATGCCAGTTCAACGACGTTGTTATGGTACGTATTGTTAATTTTTTTATGCCAAGTAATGTAAACGTGTTCATGTTTTTAGGACACATCTGATTGTATCTATGTGTATTGCAGTTGGCCCAAATTCAAATCAATTCCATGGAACTAATTCAATGAATAGTGATGCACCTTTTGTATCACATTCTTTAACTTCGGAGTTTATTTCAGCATCATCGCCATCTATGCACAACCGGAGGTCATCTTGTGCTGGTGTTTACCAAGATGAAAACTCATCAAGTATGGATTGTTCATTGATGACTGTTAGTTGTTTGAATGCCTCATTAAAATGATAAATATAACTTTCTCTTATATGATTGTTTTATTTTGTATAGGAGATGTATCATATTGGGATTGTGGAATTACAGAATATGTATGTCCTTATTGCAAAGCGATCTTGTGGTATGGTGAGAGAAGTACTAAATATCTTGCTCCGTCTAATCCAACTTTCTCTATTTTTTGTGGTAAAGGCAAGGTTGTTTTACCTTTACTTCGGCATGCTCCGCAACCATTGCGGCGGCTTTTACAGCCGAATGGTGAACCGCGATCTAAGGTGTTTAAAGAGAATATCAAGCTTCTAAATTCAATGTTTTCGTTTACTTCTACTGGCGGTAAAGTCTGTTCGGATGTTAATGATGGAGGTGGTCCCTATACATATGTGTTGAATGGACATAATCATCATAGGATTGGTACTTTGTTACCTCAGCATATTGATGGACGGCCAAGATTTGCACAACTATATATTTATGACACAGAAAATGAGGTTGACAATCGATTAAAAGCAGTTGAGAAGTGTATTCAGTCTGGGAATGATGATGCATGTATTCGAAGTTTAGTTAATGATTTAATTAAAATGCTTAATCGGCACAATCCATTAGTTCAGAGCTTTAGGATGGCCAAAGAAAGATTTACTCACTTTTCGCAGCAACCTGTTAGACTTAGACTGCTTGGTACACGAAGAAGGGATGCGAGACAGTTTAATTTGCCTACGGTCAATGAAGTTGCTGCATTGATTCCGGGTGATGGTAATCCTACAGATTGCCGTGATATTATTGTTGAAGACCGTGGTAGTACAAATGCGAAACGTATTTCTGAACTTCATCCCAGTTACATGTCGTTGCAATATCCATTACTTTTCCCGTATGGAGAAGATGGTTTTAATGTGGGCATTCCTCTAAGTAATATTAGTGCTGAAAGTAAAAGAAAAAATGTTTCATTGAGAGAATACTATTGTTTTCGGTTGATGGTTAGAATAGGAAGAAGGTAGAACATTGCATAGTTCTGGCCGGTTATTTCTTACATTTATTGTTGATGCATATACGCAAGTGCTTGAACATGACTTACAATGGTACAAGACTCATCAGACAACAATTCGTTCGAAGTTGTATAATGGGTTGCATGATCGTATATTAGAAGGTGAGATAAACTGTGATTCTATAGGTCGACGTGTTGTGTTGCCAGCGTCCTTCACTGGGGGGGGCCTAGGCATATGATACAACAATATCAAGATGCGATGGCAATTTGTCGTTGGGCTGGTATTCCGGATCTTTTTATTACCATGACGTGTAACCCAAAATGGCATGAAATTCAACGGCATTTGCAGGGAAACACAGTGGGTCACTTAGTATCTGAAAGACCTGATATTGTTGCACGGGTATTTAAGATCAAACTTGATGAGCTCATGAAAGACATAAGGAAAAAGCATCATTTTGGTGTTCCTAAAGCGGGTAAGTTAAATGAATTTTATTCTCAATGGTTGTATGTTAACATGTGATTAATGTGTTATTATGATGTGTGTTAAAACATTGTGTTTTTTTTTTTTTTTTTGTCTTTGCAGTTCTTTACACAATAGAGTTTCAAAAACGTGGTATGCCAGATTGCCACATTCTTGTGTTTCTTAGTCAAGCTGATAAAATTTCTTCACCGGATGAAATTGATAGATTTATATCTGCTGAGCTGCCTTCTGAATAGGGTGACCCAATCGGTTTTTTAAAAGTTGGTACTCATATGATGCATGGTCCATGTGGTAACCTTAGACCTTCGAGTCCTTGTATGAATGATGGCAAATGTACTAAAGGATTTCCGAAGAGTTATTGTGACGAAACTTTTATTAGAAATGATGGGTGGCCGTCGTATCGACGACGTAATAACTCACGTAAAGTTCGTGTTGGTCGGCAAGATATTATTATAGATAATGGATATGTTGTTCCTTATAATCGTGCGTTGCTTATAAAGTATGGTTGCCATATCAATGTTGAATGGTGTAACCAAGGAATGTTGGTTAAATATCTTTTCAGCTATATTAACAAAGGTCAAGATCGTGCTACCGCAGTATTGGAAGGTCAAGGTGGGAGAACAACATTTACATCACTTTTAAATCATGAAAATGAGATTGAGCAGTACATGAACTGTAGGTATATTTCAGCATCAGAGGCGTGTTGGAAGATATTTGAGTTTGACATGCATTATCGTTCAGTGGCTGTTGAAAGACTCCCATTTCATGAAGAAGGGTGTAATAGAGTATATTTTAAGGATCATGAGCAAATTTATGATGTTTTACAACGAACAACAGCTGCAATGTCAAAGTTTACTGAATGGATGGCTGCAAATGAAAGGTATGAGTTTGGCCAGACATTGACGTATGCCGAATACCCAACTTTGTTTACATGGCATGAGAAGGAAAGAGTGTGGGAGCCCCGTAAAGGTTCATTTCAAACTATTGGACGTATATATTATGTAAGTCCTACGATGGGTGAAAAGTATTATCTTAGAATGCTATTAAATGTTGTGCGTGGTCCGAGAAGTTTTAAAGAGATTCGAACTATTGACGGGGTGGAACATCCAACGTATATGTCCGCTTGTAAAGCATTAAGTCTTTTGGGTGATGATGTTGAATGGGTTGATACTGTACGCCAGGCTTATCATTGGCAATTTGCGGATCGCCTTCGTGAATTGTTTGTTACAATTTTGTTATTTTGTACTATTAGTGATCCTCGGCAATTATTTTTTTATTGTTATGAATACCTATCAGAGGACATTCTTCATAAATATCGAACAATTTTGAAAAAAATTTCATTGAATTTCTTAGATGCTGAAATATTGAATTATACTATGAAAGAGATTGAACAAGTGTTGATTCAGAGTGGCCGGTCGTTGTCTTCCTTTCCAACCTTACCGCAGATTGACCATACTTCGGAAGATAGATTTATCAATAAGTTGGTTCAATTTGAGAGAATGTATGATGCTAATGAGGAAAGGACACGTTTTATTAAGCAATACGCTGGGTTGAATAGTCAACAAAAGGAAGTGTTTGATAGTATATATTCTGTTGTTCAGGCTAGAAAAGGAGGCGTATTTTTTGTGTTAGGTAGTGGAGGAACTGGGAAAACGTTCTTATGGACGACCCTTATAACTCGTATTCGATCAAATAATGAGATAGTTTTGACTGTTGCGTCATCTGGTATTGCTTCCTTATTACTACCTGGTGGGCGTACAGCACATTCTCGGTTTCGCATCCCTGTTGAAGTTGATAAGGACTCTTGTTGTGCCATTGATGTTGGTTCAGATTTGGCTAAGTTAATCAATTATGCTTCACTTATTATTTGGGATGAAGCACCTCTACAACATCGCCATGTATTTGAAGCTGTTGATCGAACATTGAGGGATGTGTGTCGAGACAGCATGGCTGGTGCTGAGCATAAAGTATTTGGTGGAAAGGTTGTCGCATTTGGTGGTGACTTTCGGCAGATACTTCCTGTTGTTCAGTTTGGTTCACGAAGTGAAATTGTTGCTTCAGCGATTAACAAGTCGCCGAATATATGGAGGTCATGTAAAGTGTTTTCTTTGACAACTAACATGCGTTTACGTGATCCAAGTATTTTTGGTAGGGATCTTATTCAAATGCAGGAATTTAGTAAATGGCTTTTAGACATGGGGACTGGTTGTCTTCCTTCAGTTTCTGTGGATGGATCAGATGATGCTACATGGATTCGTATACCAAGAGATATGTTAATTTCTGTAACTGATAAACATCTTGAGTCCGTTGTGTTAAATACGTTCCCTAATATTATGAACAGATTTAATGATGTCGATTACTTGAAGGAACATTGCATTCTTTGTCCGACTAATGATGAAGTTGATACGATTAACCAACATGTTCTTGAGAAGATACCAGGTGAAATGTATACATTGTTTAGTGCTGATGAGATACGTGCGAGTACACAAAATGTTGAAGAATTGCGTGCTATGTATGCTCCTGAGTTTCTTAACAGTTTGAAATTTTCTGGACTTCCGAATCATGTACTACATCTCAAGGTTGGTGCACCTGTTATTTTGTTGCGTAACCTAAACATGCAACGTGGCTTGTGTAATGGGACGCGATTGGTTGTAAGTTAAATAAGTCGTCGTGTTCTTGAATGTACGATTATTACAGGCCCACATGTTGGAGAGAAAGTATTCATTGGTAGAATTAATATGACTCCAAGTAATTCATCTTGGCCTTTTGAATTTAAGCGACGACATTTTCCTGTAAAAGTTTGTTTTGCTATGACTATTAACAAAAGTCAAGGCCAAACTTTTAATAATGTTTGTGTTTACTTAGTAAAGCCCGTGTTCTCCCATGGACAGTTATATGTTGCTGCATCTCGTGTAACATCTCGTGCTGGACTAAAGTTCTATGTGGATAATAAAGAAAAATGTCCTAACAATATGACTAAAAATGTTGTGTACAAGGAAGTTTTTTATAATTTGCCATTATCGCCAGCTGATAGTATTGTGTAATTGGTGTTTTCAAACTAGGTTGTTCAAAGGTAACATGTTTTCTTTGTTGAGTATTATTAGCCTTGTGTGTATATATATGGGTCTATATGTGTAGTCTTTGTTTATAGTGTTATGGATTATATGTGTGATGTTGATTGCAGTCTTATATATATTTGCAGCTTATTACTTTATAAAATGAATCGTGCAAGTATTTCGGATTTACGTGCTTATTTTACCAACAACTGGCAAGTTGATGTGTTGGTCTCGCGTGCTTGGACATCGTTCAACCCTAAAACAAATCGTATCCTTTCGTTTGACATGATTCTATCTGATACATAAGTAAGTATTTCTTTGTAATGCAATATTATTTAGTTTTTGATTTTACATTGGTAATTATCTAATCTTAAAATGTATATGTTTTTTCAGGGTTCATATATTCATGCAAAGATTCCATCTAACTTGCTGAGGTTATTTCAGAATGCGTTTAAAGAGGGATGTGTTTACAGGATTCGTAAGTTTGTTGTTCATAAGTATAGTACCATGTATCGTCCATTGCGGTGCGATATTTTCATTCAGTTCTTGTATTCAACAAGTATTACTACTTGTCCGACGCATCCGTCTGTCTTCAGACGATATGTGTTTGATTTTCTTCCATTCAATCTGTTAGCCGATCGTGTTAATTGTGACAACTCGTATTTCAGAAGCCTTTCATTGTGTTTTGACGTATCTTGCGTGCACGCCGATTGAATAGTTGATGTGTTAATTTAAACTGAACTTGTGTGTGAATTTGCTATGTATAGGATGTATGTGTGATATACGAAAGTCATGTTAACCCAATCGCACAATCACACTTCGAATCGCATACTAGACCATCGATCACACCCTTTATCTTGTGAACTTTTGTCCTCGGCCCAAACTTGTATGGTGGCCTACGGCCCAAAGTTAGGCCCGGCTCACTTACCTCGAACGCAAAAACAAGAGGGGTTGTGTATGGTTTTCATTATTGGCCAAAATCACACAAACCATTAACCCTAATCCTCTCAAAAGAAACCGGCGGCGACCATACTCCCTTTGAAATTCCTTACGGATCGCGACACAGTTCTTCATTGTTCGAGCATTCAGTCGCACTCTACACACTTTCTTGGTTAGTAAATTTATTCGTTGTTTGATTTAGATTCGAGTGTAATTGTCCTATATGATTCGGCTGCCATGCGCGTTGTATAACATATTAGTGTACTGCTTGAATCCTATTGATGATGAATACTCACGCCCAGATCTAGATAATGATAAGTAACATGTTAATGATTGGTGTGAATCAAATGGTTGATGGATACGGAATTAAAAGGATTAGTATGAATTACATTGTGATGATCATGATCTAGGGTATCACAAATAATTGTTGGAAGTAATCTGTTGACTATATGAATTACTTAATAAAAGGTCCTATAGATTGGTAAGTAATGATTTGATAAGATTAGTAACCTTGGATAAGCAAATGACGGCCACATTTATTTGTGACCTTGATTTCATGAATCCATGTGCACACATATGTAAATGACGGTCATGTGCATGTGTGACCTTGATCTCATCAAACCTTGTGCACATCTAATCATGTTGTCACAATAGTCAAAGAAATTAAATCTTAGCAATTGTTTTGCTGAGAAACTATACTATCTTGAAATTATAACCTAGTGGGAAAGACTTATGATTATAGCTTTTGTGATTGACATATGGAATCTAGATATTGTATGATGATGCCATGTGCTTGTATTGTGTAGGTAATAATGAGAATAGATCTGATGTGTTCGGCTATTTTGCTTATAATCAAAGCATGACTGATATACATAATAATAGATAAACTGTTGAGATCTAAGAGCTTGTGTGGTGATTTGATGATAATATTATGTATGTTAGTGGCGATTAACGATAATGGATTAGAGGGTTTGATAAACTAATAATAAATACATATGCTACGTGTAAAAGGTTTTGGGAAGGTGATTAGGTCAGTAAGTTGATTACTGATTTGATGATAAGTGGTATTGGCAAACAATGAAGGAAAGTGTTTGATGTTAACATACATATTAGATTGATTGGTTGATTAAATTGGGCCGCACCTCAATTTGAATAACGTAACGAACTGCCAAGTGTTGTTAGTCGGTTATGTTTGTGATACGTAACTACTTGTGAATCGAATGTTTATTGTGTGTTATGTGAACTATGTGTGATATGAGCTTACGTGAATTGTTACGCCATACGTGCCACAAGATGATCGATCTATGTTTACAACTTGTTTTAATAAGTGGATGTTGGTACATGAGTCTGATTGATATCGGTAACTATGATAGGATTGTTTTGAGCAACTGAACACATAACTAGTCTTACCGAGCAAACCAAAGGTGAGTTCACTACATTCGAGCATGCGTCCCAGTGGTTGGGGACAGTCAGTGGGTATCCCGTGGAGGGATAAGTCTTTTGGGTAAAAACGGGTATATTGGTTAATATTCTCACCTATCAATCTTGTAAGTCCCTTATTATGTTACCTGGAGGGTAACGGGTATTAGTTGGTAGCGCTACTTAGGTTTGGCACCCTCACATCGCTCCTAGATAGGACGGATGTGAACTAATGACCCAGTCGGGGCCCAGTACTAGATAGGAGTACGTGGGAAAGGCAGTCATGTATTTCAGGAGCCGTCTTGTTCGGAATTGAGATATTAACAATATTACTTGCATTTGTCAGTGAACTGTTTTACATACAACTGGTAACAAAGGTTTTCTAAAACTGTGAACTCGCCAGCTTTGTCTGATACACTTGTTACATGCTCGCAGGTCGTTAGGTACTTGGGAACAGGAACTTGCTGGCTGGAGGGCGTGAGTGGTCATGGTTGCATTGATGGGTTTATTTATCAAACATTTACTTACTATGGTTGTTTGGAAAGTATTTACATTATGTTACGTTAACGCTTCCGCTGAACTTGATGGTTTTCGAATTACTTATGTTTGGATTTTATTACTATTAAATGATGAAACTTTATTTTAAACTTATGGATTCAATGTAATTGGTGGCTCATTACTAGTGGTCACACGCCTAACAGGGACACTCCCTAAGTGGTAATTTGAGGGTGTGACATTAATGATGACAAATATCTTACAGGTATGTATGCATTTTATTCGGTTAGTTTTTTATTCTTCAAGTTTTCTAATGTTATATATATGTGTGTGTGTGTGTAGATGTTATTGGCGTTCTTAGGGAATGGGGCTCTGTTCAGTATCAATTGGAATCTGTTTCATCTTGCAATCCTGGTGTACGAAACATTGTTATCTCTGACACCAAGTATGTTAGTGTTGTCTATATTAATTTTTTCGTCTATATTGTTTATTTTTACTATCTCATTCTTAAATATATATAATTTAGTGATATGAAGGTGAATGTTTCATTATGGGGACACTTGGTGAATCAGTTTAGCGATGGTTATATTCGAAGAATTGCAAAAAATACAGTTGTTATTATTTTGTCATCTTGCAAAGTTCGATCTTACAAGGGTGTGGTGTTATGTATAGGATATGTTGCATTGTTAATTTTGATTATTTATAACTTATGTTTAAATGTTTGTATTGAATTAGGTTCTACAAGTTTAATGACAACTGTGGTGACTCAAATTTACTTGAATCTTTCTATACCTGAAATTGATGCCTACATGATTATGTAATTATGTGATTTGGCATGTTTTATTAGATGCATTATTATTTTATGTTTTATATACGTTGTATTTTTTGTTTTCAGTGAGTCTCCTCAAATTACTATCATTGAAGACAATGCAGCCACCTTTCAAATTACGAGTATTGCAAACATATACAGCCTTCTTACAGCAGGAGATGTGGCTGAGGTATTGTATTGCTAATACACCCAAATAAATTATTTTTTGTTAGTTTTTCACTTTTAATCATTAGTTTTTGACTTTAAATCATGTACAGGGGACAATTTTCAACATTGATGCAAACATAAGTGGTGTGGAAATGCATAGTGATTGGAAATATGTTAAGTGTAACAAATGTCGTAAGAAGGCGTCAATGGTTGACGGTTACTATTTGTGTTGGAACTGTGAAGAAGATGTTGTCAATCCACATTATGTGTAAGTTTTTTTAATATTTTATTTGTTGTTTGTTTTTCGTTTTATTAATCGTTTCTGTTTTGCAGATACAAATTGGAACTTTGTGTTACTAATGGTACCAATGATGAGATGACATGTGTTGTTTTTAATGAAGCTGCAGTATCTCTACTTAAAATATCTGCTGATGAGTTAGTTAATAAGTCTTTGTCAGAGGTTTATTTTACATTTCCTTTTACAATTATTAGTTGTTGAATTTTTTGCATGATTAGTGTATATTAGTTTGTTCAGTTGTGTTGATAGCTTATTATGTTTTTTGTAGGGTGTTGATGATCCAAATTGGATAGAATCGTATTTGAATGAAAATTTATGTTCTCGAATGGTTATTTTTGTTATTAAGATCGATCCCTATAATTTAGCGCCTAAATTTTCCAACCGTTTTACTGTTTCTAAATACCTCGAAGATGATATCAATGCGCTTATACAGCCTAGGTCTATATCTACAACTGCTGACACTGCCAATCCTCCATCAGCTGGTGTTCTTCAAAATGATGAGGAAACCGAAATGTGTGCAAAGATCAAAGATGTTGAATGGGAGATGGCTGATGAAGTATTTAGCTCATTAGTTGATAATGCTGTTACACCGTCAAAGCAATCATCGGTAACTCTTTATGTTTTTTGTTTTTTTATTTTCAATATGTATTTGTGGTTTGGTTTTTTGTGAGTTTCAAACTTTTAATTGTTTTCATGACTGTATTAACTTTGTAATATAGGTTACTGTTACTATTATTTTAATATTACTTAATATGGTTAATTAGAGTTAGTTTAATTATTGGTTTGTTTTCTTAGGTTATTGTTGGTAATGGGCGAGATGCTAGCCTTAGCCAAAGTGTTGTACAGGTAAATGATTTGTTTTATTTGGGTTTAAGTGACTTTACCTTAGTAAGTTGGTTTGTTTGATAATAGTAACATTACTTCGTAGATGATATCAATGTGCTTATACAGCCTAGGTCTATATCTACATCTGTTGACGCTGCCACTCCTCCATCAGCTGGTGTTCTTCAAATTGATGAAGAAACTGAAATGTGTGCAAAGATCAAAGATGTTGAATGGGAGATGGCTGATGAAGTGTTTAGCTCAGTAGTTGATAATTCTCTTACACCGTCAACGCAGTCATCGGTAACTCTTTATGTATTTTGTTTTTTATTCTTAATATGTGTTTGTGGTTTGGTTTTTTGTGAGTTTCAAACTTTTAATTATTTTCATGACTTTATTAACTTTGTAATATAAGTTACTGTTACTGTTATTTGATTAATGGTTCGTATGTTACGTTTAGATTATTGGAGATAACAAGACAGCTGGCAACCATTTGCAATCTGAAGTAGAGGTTAAGTGTATTTTTCTCTAAACTTTATAGTATTAGTTAGCTGGAAATTGATTTTGATGTTATATATAGGTTATTATTGATACAGAGGTAAATGATTGCCTTACTAAAGCGAGACTTCAGGTAAATGATTCTTTTATTTGGATGTGTATTTTTATGTACTTTGAATGTAATATTGGTTGTTTTGTTATGGCAGGATATTGGTAATGATAAGAAGCATGATGACAGTTTTGGTCAATCTACGATGGAGGTGAATAAATCGATTTATTTTTATGTTATTTTGTTGGTTATTTTTTTTATGTACTTTGAATGTAATATTGGTTGTTTTGTTATGGCAGGATATTGGTAATGATAAGAAGCATGATAACAGTGTTGGTCAATCTGTGATGAAGGTGAATAAATTGTTTTATTTTTATCTTATTACGTTGGTTATTTTTTTAGTGTAACATGTTGGTTTGTTGCATTTAGGGTATTGTTGGTACTGAGCAATATGAGGGCTCTGCCAGACAAATCAATAAAGAGGTAATTGGTTTTTTGTATATCATTTTAATAATTTAGAAATTATAGAAGTGTTTCATGTTGTCTATGTTTCATGTAGGGTGCTGTTCAATATGATCAAATGACTGATTCTAACAAAAGTCATATAGGAGTGCAAGATGCTGTCAACAATATGTCTAATTCAATGGTTGGTGGTTCTATGGTTGCTAAACAAATTGGAGGGAACTACAAGAAGAGACTTAGGAATAATTCGGAGAAGGTGAAACGCGTTAAGAAGTAGTTCATTTCCGTCGTTGTCTGTTCACATTCCATAAACGGTTTATGCTTATGTTTTTTATTTTATTTTAATGCAGATAGTATGTTTGTGTGTTCAAGTAATTTGTTAACTTTATGTTTGTACCTTGTAATGTCGTTTTTGTGATTGCGAAATATTTTGTTTTCTTTGTTTTTTTTTTTTTTTTTGTATTTACTTTCAAAGCTTTTGACTGGTGTATTTTGTGTGACTATTATTTGTATTAGGCTGTTATTAATGTTCATAGATGTCAATTTGTGTGTAGATAATAGTCAATTACTTTTGTAATAGAGAAATTTATATTAGATTAATATTTAACAAATTTAACATATAACAAAAATGCAGTATTTATGGTAATGTTTCCCAAAACCACATTGTTATTATTAACACAATGGCAATAACACAATGGTATACGTTAAATACAATTCTTTTGTAATATCAACAGGCATTTGTAAATTAACAAATACGTTTCATCTACTGTCTTATATTTATTGATATTTTACACGTAAAATAATCAACCTAAATATTGTAGAGCAATCTTACACAAGTTATGTAAGAAAATAAACGTTTATTAACTATAGCTGTGTTAATACTTTACAATCAGTTAGTATACATACTTCTATATGTTACTTGATCATGTGTTTTGTAATATGTTACTTTATGTAATACATCTAAATTCTAAGCAAAACAAATAAAATTTTTGGTAAAATGGTAAAATAGAGTCATTAGGTAAATTTGTTATAAGACATTGTCAATATTTAAATATGTTATTACATTAAGTAGATAGGATACACTTGTAGAAGGTCAAATACATGAGCGATCAAAAAAAATAAAAGTAATCATTAAACGTTTCTAATAGTTCTTCATTATAGTAACCCTTTCGTTCTTCGTCTTCATGTACTCCCACAAGGTATCCTTGAGTTCTTCTAACGAAACTGCTATGTTTTTCTTTATCTGTAACTGTTTATCCAGATATTGTATAATCTTTATTTGATCTTCGTTCTGTAGCCCATTCGAAATATACTGCAGAACGTTGTAGTTCATGTCAGTATTGTTTCTCTCTACATCTGCAGTGGCGGTGTTATGCATTCTCTGTAGTGTTCGTAAGATTTCTGAATCCTTTTGATCCTCTACAAAGTGTGCAGTGGTTATAATTTTCTTGGCCTCTGTTGTGTCTCCGAAATGGTAGTGTGATCCAGGCATGATTGTAGTTGTGTTGAATGTAGAGATGTTTCGAGTTAGTGTTAAAATATAGGTGATGTGTTATGGACTTATGGGTTAGTTTATTTTATAGGTGGTCAGGGGTAGGGAATTGAATAGGCGGTAAAGCGATTGGATTATTCCGTTAAAAAAAAAGCGATTAGATTATTATGTTATAATTACAAAGGTTATTAATATTTTTCGTTTATTCATGCGTAATAAAGCGTGTATCAGTTTAAGTTTCCCGTGTTAACTGAATGGGTTTGTGTGTGTAGTAATAACTGTGTGTAAACGTGTGTCTCTTCAGTTATTCGCATCGTTTCCCCAAGCAGTTTCTACATTATGTAACCGTTCCTGCCATTAACCGTTTAGTGTACCCAGATCCAGGTTTATCTAGTTTTGCTAACTTTTAAATTGTTTCATAATTTATAAAAAAAAAAAACCAAACGTGTGTTGGTTGTGTACAAATATGTTATACAATTGTGTTTTTGTCATTGTGTTTTTATGTCATTATTTTTGTGTATGTGTGTGTGTCAATATTACATGTGCAGCTTCACCTTTTAAAAACATAAATCCTTTACAAGTCATTCATTTCACCAAACACTTGACATCTTCAATGAAAAATGATTCTTTGAAAAGGTTAATCCTGAAACATTTGTCATCTCATCAACAAGTTATGCACCTTGGGGTACTAAAAAGACAGAAAGTTGGGTAGATGTCTTGTAAGAGGGGCTTCTGCAGTTCAGTGACAACAAGTTTGAAAAACTTGTGCCACACTCAAAGAACATAGCATATGCTAGGAGCATGGTTGTCAAGATTTATCATACACAAACAAGTACAGATACCAAGAGTGTGAAAAGCTTACATCAGGGGGATATCAATTCCTAGGCAATAAGCTTAGTGTTTTGACCGTACACATGCAGCAGATGTTTTCTCAACCACTGATTGAAGAATATTATGATGATGTTCCTGTTGCTGTAAAGTCCAACTGATAGACAAGTAGCTGAAATATATCATCAAAGATTCAATATCTCATTGATTCACCATCAGACATCACTGTTTTTGTTCAAACATCTGTTCTGTTAATACTGTCCACTGCTGAAAGTCAACCCTTCTCCTCTCATTTCCTTGGTAATCATTGTTGTTCAAAATCAGTGTTTTAACCCACTGATGGCTGTCCACTGATAGCTTAGAATCACCCACTGTTTCCAGTATAACCGTTTGCAACCACTGATCTTGCTTCATCAGTGGTTTCATAAATCAACTGTCTTCCATTATTAATTCCTTCACCAAGGGTTGGCACGTGGACTTTTGTAATCGTTGCCACGTCACCCCCCAAACAGGGTTTGTAATGAGAAACATGTGTTTACGAAAACTATTTTCCCTTAGATTGTGTTTACAAAGTTTGATTCCACTTCCGCTGCATTTAATCTCATTTTACTTTCGTTCATTTGTTCAATTATGACAAACAAACTCAATCATAAGAAACTCAGATCCTAACAAAAATAAAAGTAAACGTGAAGTCTCTGTGTTGTGTGTAATCATATATGTTATACAATTGTGTTTTTTGTCATTGTGTTTTTTATTTTGGTACTTTTTAAGTAGTTTGTATGTTATGTATACCATTCTTTTTAAGTAGATTTGTGTTACTTATCATAAACGGACTGTGCGGATGAAATTATCATGGCAATCTGAATTTAAATATTAAAAAAAAACAACGCATTGTACTACAAACATAAAAAAGGGGGATCGAAAAGTAAATGTAAGACATATGTTTTTCGGGTTTTCAATATAAACTGAAACTCTATTGCTGTAACACTTCTGCTTGCTGGAGTTTCGTAACCAATAGCCTCGAATTCGTTTTAGACCAGTTGAAAAAGCAATCGTCACCTAAGGAAATATGTTCAGCTTGAAGTATATGTTTCCATCCAACAACACCGTACCTATGGTAGAAAAAATATGAAAAATTTTGTTAGTGATCTATACACATTGGGTAAATGAGAAATAATAACTAAGATAATAAATTGATTGACAAACCTTATTTGACCATCAATGTTGTGTGTACGAAGATTCGTAACCCAAATATTTCCTTTAACAACTTTGATCTTTACTTCAGAAAACTCATTTAAACCAGTTAAGTCAGTAATTAACTTGGGAAGGATCTACATTTTGTAAAAATGTTAAAAATATGTAAATGTTATTAAATGAAAAACACTAAAAAACAAAAAAAATTTAACATAAAACAGGATAGTATAATACCAATTGATGAGTTACTGTCATTGCAAAAAAAGGATAGCTAGGATCGTCACTAACTTGTCGATAACCTTCCACATTGCTAATATGTTCATATTCTGGCTCAATCAAAGGAGTGTTGTTTAACAAAACTTGACGACCATCTTTATTGAATATGATAATATTAATATGATTCACGTCCTTTTTTTGAAAACACAGAATATCCCCAGGATTTAACCTTAGATCTTCAATAAATTTAAACCAACCATCAGCAATACAATAATTTGGCCCAATCTTTCTAATACGGACTTCCCCTTGATGATACTCGGATACATTAAGTATAACCATGTTATCCGGTAAACGATAATCATAATGTTTTGAAATAAAAGTATCTGGTAGAACCTGTAAAAAAATAATTATTACAATTTTATGCGTATTATGTTTTTTTAATAAATCGTAATAACAAAAAATAAAAAATAAAAAATAAAATGTATAAGAAAATTACGTACCGTTGGACTTTGTATAGGATTTTGAATAATTTTACAAAACGATTTTCCAAACTCTTTATTTGGATCATGAGAGAAGAGGTTGAACTTGAAAGTATGATCACCAAGATAGTTGAAAATCATGAAGAAAGATTCATGGCCAAAGTAGTTTAAAACCTCACACCATCCATCCGTAAAGTAGAATACATCTTTTATTAATTTGATAACAACAGACCATGAATGCGTTTCATCAAATTTAAGACTAACAGTTGAAGATTTTAACTTATTCATCCATATAAATCTACTCATACATATAGGTATAGCCTGAAAACCAAAAAACAAAAGGCAAATTTCTTTTGAATAAAGGATGAAACAATAGGAATCGTTACTTTAAACAAATAATTCGGAAAGGTATGTACCTGTTGAAGGGATAGCGGATCAAGTATAGTTATGATAAAATTCGGACCATGACGATACATGTTAACCCAAACACGAAAAATCAGAAAGAAGACTAACAATCAAATAGTACTTGCAACACATACAATGAAACAAAATATTTCGAGTATGTATTTATAAGAGAAAGTTGCCATATTATACTTAAAAATACGATTGAATCAAAAGTTGTTATTACTATTTATGTAAATTATTATTCAACTGAATATTTGCCAAAAAATAAAATTAATGTAAATGTGTACTAAAAATTTAACCGATTTAAAAAATCTGGATAGTTATCTATTTAATAACTACCTACTACTCGTAATTGTAGGAGCTCTAATATACGTGTGTTAACTACTGCTTGTGATAATATTTGTTGGACTTTCATCTTCTTAGGAATCTCTTTTCATATTTGTTGTATTGATCGTCAAAGTGTTTGTTATTTAACCTACATTGACAATGATTGTGAAGTTTCTTCCGTCTCTGCTGATACTGATGAATATAATCCCAAGACTTACGTCAAAAGTTGTTACACAGTGCAAGGTTGTGTGTAAAGATTGGTTAGTCTATCTTTCAACACCTGAGTTTGCTATGAATCATTGTCGTTTCATGCGCAGATTAGGTGATCATAAGATAATTGCCGTTAACCGATTATTGTGTGATATTCGTTATGTGGATAATGAATCCCCTAAATGTTTCTTAGGTGATAAAGTTCACATTCCCTTCACCGCTCATCCGTGCAATATTTTATTTCTAGCAAGTTTGGATGGGATGGTATGTGTTTGCCTAATCAATACTGGTGAATTGGTAGTTTGGAATCCATTAACTCGTGTGTTCAAGATGCTATCAAATTCTAATTCACAGGGTTTTTTTAATCCGAATCAGGATAGTCTTGGGTTTTGCGTCAGGTCTTCTGGTGATTACAATATTGTGCATATTAAACGGACACATATGATGTTGGCTGTTAACATTTATTCTCTCGGTGAAGGGTCATGGTCAACTCCAATGTTCTCAAACTATAGTCTGTTTAATGTTGACGTCTATAGTTGGTCTGTAGGCACGTTTTGTGCAAATTGTTTGTATTTCGTATTGACTAGGTTGTGGTGTGTGGGTAACGCATGTGTACTTCGTTTAGATGTTGATAGCAGGGTAATTTCTGATGTTGGATTCCCAGATACAATGGATGTGGAAGCTACAGGTCACTTGGTTAGTATTCGAGATCAACTCCATATGTTGGTTAGTATCGGATTCTATAGTGTGAATATGGAATTGTGGAAACTTGAAAATGAAAAGTGGTCAAAAGTATTTTTTTGTCCACCTGCTATTTCTATGTCATTGATGATTGGGTCGTCTGTGCACTATATCAACAGAAATAAGAAGTTCATTATAGTTCAAGAATGGGGTGATATTACTGATGTAACTGTAGAGGCAGAGGAAATGCATGTTTTTTTGCCTATCATCTTTACTCAAGGTGTGAATGGATCTGTTTATTTTGAAACTACAATTTCACCAAATGTTTAGTTATGCTATTTTATGTAGTTCTTTTTTTGTTCTTCGTTGTTTTGATCAGTTAGTAATTGATGTTTGTGGTTGTTTTTTATGTGTGGTATAGTTTGTCACAATGAGATTGAATCTTTATGAATTAATGTGCTTATATTATCATGTTAAATATTCATTGAGAGTGTATATTTTAATATTTGCTTTGTGCGTATTTAATTATGATTACATGTGATTGTGGTTTAAAAACAAAAAGGTCTACAAAAAAACACAATGGGCCCTTGGAGACCAAGCCCTTAGAGCAGCTTGGAAGCCCTTACCATTGTGCAGTTACATAGAATTAAAAACTTCTCACGTTGTAATAGGTGCAGTTAATGATTAGTTTTTAGTTGAATGATTTCTTTTAGTATAGTCATTGTGTTTTTTGAGTATCATTGTGTCATTGTTTTTCTGTTTTTTATATATTTGATTTCTTTTGTAGTTGACTATATTTAAATATAACATTGTGTAATTAATTCCTACTTTTTGCTGTCTTTCTCATTCTTTTTTAATAGTGGTTACATATTGTGCAGTTAAGGACAATTAGAAACTTCCCACTTTGTAATATGTCCAGTTAAGGAATAGTTCTTACTGGATTTTTTTGTTTTTGTTTTTGTTTTTTTTTTTTTTTTTTGCTGGAATATTGTCATTTTATGTTTTGTTTATTAATGTGTTATTGGTTTTCTGTTTTCCATATATTTGATTTTTTTGTAGGTGTCTATTTTTATAGTTTGTACTATTGTGTAACTAACTTCCTAGTTTTTAGTTGTGGTGTCCATTATTTTTCAATAATCCTATTATCATAAAAAACAATATTTTTATAAAAAGGACAAAATAATATATAAAACCCAATGCCAAAAAAAATCTACGATGTAATTATGTTCACAATTGTAATAACACAATGTTTGACAACTAACAAAGTAATTTATAAAAATAAGATTAATTAATAAAAAGTATATTTGTGTATGTGATTGATTAAAAAGTATCTCCATGTATGTGTATATGTTTACCTGTAAATTAGAAACGGTTTCTAATATATATTGTTATTTAATTTTATTTACCCCCTATCGCCCATAGTGTGTGAAAACCGTTTACCACCACTACTCGGAGTTTTAGGAGGTTTTACTCACCTGTGTCAACTGTTAATTGGGGTAGTTTCTATGTAGGTATTCATTTTTCAAAGGAATCGCTTTTCGTATGTGTTTTCTTCCTCTTTCTATCAACGTCAGTATTTTTAATTAAAGTATAATCGTAAGTGAATATGAAGGATCTTCCATCTCTGTTAATATTGATGAAGATTATTCCAAGACTTCCGGCAAAGGAGGTTATACGGTGCAAGGCTGTGTCTAAAGAGTGGTTAGCCTATCTTTCAACTCCTGAGTTTGCTAAGAATAATTGTCGTTTCTTGCGAGTATTAGGTGACCAGAAAATAATTGCTCTTGACAAATCATCGTGTGCGATTCGTTATGTTGATGTTGCATCTCCTAGATGTGTTTTAGGCAATAATATTCACATTCCCTTCGATTGTCATCCATGTAATGTGATCTTTTTAGCAAGTTTGGATGGCATGGTATGTGTTTGCTTATGTAATACTGGTGATTTGGTTGTTTGGAATCCACTAACTCGTGTGTTCAAGATGCTGAGAAATTCTAATTATCAGGGATTTTACAATATGGATGATGATAGTCTTGGGTTTTGTGTTGACTTTGCTGGTGATTACAAAATTGTGCACATTAAACGCACTCATTTCAGGTTGACTGTTAATATTTATTCGTTTAGTGAAGGTTCATGGTCAACTCCAAGGTTCTTAATTGATAGTCCATATGATATTGTTGTTTATAGTTGGTCCGTTGGGACGTTTTGTAGGAAAAGTTTGTATTTTGTACTGACCAAATTCTGGTGTATGGGTAACACTGCGGTTCTTCGTTTGGATGTTGAGTCGAAGGTAATAGAAAATGTAGGTTACCCAGATACATTGAGTGTGGAATCTATAGGTCAGTTGGTGACTATACGAGATGAACTTCATATGTTGGTTAGTATTGGAATGTGTAGTGTAGATGTTCAATTGTGGCGTCTACAAAATAATACTTGGTCGAAAGTGGTGTCTTTTGTACCCCGTGTGTTTATGCCGTTGATGATAGGGTCATCTGTGCACTACATTGATGGTAATAACAAATTAATTATAGTACACGAATGGGGTGATGTTGCTCAGATAAACGTAAGGGCAAAGAAGATGCATGGTTATTTTCCTATCATCTTTACACAAGGCATTGTAGGTGCAAGCTATATTGAAACTGTAGTTTCACCACATGTTTAGTTATGGTTTTGTATTTAGTTGTTTGTTGTTATCATTGTGTTATATACATAGTATTATGTTTGTGGTTGTTTTTGTGGTTGGTATTTTTTTGTATATGGAGAATCAACATTCGAAATTAATGTGTTATTTTAATTGTTCTATTATGTTTATAATATGTTTGGTGTGTAATATTTTATGCCAGTAAATATAATCAACGTTTGTTTGTCATCGGTAGTTCTTTCAACACTTTGAAAACATCTAACTTTCATATATCTTATCTAAGTTCATCTAATGGTGTTATTAATTTCTACGTTTATCAATTTACAAATAACTAATTCATTTTAAATTGTGCCAATTAGATGTAAGATTTTAATTTACTATGTTTGACAATTCGATGTATGACAATACAAGAATAGTTGTAGTTTCTAATTGCAATCGCATAAAAAAAGTCATTATTATCTTAAATATGGAGTCACTTTTTTTATGGAATCACTTATTGATGTTCTAGATAGTTGTATAAGAAGTCATTATGATATTAAAATATGCAGTGCATTTGGATGATGGAAATATTACCAATAAGACTTCTAATGTTGTATACAGGAAATCACAACTAAATTTATAACTAAATATGAACTTCGACTACTGTTTACAAATTATAATTCTAAACAAAATATGTCATCCATGCCCTAATATAGTAATAATTGTCATCAAGGTTAGGCTACCAACCAACCAAAAAAACACAATAAGTTGTTCCAACATGTCCCACCAAAAACCATCAAATGATGACGACAAAAGGCATTAGTTTATATACGCAGACATCTGCATCATTAGCAGATAACGTTAACTGCTAAGCTTGGCTGACTGCATCCACATGCGTCAACATGAGGAGGTTTCCTGATTTTACATAAGTTAAATGCATATTGTCACCCTCGCTAATATCATTTTCCTTTATGAAACTTGGCCACCCTTCAATCGCATACCTAAATCCATTTCCATCCTTCTGTCGCTTAACTATCTTCACAACTGTTTTCCCATCCATGTTTCTGACATTCATTTGATGCACCTTCTTTCTTAGCCTTGCTCTGTTTGCAACTTCTACAGGTAATCGCTGCATTGATGTTAGAGTTAACAAGTATATTAGCCGTGTTGGATATAATTGTCAGCAGCAACAAATATCAATTGTTAATTTTTGAATAAACATATTTTAGTATCTATTATCTATTATAGTTATTCTATGAAGGTTATAAGTGAAGTTATACTTTATTGTTTAGAAAAAAAAAACAACTGTTTTAAGGTTTTTTGTTGCAAACCAAGTTCAATTGTTATGTGTTTAACTGGTAATTCTATACGTATAAATAGCCTCATGAATGGTGTTGTAAATTGTTCTCATTAAATAACAGAAATGACATACCATTTGATAATTTGCTTTCCTGTTGAATTGATATGCACCACTTTCTTGATCATAATTTTGATGTGCAACACGTTTTTCGTCTTTATTGCTTACCTTCAACGCCATCTGACTTCTTTTCCCGTTTTTGTTAACCTTATCATTTCAAACATGCATTTCCTTTCAATATATATATATGTATGTATATATATAGTATATATGTTAATGTACAAGAAATATTTATTGGAATATTTTGTTAACTTATGCTTAACTTACCAAACGATCTCGTGTTTGTCGTCCAGTTGCTGACACGGTAGAATGATCATAAGTTGTACAGCATATCAGTTGTTTAGGTTCTTCAGATGTAGAATCGGATGCAATCTGTTTACCTTTCTTTTTAACCTGTTATTACAGCCCGTAACATTAAAGCAAATTAAACTACAATCGTCAACTAAGTATGTATAATATTATGAACAAATAACTTATCCGTTATTATGTTTTAAAGACTTACATCTTCTTTTTTTTGTTGTTATTTCCTTCACTTACAAAACTCTTTCTTTCAGACTTCAACTTTTCTTTTTCAACACTTTTCTTATTCACTTCATGTTTCTCATCATTCATTTGCATCCAAGATTTTTAAAATTCATTAACATCTGAGGATCAATATATTGTATTGTGAAAATATGTAAACTGAATTGGTCGATTGAGTCTTCTTGATCAGTGAAGATCTGTTATACGATAACATCTGTAAATAAGTCGTATTGACTAGCAAACCATTTTAACTTACTTTAAATTACTTACAACAGAGTTCAAGTGTTCATAGTATGTGTGTTTAGGTATTTCAACAACTGAGTTGTCTTTAGTTGTCTCCTTCTTTCTAAAAACAACCTCAACTCCGTTACGATAAAGTGTCAAGTCAAACGATTCGCTGTCTGTTTTCATCAACATCAGTATATCACCGTCTTCTATGTCAATATATTCAAACATCTCCGGACACCCTTTAGCAAAAACGTAGCATGCATTTATTTTTTCGGTCTCAACTTTCCAACACTGACCTGCTGCGTATATGTTATAAGAATCTTTTACTGGCCAGTAACAGTAAAATTTGTTCACATAAGCTTCTGGAATGACCTGAAAAGTTGTGTAATATTTTATAAACATATATTCATTTATTCCATTTGCTGACAAGTATAACAAAAAACAAATTCCTACTAACATATAACTATACTTACTATGATCTTTAAATCTCCGTAATGGTTGACTGTCAAGAACGATTCATCACAAACGTTTTGTATGAAACAATGTATTTGTAGACATTTTTCTTTGATTATCCTCAAAGCCAATAAGGTGTTCTTTGTCAATTTAAGACCTTTTACAATACTTATCCATCCGTCAGTGACAACACTTTCACCTCTTACACTTCTCAGCCATGCTGTACAGCTTATTCCGCTTTCATGATTTATCGTTACCTTTGTCCCGTTCCAGTAATCTCCTCCCACAAGCTTTACAAACTCAATTGGTAATGCTTGTAGTTACATTTACTAATTTCAGTTTACGTAATGAAGTTTACACTTACTTATTGAAGGCATTACAGCATACCAGTTTCAATGATTTAGGGTCTTGTAATAGAGACAGGCAGGACGTAATCATTTTTGTATACCTGTGATATATAACATTTAATATTAACTGTTAGTATTAATAGACAATGTGTTAAAATGTAATCTTATGTCATGAGAATATTATTCCTAATTCATAATGTGCAATAGATCTCTTCTGTATACCGTTTCAATATATCAGTATATATATATATATATATTCGTAAAATATCTCTTTTTGCGTAATCGCACATGGGTTAGGTTATTTTGGAGCAACTTATATCTTATTGACTTAAAAATTTTAATAAGTTGTGTTTATAGTGTTTGGGTTAGCTTATTTAAGTTATTTTTGTGTGTTGAGAAGTTGTTTTTGATAAGTTAGTATTTGTAACTCCTCACTTATGACTTATATAAGTTAATAAGTACTTTTAGAGAAGGAACCCCAAAAATAAAAAAAATTATAACAGAATCATATGTTTTCATCCGTGTGTGTTTGGGATTCCTTCTTAAAAATGTCTTATTAACTTATATAAGTGACAAGTGAGAAGTTAGAAATTCTGACTTCTAAAAAATGGCTTGTCAACACACAAAACCCTTTAAAATAAGCTAACCCAAACACTCAAAAAACAACTTATTAACTTTTATAAGTCAATAAGTCATAAGTTGCTCCAAAATAAGCTAACCCAAACACCCCCATTTGTTTGATTGCAACTTTTTCATATATTGTTATCACATTATACTGTAAACATTAGTTCGACAATGTCCATAACATGCAATACATAAGATATATATCAACTATACATAACATATGAGAGGTTGAAGATGATTGAAACCAAAAATCATATTTGACATCTACAAATAAGTTATTCGCTGCAGTAACCATCATATGTCGCTGATTAAGTATCTAACAGAGGTTTAGAAATCTAATAGAAATTAAACCGTTAAGATTTACAATCGGAAGTTACCTTTTTGTCGATCAAATCTTCGGCGGCGATGATCTTCAAGGAGATATGAAACGCCGGTGATGATGAAGTTGTTTTGATTGTGATAGATATGATGTTGATTGCGTTTCCTTTTATTATATTTTATATTTTATTGTTTGTTTAATTAAATAAACAAATAGTTGAATAGTGGTGGTATGGATAGTGTTAATATTAGCCATGGTATTGCAACTGATTCTATATATCGTGTTATTGCGTCTGATTATTGTGTTTTGCAACTAGGTGGATTTTCTATACATTATGTTATGTGTTCTTGTCATTGTGTTTACTTTGTATGCAATGGATATTAATTTTATTAAATTAAATATAAAGAAAGATTAAAGAGTGAAATATGTATAAAATATTATACGCTACAATTAACACTTCCAAAGATTTCAACGACTCTCGCCTTCTTCCATGCGATTTTATTCTTTCTTTTGTTTTACAGATCGGCGAGGATGTCGCAGATTTTCTGATCCTGTTTCAACAGTTGTGTGATAAACTCTTCTGCGTTGTTCTTGAAATCTGATGGGGGAGAGTGGAGGACTCCATCAAGCTATCCGATGCTGCTCCAGGTTCGCTTGTAATTGTTATCACTGGTGATGCCGACTTTTTTGTTTAGTTCTTCATATGCTCCCTTTTCTTCGAGCGACCATAGAGAGAATTGTAATTGATTTAGTTTATGTTGATCTAACTTTGATAGATCTCGTCTATCTTTATTTAATGGTGTTAGCAATTGCTATGTTAATCAATTTAAAAATAGTTACTTAAAAATTTTAAATTGTGTGAATTAGATGTAAGATTTTAAGTTAGTACGTATGACAATTCGATGTATAAGAATATAAGAACAGTTGTAGTTACTAATCGCAATTGAATAAAAAGTCATTATTATCTTAAATATAGACATGGTTATTGATGTTCTTAATAGTTGGATAACAAGTCATTGTGTTTGTTTCAACGGTTTGTGTTTTGCCAACGAAATTGTATATTATAGTATATATTGTGTTTTTTTGCCTTTTGTGTAATATCCTTGGGAGATCCTGATAACATCAATTGCTTTTTTTTGTATATGTATTCTGCATGTTTATGATTTATTGTATATTATAGTATACATTGTGTTTTTTTGGCTTTTTTGTAATATACTTGTGAGATCTTGATAACATTATCTGCTTTTTTTTGTAGATGTATCCTGCATGTTTATCATTTATTACAAGTCATTATTATCTTAAATGTAGACAGTGTTATTGATGTTCTTAAATAATATTCTCATGACATAAATATAATCTACGTTTGGTTGTGTTGATAGTTTTTTTTAATACTTTTGTAAACATCTAACATTGATAGATCTCATTTATCTTCATTTAATGGTGTTAGCAATTCCTACGTTTATCAATTACAAATAATTAACTAAATATTTTAAATTGTGTGAATTAGATGTAAGATTTTAAATTAGTATGTATGACAATTCAAGAAGAGTTATAGTTATTAATCGAAATCAAATTAAAAGTCAACATTATTTTAAATATAGACAGAGTTATTGATGTTCTTAATAGGTAGATAAGTAGTCATCGTGATATTAAAATATACAGTGAGTTTGGATGATTTTAATCATATATACACGGACAGCAGTGAGTTTGGATGATTTTAATCATATTTACACAGACAGCAGTGAGTTTGGATGATGTTAATCATATATACCCGGACAGCGGACGGGTAAACTACTAGTTAGAAGTGTGAGTGATGTACATACCGTATAGAGATACCCAATCATATATGGTGACATGGCATGTAGTCCCTTACGGCCTCACCCGTGTTACTTTTAATTACATGGTTGTCTCCAATTGATTAGGTTGTTATTGATGGTCCACAGATTGTCGAGGAAGATGAAACAACTATTTTCTTTTTATGATCTATCTGGGCAAGTGCTAATTTTCCCCTTTCATGACCAATCTACTATTCATATTTGATGTTGCAAATTTTAAACTCGGATGGTATGGGTATACCGATCCAATTCCCAGCCTACTAATATGTTACATCTTCACTAGCCAATTTCCTATTTTTTTACTTCCATAACTACTATTGTTAAGTATTAGTTTTATTTTTCTATCTATTTGTTTGTTAGTTTTTACATGGGATTCTAATGCAATCATTTACTTTTGGAAAATTGGCATGTAATAATCTCTAGCAAACGTTATTGGCTATTGGCAGTCTCACTTTTGAATATTCCTCCTGCCAGTCCAACCTTTCACCTATTAAACCCACTTCATCAAGATCATCAAAACATATAATTTAACCTTGCCTTATGTTGAAGACACTTAGATGATTGAGGAACTAAAAAAGGATAGGTGCGCGGTATCCTTAGCCGCGGAAGGGATCTCCCTTCCTAGTTCACGACCCGACAACGATCCCTGACGGTAAATACCCTTGCCAACTTGATTGGATTGAAGAGTCTGGAGCCAGGATTCGAACCCGCGACCTCCACGTAATGGGAGACCTCAAGAGACACTAAATGGGTGTCGGTGGCCACTGAGCCAAGACCCAGTGGTTATGATTGAGGAACTAGATACATGCATTCAAATTTTGCCCTTAAACGCACCCAATTTGCTGAATTTTGTGATTGTTGGAGGAGAAGGGTTCTCCTTCTCTTCTGCTTCTTTCCAGCGGCACACACAACCACACACATTCACACACTGAACTTTTATTTCTTTTATTTAATTATACAATTATACACTTTCAACCCCTATAGTTTCATTTGTTGTTATTTAAGCATAACTTTCATTGCTTTTATACTATTGTCCTACCACTTAACTTAGTTAGTCAAATAAGGATATTATATTGCATACTAAAACATTTAAAGACACAATAAATCCATATTAATCCATTATGTATTTTTAGGGTGTTACAAATATTTAGTCAACTATTGTTACGTAATCACTTAGTGTGGTTTCACATTCTATAATGAAATCGCGTAATCACATAATTGGTATTCGAAATCACGTAATCGTGTGCTTGGTATTCAAAATCATGTAATGAGTATTCAAAATCAAGTAATTTTTTTAAGAAAACTACAGCAATAGCCTGTTCGAATTAAAGAGAATGAAATGCTCGTTAATACGGTGTATTTTTTTTTTAAATATTAACGTATGAAAAAAGTTATAGTCGTTTGAAAATCAAGAGGGAAAAGGCCAGAATACCCTTTCTCTATTTGTTTCTTCAGTTGTTTTAACCTTATATTTACAAAAATGCAACTGCCTAGTTTTAGGCCATTGATCTTGGAAGATCAATAATTGAACTTGTCTCTTACACTTCGTACTGTACATAATCTCTTATCTATAAAACATAGCATGAAAGAGTTAAAGCACAATATGAAAAATAAACAGGAGCTAAAAATTGGCTTGTGAAAAAAAAGGTGCGGAATGTATTTAGAATAAAAATCGCTACCTGGAATATCATATATAGACACCCAGAGTCGAACCCAAGATTGGAAGCCTTCATCTAATCAACGCGGAAACCCTATCACTGCACTGGATAGTTATTTAGTGATTATCTTGAACATAAATAATATATACTATATAGTAATGGGGGTTGTGGAAAACCAAAAAGGAAACATAAGAAAACTAGTGGATTCTACATGACATCCACTTATTGTTTCCATCATCCCCACTTACCAATCAATGACACTTATTGTCATTGTCAGTTCGATTTGTTACGTATGGCAACCGAAAGAGAAAAACATGAAGATGAAAACCATAAAGTCGCTATTTGCTCAAAAGGATATCAAAACGTCTTTTACATTGATCGTAAACCATAATAAAGATTATTGATGTCGTATCATTACTGATGCCGATATTCGGTCAAAATTAATTCGACTTGTCACGGAACCGGTACGGTATAGGCACTCGTATAACTTAAGATACAAAAATATACTTTGTTTTCAACAAAATTTACACCGGAGTGTTGAGTAAAAAAATTAAACAGAGCTACGTATTTAGTTTTTTTTTTATTATGAATGAAAGATATCAAAAAATCCAATTATAAAAAGTAAAATGTGTTAAAATTCCCAAACTCATTCTCACTGTATATTAATTTCTAACATGGAATAGTAATATATTCTTGTCTTTTGTGGTTTTGTGTTTTGGTTTTTTTATTTTAACTTTAGGGTTTTTCACAAAAAAATTATGAGTTTGGCTTTTTTTTATAATAATTTTGCCATAAAAAGTTACACAAGCTTAGTTTTTTATTAGTTTTTGTTTTGTACTTTTTCCTGAATTTGGTCCTCGTTCTGTTTCTACTTAGCACGGTGTTGACAGTCACATTTGTTCACTTAGTATTTTTCGTTCGGTTGCTATTTAGCACGGTGTTTGCCAGTCATATTTGGTCTATCAGGGTTTTTTTTACCTGATCGACTTTTTAATATGTGTTAATATAGATTCGACTTCGTCTACTTTTTACGTCACGTGAGTCACTTGGTGTTAAAAAATTGTATTTTTGTTTTATGTTTCTCCCGGTTGTGGCCATGGTTCGGTTGCTACTTAACACGGTTTTACACCCTCCCTCTCTGCCCCGCAACGCTAGATGCTTAAGACCAGTTGTATGCTATATATTGTAGAAAAGAAAAAGGAAAGAAAATTTTCACTATTGAAACGGTCCTAGTGTTTTGATATATGTAAGGATTTGAAATATTGATAGTAACATATTTGTATTATGTGATAAATATAAACATATAATTTTCAAAGTTCAAATCCGTAGCATACATGCATAAAACAAACAATTATCACAAAGAAAACAAAAGTATTCTTTTGTTGAAAAGGGGTTGAAGTATCAAGTGGGTATGCTTGATTTGTGGATGTGTAAGAATTAACAAATAAATACCTCATAAAATAGAATCGAACTTAATTGGATCAGAAGCGAAGCTTTGAAAAAGATTGAGTTGACCACCAAGTCATGTGGCAGAGCTTGATTAATCACGTGGACCAACTATATGAAAAAGACTATGCATGAAGTTCCAAAATGAAAGTAGAGAATTTCGCTAACTCAAATTCAGTGGGAAAATGAAAGGTAGAGAATTTTGTTGTTTGTTGTTACTTGATGACGTGATGATTACATATTAATTTTGATATATCACAATAGGTTAAGTATATTTTTGTGAGTTATCACCGCATCTAGTAAGTGATTGTAAGTAGAAAAGAGAGAAAATTATTGTTCATCTGTATATTTTAATGACATTGTTCTCTGCATTTATATTTTAATGGGGGGCCTGCGCAATGCCACAGAAAACACAAAATTTGTAGTTTGTTGGGTTTTGAGTCTTCATTGCCATTGAAACCAAAATTATGGTTATTGGGATTTTAAAAACAATCGCTTTCGTTATTGATGGCCATTTGGTTCGGTTTTTTCAGTTATCCGTCAAACCAAAACATTTGGCATGTGCATTTTTTTTTTTTTTTGAACCTTTGTTAAGAAATTGAAATCAAACCTAGATAAATATATTACAACTAATTGGGATAAATATTGTACCCATTTAATGAAAATAATATGATTTAACCTCAAATAAGAGTATTAAGTCTTTGTAGTAATATATATGGATAAATATTATAGTCATTTAATAAAAATAATATGATTTAACCTCAAAGGCCTCATGCTCAGGATTTCTTAACTGTTATTCCCATCGAAGGTCTGGGTCAACGTATGTCAGCGGTGGAGTATCGGTCAATCCTTAAGTACCGTCTGATGATCCCTATGTTCTCGAATGATCAAACCTGCCCAGTCTGCCGTAAAGCATGTCTAGATAAATACTTGTAACACCCCAAAAACGGGTTTGGTAATCAAACCACGTCAATACTAATACACGGGTAAAATGCCGTTAGTAGTGAAAGTAACCCGGTAAATATTAGGATTCAAATAAATAATCCTAATATTAATTAAAAACAAATAAGAGATTCCATGAAAATAAAAAGTAAATAAAAGCTTTTGAGGAAATAAAGATAATAAGAGGCCCGAGTTAACGGGATTTAAAAATAAAACGGGTTATGACTTCCCCGAACCCACTAAGTAACTAAGAATATCAACCTAGTTAGTTAAGTGTTGTAAAAACAATAAAAGAAACATGAAATAGATAACCCTTTTTATAAACTATGGAACTAGAGGGACTAAAAGAGGCAAAAGGGAAAGATGTTTTTAATTAAAACAAATAAACACCAAAACACACACATATGTGTGTGTTTGGTCGACGATTTCACAAGCCAGGAGAAGGGTTCCTTCTCAAAACCCTAAACTCACTAAATCCATCAAAATCCAAAGGGCAAATCAAGACTAGATCAAAAACCGAGCTCAAATTAGTGATCACCTAAGTGAAGGGATCACAAGGTATGTTGAATTTCATCTCTTGATAACATCTTGAGTTATAGATGAAAACTTGAAATCAAAAATTTGGCTTGCATGATTGAAGTTTGGATGAATTTAGGATGAAATTATGTCTAGGAGTAAACCCTAGTCAATAACTAGTTGAATTAAGGTTGAAATTATAAAGTTCATGATCATCCATTATGGGTGTTTAATGGGTTTTGTAGAAACATGATGAACACTAGAATCATGATTGTCAAACTAGTGTTATTTGAACTCTATGAAGTTAATGTTGACATTTAACCATGAATTTGATGATTATCTAGAAAAAGATGTTGAAATTGGCAAGATAGGTAGCCATAAGTTTGATTGTTAAATTTTATAAAAGAATGCTCACTAGGTGTTTGATATAATGCCTAAGAGAAAGCTAAATATTGAAATTTAGAACGAAACACGTATTTGAATAATATGGCTAGTTAAATGAAATATGAAACAAGAAGAGTTCTAATCATCATGTTGATTTGAACTTAATGTTGTAAATCATGTGATTGAAAGTAGTTAACTTTAATAAACTAAGTTAACTAATCTTGAAGTCGAATAGTAGCTTCGACATAGAGAATAAGTAAGGTGGAATGGTCGTGATTTTTAAATGACTAGTCTAACCACCTTGTAAATGTTGGCAATAGTCTGACGCTTAACGAGCTAGGTGGAGGCTTGAGAAAGAAGCGGCTAAACGAATCAAGCACGTGAAGAAAGGCGTAAACCGGATGAGAGGTAAGTGTAATTTTCGCACTTATGTAGATTACTCGTTTATTCTATACAAAATAATCGGGATAACGATAATATTGAAATATGGATTTTGTTAAGATTTCCATGAGGTGTAATCTAATGATGAGGAAAAATAGTGAAAATGGAAATTAGTCAAGAGTCGACTAATGTAATTAAGGTTAAAAGCGTGCCCATGGCGTAAGCCGAAATGGGTTGAATTTGTAAGAAAAGAGTTTAAGAAATAAAGGATTTGGTAATATAATCCGGGATGGAACGGAGGTATGAATTGGACATCAAAAACCATGTTTTTTATTTAAATAGATAACGTTGTGTATATAGTCCAAATGGGTCAAATGGTGGTGATAACACCATTTGACATTATCGACTAATGTGGTTGTCAAATCCTGTGTTAACAGGAGCGATTAGCGATTCGGACAATTGCGTCGCCATAGAATATGTGATAATAAAAGCGAGGTATAATCGGGTCTATTTGTTGACCCGAGCCAGGTACATATCAATAAGATTATAGTTTAAATGTGCGATGTTGATCATTTTTGTAGTGAAAGTCCTTCGTCGTAAATGAGGGACTAATGTTGATAAATATGCCCTTGCTGGGTAAATCAGGCAAAAGACCTTTATGGGTGGTTTGGGAATCACGTATTATAATCAGGTAATCCTTAGATAAGCATCAAGGTTATAGGCATTAACCTTTGTGGGTCAAATGCCTAAGAATGGGTCTTTTCGTAAAATGACAAACCGAGATGTAAAATGTGACATAAATAGTTTACTACATTAAATCCACCACAAATATAATTGTGGTGGAAGACCATTTGAAAAACTAATGTGAAAATTTTGGTGCTAAAAGTAAATGAGCGAGATTTATGCCTAAAAGGACATAAATACCCTTAACGGGTCAAAATAAGATTTTAAGTAAAAACGAGTCAATAATGCGTAGAAATCCGTAATTGGAACCTAATATGATAGGTAATATTGGAATTAAAGGGTTCATGAGAAATGGGGGTCAAACAAATATGTTTGTTTGATAAAATACATAAACGGGTTAAAATTCGGTAAAAGGGTAACGAGTCGAAGGCTTAGAAGTCTCAAAATTTATTATGTTGGATGTTGTATTTTCACTCCATATGATAGAGAATTAAATTACGGACGCGTAGGAAAAAGAATGGAGTAAAACGGATTAAAAACGAGAGAGTTATGCTCGTTTCCGTGAAATCGGGTCATGCTGGGAATGTACAGCAACAGCTGAAGGCAACAGTCTGTGAAAACAAGGGCTAGGCGTGACGCCTAGGCCCTTGGCGTCACGCGACGCCCCCTAACTCCGGAAATTTTTTAAATTTTGTCATTTTAACCCCTGTACTTGTTTGAACTTAATATTTGACTATCAAAACTAACTTTTAAGTTGGTTTTGATCATAGGTGATCGCCAAGAGTGCCCGGATGAAGATCAAGCTCGATGAGGAACCGAACACGATAAAATACAAGCTTCCGCACGGCGTTTCGTCGTATCTTTAAAACGACGAATCCAATTACATTAAGTTGTATTTTTGAAATGTTGTTAACATGTGGTAATGTTAGTATGAAAAGTTTTTGTAAAGTCACATTTTAGCATTTAAATGTGTATTTTATTAATAAAATCTTGATTTATTAAGTCGGGTGTTACAATACGGGGAGCATGCGTTACACTGTAGAGAGTTGCCGGGGTTTAAGTATCGCCATGACTTTGTTCGAGACGCATTAATGGATATTCTCAGATGAGCAGGGATCTCGGCAAAGAAAGAGGCACCAGTTAATTTTCTTACGGACCCAGCGGAAGGGAGGTCCACCCTACGCCCGGCTGACGTGCTAGTTTTTGGTTGGGAGGGCGGGAAACATGCTTGTGTCGATCTCACAGGTGTATCCCCCTTAGTCGGGTTCCGGGAAAATGGGTTTGTGGCGGGGCAAGCGGTACTGAAAGCAGAGTCAAAGAAGGTGGAAAAGCACGCGAAAGCTTGTGAGGATAATCAGCATGCCTTTGTCCCTCTGGCGTTTGACACGTTCGGCTCCTTGGCGCCGGAGGCGGTTCGATTCTTGGCTAGAGTTCAGCGTGTGGTCCACAGTAACTTTTTGACCCCTCAGGGGCAAGGCTTTGTTTTTAGTAGATTAGGGTTTTCTATTCAGAAGGGGATGGCGGCTCAGTTTGTTGCCCGTCTACCTGCTATCCTTATGTAATTTACCCCATGAAAACAAATTAAATGCGATAAGTACGAAATTTATGTTCTTAAAAAAAATAAAAAAACCTCAATAAAAAATGTATTAAGTCATATATAGAGAGACGATGGAAGCCCATGTTAAGTTTCTGAATCGATGTAGGATAACCTATTAAAACAAAACAAAATTGTTAAGACAACAATTGAAAACAAGGGTTAGGATATAATAGGAAGTTTATTTGGGTAGGAAGTCTAGGAAGTGATCTTGACCATCCATTTACTTAATCAAGAGCTAAGATTAAATGGGTGAAATTGAAAGAAAAAAAGGAGGCGCGTGGGTTTGTTCAGGGGCATTCTAGTCAAGTCAAGGCAATAGTTTCTCTCTCCTCCAATTCCCCTCCCCCCCATTTTTTAAACGTTAATAACTCTTTCATACGACATTATTTTTTTACAAAAATTGCACCAAAAAAACGAGCGTTTTTTTATCTTTAAAACGAGTATACTATTGTTATATTTTCGAATTTTTTTTTTTTGAAAACCTAATTGCGTAAAACGCAATGGAAAAAAACTCAGTTGCGTAAAACGCAATAGAAAAAAAACCTAAAAAATGACATTTTTCTAAAACGCAATGCACAAAAAACACAAATAAATGTCTTATTTGTAAAACGCAATTGCCAGAAAACATAAAGATATGTCTTATTTCTAAATCGCAATAGCTTAAAAACACAAAAGAAAGTGTACTTTCTAAAACGCAATGGACTGAAAACACATAAAAATGTGTTTTACCTAAAACGCAATGCACCAAAAACACAAAGAAATGTCTTATTTCTAAAACGCAATAGCCGGAAAACACTTAAAAATGTCTCCTTTCTAAAACGCAATGGCCTAAAAAAACAAAAGAAAGTGTTCTCTATAAAACGCAATGCACAAAAAACACAAAGAAATGTCATATTTATAAAACGCAATGGCCAGAAAACACTTAAAAATGTCTCCTTTCTAAAACGCAATGGCCTAAAAAACAAAAGAAAGTGTTCTCTCTAAAACGCAATGGACTGAAAACACCTAAAAATATGTTTTACCTAAAACGCAATGACTACAAACACTTCAAAAATATGTTTTTCTAAAACGCAATGGCCAGAAAACACATAAAAATGTCTTGAGTTAATTACGGTTTTCGTCCCTGTGGTTTGTTAAAAATCACTATTTCAGTCCATTAGTTTAAAAATTGCGATTTCAGTCCCTGTGGTTTCACTTTCGTAACGATTTCAGTCCATGTGGTTTCACTTTCGTAACCATTTCAATCCATTATTCTGTTAAGTACAGGGACTGAAATGGTTACGGAAGTGAAACCAGATGGACTAAAATCGCAATTTTTAAACTAATGGACTAAAATAGTGATTTTTGACAAACCACAGGGACGAAAATAGTAATTAACTCAAATGTCTTAGTTCTAAAACGCAATGGCATAAAAACACCAAAGAAAGTGTTCTCTCTAAAACACATTGAACCAGGACAATAGTTTTGTATGTGAATTGTCAGAACCAGGAAGCAAGATATAAAAAACTGTCTACGAATGCAGTTTTCCAGAGGCAATTTACAGAAAATTAAAAACTGTCTACCCCAGCCAAGGGCTCTGCCCCTTGGACCCCGCAAGGGGCTGCCGCCCCTTGGACCCTGCTACCAGGGGCGCTGCCCCCGGAACCCCTCCAAGATCGTAAAACGCAACGACTAAATCAAAAACCCAGATCGTAAAACTGAAATTAAAGAATTTCTTACATGGATCGAAGCCGATTTCTTCAACGATTGACGAAATTTGAATGATAGAAACACTTATCAGCGATCGAATTGAACGAATCGAGTGATTATCTTCAAAATCATGAGAAAAAACGAGATTTTGTATGAAATTAAACTGGGTTTTCTTCAAAAAAAAAGCTGAAGAACACGTTAATCGGGTGTTTGAATCATTGATTGTTGACGAAAATCACATTATAATGTAGTGGTTATTGAGATAGAAAGTGAAGAAAAGGTTGAAGATGATGGGTTTTAAAAATGGTGGGTTTTGAAGTTACTGGGGAGAAGAAGGAAGAAGAAAGGATACGATTGACTAAAATACACTTGCTCTTTATTTTAAATGTTGCCACATGTCATAATCCTATTGTTTCTTACACTTCCTCATTTGATCCTCACCCTTGAGGATAGGATAAACCATTTCTTCTATTATGGAACATAATTCAGTCACATTTTAATATCTAACAAAAAATAATTGAATATATATATAGTCTTAGGATCCTGTAAAAAGGACATGTTTCGTGAGAAGTGTGAGAAGACGTAAAAATTCATATGTAGACATCATGTTTTGGACTTAGACATAACGTTTTGCATTGTTTTGGCAAGAAAAACACTAAACATAACAATTTAAGACACAATGCAATGAATTCTAGGCTTAAAACTTAAAACGCCATGCCAAGAACGTTAAGTAGTGTGTTTTAAGTGTTAAATAGTGTCTTTTAAATTTCACGTCCATAATATGTTGCATTGTGTTTTAAATTGTTGTGTTTGGTGTTTTTCTTGTCAAAACAACCCAAAACATTATGCTTAAGTTCAAAACATGATGTCTACATGTCAATTTCTATGTCTTCTCACGCTTCTCACGAAAAGAGTCATTTTTACAGGAACCTCACCCTATATATATATATATATATATATATATATATATATATGAATTCAAATAGATACATAATATCTAACTGAAAATAATTGAATATATGTAAAAAAATCAATTAGATAGCATCTGTTTACAAATAGGATTGTAATCAAGCCTCAAATTTAAACAAGGCAGCTCTTATCAAGCTGAAAAGTTAAGCTCAAGTTCAGCTCGTAAAATGGCCAAGCCAACCCATGGTTTGTTGAGCCAGTTTGTAAAAAAATTAACTTTAAAAATAATAAAATTGACAAAAGTAGCTAATTACGAGGGTCAACCTTGCCATATAAAATGTTAATGGAATAATTTTAGACTATTTCTTTTAAGCCGAGGGGTTTTCTTATATAGGCAACATTTCCCCCTCATTTTGATCTTAGGGTCGTTGTGGGACTTGAATACGGGACATTATAAGAAACCTTACCAACATACCTGATGGCTTATACCAATTGAGGATCACTATATCTTTGGAGTTAGAGTTAATTACTATTTTCGTCCCTGTGGTTTGTTAAAAATCACTATTTCAGTCCATTAGTTTAAAAATTGCGATTTCAGTCCCTGTGGTTTCACTTTCGTAACTATTTCATTCCACCTCCGTTAACCCCATCCATTTATTATGTTAAGTACACGTGAATTGACCATAATGCCCTTATTAATAAAAAACAAAAAGATATATAAATGAGTTAATTACTGTTTTCGTCCCTGTATTTGTCAAAAATCACTATTTCAGTCCCTGTGGTTTCACTTTCGTAACCATTTCAGTCCAGTCTCCTAACACCATCTATTTTACCGTTAAGTTTTAATGAAATACCTAAATTACCCTTCTGTTAATTAAATAAAAAAACCATGGAAATTTAAAAAGTTGTATTCTAGGACCCACTTGTTAAAACACAACCCCACCCCACTCCATCCCTACTATCATTTCCGGCAAAAGTTTCCGGTCATCTTCTCCGGCATCACAACCCCACACTCTTAATGTCCGGCGACCCACTACCCCACCCCAATTAATATCTTCCTAGAAGCATCAATTAACATAATAACTTTGAAAAATAATGCTTACCTGGACATTTTCTCATTCTAAAATCCAAAATTAAAATTTTGGAACTATATATGTAAAAATAGTGCCAGACTTCTACTTCTACTTCTACTGAAGCTATGGTGGGTCGAACCCTACAATTGTTTGGCTAAGCTTTTTTAAACAACTTATTGACTTATTGGCTTTTTAAAAAGTCATAAGCTCCAAAATGATGTTTGGCAATGAGGGTGTATGTGAGGGGAAAAAGCCAATAAGTCACTTCATACTGACTTTTCAAAAAAACCAATAGAGTTAATTACTGTTTTCGTCCCTGTGGTTTGTTAAAAATCACTATTTCAGTCCATTAGTTTAAAAATTGCGATTTCAGTCCCTGTGGTTTCATTTTCGTAACCATTTCAGTCCACCTCCGTTAACCCCATCCATTTATTCTGTTAAGGACACGTGAATTGACCATAATGCCCTTATTAGTAAAAAACAAAAAAGATATCTAAATGAGTTAATTACTGTTTTCGTCCCTGTGGTTTGTCAAAAATCACTATTTCAGTCCACTAGTTTAAAAATTATGATTTCAGTCCCTGTGGTTTCACGTTCGTAACCATTTCAGTCCAGTCTCTTAACACCGTCTATTTTACCGTTAAGTTTTTAATGAAATACCTAAATTACCCTTGTTTTAATTAAATATGGACTTATATGATTTTATTATTGGATTTATATGATTTTATTGTTGTATGACTTATGGACTTAAATTGGATTATAGGGTTCGACCCACCATGGCTTCAGTAGAAGTAGAAGTCTGGCACTATTTTTACATATATGGTTCCAAAATTTTAATTTTGGATTTTAGAATGAGAAAATGTTCAGGTAAGCATTATTTTCAAAGTTGTTATGTTAATTTTTGCTGCTAGGAAGATATTAATTGGGGTGGGGTAATGGGTCGCCGGACATTAAGAGGGTGGGGTTGTGATGCCGAAGAAGATGACCGGAAACTTTTGCCGGAAATGAGAGTAGGGATGAAGTGGTGTGGTGTGGGGTAGCGTGGGTTGTGTTTTAACAAGTGGGTCCTAGAATACAATTCACGTGTACTTAACATAATAAATGGATGGGGTTAACGAAGGTGGATTGAAATGGTTACGAAAGTGAAACCACAGGGACTGAAATCGCAGTTTTTAAACTAATGGACTGAAATAGTGATTTTTGACAAACCACAGGGACGAAAACAGTAATTAACTCAAACCAATAAGTCAATAAGTTGTTTCAAAAAGCTTAGCCAAACATGCCCTAAGTCCATATGTCATACAACAATAAAATCATATAAATCCAATAATAAAATCATATAAGTCCATATTTAATTAACACAAGGGTAATTTAGGTATTTCATTAAAAACTTAATGGTAAAATAGACGGTGTTAGGAGACTGGACTGAAATGGTTACGAAAGTGAAACCACAGGGACTGAAATCACAATTTTTAAACTAATGGACTAAAATAGTGATTTTTGACAAACCACAGGGACGAAAACAGTAATTAACTCATGTAGATATTTTTATGTTTTTTATTAATAAGGACATTATGGTCAATTCACGTGTACTTAACAGAATAAATGGATGATGTTAACGGAGGTGGACTGAAATGGTTACGAAAGTGAAACCACAGGGACTGAAATCGTAATTTTTAAACTAATGGACTGAAATAGTGATTTTTGACAAACCACCGGGACGAAAACAGTAATTAACTCTTGGAGTTATTTTGTTCTTGAAGATTCAAATCAAATATGTTTTTTTTCTGGCCTATTATGTAGTCAGTTTATTAACACCTTGCTCATACCTGATCGAGCTCTAACAATCCATGCAAAGAATAAATCTACAAGATCATGTTTATGACTAAGGTTGAAATAGTGTGAATTTGTGTGAAGTTATGTGTAGGATCAATAGGATTAGGCCTAATACATTTAAAATTATATATATATATATAGGGTTATGATCATTTCAGAACCATAAATATTTACAGAACTCGCAGAACTCCTAATAAACAATATTTTTATTTATATATTTTTATGTTTAGGATAATTTTATCATTTATTATGTGTATTTATACGATTACATACATGTTAAAAGTAATTTTATCATTTTTTATATGTAATTTTATAATTACACATATGTAAACTAGCTTTTTTACATATATGTAATTAGTTATGACACATATATATAATTTTGGCAATTAAACATATATAAACTACTTTTAACATGTATGTAATCAAAGAAATACATATAATAGATGATAAAAAGATCATAAATACAAAAAATTATATATAAAATGATTGTTTATTAGGAGTTCTGAAAGTTCTGTAGTTATTTAGAGTTCTGAAATGAACTCAACCCTATATATATAGGCTAATGCTCCATAGAAAACCCTTATATTTTTAAAAAACCCTAGAAAACCCAACCTCCTGACATTTTTTTTTTTGAAAAAAATAACACATGTAATATACATGTTTTTAAGAGTTTTGGGCAAAAAAAAAAAAACAAAAAAGCGCCGAAGGATTTTTTTTTTTTTAAATAAACAAGTTTCAGCATTTTTTGTCTAACACATGTTAGTCACAAAAGTTGCTGAAATTTGTTTTTTTTTAAATAATCCTTCAGCGTTTTTTTTTTTTTTTTTTTTTTTTTTTTTTTTTTTGCCCAAAACTCTTAAAAACATATATATTACATGTGTTATTTTTTTCAAAAAAAGAAAATGTCGGGAGGTTGGGTTTTCTAGGGTTTTTTAAAAATATAAGGGTTTTCTACCTAGCCCTACCCTATATATATATATATATAGGGTTGAGTTCATTTCAGAACTCTAAATAACTACAGAACTTTCAGAACTCATAATAAACAATCATTTTATATATAAGTTTTTGTATTTAGGATCTTTTTATCATCTATTATATGTATTTCTTTGATTACATACATGTTAAAAGTAGTTTACATATGTTTAATTGCCAAAATTATATATATGTGTCATAACTAATTACATATATGTAAAAAACTAGTTTACATATGTGTAATTATAAAATTACATATAAAAAATGATAAAATTACTCTTAACATGTATGTAATCGTAAAAATACACATAATAAATGATAAAATTATCCTAAACAAAAAAATACATAAATAAAAAGATTGTTTATTAGGAGTTCTGCGAGTCCTGTAAATATTTATGGTTCTGAAATGATCATGGCCCTATATATATATATATATATATATATATATATATATATATATATATATATATATATATATATATGGTAAGGATAGTGTAAAAAGGGCCTAAAGTGTGAGAAGTGTATTATAACACTATATATAATACTATATAACACCATATAAACACCGTATAACAATATGTAAAACCATATAACACTATGTAACACTATATATCATTATATAACAAATATAACACTATAACACATTATCATATTAGTTTGCCAAAATTAATTAAGATGAATAACATACGAAAAAATATTTTAATAAACATGAATCATGTTTTTCATGTTCAAAAGATTCGTCACTACTTGAAATTTGAAATTAGTGAATCGTTTTTTTTTTTATTGTTTGAACCCACTTGGTCTTTTAATTCAACACGTACAAATTAGATTCAATGGAATTTTGATGGCACCCCACTACCATTTAAGAATAATCAATTGGATATGGTTTTTTTAAACGGTGAACTTCATGTATAAGGTTATCCCACTCTGGCCAGGCTATGTTGTCTTAATCGGGCCCATACTGGCTTCAGAGTTTGGATTTTTTTGGGCGTTCCCCCAGAAAACCATATCGTCGGCTGCCACTTGACAGTCGTTGTGCCCCCACAAGAGCAGAACTCTCTGGCGTAACACATTGAACTCTCCGAACTGGATATGGTTTTGATAAAGCAATCGGATTGTGATTAATTTCTTGAAAGAGGTTATATGCAAGTAAATTCCATTGAACTCGATTTTAATTTTGAGGGTATGAAATTGTTTTCTGCAAATCTTTTCATGAACCCGATTATTTACTATAAAACATGTTTTCTACAAATCAATTCACTATCTTTTGTGAAAACATTGATTACAGAAATCATTACGATCATGATAATTTGTTTCCTTAGTATCGATCAAGGAGATAACTCTAAAATGTAATCATAAACGATATAGTTTTGCACTTAACCAATGAATAAGACTCAAAACATTTCTACAATGAAATGGATGAGTTTTTTTGGGAAGCAAAAAAGCCTTTTTATAGTCATTTGTTTCTTTGTTCTCTCATCTGATTTGGGGTGGGCAAAAAATACAAGAGATTTGAATTATTTGAAGGATTTTACCTTGTGTTCTAACACTTATAATTACTTAAACTCTTAAAATTCATGTAAAATTAACTTTTTGTTCTCCTTATACGTATTATAATATTAAATGGGTGCTCGCCCGATGCGGTAAGAAACATAGACACTAACAGGGTGTGCATGGTTCGCTCGATTCGGTTATTATCCTTAATCGAAGGCCGAAACTGAAGTCATCGGTCTTTTGCTTAGAAATACATGAAACTGAGGTATAAATATATGAACTGGATGTATAAATACATGAAATAGTTCGATTAATATGAAATACATAAACCGAATGTATAAAAGCTAAAAATATATGAAAATATGAATGGTTTGGTACGGTTTGATTAATTTTAGTTAAATGAGGGTACAAAAAAACCGATAACCGACTAATTAGTTTCCGGTTAATCGGTTTCAGTTAATTCAATTTTTGGTTGATTTCGGTTCAGTTTCGTCTGTTTTCGGTCCGATTTTGGTTAATGATCCAGTTATAGCAATACTATTAAAGGGAATAAAATGCTCGTTTTTATGATGTATTTAAAAAATATTAACATACGAAAAAGTTATGCTCATTTAAAAAATCGTAGGGGTAGTTAGTTTTGTTAAGTGGATCTATCATTTTGTTTCGATCTAGAGTGATTACACGCTTGCATTCTAAAATCCCCAACAGATTTTATATCTATGTGTTAAAAACTGACGCTTTTACTTAACCTGTGCAGACTTTAATAGGTATGTTATTACATTTAAACCAACATCTCGTTACAATGATTAATTTTGCTTTGTGTCATTATGAACAAATCAGAACATAAACTCTTATTTTTTACTACAGTTTTGATTACGATGTTCGTGACTCTCGAGCTTGTAGCCTTGGCTGCAACTTTCATTTTAAAAGGTACAAATAAAAACTTATGTCGTGCCACTTGCCATCCCAGTTTATTAATTTGTTACTTTATCTCTAGGTGCTACAGATATGTGAAGTCAGATGAGGTGAGTGTTCATACTTCATACAAAGTGGCTGCTAGTTCATCTTTTGTCACAAACCCACTTGTTGATTGTTACTCACTGTCTTACATTAATAATGACATCTGGGTCCAAGGTTTATACAGATGCTTAGAATTCTTGTCTTTTTTTTTCTTTGACTTTTTAGTCATTTGGTTGCATTTCACAGCAAACAATTAGCTCCATCCTCTGGTCCCTCCACTACAACACCATGCCTGCCTGACAACAGTGGCACCACGTTGCAACCTGTCGGCGTACATTTTCTGTACGATTAAATATATTATGTCTAATATTTAATCTAGTAGCCATTATAATCATTTACATAATATAGATCAAAATATATAATAACCTATTAAATAATTAGTTGGTAATTGTTGATGGACCATATTACCCTTATTAACTAATTAGGTTTCCTCCTGGGTGCTTATATAAGGAGACTAATGTAGAGGTTAAAGGGTTACACAGTTACACAATTAGACACCATCATCATCATCATCGACCTCCTCTCCTATAGCCGATTCCCTTGTCGGTTTTCATAGTCACCATCATCAGTCAGCACCCTAAGGAGGAACCAGATCACCTTGACTAAGATGTCGAGCTCCATGGCTTCTTCTATAACTGGATTCTCCACTGCACTATCTGCGGTGACAGGTATGTTTTTATGTTTTCCCCTTATGTTTAAACAGAACTGATTCAACATTTTCTGCTCATCTTCTCACTGCTGAGTGCTAAGTGATCCACTTTAATTTGTAGGCTGTGTTTCTTTTGCCTGAAACTCGGTATCCTCCTCGGTTGACACTTGGGTATTATGTTGTAAATTGTAGGCCATTAGCAGCATTGACGAAAAGAAGATGAGTATGCAGTTTTTTCTCTGACTCTTTAATGAGACCATAAGAACTTTCATAGTAGAATTTGCATTTTTTTTGGCCTGTAATTGGGTACTGTTCATTGTTGCTATTTTTGGATAACCAATTGTATGAAAACATAGCAATTAGGAATTATTTGAGTTCACTGTTTAATGATTGTGCACATATAGATGTAAACAGATTCATATTTTAAAATAAACTAGTTCTAATTATGTGGTATATCTTTTCTGGAGTTGTTTTGTTTGATTAATTATTTCGCTTAATTAATACTTGCATATGTTAATTGCTGAATATGTGTCGTTTCATGTTGCTTACTTGAGACTATATTTCTGTAACAAATTATTTCTTGCTCAGTTTAAGAATATTAGTCTTGACATTTAATTTGGTTAAAACTAGGTAAAATATCACATGTATCCATTTCATTAAAAGTAAAACAATTCAAAAACTGACAATTTGACCCGTATTTTTTTCTAAAGCCAAAAGTTTTATCTTTACCTATAAATCCTTAAGAGGTATATATGAAATGCTCCCAATATTTTTTTTATATATTTATCTTAATTTTCTAACGCTTTCTTGTTTACAGATCCCAAATGCTGTGAAGGCTATGTTGTAGCACAACACTTTTCATGAATTAGCTTAGTTGTGATTTTTTTAACTCTTTAGTCATGTGAATTGAATCCATTTCCAGAATGTAAACTTATTAATTTACCAACCAAAAACCTCATTATTATTGTTTCTTTTTGTTGGAAATTTCTTTTTGTTGGAAATCATTTCATATCCATCAAATTCCAATTCCTGACAAAAAATTCGGCAAACCAAGTGCCACTAAAAATTCATTCATTTTTTCTCTTCCTAGATATTTCAGACTAATAGATCTTAGCGGTGTTGTACAAAAAAGGAAAAGTTTCAACGAATTCACCTAGAAAGATAATAACCAATGAACAGATTCCATTTACTTCTGTCGTTTCCGGTCATCTTCCTCGTCATCTGAGTCGCCGTGCTCACGGAAACGTGGATTTCTCTCCTGTTCAAGTAAACATAATATATTTCCAAGTACTTAATCTATGTTATATTGAAGAAGCCTGTTTTATTATTTATAAATACTTAAAAACTTATGTAAAGGTGAGAAAACAAGAAACATGTTTACCTGTCTAGAGTCATGATCAGAGTTTCTTCTAGGTTCATCTTCAGAATTCCTCCTGGAGACATCTGGGCCCCGACGGTCATCTTCACGGTATCTCTTCCGGTGGAAATCTAACGTTTGAATAAAAAACTCAATTTAATGCAAGTTATGGTTTATATAAAAGAATGTACGCATGAAAAATACTAATCTGTGTATCACCTCCTCTACCATGCCGGTAGGACCCCCCATGACCACCACCTCCATGTCTTCCATCTGCAGGAAATAAAACTCAGCAAACGTACAACATATAATATAAGATAAATTTAAATCGTTAAACACGCAAGTTGTGAACTTACAATTGTGAGCCATATGAGGTGGCTGAAACGATCCCAATGATCCGACCCCATAATCTACCACCTGCCTTTGTTCTTCTAACTCTTTCTGCACCAATTTTCCATAACCGCCTCTATGTTTGACAAGTCAAGGAATCAATCTCTAACCTTATAGAATTGACATGTTATTTATTTGACAAAAAGATATATAGTTATAGAAATTTAAAAGGATATCAGGATCATAATCCGTGCGATATTCATCCCTCACCTGCTCAAAATCATAAATTAAAAAAATCAAGAATAGGAAAAATCGAAAAGGCGTAACAATAATATAAGATATTAAAGTAGTAAGTTTTAGGTGAACCTGTCCACCACTTCGACCACGACCCCATTGCCTTCCATCTTGGAATCCCCAATCAAAGTCTACACGAATCGGACGATCGTCAAGAATGGTCCCACTAATGTATTTCACAGCATCTTCTGTATCTTCCCTAGAGTAGTACCTGTAAACCACAAACGTAGAACAAGTTAATAATAATTTGTTACAAATCTGGTATAATATATTTGGGGCAATTACATATATCCCCTTATAAATTTCATAAATTACATATATACCCAACCTAAAATTTAATTTACTTATATCCCCTTGTTAAAAACTAGAAATATCAAATATAGCAATTTTAATTTATTAGATTAAAATTATATTATGAAATGACTGTTTTACCCTTTAAAAAATAAAATTTAAATAATCCATTAGAAATTTTTTTTTTAAACACTTGCATAGAATCCAACATCTCTCTTAACTCTATCTAACCAACCTTCAATTAACACTGCAACTCTCTTAGTTGACCGGAAAGATAGACATTCAGGCAAGCCTTTTATCATTTTCCAGGCCAAAATTATGGTATTTATTATGGAAACCGGTGAACGGTGGCGGTTTCATCTCTCAATCACCATGACCATCGCCATCATTATGTGACGTGACGGAATTTCCGGTCAAGTGCTTCAGAAGTGCGTGAGCAATAACTCACGTCTCCAGAAACCAAACACCGTTGATACTCGTGCATCCTCGTCTCCAAACCGAACCGGCATGCAAGCATAACCTCGTCTCTGGACCCAGTGGCTTCTCTGAGAACCAATAGACAAGGAAACGTTTCGCCGAGCAGAGATCTGGAGCTGGCACATTGGAACCGTAATCAGTAATCACTAAGTAATGGGCACATCGGTGTCATTAGGTGTTTAGGTTGCCGGTGTTACGACCGTCCTAGGGTTGGCCCCCGTAGTTGGGATGGTGATGGAGAATGAATCGATAAGCAGTTATAGTCGTGGAGGACATGAAGAGTCATGGTTGGCTTGGCTGTATGTTCAAAGTTAAAAGGGTATTTTTGTCATATTGTATAAATTTGTTAGAAAAGGGGATATATGTAATTTAAATTTTGAGTTGGGTATATATGTAATTAGGTTTTGAAATAGGGGGATATATGTAATTCTTCCAATATATTTTGAGGTTTTGACTTACATGACAAAGCAGAAGCCACAAGGCGTTTTGGTGTTCTTATCCAAACCCATAACAATCTTTTTAATTTCTCCTGCTCGAGAAAACAATTCATAGAGTTGTTCTTCGGTAGTGTAAAAAGACATGTTGCCAATATAGACGGTGGTTGAAGTTCGGAGCGTGTGTTCATATTCGTCTTGTGTTCCTGGAAACCTTCTGTCACGATATGCAGAAATCTTGTTTGGATCCTGACATAGAAATGCACATATCATGTAGAATCAGAGAGTAAATATAATACAATTAGAAAAAACATTAATGTGTTTAGTTTTTGCCAAAAAGTTTGGTTCACCAGGTAACCTTGGTTTTAAAATGCGTCTCAAAAGCCGATGCGTGAAGCACACGCACCATGGGGTATGGTGGGGCGGGGGTTGGGGGCATGAGTTGACACGTGGAGTTCGAGCCCCCCCACCGGTGAGTGACGTGTCCGTGGGGTATGGCGGGGCGTGGGTGAACCGCGTGGCTTGGCAGTTTATTAAAAAAAATACAAAAAATTAAAAAAATACACACAACATTAAAAAAAAACCTAAAATTTTATTAAATTCTTAAAAATTACATAATTCCTAAAAATAAAAAAAAACTAAAAACGATTACAAAAAAAAAAAAAAAAAACTAGAGCGTTAGGTAAATTTCAAAAAGTGCGAGCTTGTCGAACGGTTTTCGCTCCTTGCCCCGAAACTCAATGTTCGCCACCGCCACCCGGTCCTCGTGGCTTAACTCACCGTTCGGAACGGCTTCGTAGTAGGCTTTGAAACGATCAAGCTTAGGCCGTAGCTCGCGCCATTTATGTTGGCACGCGTTTAAGTTGTGCCGGTCGTTTCCGACGTTATGTCGGTAGCTTGCAAAGGCTTCCGGCCAATATCGCGTTTCACCGGGTTGTCGCCCCTTCATTGCGTCAACGACGCTCGTGACGAGAGCTAGCTCTTCTTCGTTTGTCCAAGAGGCCATCGATCAAGTGGGTTGGGGTAGCGGGTTCGATCAAGTGGGTTGGGGTAGCGGTGGACAGCCAACAAGTTTGTTTGGGTTGGGGTAGCCGGTGGGGTTGGGGTTATATATATAGCCGGGACCGACTGTTGGATTGGGTGAAACCGCTTGGCTTGGCCAAACAGTTAGATTTTGAATTTTAAAATGCCCCGCTATGACCTAGCCAACAAGCGAATAGGAGCCGGCCACATAGGATCACTAGCCCGCCCTGCTTTAAACTCCCGCCCCTTGGGCCACGCCCAAACCCAAGCCCACCCGGGGTGATGGCTTGGGCGTTTTCAGCCAACCCACGCCCCAACCCCCGCCCCATACCCCACAGTCTAACATATGCGACGTGTTCGTCATTAAAACGCATGCAGAATTTGGAGGATAAAAAACAGATGAGTTAATTATATCAACAGTCGTAACTTAGCATTAATGAAAAGAATGAAAAAGTGATGATACCTTGAACAGCAAGGCCATGGCACCTTATCTGAAAAAGAGAAATGCATCAAGTTCAATTCACTTTGATAGGCATGTTTAAAGGAACAAATGTATAACACTAGTTTGAACAAAATAATTGGAAGATGTAAATACAAGCTTAGAATAGAGAAGACAGTGGCCCAAGCCAAATGAACACCTTTATATATATTAGAGAAGACTCAGTTAGCTAAACAAAATGTCAACCTAAACGGATTCGAACAAACCCTCATCTCAATTTTAATCCAAATTCAGAGATGAAAAATCTTAAACAAAACCTTGATAAACCTAAATCAAGGTATCAAATGGGATAAAGTCAGTAAAACAACTAAACTGAAAAGGTATAATCCATATGTACCATACTCCTCCTAACCTATATTCCATAACCACAAGATTCTAGTATCAGTATTAGCAACAGATCATGTGGCTCTTTCTTGAAGGTTACTAACAGTTAAGATTCAGTCATGTGATGACTACAAAATTCAATCATCCATATGCCAATGCACATGAGCACAATATATACACACACACACACACACACAGAGAAGGAACTGAACGAGATGACAGGAGCATAGTCACATAATTCTCTGGTGATTTTCGTTTTGGTTCGTCCGATCCAATTCGCGGTACGAAGACGATCCGACGACCATAAGAAAAAACAATTGAAATGTAATAGAGAAGAAATGGTGGCTAATCGAAGCTTACCTGCTGGCTGATTGAACCTTACCTTCCCTCCCTTCCCTGCTGAATCGTAGAATGAAAGACGATCTGTCAGTCAGTCGGCTGTTTGTTTTTTAGGTTTAGAAGATGGAGGGAGGAGCGAACAGGGGAGATCGACAAGCTGCTTTAGTTTAGGGTTATTTTAATTTTATTTTTATTTTTACTATATATTATTAGCTAATGAATAGTGTCATGGTAAGAAAAATTAATTTGTTTTTTACCTACTATAGTTAAATTATTTTGAATTTTTTTTTATTTACTCCATCGTTGTTGTTAACATGATTTTCATTTTTTACCCAGCATAGTTAAATTATTTTGAATTTTTTTACCCACTCTCTTTTTTGCTTTTAACATGTTTTTCATGTCACGTGCCTTCTTCTTTTTTTTAGATCTAACACATTTCTCTATCATTTTTCTCATTAGTTCCAGAATATCATTTTATCATAAAAAAAACCCACCACTGCCCAACTCCTTCTGCTTTTTACAAAACATGGCTTCCGTAAGCCACTTCTTTCTTTAGAGGAGGTTCTTATTTCCGTAAAACGTTGTATTTTCTTTTTATTACTGGAGCGTAACCTACTCATAATTTATCTGCAAAAGTTTTAAATTTTTGAAGTATGGGCCCTTAGAGAAGCTAAAGACAAGCTAGAGAAGCGTAGTGAAGAGCTAACATGGAGATTAGACTTTTAAAAAGTATTTGATGGTACATCTTTTATATGTCCAACAGATATTAACATGTTAATAGTAATAAAAAAAAGTTATTTTCTAAACGTTTTATGTTACTTACATGTCGATCTTGAAGAAGGAAATGAACAAGAAATCATAAAGTTGTAGAATGCTATTCGAGAAATGCAAGGGAAATTGGAAAAGGCGCACAATCAAATTATTCATAAGAAAGAAGCAGCAAAGTCACTACTGAACAAGCTCCGCGTAATCAAAGAAGTGCCAGTTATTAATAAAATGAAAGTGGAGTAGTTGGAAAATCGTAATCATGAACGGGAGGTATTGCCAAAATAATGAGGTTCCTGTCAATTTGTTTCGGTAGTTTTGGTTTTGTGGCTAAATAATTGATTCCAAAATATACACATACTATATGTTTATTATGTGCAGATGAAATTGTAGAAATGAAGAAGATTGTTGAGTTGGAAGAATCACATGCTAATACCTAGGGGGACTTCACGAGATCATTGAAAAATAGCTAAAGGGCCTTAATATATATAATTTATTAAATTATTAAAAATCTTGGTTAAAAAAAACACACTCATGCATCCACACCCCTGCATGCGCGCACACACCTGTATTTCGATCAACAACTATTGGTGTGATCTTATGTCTCACTTTTTGTGCAGGCATGGCATAATAGTCTCAACCAATGATGATTGATGAGTATTCATTCATTTAAATTAAGGAAATAACCGGTATGGGTTGAAATTGGTCGGGTCGGATGGACCTGAGACACTTTGTCCAAAACTCGATGTGTTTTATAAACAGTTAGCGTGTTTCATATTAATAAGAAGTTATATTTTTTTCATTAATAATATGATTTCTTAAGTAAAAACGTTGTAAAAGGTTTTTTGCATTAGTAAAACAATTTAGGCAAACATTCATCCGTGTTTGAAACACATTCATCCATGTTTGACTCGTTTTCTTTTTAACTACCTTTTTCTATTAATCCTTTTATTTTACCAATTCGGCATGTTAGCTTGCATTTTATAGTTAAAACAAGATTCCATAAAGTTATCAACATTGACAAATGCTTAGTTTTTTTACATCTGGGATTAGTAAGAAAAATACTAAAGTAGTGCAATGGATCGTTGTTGAAATATTTAAAAAATTAAAATAGAAATGAGAAAAACTAGTTATATATTATATTAAAGAGAATAAGGATCTAGAGTAGTATACTCCCATTGGTCCACGTGTCACTTTCTAATTAGTCCATGCAGAAGTAATTTTTTCTAATTTTTTCTTTGCTAGCTCTCTCAGTTCCACTCTTTGATCTATACAACTCGTTTTAACCTCTCAACACGGTTCAATTACTCAATTTCACGTATCAAACCCCTAAGTTTATAATACATGTCGTTTCACCCCCTTTCTTTTATATCCGTATAAAAGTAGCCTCCAAAGCAAAACCATCGTCAAAGTTGATGGTATTAAAATTCCCAACATAAAAGAATACATATTTTCTTTATACATTTGAGGTTAGTCTTAGGTGTACATGAGGCCTATATTGTTGCCTTATTTCACATATGAAGCTCCTAAGCAACTATTAGTGACATCAAGTTGCCAAACCAGAAGCATCGTGATGGACTATTGTCGCAACTAAAACAATGGAATGGATGTTGTTGCAATGTTTACGATAACTCTGAAGATAGAAATGGAGAGAAATTTGTAATATAAAAATAAAAAAGTAAATGTATTGCATAATATTAAAATACAAGCATCCTTAGAGGTCGATGGATCAATCTTGGAAATAGCCCCGAACAGGATGAATTTACACGTGAGATTCTTTGTCGTTAAAAAAATTAAGATACATCCTTCGATTAATCATATGATAAAAGAATGCCAACAAAAGATATATGCAACATCACGTGCCATTTCAAGATTTAGAAACATACTTCAACAAAAAACTGACTTTGACCGTTTGTGGTCAAACAGTTCGTTCCAATATATATAATTTGTACATATAATCTAAGCAGTTTTACAGTATGTTAACTTTCAAAGAAATATCATCAGAATATAGACCACAAGTTTCAAGTCCCAACTGATACTCAAACGAATATAAAATTATGGATAACTCCCATAATATTATTAGATCAAGAAAACTACACAAAAACTTGATTCTTATAATCCAGAATACCTAATACATGGTAATTATAAGCTCACCTATCACATTAGACTTATACTAGGATTGCTCATATAATTATCCTATAGACATCCAAACCTCACTCGTTTAGAATGCTAGATAATTATATAACCAATCAACTAGTACATGATAATTACAACTATTATATCATAATCACACTGTAATTTTGAAACATGATTGGTCTAATGAATAAAGACTTTGAGTCAAGGATTAAGGATTGTAAGTCAAGTTTTGAGATAGTTTCTTGACATAAATAAAATTTGGGTGCTTAGCCAAGCTCTTACTGTTTTCCGTTTCCGTTCTTGTTCGATACTAATTCTATGGTTGACGTATGAAGTAAAAAAAGGTTAATAGTTTATGCTCTTCGGAATTGAATTGTTAAGCATAACTTTTGTATTTTAGATTACACACTACATTTAGGTGCAGTTTGTTTTTTAAGAGGTAAAATGTCTACGGTCTACGGACCACAGCTGTAAAAGAAGAGTTGCACCAAACCTCTGCACTCTACAAGAAGAAGGTTATTTGTTTTTTTAACGTATGTAGACTTCTAAAATAAGCTGGTGGTGGTGTACGGACAATGGTGGTGGCGGTTAGGGATGAGCTTTTTTTCCCAAATACTCGTACTCGTACACGTACCGTACCGTACCGTACCTGTACCCGTACCCATTTTAGGTATTTGGTACATATATCGGTACCCAGTTTTATATAGACCTTTAATAGTTTTTTTATATTATATTTTATTTCGTGTTATGGTATTATAGTATTTGTACTGATTTTACCTATACGGTACCCGTATCATATTGGTACTCGTACCAATTTTACATATTTGTCACCCATACTATATTGGTACTCATGTCAATTTTACCTATTTAGTACCCGTACGAGTGCTTAAAAACTATATAAAAACAAAATGGTACCAAAGCGGGTACTGTACCGAAAATACCCGTACCCGTATGGTACCTATATATTTGGTACGGTATTTGGTACCTAGATTTGTTCAAATTCGGTACCGGTATTTTCGGTACCGTTACGGATATGGGTACGGGTACGGTACCAATCCCATCCCTAGTGACGGTGGTGATGGGAGGTGGACATGGATGATGGGTTGTAACACCTCGAAAATTCACGTCCTATAATGTATTGACACGTGTCATAAGCTTTGAACGTGTGAAAGAATGCTCTAGAGGGACTAAAGTTGACAAACAATGAAAGTATGTGAATATAAGGGTTCAAAATGTCAACAATGGATAAATATACTTTACAATAACCCTACACGATGTTTATACCCTTAAACGAATGAAGCATGGATAATACGAAGCTAATTGTGAAAGAAAGTGAGAGATTACAAACTACAGGGGTTAAATGTGTCAACATGTTTAAAGTATACCTCTGAGTGACCTTTTAGCAAACCCGAAGCTTTGTAACAATTAGATATGCTCACTAGAATGCATGATAAAAATTTCACCAAGTTTCGTTATCGTATGAGAAAGTTATCATAAAATTCGTATACGAAGGGTTAAAAGCGTCGACATGTTAATACATACCTCTGAACGACCTATGTGTAAATCCCATCCCTTAACCTGTGTTATAAACATCTTATAAACATCCTAATCCGGTTAATGCTAACAATGATTGAACCAAATTGAAATAATGGGATCCTATGAGATTGTATACGACAAACCTTCATTTGTGACCCTTTCGATAAAGCCCAAGACAATCATACAACATAGTAAGGTGGTTATAACTATTCAAGACATGATCAAGAGGCCCCTATTGATAATAGAGGCCAAATTCGTATTACCTAAGTGCCTGTTCAAAGCTTGAAAGGGCAAAAAATTTTGCCTGCTGTAAAGGGCTTACGGACCGTAAAGGTCAGCCTTACGGTCCGTAAGGCATGCCCAGCGACAACAAACTTGGCAGCTGCCTGTTATGAACGAGTAACCGACTTATATTGATATTTTTCACTTCCATGGGCGACCCCTACTGGCTTTTAGACCTTAGGGACACTTGTGAATGATCCATGATCAGTTGTAGCATTGTTTGTCATGATCACAAGCAATCAAGATCACTATATAAAGCCCCATTGTGTGCAAACTTGATCATTCACTCATTCCTTCACTTCTGATCATTTCTTGAGCTCAAGGCCTTTCCCCAAGCATCTCAAATCGTGCATTAGACCTTGGTAAGTATCATTGACCTTCCTTAATCGAGTTTTGCTTAGTTATTAGCTTAAAAGTCAAACCGTCATAATTAAGGTTTGACTTATCGATTAATCACTAATGGTTCTGTGTTTAGTCAAAATTAAGGTAGATATAAGTTGGTAATTATGTGGGCAATAAACCCTTAAAAGGGCACCCTCTGATTCCCGTCCTAACTAAGACATTTGTCGGGTCAAAGTTGTTAATAAAAAGTCAACAGGAACTTAATTTTCGAATTAACGCCTAATTAACAATGTAGAAGGCGTGCAACCTATTTTATCACTCATATAACTTAGTAATAAATATAAGAACATGTCTAAGCATGTTCGACCCGACAATTTTCTGTTTAGGCTCGGTTCGGAACCGAAAGTCGCAAAACTTTGACTTTTGCTTTGACTTCAGTTCTGACCCGATTTAGATGGATTTAGAAATGCCTTAGAGCTCTGTTAGGACCAACTAGTATGATAGTATAACCCTCTGCGTTTATACTACTTGACTCGTTGATTGTCCGATGTTTCCGTTAATTGCCTAATGTTGACCAATATGCCCTTTTGACCATAAAACGAGAATTTTGGAAATATGAGAGGACAAAAATCTTTGTTACTGATTTATAAACATGTCCCTAAAGTTTCATATCAGTTCGAGGTCCAGAATAGGAGTTATGCTAAATAGCGCATTTAAAAAGCTTTTCGTTAATTAAACGGCGCAATTAGCATAAGGCCTATCTAAACCCAATTTTTGACACCAAACCTTTTACCCACTGATGTAATATAATATTTTGGGATTTTTGAAGATTTTTAATTATTTTTAAACTGATCATAACATGGGGTTATCGCCTTGACTCAGTAAATACCGATTATACCCTTTTTGTGTATAAAATGAGTTCTACATAGTATTTTGACACCAATCCAATTGCTACTGATTTTATTTAATAAATGAAGTATTTTAAACTTTATAACCTGATCAGAAAACTCAGATTTCCTGTATAACCCGGAAATCGCTTAAAACGGCTTTTTACGCGTATTAAACACCTAGTATGGGTTTAAAACTATTTTGGCATACAAGACTTATCACCAACTGATATAACCTGTTAAATTAAGTTGTTTTGCTGATTATTTCAGACCCAGGTCTCAGAATTATATTTAATCTCTTTTATAATCTTTAAAATGACCAAAATACCCCTACGGGGCTTAAATTGAGATTAAACTCGTTTTGGGCATAATGGAAGGTATCCTACTGATATCACAACATATTTATGGTATATTAACTTAGGAAACCTGTATATGACTCTCATGGTTACCTGTTACGCCTCTTGCGCGTTCGGTTCGGTTTATGTAACTAGTTTGCATAAATTAGCCGAAACGGGTCGAACCTTATCGTTTTTATCTCAAAATCCAGAATGTGTTTAGTTTACCCATATTATACAAGTCTTCAAACTTGTCGGGTCTAAACCACATTCTATTCCGGTCTTCGCTTAATCGTGCGTTTGAACCGTATCTTTCCTTAAAACTAACCGGTCTAAGTTTAGGCTTAATTAAAGACCCGTTAGGATTCTAATAGGTTATTATAAACCTTCGTTCCAGAATAGGAGACCCGGTAAAAGATACACGCACTTTCTATTTGTGATTGATACTTGCAAAGGTAAATACTTTTAACTTATTTTCCCTATACGGGCTTGGGGTATGGTATATAAAATACCGCTTGGCCGGGCATTGAATCTTTAATCGGATAGAGGTTAAATCATTGATATGCTCCGTTTGGAAATGTTTTGTTTGCTTAAAGCATTTGGGGGGTTAATGACCATGTCTCGGATATCCTTGGCATTATTTTACGAAATGGCCACGACCTATGCACGGGGTGTAGGCGTACACCCGTCAGTGCCTAAATAAATAATGTGGTGTGTCTATTGATCTTTAACCCGGCACGAACCTGGCTACTGAACGCATAAGGAACATGTAATTCTTTTATAAGATTATATTCAAATAATTATCCCAAGTTATAATGAGTTTGTGCCACGTGCATTCAAATCAATTTTATTAAACTTTTCAAAATGAGTTAGTTAATTGTATTTACCAGTGTAAACTGACGTATTTTCCCAAAAAGGTTAAGTGCAGGTACTACTCGTAATAGGCTGGCTTTATCCTTAGCATCAATAAGAGTCTCGCAAGCTTGGATGCATTTCAGTCTGTTGAACAAAGTTTCTTTTTATTTTGATCCACCTGTGGATTATTTTTCAACTGTTTGTGATACTTGATATTACAATATTATCCGGTTGAAATATATCTATCTTTTGCTTCCGCTGTGCATTTAAATATTGTGTTGTTTGACTATAATGATATCAACTACGTCACGATACTCCCCTACCGGGCCCACCGGTAAAATGTGGAAATATCGGGATGTGACATGGGTGGTGGTGGTGGACGGTGGTGGTAGACGCTGGTGGTAGACGGTGGTGATGGTGATGGACGGTGGTGGTGTTTAACCCTCAGCAGACCTTAGAAGATCTTAAAAGTTATTGGTCCAAGTATGCACCAAGAAGAGCTCGCACAAGCGTTTTTTTAATGAAACATCTTTGAAAAATGAAATAGTCTGCAGATAACAATGTCTGCGTGTGGTCTGCGAAGAACAGACAGAAGAACCTATGCAGATATTTTTTTAGAAAAACAAACACCGCCTTAAAATAAGATGTAGACAAAAACTAATGATCGTTTAAGAACAAACCAACATTGAAAAACCTTATTAGTGTATAGGAAAACAAAGTCTCAACCGAAAATATAACTCAAGACAAATGTTTGACTCTCTTTTTTAAACTTTATGACTAAGAAAGAAAATTGTATCTTTAAGATTTAAAAGTTAGCATTTAAGAGAGATACACAGTGTTTGGACGCGTATACGGTCAACACTGCTCATGGGATAACAAGAATTCGTGCGTTAATCGTAATAAATGTAACAACCCGCTTTTTGGAAAGTCAAGGTACAAGTCAAAGTCAAAGGAAGAAAAGATTGCTAATTGCGATCTGTCACTCCTTGCTTAACTATTGATTGTACGTTAATGACTTGTAATCGAATCTTTTATTTTAATCGCTTTAGTTATATTATATGGAGTATCTATTAATAATCGAGGTTTAATCTCATGTTTAATCGGTAATTGAATTATCGTTAATCGCTATCGCATTCGTAACTTGAATTATGTGTTCTGGATATTGTTTTACGTGTGTGTGCTTTTGTGTGTTACTTGTGCATGTTATGTTTATGTCGAGGTGTTTAATCGCAATCGCAATCGCAATTCTATCGCATCGCAATCTAATCGCAAACGCTAAACGCAAGTTATTTATAGTGATTGTATGTTAGATATAGTAGTTAAGTTATCTGTGTGACTATTGGGTAATACTATCACATCGCTCACTCGAATCGCATCGCAACGCAACGCTCACCACGCGAATCAAAAAAACAAAACTCGACACGCCGGACACCTGGATCGAATGGCCAACCGATCGAGTGGCCATCCGATCGGATTGCCATCCGATCGAACTGCCATCCGATCGGTGACAAATCCGACACTTCAGCACTTTTCCTTTTTGGAAACCCTATAAATACCCTCATGTCACATCATTTGTGATGTGACAACCCTCCCACTTGACCAACTCGTTCCAAGCCTTCTTTCTCTCGATTCCTCGCGATTCTTGTAAGTTTCAACTCAAATCTTGTACTTCTATGATCTACATGCACTTCTTCATCATTTTCACCTTCGAATCTCAACTTTTAAACATGAAATCCATGGATTTGAGGTGTTATGGGGTGATGTCATCATGGAGTTCTTATGAACTTCAATATTCGGCTCATTCCACCAATAACAACTTAGATCTGAAGGATTTCCACATGAATAAACAATGATTTTGCATAGATCTAAACATTTTCAAAGTGGAAAGGATTGAAAGATGGTTTTCCAACTTTTTTTCAACTCATTTACACTCAATGCACTCAAAACCGGTAGAACCGGAGCTCGTTCTGATCTTCTACTCTTCCTTAGTGATGAGTTGGTTCGAGATCTGGTTATTATTAGGAAGACAACCGATTTCGGGTTAAACAAGAACACCCGTCACAAACAAGTAAACTGATCGGATTTGGGTGATTCCTGTTCGATCGGATGACTTGGGACTTGACGAGGTTCTGTTGTTTAGTACGTTGTCAAACCATCTCGAACAAACCGCAAACTTTCAAAATAACCAAGTTCAAAACGATTGGATTCGTTGGGATGGATTGCCGTCCGATCAGATTGCCATCCGATCGGATTGCACTTAAGCTTCCAACATTTAAACATTTTCAACTTCCAAGGACAATAGTTTCCAATGGATTGCTATCCGATCGGATTGCCATCCGATCGAGTAGCCATCCTGCTGTGAACTTGTTCTCAACTGAGAAGTCTCGCCAATCGGATCGCCATCCGATCGAAGGACCGTTCGATCGACGACCTGAAGGGTAGAGATACTTCTCTGGTTTCACAATGCTACAACGAAAACTTCAAAGACATCATACACAAACACATCATTACCAAACGAATGTCAATCCGACCGAATGGCCATCCGATCGGATGACCATCCGAACGGATAGACATCCGAATCGAATGACCATTCGACACTTGGTCCCTTTTCACCGTTTTACGCACCGCTCTTCACTTATGCTATCGTTAACTGTTCAGGCTAATCATTCTAGCGCTCCCTTCAATCCATTACCATCGATGTGAGTATACTCGATCCCTTTTTTGCTTTATGCACTTTTGGGTGTTACATACATTACATATTCTAAATCACAATCGAACACACAACGCAAACACTATTTATACGCTGACCGTTATTGAATGTTACTTGTTACTCGATGAATGCTTGTTTGTTATGTTAACACAGTGATTGTTGCCTGACGCCTTAGCAACGATAGTACTATTTGTTTGGACTCAGTACCTGTCGTGGACAGGGGTTGTTAAGGTTACCTCTCACATGTCATAGTGGTGATATGTGTTGCGCATTCTACAACTAGCAGTCTAGTATATGCATATTTCATTGTCGATAACTTACATGCTTCACATTATACGTAGTATATGCTGGTTTTTCGTAAACGCTTTCGAACTCTATTATTACTATCAAACTTGTATGCTCACCTTTACACTATGTGTATTGACCTCTATTTTAACGTATATGACAGGTGCTTAGGATGTTTGCCCGTTATCTGCTGGAATCGAGCTAGGATGGGGTCTAGAAACAAACAAACAATTTATTTATTTATGAGTTGTCGAAACAGCCTTTATTTGTCTTTGAGATAACTATGTCTGTAATAACTGATATGCTTGATGGGTTATGGTATGGGACATAATATTAATTATCCGGTAATTTAGTTGTTATGGAATTTCTCTTGGACAATCTGTTTCGCTCAGTGCCGCGCCCCGATGTTTCCGTCATCGGTTGGGGTGTGACAGATTGGTATCAGAGCCATAACTATAGGGAATTAGGCAAGACTCGACCTAGTCCGGGCCGATGTCTTAGAAACGACCTAGTCAATAGTCTAAGTACCAACAGACCGACTTGTGCATACCTGGTATGGGTTTTGTACGAGCTTACTCGTTGTTTCTCGCTCACACTCGCTGTACATTACACTTTTGCGTGAACATCGCATACTACCGCTTTGCGCAAGATCAGCCTTTCCTAAGGCTGGACACACACATAAACGAATGATCTGGTTAAGATTAGGTGCAAAAACCGCAAACTCTCGACCGAATCACTCGTTCGACTCGCTTCTTTTACTATAAACAAGAGAATTTGCTTTAAATTAGGAGTGAAATCCATACTTTGACATAAATCTCCTTACCTACCTCGTGATTTTCATCACATAAACAGGGATGTAGTCGCTAAGTTAGGGGTGAAACCCGAACCTTGATGACACGTTCTACTCTTTAATGTGGTTTTACAAAACTCTCACCAAAGTCTCGACGGACTCCAATGACTTGGGTCACACTATAACTCGAAGGATGCGTGCCGATCGCTTAAATTGAAGCGAGAGCACAGTCTAAAGGGCCTTAGTGTGCAATTATGAGCCCTTGTGAATAGTCAAACCACATTGGGTAGTCGATGTCTACACACACCCGAGACAATCTATCCTCGATTTCTGTATTTGATTATGTGATTGATCGCTTTTATGATCGATTTTATGTGATTTATATGGTGGTACTGATAATTTGATTTCGCGCTTTTCACTCCGCCCGACACACACAACTCACTAAGTAACAAATCGCTTGTGTTATTCGCAATCGCTACTCGCTAATCGCAATCGCTATATTAAATCGCAATACGCTGCTGTGAAGGATAGGTGAATACATGCAAAATATGTGTTTGAGTTAGCTTATGCGCTTATGTGCTCATGTGCTTGTGTGTTATGTGCTTATGTGATTCTGTGATTTTGTGCCTACGTGAATTTTGTGAATGACTGTGTTCCTGAGCTTTATGCTGAATCGCTTAGACTATACTAGGATTAATCGAAATTGAGTTTGAGTCCCGTGAGGATGTCTGTTGCAGAAAATGTCGTCATTTGGATCGCAACACTCCCGAGCTGGTAGGCATAATCACGCTGACAAGCGATCGCCTCTCTCGTCGCTAAGCAAATGGCGAAAGTCATCCCACAAATCATCAGTGAGTTCAATGAGAACGCTAGCAAGTCCTCGGAAGAGTCCAGGACCGATACTCCTAAGTCCACTTTTAGCTTCAAGCAGTTCAAAGCCTACAGACCAAGAGAGTTTACCGGTGAAGATGGTCCTACGACCATGTTTCAATGATTTGATTCTATCGAAGTCACCCTGCGCCAGAGTGACTGTCAAGAAAACCTGCGCACCGTCAATGCTACTGGTGTCTTCCAATCCTACGCTCTTAATTGGTGGACTGCCGAGAGGAACAAACGAGGAAATGATGCAGCTTTCGGATTGTCTTGGGATGAGTTGAAGAACATAATGATGCAAGAGTTCTGTCCTCCCCATGAACTCCAAAAGCTTGAGGATGAATTCTGGCACATAAAGCAGGATGCTGGAGATAACGCTGGTTTGACTGCTCGCTTCAAGCAGTTGAGTATTATTTGTCCCGGTCAGGTTACTACCCCGGACATTACAATCAAGAAGTATATCCGTGCTCTGCCGGATTGCATCACAGATTTTGTTCAGGCTGCAAAGACGACAACAATCGAGGAAACCTACCTGCTCGCCGCGGAGATCAACGATAAGCGAGTCAGGGCTGGTTATTTCGACAAAGCCTCCAAGAGTCTACACCAAGTCACCGCTACTGCAACCGCTGAAACCACCGCCGCAACGCAACCTTCAAAGCTCTCACGTCGCAAGAGGAAGAACAACACCAGTTCCAGCAACAAGAACTGTGCAGTTACCGCTGCCCCGCTCCAAACAGTACCTGGCCAACTGCAACCCTCAACACCGCCAAGTAGCGGCGCCTGTGGCCAATGCACAACCAGCAAAGCGTGCATACACTGGATCACATCCGCTCTGCCCTACTTGTACCCATCATCACCCGATTGGTGTCGCATGCCGGTTCTGTGTTCATTGCAACATGTACGGCCACTTCACAGCAAACTGCTGTACTGGTCCACGTCAAACTCCAGCTCCAGCTCCAGCTCAAGGTCAAGCTCCTACACCACAAGCTCTGCTCCCTGCCCCTCAAGGCCATCAAACAGCTCCTGCACCTGCAGCTAATGTAAGGACCTACACGAGGATGTCCTAAAGCACTCCGTAAGTACAAACCGGACCCCTAAAATCCTAAATTCCTTGAAAAACCAAGAAATTCAAATTTTCGAATCGCTCACGGGCCGCGTAAGAGTTAACCCAAGCTTACGCGGGGCGCGACAGCAAGGAAAATCTCTAGATAAGCTTCAGGACACGTGTCGTCCACGTGTCACGACCACGCCATGACTCAGCAACCCTCAAACCGCCCTACCATCTCTCGCGGGCCGCGTAGAACTCAAAAATCAGCTTATAAATGGAGGCCGATGGTTCCATTTCAATTTGCTCCATTCTTTTCTTTCTCTCTAGACGAATAATGCTATAATACTCCGGTATTATACCCCCTAAACCCAAAACTCTGCTCGTTATTAGGGTAATAACTCTAATCACTAGTATGATACTTTATCCGATCGATTAAAACCGATCCAATAGTTGTTTAAGTGCTGCCAATATCTGGCTATACTTTGTCATTCGTTGTGAGTGTTTCGATCTCGTGATTATCGTTAAAGTTGAATTGAGTTAATACGCTAATACGAGTTCCATTATATCTAGAAATTTGAATACGTAACCAGGGAGCTGTTAAGCTAAAATACTTAGCGATTAAGTAAACTTAATAGTTAAGTAAACTTAATAGTTAAGGAAACTTAATAATTATGTAAAACTTAGCAATTAAGGAAACTTAGCAGTTAAGCAAGCTAAGTAAGTTATAATAAGCTAAGTAAGTTACTTAATTAAACTGTTAAGTAAGTTACGTCAGTTAAGCAAGATTAATTAAGCTAATTAAGATTAATTAATCAGTTAAGCAAGATTAATTAAGTTAAGTAAGATTAATTAATCAGTTAAGCAAGATTAATTAATCAGCTAAGTAAGATTAATTAACTAAGTAGATATACATGAAAATAGGTATATATGGGGTAGGTATTATCTAAGGAAAGTTTTATCTAGGGAAGGTTTTATCTAGGGAAGGTTCAACTGAGGAAGATAACACCTAGGGAAATTTTATATAGGGGTAAGACTTATCCTCTTAGCTATAAATAGGAAGCTTATGATTCATTTTCCTTTGCTCATTCCTTCTATTCTTCTCTTTATATGTTGGTGTTCTAACCAATAATCACCGATGCGATATTCTGTCCGATCGATTCAGGAACCAACTAACGAATGCCAAAGTGCTATACTTTGTGAATTTCGTTAAGATTCAGAAACGAATGCCAAAGTGCTATACTTTGTGAATTTCGTTAAGATTCTGAAACGAATGCCAAAGTGCTGTCTAAACAAGACTATACTTTGTGAATTTCGTTAAGGTTCTGATCTCGTGACCATCGTTAGGTTTGATATGGTTTTACACTAAAACGTATTCCACTCTGTTAAACTATATGTTTAACTATCAGAAAACTCCAATCTATAAACTTACTACCAAACAAAATATTTAATCATCAGAAGATTCAGAACTCTAAAGAAAGTAGATGCTTAGTTATCAAAAGGCATAGAATCAGACGACTTGTTAATCAAGACTGCATGCTAACAAGGTGAGTCATTCTCTTTTTATCAACAATGTTTTACAATACTCCAGTTATTTTCAAAAGTTATAGTTACAGGGATTAAGTCGTGGTTATCTTGAATCACTGGCAAGTGGGGTATTGTGCACATTACGAATTTCTCACGGTTAGGTTCACCAACCTAACAGTGATAATCATCACTACTTGGGTGAAAGGACGCAATAGTGGTATAACCATCGTCACTAGGGTGTGACACGGCGCCAGATAAAAATAAGATAGTAGCCATTGTAATCGCTCTTATGCTGTAATATATAACAATGTGTCATTTTTGTATAAACTGAATGAACTCACCAGTATTTCCTGCTGAAAAAACCTTTTTTAAAACGCGTTTCAGGTAATTACAGTAGATCGGAATAGGAGTTGGATACGGCACCAACAAGGCTTACTGAAGTGGCTTATTTTATCAAATAAATTAAATTAAATTAAATGTTGTTTTATGTATTCGGGTTTATCCCAATACTAAAGCTACCTTTGTAAAACATGGGTTTATTCCCATCTGTTTAATAAATAAAATCCGGTGTTTCAAAACTCTGATATTTTTCCTAACTCAAGGTCCTGATGAAATTTTCCGTTGTAATACTTTTCAAAATAACCACCGGTACCACCTGGCTGGTTCGCGGCTCCCGATTTCGTCCAGAGCGGGGTCGGGGGTCGTGACAGCTAACGCTCCAGCTTGCTTTACGTGTGGTGATCCCAACCACTTTGCAAACATGTGCCCCAACAGGGCAGTGAAGCAAGAGCCCCAGCACCAGCCGCAACAACAACAACAGCAGCAACAGCAGCAGCAAGCAGCCCGCGGGCGCGTCTTCAACATGAACGCCCGCCAGGCTCAGGCAGACAACAACGTGGTTAATGGTACGTTTCTTGTGAATGGTATATATGCTTCGTGTTTGTTTGATACTGGAGCCGATAACTGTTTTGTGTCGTTCGAATTCGAGAAGCTCCTAAATCGTAAGTGCGTTAACCTCCCATCAACCTTCGACGTAGAAGTTGCCACTGGAAGAACCGTCATTGTCAATTCTGTTCTACGTGACTGTACTCTCAATTTAAACAGGCATGTTTTCCTGATTAATCTCATCCCGGTGCAACTCGGTAGCTTCGATGTCATAGTAGGTATGGATTTCCTTTGGGAAAACCATGCTGAAATTGTTTGCTTCGATAAAATGATTCATTTCTCCCTCGCGAATGGTGATCAATTGTGTGTTTATGGCGAAGTCACTCCGAAGAAGTTACAACTCATGTCATGTGTCTAAGCAAGCAAGTATCTCCGCAAGGAATACCAAGCTTTCTTGGCACGCATTGTAGCAGCAGAGAAAGAGGAAGTTAAGGAGGTAGACCAGGTCCCCGTTGTTCGTGAATTTCCTAACATATTTCCTAACGATCTACCTGGGTTACCACCCACTCGTGATATCGATTTCCGAATCGACCTCATTCCTGGAGCAAATCCTGTTGCTAAAGCGCCTTATCGTCTCGCTCCTTCTGAAATGCGCGAACTCTTGAGTCAGCTCCAGGAACTTCTTGATAAAGGCTTCATTCGCCCTAGCACCTCTCCGTGGGGCGCGCCTGTCCTTTTCATCAAAAAGAAGGATGGATCGTTCCGGATGTGCATCGACTACAGGGAATTGAATAAGCTCACTATCAAAAATCGATATCCCTTGCCTCGAATCGATGATTTGTTTGATCAGTTAAAAGGTGCTACGTGTTTCTCGAAGATCGATCTATGCTCAGGCTATCACCAACTACGTATTCAAGAGGAAGATATACCCAAAACAGCTTTTCGAACCCACTATGGTTATTACGAGTTCGTTGTCATGCCTTTTGGTTTGACTAACGCCCCTGCAGTCTTTATAGACCTAATGAATCGAGTGTGCAAACCCTTTCTTGACCGCTTCGTAATCATGTTCATCAACGATATCCTGATCTATTCTAAGTCAAAATCCGAATACTCACAGCATCTACGTTTGGTTCTTGAGCTACTCCAGGGAAACCGTCTCTACGCCAAGTTCTCCAAGTGTGAATTTTGGTTGGAGGAGGTCAAATTCTTGGGTCACATTGTCAATAGTCAAGGTATTCACATCGATCCTGCGAAGATCGAAGCTGTTAAGAGTTGGTTACACCCAAGAACACGTCTGAAGTTCGTTCTTTTCTCGGACTGGCAGGCTATTATCGCCGCTTTATCAAAGGTTTCTCTAAGATCGTTGTGCCGCTAACCTCTCTTACGCATAAGGACAAACCTTTTGTTTGGGGAACAAAATAAGAGGAAGCCTTTCAAACTCTCAAAGCTATGCTTTGCAATGCTCCCGTGCTCTCACTGCCCGACGAAAACGACAATTTTGTAGTCTACTGCGATGCCTCCAACCTTGGTCTTGGTTGTGTTCTCATGCAACGAGATAAGGTTATCGCGTACGCTTCTCGATAGCTCAAGATCCACGAGAAGAACTATACCACACACGACCTCGAGCTTGGAGCAGTTGTTTTTGTGTTAAAGATCTGGCGACACTACCTTTATGGTACTAAGTGTACAATCTTCACCGATCATAGGAGCCTACAACACATCTTTGACCAGAAGGAACTGAACATGCGTCAGAGCTGGTGGGTAGAACTCCTCAACGATTATGACTGTGAGATCGTTACCATCCAGGAAAAGCAAACGTCGTCGCCGATGCTCTCAGCCGACGAAGCTATTTGCATAGCGCTCGTAATATCCAAGCCCAGCATAATCTCAAAACTCTGATACGCGACGCTTAACATGCTTGTTTCACCGAACGAACCTTGAAGATGGAAAGAATTCTAAACGATGGCGCCCAACTCGAGAACAAATCGAACGGTATCTTTCATTATCTAGACCGAATTTGGATTCCCAAATGTACTAATTTACGACAAATCCTGCTAGGCGAAGCTCACAAATCTCGGTATTCTATTCACCCCGGTGCCGATAAAATGTACCAGGACATGCGCTACAAGTACTGGTGGCCGGACATGAAGAAGGATATCGCTCTCTATGTCTCGAAGTGCCTGACTTGTTCCAAGGTCAAGGCCGAACAGCAAAGACCCTCTGGCTTACTCGTACAACCCAAGATCCCTATGTGGAAATGGGAGAGTATAGCTATGGACTTTATAACGAAACTTTCACGCACACCATCAGGTCACGACAGCATCTGGGTTATCCTTGACCGTCTCACCAAGTTCGCTCACTTTCTACCAATACGGGAAGACTATAAGGTAGAACGATTAGCCCGAATCTACACCAACGAGGTTATCTGTCGACACGGGATGCCTCGTGACATCATCTCTGATCGTGATGGTCGGTTTACCTCACGTCTTTGGGAAACGTTTCAATCTGCTCTCGGTACTACGCTTAATCTAAGTACCGCATTCCATCCCCATACCGACGGTCAGACTGAAAGAATGATTCATACTCTTGAAGACATGCTTAGCTCGTGTGTCATAGATTTCGGTGGTAATTGGCACTCGCACTTACCTTTGGTCGAATTCTTGTACAATAACAGTTATCACTCTAGCATCCATATGGCGCCATTTGAGGCATTATATGGAAGAAAATGTCGATCGCCTATTGTATGGCACGAGATCAGAGACGCGCAAATTACCGGTCCAAAGCTGTTGCAAGAAACGATTGACAAAATCCTCCAAATTCGAGATAACCTGCTGAAAGCTCGGAGCCGACATAAAAGTTACACCGATAGTCACAGCAAGCCCCTTGAATTTGAGGTTGGTGATCACGTACTCCTAAAGGTTGCACCTTGGAAGGGGGTGATCAGATTCGGCAAGAAAGGAAAGCTCGCGCCTCGATATGTTGGACCCTTTAAAATTCTAGAAAGGATTGCCAAAGTGGCCTACAAACTCGAACTACCGGAAGATATGAGTAATGTCCACCCGACTTTCCACATTTCGAACCTCTGAAAGTGTTTAGCCGACCAGGAATTACATGCCCCCCTCGAGGATTTACAAGTGGATGAAACATTACACTTCGTGGAAAAGCCTGTCGAGATCATGGGACGAGAAACCAAGGTACTCAGACGCTCACGCATTCCCATCGTGAAGATTCGCTGGGAAGGCAAACGCGGCGCCGAGTTTACCTGGGAACTCGAAAGTGACATGAAGGCGAAGTACCCGCAACTGTTTGTTACGCCTACTTCTTAAATTTCGGGACGAAATTTCCTAAAGTAGGGGAGGCTGTAACAACCCGCTTTTTGGAAAGTCAAGGTACAAGTCAAAGTCAAAGTCAAAGGAAGAAAAGATTGCTAATTGCGATCTGTCACTCCTTGCTTAACTGTTGATTGTACGTTAATGACTTGTAATCGAATCTTTTATTTTAATCGCTTTAGTTGTATTATGTGGAGTATCTATTAATAATGGAGGTTTAATTACATGTTTAATCGGTAATCGAATTATCACTAAGCGCTATCGCATTTCTAATTATGTGTTCTGGATATTGTTTTACGTGTGTGTGCTTTTGTGTGTTACTTGTGCATGCTATGTTTATGTCGAGGTGTTTAATCGCAATCGCAAACGCAATTCTATCGCATCGCAATCTAATCGCAAACGCTAAACGCAAGTTATGTATAGTGATTGTATCTTAGATATAGTAGTTAAGTTATTTGTGTGACTATTGGGTAATACTATTGCATCGCTCACTCGAATCGCATCACAACGCTCAACACGCGAATCGTAAAAGACAAACTCGACACGCCGGACACCTAGATCGGATGGCAATCCGATCACCAATCCGACACTTCAGTACTTTCCCTTTTTGGAAACCCTACAAATACCCTCCTGTCACATCATTAGCCCTCCCACTCGACCAGCTCGTTCCAAGCCTTCTTTCTCTCGAGTCCTCGCGATTCTTGTAAGTTTCAACTCAAATCTTGTACTTCTATGATCTACACGCACTTCTTCATCATTTTCACCTTCGAATCTCAACTTTTAACCGTGAAATCCATGGATCTGAGGTGTTCTGGGGTGATGTCATCATGGAGTTCTTATGAACTTCAAGATTCGGCTCATTCCACCAATAACAACTTAGATCTGAAGGATTTCCACATGAATAAACAATGATTTTGCATAGATCTAAACATTTTCAACGTGGAAAGGATTGAAAGATGGTATTCCAACTTTCTTTCAATTATTTTACACTCAATGCACTCAAAACCGGTAGAATCGGAGCTCGTTCTGATCTTCTACTCTTCCTTAGTGATGAGTTGGTTCGAGATCTGGTTTTTATTAGGGAGACAACCGATTTTGGGTTAAACAAGAACACCCGTCACAAACCAGTAAACTGATCGGATTTGGGTGATTCCTGTTCGATCGGACGACTTCGGACTTGACGAGGTTCTGTTGTTTAGTACGTTGTCAAACCGTCTCGAACAAACCGCAAACTTTCAAAATAATCAAGTTCAAAATGATTGGATTCGTTGGGACGGATTGTCGTCTGATCGGATTGCCATCCGATCGAACTACAATCCGATCAGATTGCACTTGAGCTTCCAACACTTAAATATTTTCAACTTCCAAGGACAACAATTTCGAACGGATAGCTATCCGATCAGATTGCCATCCGATCGAGTAACCATCCTACTGTGAACTTGTTCTCAACCGAGAAGTCTCGCCAATCGGATCGCCATCCGATCGAACGATCGTTCGATCGACGACCTGAAGGGTAGAGATACTTCTCTGTTTTCAAAATGCTACAACGAAAACTTCAAAGCCATCATACACAAACACATCCTTACCAAACGAATGTCAATCCGACCGAATGGCCATCCAATCGGATTACCATTCGACACTTGGTCCCTTTTCACCGTTTTACGCACCGCTCTTCGCTTATGCTATCGTTAACTGTTCAGGCTAATCATTCTAGCGTTCCCTTCAATTCATTACCATCACTGTGAGTATACTCGATCCCTTTTTGCTTTATGCAGTTTTGGGTGTTACATACGTTACATATTCTAAATCACAATCGAACACACAACGCAAACACTATTTATACACTGACTGTTATTGCATGTTACTTGTTACTCGATGAATGCTTGTTTGTTATGTTAACACAGTGATTGTTGCCTGACGCCTTAGCAACGATAGTACTATTTGTTTGGATTCAACACCTATCTTGGACAGGGGTTGTTAAGGTTACGTCTCACATGTCACAGTGGTGATATGTGTTGTGCATTCTACAACTCGCAGTCTAGTCTGTGCATATTTAATTGTTGATAACTTACATGCTTCACATTATACGTAGTACATGCTGGTTTTGCGTAAACGCTTTCGAACTCTACTATTACTATCAAACTTGTATGCTCACCTTTACACTATGTGTATTGACCTCTATTTTAACGTATGTGACAAGTGCTTAGGATGTTTGCTTGTTATCTGCTGGAATCGAGCATGTTCGAAAAACTTCGAAGTATACCCTCGGCAATTAACATCCACCATTCGGTGGCTCAGGAATTTGTTCGCCATCTGCTCTTTTTCATATTCTGGGCAGAATTTTCTTTCCACCAGACGCTTAAACTCCTCCCAACTCATGGCATAGGCCATGTCACTTCCCTTAGCTTGTAATACCGTATTCCACCATTCTAATGCTTCCTCCTTAAAAAGGTGAGAAGCATACATGACTTTATCCTCTTCGGCACATTTACTTATTTTGATCACTGCCTCGGTTTTCTCTAACCAACACAGCGCCGCAATCGACCCTTCTTTGCCTACGAACTCAACATATTTACAGGCAAGGAATTCCTTGTAAGTGCAACCAGGCGTTGCAGCTTTCATTCTTTTTAGAATTGGGGCTTGAGGTACATCATTATTATTATTATTATTATTATTATTATTATTATTATTATTATTAATGTTACCGCCTCCATTTACACTATTACTGAAGTCGTCTTCATGAGTACATTTGCTAGGAATAATTTGTTGAGGTTCAACTAGATTTCGAGCAACAGCAAGGATTGCTGGAATAGCATTGGCTATTCCTTGAGCAACGATATTCTCGATATCTTACCTATTTAGGAATTGATCTTCATGGTTTTGTTCAGATTGGTTAACTTCATTAACGGGTTCATTACCAGCGTGTTCCATCTGGTAATTAATATATATAAATGATTAGCAGAAAATAATTAACAACCAAACATAACAAATCAGTCGCACATAATAACATCAACATGTATAGCCAAAATTGTCGATTTTTCGACGTTCGATATTTTGTATATTATAATAGGCATCCGTACACACAAGTTATCTTACAAAAGTTTTATTTTTAAGTTATTTCACATAATTATATTTTTTATTATTATATTATTATTAAACACACGTTCCCACAACCACACAACCACAGTCAGCTGGCATTTCAGAAACGACGCTCCCTCTCGTCGTACTTCCAAGATATCCTCTCCCCTACTTCACGGATTCTATTTCCTGCGTCCACTAGCTCCTCGCCATAGTGGCGGAGTTCTGCCAAGTTTTCGGAGCTCATAGGTGGGTGTAGTGGAGACTCAGGATCAAATTGGGGGAAAAAGGTATTAGGGTTATTTAGGAGATTTTGAAACTGCCAGTCGGTGGTCCACCACTTTTCTAATTCTGTTGGTAGAGGTTGGGAGTGGATAATAGGATCTGGGATATCAGGCTCTAGATCAACTGGAAGTTGTGCTTCCGCTGGGTAATTAAAGCGGTTTTCACCGGCAGGTCCGATGAGATCACTAAGTGCCAGTTTATGATCCAGCTCCTCCCAAGATGACATTTCCTGGTCTTGCCTGGAACTTTCTCCGATCTCTATTCCCTTGAATTTATCTTTGGGATCCTCCGTCTTTATAACTTTCCGTGTCGCTGGTTTCTTCCTGCGCACACGCCTCCAGCCCACTAATCTCCTTCTCTTTTTCGGTTTGGGTATCTCCGGAGGTTGGGCTTGAAATTCCATAGGTTCATCAGTGTTGACGCAATAACCGGTAACGTCTCTGGAAACTTCCACATTAACAGAATAGAGATTGAGATTCTGAAGAGCTTCAGACAACTCATTCATGATGTTTAGCAGATATGAAGAAACACACAAAATTCTAAGTTAAAATTTGGTAAATTAAATTCTCACAAAATCACAGAATGGTAATAAGAAAAGTTAAATATTAATTATAAATATCTAATTCAATTATACAAACAAACTGATTAAAACGAATTATTGCGAATTTTATATATATATTACAATTTACAACTGAAATTCAGAATATACTAGTGGTTATGCATCCGTGAATTATTCTAGTCTAGCTAGGTTATAGGAGTATTCAACATGCGTTTATGTAAAGTTTATTCTGTTTCTTTCTTCTACTAGGTTGTTATCTAATGGGTGAAGTTCTTTTAAAGTTTCTGGCTCGTAGGTGGCATAGGTGCTGGTACTGATTCAACTATAAGTTAACATTTACTGCTGCAGTGGCTAACATGTAGATATTTTCCCATTGTTCGTCTAATTCATCTTCCCATGGTGGGTTATTACCTGTTTCCTGAGTCTCCTTATTAAGTATCACTCCTTTTGTTTGTGACTTCTCTATTTTCTCTTGACTTTTTCTAATAATCCAACTTCTTTTCTTAATGGTAAGTGGTTTCTCAAACTGTGCCTAACGAACAAATATTCCTTCCTCAGTATTTGCTGAGTATCTTGAGGAATTTGATTGGAATGAGGTTCCCTTATCTTTTGGTGAACTATCTAATTGACGATAGATGTCCGAAATTCTTTGCTTACCCATACTATAAACTAACAAATAGTCAAATAACATAAAAACACATAATCACAAAATGAAAATCAGAAAATTAAGTATTTCTAAATACTTAATTGGCTTAAATCAGTGGCTCTGATACCACCTTTTTCTGTCACGGCTCCCGGCCCGGTTTGACCCGGTCCAGAAGCCGCGGGACAGAAACCCCGTGGTATTTATTTAATTTGGCAGCGGAATTATTAACAGGATCGTTTAAAACTTTGAAAATGCCCGATTATTTTATTTCATAATTAGAGACAAACCCCGTAATTTACAATAAGGAAATTTCACTGGGAAACCACTATTTTACAAAAACATGTTTCCTTATTTTTAATAAGCCACTACTTCAAGCTTGTAGTGCTACACTGCACTTTTTCCTAGATCACAGCAGATCACCTGAAACATGTTTTAAAAAAAAGTTTTATCAGCAGGGAAATACTGGCGAGTCATTCAAGTTGCACAAAACGACACATTGCTATAATATACAGTATTAAGGGTGATTACATTGTTTTTATCAACCAATTACCCCAAATCGGTATTTGTCACTCGAAAGTATCTGTGACTATGGTCAGATCACCCATTGGCTAACTCGTTGTCCAATGGTGACGGGAAACAAGTAATGTATACAAAACCCCACATACCGGCAGTAATTGAAGATTACAAAGACTTAATCCCTGTAATTATAACTTTGAAATAAATAGGGTTTTGGAAAGCAATTTGATAAAAAGAGAATGACTCACATTGCAGATTTAAACGGGCAGATTTTAGCCTACTGATTAGCCTTGTAACCTAATTTAAATAACAATGCACACGAACTAGGTCAGTAACTAATACAGCATTTACAATAACTCACGAGATTAAAATCCTCACAACGAATGACAAAGTGCAATACTTAAACATCCATCGAATTCATGACGAATGACAAAGTATAGCCCTAATGTGGGCAGCACTTAAACATCCGTTGGATTGATTTCAATCGATCGGACATTGAATCGTAGCAGCGATCGAGTTAATACCCTGTATCGTAGCAGCGTCTTAATACCCTAAATTTTCGAATTTGAGCAGTATAACTTCGTTTTTGACTGAAATCTCGAGCACATGTGAACTCCTCATGGCCTAGCAATTTATAGGAAAAATTTGAGTCTTACGCGGCCCGCGTAAGCCTTAACAGGCTCTTACGCGGCCCGCGAGAGCCAGCTATTCGTAGACTAGGGCTAGCGTGTCATCGGTAGACCTGCCACGTGTGCGCCACGTGGCCGGGAACGCTTATCCGGTCAAAGTTGAGTTGACGCGGCCCGCGTAAACTCCTCTTATAGTTTACGCGGCCCGTGTGAAACCCATTTTTCTTGATTTCTTGGTTTTTCATGCACGTTAGGGTTTCAGGGGTCCGGGTTTTCACTTACGGGTCGTTTTGGGACATTTTTTACAAGTCCTTACATCCTCCCCACCTTATTTAAAATCTCGTCTTCGAGATTTACTGAAATAAGTGAGGATACTTTCGCTTCATCTCCGATTCCAGCTCCCAAGTGTATTCAGGTCCTCTCTTTGAATCCCACTTGACTTTGACCAGCACTAGTCGCTTGTGCTTGAGAAACTTGACCTTTCTGTCTTCTATTTACAGTGGCTTCTAAACAAATTTTAACTTTTCATTTACCTCTATATCTTTAAGAGGCATTACCAGGGATTCGTCAGATAAACATTTCTTGAGGTTGGATACATGAAATACGTCATGTACCCCAGCTAACTCTTCTGGTAATTGTAAGCGATAGGAAACTGGTCCTATTTGTTGGATTATTGAGAATGGTCCTACGTACCTTGGACTTAGCTTTCCCTTCTTTCCAAATCGAACTACTCCTTTCTAGGGAGAAACTTTTAAGAGTACCTTGTCTCCGACTTGAAATTCCAGTGGCTTGCGTCGATTATCAGCATAGCTCTTCTGACGATCTCGAGCCGTTTTCAGTCTTTCCTTGATTTGAGTGATCTTGTTGGTGGTCTCTTGCACGATTTCAGGACCTGATAATTGACTTTCTCCTATTTCTGCCCAACAAACTGGAGTTCTACACTTCCGTCCATATAGTGCTTCGAACGGGGCAGCTTCGATGCTTGCATGATAACTATTGTTATAGGAGAATTCAATTAAGGGTAGGTGGTCATCCCAATTTCCACCAAAATCTATCACACATTCCCTAAGCATGTCCTCCAGGGTTTGGATCGTCCTTTCACTTTGTCCGTCTGTTTGAGGATGGTATGCAGTGCTTAAATTTAGTCGGGTTCCCATTGCTTCTTGGAAACTTGTCCAGAAACGGGAAGTGAAACGACTATCCCTATCCGATACAATGGAGAGTGGGACTCCATGTAAGGATACTACCTCGTCTACGTACAATTTGGCTAACCTTTCCATGCTAAAGGTTTCTTTCATGGATAGAAAATGAGCTGATTTAGTTAATCGATCCACAATTACCCATATCGCGTCATTACCTTTTCTGGTTTTGGGTAACTTAGTAACAAAGTCTATTGTTATGAGCTCCCATTTCCATATAGGCATTTCTAATTGTTGGAGTAATCCTGAAGGTTTCTAGTGTTCTGCCTTAACTTGTGAACAAGTTAGACACTTAGAAACATATCTAGCTATGTCCTTTTTCATTCCTATCCACCAGAAGTTATTTCTTAAATCTTGGTACATCTTATTGTTACCGGGATGTATGGTATACCTAGATTTATGGGCTTCCTCTAAAATCTTATTTCTTAAATTTCCTTGCTTAGGTACCCACATCCTTCTCTTATGGAATCTCCAAATTCCATCACTTCCCTGTTCCAATTCTTTTATTCTTCCTTTCATTCCTTCAGCATCATCCTTGATTGCTGTTTCCTGAATATTCTTCAGTTGTGCCATTAAGTATAATTGTAAACTTAATCTAAGAGCACGAACTCATCGTTGTTTCTCATGATACTTACGACTTAAAGCATCAGCAACTACGTTTGCTTTTCCTTCGTGATATTGAATATCACAGTCGTAGTCACTTAAGATTTCCATCCATCTCCTTTGCCTCATGTTCAATTCTTTTTGCCCAAATATGTATCTTAAGCTTTTATGGTCTGTATAGACAGTAAACTTACTTCCATACAAATAGTGTCTCCAAATTTTAAGGGCAAATATTATTGCTCCTAATTCTAAGTCATGAGTCGTATAATTTTCTTCGTGCTTTTTCAATTGCCTTGAGGCATACGCAATTACCTTCTTGCGTTGCATTAGCACACATCCTAATCCTAGCTTAGAAGCATCGCAGTAAACTTCAAAATCCTCTGTTCCTTCTGGCAAAGCTAGTATTGGGGCGTTTGTTAACTTTTGCTTTAAAACCTTAAAAGCTTCTTCTTGCCTAGGTCCCCATTCAAATTTAACTGCTTTACAGGTTAGCTTAGTTAATGGCACAACTATTTTAGAAAAAATCCTTAATGAATCGTCTATAGTATCCAGCTAACCCTAGGAAACTTCTAATTTCCATAGCTGACTGCGGGACCTTCCACTTGGTTATCGCTTCTATCTTTGAGGGATCGACATGAATACCTTCGTGATTCACCATGTGACTTAAAAATTGTACCTCTTGCTGCCAAAATTCACACTTTAAGAATTTGGCGTAAAGCTTCTCTTTTCTTAACAAAGTTAATGCAGGTGCTGACAGTGCTCATCCTGACTTTTGGAATAAATGAGTATATCGTCGATGAAGACAATTACAAATTTATCCAAATACGGTTTACAGATTCTATTCATCATGTCCATGAATGCTGCAGGAGCATTTGTTAGTCCAAAGGGCATGACTGTAAACTCGTAATGACCATACCTAGTTCTGAAAGCAGTTTTAGGTATGTCTTCTTCTTGTACCTTCAATTGATGATATCCGGAGCATAAATCTATCTTAGAAAAATATCTAGCTCCTAGAAGTTGATCGAAAAGATCATCAATCCTAGGCAAGGGGTATCGATTCTTGATTGTAACTTTGTTTAGTTCCCTATAATCGATACACATTCGCATCGAACCATCTTTCTTCTTTACGAACAACACTGGTGCTCCCCAAGGGGATGAACTAGGTTATATAAATCCTTTGCTTAATAATTCATCTAACTGCTTTTTCAATTCTAACATTTCGGTGGGTGCTAACTGATAAGGTGCCTTGGCTATTGGTGTAGTTCCAGGAATTAGATGAATTCTAAATTCTACTTCCCTATCGGGTGGTAATCCAGGTAGTTCTTCTGGGAATACATCCGGGTATTCTGATACTACTGGAATATCTTTAAGTTCCTTACCCTTAGTGTTAATGATTACCAAAATCATATATACTATTTCTTGTTTTCTTGAATAACTGGCCAACTTCATTACTGAAATGAATTTCAGTGGTTTTAGTGGCTTATCTCCTATAATTACCACTAATTCTCCTGTAGGTGTATGAATTTCTATGGAATTTTTATCACAAAGAATTCGAGCATGGTTGGCTACTAACGAATCCATTCCTAACACAACATCAAATTCGGCTAAATTCATAGGTAATAGGTTTGCAGAAAATTTATGGCCTAAGAGTTCTATTTTTCCTTCTCGCAAAACCTTATCTATGTTAACAGAATTTCCATCTGCCGTTTCTACCGTAAAAATTTGTCTAAGGTTGGTTAAGGGTAGGTTAAGAGCTTGGCAGCATGAAGTATTTATAAAACTTTGGTTTGCATCAGAGTCAAATAATACTTTTGCATAAACGGCATGAACTAGGAACGTGCCAGCTACTACGTCAGGGATTAGTTCTGCTTCCTGAGTAGTCAACTGGAAAGCCCTTGCGTTTTTTCTTGGTAGTTCCTTCTGCAGGTTTAACCTTGTTATCTGCTGGTTTTACCAACTTAGGGCATTCTGGTTTGAAATGCCCAGCTTCTCCACAGTTATAGCAGACCCTTGTTTTCTTTCTGCAATCTTCTTCACGATGTCCTACAGCTTTGCAGAAGTTGCAGGTTTCATTACATTTGCCAAAATGTTTCTTTTTACAGTTTCTGCAGAACGGCGGAGTGGAAGATTGCCCAGTTCCTCTTTTCTTGAAATTGCTATTATTACCCACACGAAATCCTTGGGTAATTTTCTGAGCCAATTCCTTCTTCCTATTTTCTTCTCGCGTACGCACCAGCCCGTCAGTCAAAGTGTTGGCTAATTCCACCGCATCATCGATCGTGCGGGGTCTTGCAGCTTTGACAATATCACGGATTTCGCTAATTAAACCCCAAATATAGCGAGAAATAAGTATCGGCTCTGGCGAAGCCAGAGTAGGCACAATTCGAGCATATTCGAAAAACTTCATTGCCTGCGAACTCAACAGGTTTACAGGCAAGGAATTCCTTGTAAGTGCAACCAGGCGTTGCAGCTTTCATTCTTTTGAGAATTGGGGCTTGCGGTACATCATTATCATTATTATTAATGTTACCGCCTCCATTTACACTATTACTGAAGTCGTCTTCATGAGTACGTTTGCTAGTAATAATTTGTTGAGGTTCAACTGGATTTCGAGCAGCAGCAAGGATTGCTGGAATAACATTGGCTATTCCCTGAGCAACGATATTCTCGATATCTTGCCTATTTAGGAATTGATCTTCATGGTTTTGTTCAGATTGGTTAACTTCATTAACGGGTTCATTACCAGCGTGTTCCATCTGGTAATTAATATATATAAGTGATTAGAAGGAAATAATTAACAACCAAACATAACAAATCAGTCGCACATAATAACATCAACATGTATAGCCAAAATTATCGATTTTTCGACGTTCGATATTTTATATATTATAATAGGCATCCGTACACACAAGTTATCTTACAAAAGTTTTATTTTTAAGTTATTTCTCATAATTATATATTTTATTATTATATTATTATTAAACACACGTTCCCACAACCACACAACCACAGTCAGCTGGCATTTCAGAAACGACGCTCCCTCTCGTCGTACTTCCAAGATATCTTCTCCCCTACTTCACGGATTCTATTTCCTGCGTCCACTAGCTCCTCGCCATAGTGGCGGAGTTCTGCCAAGTTTTCGGAGCTCATAGGTGGCTCAGGATCAAACTGGGGGAAAAAGGTATTAGGGTTATTTAGGAGATTTTGAAACTGCCAGTCGGTGGTCCACTACTCTTCTAATTCTGCTGGTAGAGGTTGGGAGTGGATAATAGGATCTGGGATATTAGGCTCTAGATCAACTGGAAGTTGTGCTTCCGCTGGGTAATTAAAGAGGTTTTCACCGGTAGGTCCGATGAGATCACTAAGTGCCAGTTTATGATCCAGCTCCTCCCAAGATGACATTTCCTGGTCTTGCCTGGAACTTTCTCCGATCTCTATTCCCTTGCCTTTATCTTTGGGATCCTCCATCTTTATAACTTTCCGTGTCGCTGGTTTCTTCCTGCGCACACGCCTCCAACCCACTAATCTCCTTCTCTTTTTCGGTTTGGGTTTCTCCGGAGGTTGGGCTTGAAATTCCATAGGTTCATCAATGTTGGCGCAATAACCGGTAAAGTCTCTGGAAACTTCCACATTAACAGAATAGAGATTGAGATTCTGAAGAGCTTCAGACAACTCATTCATGCTGTTTAGCAGATATGAAGAAACACACAAAATTCTAAGTTAAAATTTGGTAAATTAAATTCTCACAAAATCACAGAATGGTAATAAGAAAAGTTAAATATTAATTATAAATATCTAATTCAATTATACAAACAAACTGATTAAAACGAATTATTGCGAATTTTATATATATATATATATATTACAATTTACAACTGAAATTCGGAATATACTAGTGGTTATGCATCCGTGAATTATTCTAGTCTAGCTAGGTTATAGGAGTATTCAACATGCGTTTATGTAAAGTTTATTCTGTTTCTTTCTTCTACTAGGTTGTTATCTAATGGGTGAAGTTCTTTTAAAGTTTCTGGCTCGTAGGTGACATAGGTGCTGGTACTGATTCAACTATAAGTTAACATTTACTGCTGTAGTGGCTAACATGTAGAGATTTTCCCATTGTTCATCTAATTCATCTTCCCATGGTGGGTTATTACCTGTTTCCTGAGTCTCCTTATTAAGTATCACTCCTTTTGTTTGTGACTTCTTTATTTTCTCTTGACCTTTTCTAATAATCCAACTTCTTTTCTTAATGGTAAGTGGTTTCTCAAACTGTGCCTTACGAACAAATATTCCTTCCTCAGTATTTGTTGAGTATCTTGAGGAATTTGATTGGAATGAGGTTCCCTTATCTTTTGGTGAACTATCTAATTGACGATAGATGTCCGAAATTCTTTGCTTACCCATACTGTAAACTAACAAATAGTCAAATAACATAAAAACACATAATCACAAAATGAAAATCAGAAAATTAAGTTTTTCTAAATACTTAATTGGCTTAAATCAGTGGCTCTGATACCACCTTTTTCTGTCACGGCCCCCGGCCCGGTTTGACCCGGTCCAGAAGCTGCGGGACAGAAACCCCGTGGTATTTATTTAATTTGGCAGCGGAATTATTAACAGGATCGTTTAAAACTTTGAAAATGCCCGATTATTTTATTTCATAATTAGGGACAAACCCCGTAATTTACAATAAGGAAATTTCACTGGGAAACCCCTATTTTACAAAAACATGTTTCCTTATTTTTATTAAGGCACTACTTCAAGCTTGTAGTGCTACACTGCACTTTTTCCTGAATCACAACAGATCACCTGAAACATGTTTTAAAAAAAAAGTTTTATCAGCAGGGAAATACTGGCGAGTCATTCAAGTTGCACAAAACGACACATTGTTATAATATACAATATTAAGGGTGATTACATTGTTTTTATCAACCAATTACCCCAAATCGGTATTTGTCACTCGACAGTATATGTGACTATGGTGAGATCACCCATTGGCTAACTTGTTGTCCAATGGTGACGGGAAACAAGTAATGTATACAAAACCCCACATACCGGCAGTAATTGAAGATTACAAAGACTTAATCCCTGTAATTATAACTTTGAAATAAATAGGGTTTTGGAAAGCAATTTGATAAAAAGAGAATGACTCACATTGCAGATTTAAACTGGCAGAGTTTAGCCTACTGATTAGCCTTGTAACCTAATTTAAATAACAATGCACACGAACTAGGTCAGTAACTAATACAACATTTACGATAACTCACAAGATTAAAATCCTCACAACGAATGACAAAGTGCAATACTTAAACATCCATCGAATTCACGACGAATGACAAAGTATAGCCCTAATGTGGGCAGCACTTAAACTTCCATTGGATTGATTTCAATCGATCGGACATTGAATCGTAGCAGCGATCGAGTTAATACCCTGTATCGTAGCAGCGTCTTGATACCCGAAATTTTCGAATTTGAGCAGTATAACTTCGTTTTTGACTGAAATCTCGAGCACAGGTGAACTGCTCATGGCCTAGCAATTTATAGCAAAAATTTGAGTCTTACGCGGCCCGCGAGAGCCAGCTATTCGTAGACTAGGGCTAGCGTGTCATCGGTAGACCTGCCACGGGTGCGCCACGTGGCCGGGAACGCTTATCCGGTCAAAGTTGAGTTGACGCGGCCCTCGTAAACTCTTCTTATAGTTTACACGGCCCGCATGAAACCCATTTTTCTTGATTTCTTGGTTTTTCATGCACGTTAGGGTTTCAGGGGTCCGGGTTTTCACTTACGGCTCGTTTTGGGACATTTTTTACAAGTCCTTACATTATGGAATTTCTCTTGGACAATTTGTTTCGCTCAGTGCCGCGCCCCGATGTTTCCGTTATCGGTTGGGGTGTGACAATAAATATGTTTAGATACTTATGTATTAATGAAAAAGTATGTTTACAAGTTACAGTAACTTTCGGGTCATTGAAATGGCAAGAATCAGCAAGCATATCAACTTACGCGATTTCAACACGCAGCGCGTGTGCGCGCGACATTTAATTCCATATTAGCAAAATACTAATATTTTGAGCATAAAAATAATTATTTTAATTTATAAACTAATTTGTATTGAAATTTACGCAAGAAAACGAGAATTCTGACGCAAGAACAAGCTGAAACAGAGTTGTGTGCAGATAATGGTGGACTGATGAAGGATGGGCTTAGCTGATGGGCTTCAAAGTTCAAACCTACTCCACCAAACCCTTGGTATACAAACCCCTATATACCTCCACATCCTTCATTATTCACAAACATTTTATCCCTCTATCTCCATTCTCTCTAATCTCTCTCTACATTCTCTCTCTAGAACATAAGATCCGTCGACCAGAATCCAGCCACCACACGGCGGAGCCGTGGCGGCGGCGGCACGTACCGGCAGTGTTTTTTCGGCGACCGTTTTCCGGCCAAAGGTACACTTTTTCTACTAATTTCGACGTTCCAAACACCATGGTGAGGTCCATTTTCTCTAATTCATAGCGGTTTGAGCCGTAGAGCTACTCTGAAGAGAATTTCAGCCAAATTCTGTCAAATTTGTTTTCAAGTTTTCTCTTCATGCATGTCAAGATCTTGCTTGGAAGGATGTTGGTATTGCTTATACAAACTATGTCAAGATCATGCTTTTAGGAGCCTCCAACTTATTTATAGTTAACTTCAACATGTACATCATACCACATTATATGGTACATCTACCGAAGCGATCCGAAATAAGCCTACCCCCTCTCGTACCGAAGTTTAGAGACCTAGTGAATTGCGATCCCGTTTCACGTTCCCATACCGGAGCGTACCACGAACCATGTGACTATGGACATGAGTTTTCTGGAAATTCAATCTATGCATAGAACTTCAAGCAAACTACTAGCTAATTATGTATAGGCTTTTATATGTACTGAATGTGAAAAGGAAAATACATGAATGGAAACAAACTGCTTATTGCTCCACACTACTATTTCCCACTACTTGGATGCATGAGAAACTAACTATAACCCACCAGACAACCCCGTTTCCTTTGCAACCATTTCCTTAGGCAATCGTGGCCGAGTTGTGTGTATGGCTTGAGTTGGCTGCAATAGCGACACGTATCAATTGCGCTCTGTCGAAACATCCTTGTCCTCAAGGATCAAATCGTGACAGGTCTCTGCGACGCACCACGCTGAGCACCACTCGGTTCTCCCTGTTGCACCGTCAATCTTTGCTTCATTGCACTCCTCCGAGTTCTAGTTGATGCTTTAGACCTGCAACTTCGAGTAACGACGATGGACTGGTGCAATTTCTCAAATGGCGGTGCACGTATTCGTGTTGGTGCCGATGGTGTAAATGAGGGGGATCATTTTGGTGGCGGGCGGCTATTGGTGCAAATAACGCGGGTGGTGGTGCTCATTTTGGTGATAGTACGGTTGAGGGGACTAGTGTTGAAGCATTAGCAGGATAAGAAGGTTTTCCATGGATACGGTAAGCCATGATAAGGCTAGTGGGTATGAGGGTAATGGTGGTACAACCCACCCCCTTGAACTGTACGCTGATGTGTTGTCGATTGTTGTTAAACTGCAACTGTCAATGTAACCCTAGCGCCGGCTGGTGCTTGTGATGAAGGTGCCGAACCTATTCAACAGTTTTCAACCCTTGACAACATAGAAGACGATGAGACTAACAGAACGCCTCTTGAGAATATGATGATGATGCTTGAAATCTGCCATGAACACTATTGCCATTCTCTTTGTTATCCTGTCTCTCTAAAACCACATAAGTACATACTTTTACAATGTCGGGGGTAAGGTCATGGACGGGGTGCTAAACGAGACCGTGGAGAAGTTCAAGCATCACCGTCGTATTCAAAAAAGGTGTAGGGCAGAAGAAATGCCGGACAATCCACTCATAGTCTTCCGGTTCCTTCAGTCTCATCGTCTTCTATAAGGTTGAAAACCATTCAATAGGTTCATGGCCGTCGTCATGGGCACTGGCGGAAGCTAGGGTTAGATTGATAGGTCCAGTTTTGGCAACAACCGGCAATCAGACTTCCTATCTTACTGTCTTCTCTAAATTCCCAGGGAAACAACATCACAAAAATTAATTTAGAAGCTAATTTCATCAAACTAGATCGCTCATTACATAATATGCAATAAAAAGAGGCAATTATAACCTAATTTTTTTCAAGTGACAAAGGGAAACATTTTTTCAGGCATAAATCGTCATACAGTCGATTAATTAGATAAACGGCCCAATATTTAAAAGTTACCAGATGAGCGGCTGGTGGTGACGGCGGAGCTGACGGTTGTTGCAATCGGAGCGTGTAATACTTCCGTCCACTGTGTGTTTATCTGTGGTTAAAATCATAAATTAAGTCATAGCCCAATCCACATTAACAGTAGAGATATGAGCCCGACCCAATAGAGGTGACAATCAAACCCGAACCCAATGGGTAAACCCAACTCATTTGGGACGGATTTGGGGTCAGATAATCGGGTATGAGACTAGTTTTTATTTTTTTCGCGGGTTTGGGATTTGGTGATATACCCGTTGACCCGATCCGATTACTCGATAAAGTGTACCCGTTTACCCGACATAATTTCTTTTATATTTTTAAATATGTAGATATATATATATATATATAGGGAGCCGCTAGAATGAGAACCACCACGAGTTATGAGAACCGCGAGAACCGCGCCCCGCGGGTGGCCGTTGACCACGAAATTTTTTTTACACCTAGATCCGTATATTTTAAGACCGGGTGTAAATTTTGGGTTCAAACGGCGCGCCCGAGGGGGTAGTTTTTTACGCCCAAAGTTTGGTAAAAAAAAAAAGAAAAATTAAAAAAACCCAAACTTTGGGCGTAAAAAACTACCCCCTCGGGCGCGCCGTTTGAACCCAAAATTTACACCCGGTCTTAAAATATACGGATCTAGGTGTAAAAAAAATTTCGTGGTCAACGGCCCTCCGTGGCACTTGGTTCTCGCGGTTCTCATAACTCGTGGTGGTTCTCATTCTAGCGGCCCCCTATATATATATATATATATAGGTAAAGGATCCTGTACAAAGTCCTACTTTTGTAAAAAGTGTGAGAAATAATTTGGGGATGACAAGTGTCCTTTATCTTAATTAATTCAAAAGGGTACATTAGTAATTTACCTTTCTTATCAATTAATTGTGTGTAACTGTTTTGGAGTTAATTTAGGAGATACATATCTTTTTGGTTTATACATGATCTCCTATATACTGATCGTAATTCTCATCATAAAATTGACGCCATTATTTAATTGATGAACGTAAGGATTTTTATCACTGCAATTCTCAAGTTTTATTTAATTCTCGAAATACACACAACGGATCGTGGTGATGCAAGTATACTCGTGAGGTTTTATAATATTAAAGGGTTATATACATAAAGCTTCGATCTTGAATTGGTGTGTTAATGTTTTTTGGATTCCAGATAAAACACCATGACTTGAATCATGGCGTGGTGTTTTATCTGGAGACATTGTTCATGGCGTGGTGTTTTAAACATCTGGAGACAAAACACCACGCCATGAACAATGTCTCCAGATGTTTAATGGTGTGGTGTTTTTTGGATTCCAGATAAAACACCATGACTTGAATAATGGTGTGGTGTTTTATCTGGAGACATTGTTCATGGCGTGGTGTTTTAAACATCTGGAGACAAAACACCACGCCATGAACAATGTCTCCAGATGTTTAAAACACCACGCCATGAATAATGTCTCCAGATAAAACACCACACCATGAACAATGTCTCCAGATAAAACACAACGCCATGAACAATGTCTCTAGATGTTTAAAACACCACGCCATGAACAGTGTCTCCAGATAAAACACCACACCATTAACAATGTCTCCAGATAAAACACCACGCCATGAACAATGTCTCCAGATAAAACACTACGCCATGAATCTGATTACAGTTCTTCTAAACGTAAAACACCACGCATTGAATCTTATATAAAACAAAGAGGCTTCCGATTTAGATCTTGGTAATTAATTCCGATATTTAAGGAAAAATGAGTGAATGTAGGTGTTTTTGGTTGTGTAGAATACGGTTACCATATTTGAAACATTGAAAAAGACACTATTGCCCTTCAATTTTACATAAGGTCCCTCTAATTAAAACACAATTTACATTTTTATACCCTATTGATCTCAACCATTAGATCAAATATCCAATGGTTTAAAACACTTCTTACACTTCTCACATTTTAAACACTTTTTACCATATCCTTACCCTATATATATATATATATAATACACCCATTTTTATACACGTAGGTATTTTATTTCGTATACATTGTAATTATTTGATACATTTTTATAGTGATAATATTAAATGTAACTGATTAGTAGTTACTCGATAGATACCCGATGTGTTTTGGGTCAGGTATAACAAACGGGCAATTTTTTTTAAATTAACGGGTTTACTCGAAACCAACGGGTTTACCCGATACCTGATGGGTATTTACCCGCTAGAAATCCGACGGATTTTGGAACGAGTTTGGGATACACTTATCTAACTAGGTTTAGTTTTAGGATTACCTAAACCCGTCCCAATACAACCTCTAAAAGAGATAAGCAACTTCAACCAGATTAATAACGGAGTTGTCTCGTCTCCTAGGGTTAAAAAGATTTTATGTTTTTTTTTTCTAGATTTAAATAGTTTGATTAATGAACATTGTAAATGGATGATTGTATGTTAGGAATTAGCTTACATATGTAGAACCCTTCGAAGTTTGAAGGGCCGTGTTGATAAAGTTGTGACCTTTTCTTACATGTTTGAAAAAAAAAGTTGTTAAGATAGTTTGATGTTTTCTTTTTTTAAATCCATTGCCAAATGCTATATTATCTTTAACATGTTTGAATTGTATGCTGGCGTTTTGTTGGTTTTGTGATTCATGACATGTTTGAAATTTGAAATGCATGCTAATGATTTTTGTTGGTTTTGTGATTCGTGAATAATTTGGATACTTTCAAATATCATGTGGAACATTTTCAAATTATTTCGTTGGTATTTACGAAAACTCGATCGGATAGTTCTCAGAGAGAAATAAATAACGAGTGTCAATTTTGTATAAATTCATGTACCTTGAAATGATGACCAAAACGAACTTAAATCTAAAGGTGAACCACCTTAACAGTTGTCGGTTACAACTGCGAATTAGTAGTTGCCTTCTTCTAAAACTGGTCCAAGCTCAGTACTAAATATTAGTTCTAGTATTGCATAACATGTTAGGGATCAATGAACACATTAATTGTTGAAGCCCAACTTTAGTACTAAACAAGAATTCCAGTATTGAACGAATTCGCTGCTAAAACACAAATACAATACAGATAACTAGTCTTGGTGTTAAAGACAAAACTCGCTACTGATCTTCCCTACCATTTTATTGCTCTTTTAACAACTTTGTAATTTCGAAGCCATTTCCAAAGCATAACAAAACATGCAAAATATTGTTTTCAAGCTGACCTGGCAGCTTTACCCAACTCAGGGGCATTGCTCCTTGGACCCCACCAAGGGCATTCAGGGGCGGACTTATTTACAAACTACGGGTTCCCGGGAACCCAGTCTTTTTTTAATTTTTAGTGTAAATATATATAAGAAGCTGAAAAGGAACCCATAAGTATATTATAAAAGGAACCCATAAAGATAAAAGGCCTTGGTTCCACTGGTTAAAATCGCGCTTTTCTTCCTAATCCACCCGGGTTCGAATCCCGTCACTGCATTTTTTTGTCCGTTTTTTTTTTAATTTCTCTTTTAATTTTTTTTCTTTAAAGTAATAAAACATTAAAACCCTAAAAGAAAACATACGCCGCACACAAACACAAACAAGCAGCGAACAGACACAGAGTTCAAACAACATCAGCGCAGGCAGCAGCTCCGCCAGTCCGCCTCCGCCGTCCGGCTGCTCCGCCTCCGCCTCCGTGATTACAGTTAGTTTTATATCTGTTTGTTTTATACGAATTAATTGATTATTCTGTTTTGATTTGTGTGATAACTAACGTTATTTCAATATTGGTAGAGTTTTCTGTTTGTTTTGCTTAGAGTTTAATAGTTGGAATGTGGGTTTTAGAATTCTTGGATTCAAAATGTATATATTTGAAGATTAGAATACAAAACTACAATCATTTACTTGTGTTTTCTACTTTAATATGTTTGCTTAATTGGACCTATCCATGTTCAGTTTAATCTCTATGATGTTTGGTTTTTTATTTATTTTATTTTTTCTATAATTCACCTCTGATGAACAAAGGTTGAGTGTCCCTGTGTTCAGTTTAATCTCTAATATTCACCTCTAATTGGTTGAGTTTTCCTTTGTTTAGTTTAGAATTAATAGGTTATTGATTTTTAAAGCTCCATTGTTTCATACATGTCATGACAACACTCCCCCCTCCAGCATCTCCTTCGTGAATTAGAACTGAGCATCCGACATCACCCAGATTTCAGATAAACTTTTTATTTATTAACATTTGATTGTGAGAAATTTGACCCGACCCAACCCAAAAATTTTAGCGATTGGTTGTGAAAGTTTTGACTACCGAAAAAAGTGAACCCATAGGAAAAAAATCCTGGATCCGCCACTGAGGGCATTATCACTGTGTATTAGTCCCTCCGTAGTCGGAGGTCATATAACATCGAGCCTACCTATAGCGCCGTATCGCGATGGCAAACACCACCCCAAGGGGCGCCATATCCCTCCAACTCGGTTCCCCGACGAAAATTATAAAGGTGCCACCATTAGTTTCTATCTCTCACACATATAAATACATACATACATATGTATAATTAAAGGGGTATAACCTCACTACACGCTCAAGTTATATAACCCCCATTTCTTACATTTTTTTCCCATTCGTCACATAACCCCATCAAAGGGGGTTATGTGGTGTTACCTCCACACATGGCCACAGTTTCAATAACATAGACTCTCGTTTAATGTTGTTAAAAGTTTTTTTAGTTATTTTCATACGACACCTTCTATGAGAAATTAAAAAAAAAACATGTTACTTTTATAGATGATGCATCTAGATTTTGCTATGCGTACTCGTTGCATGCAAAGATGAAGTCTTAGAAAAATTAAAAATATTCAAGACTGGCATTGAATTACAAATGAATGGTTTGAATAAAACACTTCAAACTAATAGGAATGCGAGTGTTATAATCCAAGTTATTTCCATTTAGTAAGCATTATTTATCAAACCATTGTTCCTTATACACCATGCAACGAAACGTTGAAATTATCAAAATCATTCATAGTTAACTCGCATAAATGAAAAAAAGAAAGTAAAACATAGTATCCCAGACAAATCTAGATGGTATACACATGGTATGTATGTATAATCTAAAAAAACTTTTTCTTGAAGTATATAAACATTTCCAATTATAAGGTTGGGTGTGGATAAAGTACCACAGGGCTTAAAAGCGCCACATAAGCAGGGGTTTAAAGCCCACACCCTAACTAAGTTGTTATAACAACCCTCCTATAACCCTTAACGTGACCCAAAAACATTCCTTACGTACCCCGTACGTGAAAAACGAACCCGAAATACCTTTGTACTTGTAAAAATCAAGAAAAACAAAATCTGTAGGTTTCTCGCGGGGCGCGACAAAGACCACCTAGGTCTCTCGCGGGGCGCGAGCGTCTGTTGCTTGCCGGACACCCATGCCGACGCGTGTCGACACGTGTCAAACCTACACTCGCTGACTGGCCAAACATACGGCCTACCCTGCTGTTGTCGCAGGCCGCGAAGGCCTTAGCCTACTCTCTCGCGGGCCGCGAGCCGCCATACGAAAAGCCTATAAATAGGATGGACGAGCTTCATTTGAATTCGTTCAGTTTCTGTTTTCTCTCTCAAATATTCTAATAGCAATTACTATACCCGGGCATAACACCCACTATAAAAGCGAAACTCTGCCTCGTTGTAAGTATTATAACCCTTCTGTTACCCTACACGATCGATTTAGGGCTCCGTAACGCATGTCAGGGCTCTGTCCGACTCAGTCGTTGGAGTTCTGTCTCGTGTGTACACCCGATTGATTTAGGATTCCATAATGCATGTCAAGGCTCTGCCTGACTCAGTCATTAGGAATTATGTCTCGAGTTGTACGGTTAATGTGATTTGGGTTATTGTACTAACACGTGTGCATTGTTTAAAATAATAGATAACAACCAGGAGAATCACCAGGAAGCTTTAGTTTTACCTAAGTCAATATGTGAGTACATCTGCTTTTTGCCACCTTTTGTAAATATATTTTTCTGATTCAAAATGTTTTACCAAAACCTCAAATGTTTTAAATTACACTTAACAGTAATTGAGAATTTGTGATTCTACAATTACTGCCGGTATGTTGGGGTTTTGTATACAAAATGTGGAAAACGTTACCATTGGACAAAGAGTTAGCCAATGGGTAATATGACCCACAAGTCAGGTGTTGACAGTACTGAATGAGTAATTGAGTAGATATAAACAAATGTAATTACGGATGCCCTCAATTCTGTGAAGTTATAAAAACTGTTTTTATTAAACTGGGATGTACTCGCCAGTATTTCTTGCTGATAAAATGTTTTTAAAACGCGTTTCAGGTAACAAAATGTGAAAGCCAATAGAAGCCAGCTGGAGAGCACTGAAGGCTTGGAAAAGTGGCTATAAAAGTTACCTAAATAAAAAGGAGTTTTTGTTTTCAATAATTAGGGTTTACCCCTACAAATGTATTGTCAAATGAACTTAGGTTTTTATCCCAAAAAGTTATTATTATAAAAGTTTGGTGTTTTACTCTGATCAATATATTTCCTAACTACGGTCCTGATGTATTCCGCTGCCAAATTAATAAACACCGATACCACACATCTAGATACTCGCGGCGCCCGCTCCCGAGATAGGGGTCGGGGGCTGCGACAGAGAGTGGTATCAGAGCTACAGCCACTGGTTTAAGCCAAAGAAGTGTTCTGCTGAAACTGAAATTTTAAATTCTGTGTTAGGAAATAACTTATGTAATTACGAGTTGTGTGTTATTTGACTATTTGTTAGTTTACAGTATGAGTGAGCAAGGAACTTCAGACGCTTATCGTCATTTAGATAGTTCACCAAAGGATGAGGGAACATCATCTCAACCTAATCCCTCAGGATACTCAGCCGATACCGAAGAAGGAATATTTATATTTAAGGCACAGTCGGAGGAACCCTTTACTACTAAGAAAATAGGTTGGTTTAATAGAGGAGCACATGAGAGAAGAAAAGAATGAAGAAATTACAACAGAGGGCCATAGTCAGGGCTAATAGGGAGGCAAATGCAAAGATTCAGGAAACAGCCAGTAGGCCACCTTGGGTAGAGGAATTAGATAGACAGCTGGCCAATTTCCACATGTTAGCCACTACAGAAGTAGATGCTAACCTAAACCAAGTAGCCGAACCGCCACTGTTACCTTTGTTCCCAGACCAACAGATGCTAGAACCTAACCAAGAAAACCAATTCCCAATACCTGCATTTGACCCCAACGAGTTACCTAGAATTCCAACCCCACAGCCTTTACAATATGATCCATGGTTTGACGACAATAGGTCATACTCAACCCTATATACTCCCAATGAACCAATGCCTTTAGAACGTGATCCGTGGAGGGATACTGATAGAACATTTTTTCGAGATGAATAGCGCAGACCCTTATGAGGAACATGTACCTCAACCTGAACCATTAGACCCACCAATGAGTCGAAAACAGGTGCAGGAACTCCATCAGTATGGAGAAGATTTAGTGAATGATGGGAATAGAAACCGACAGATAGGAGAGAAACTAGGTTGAAAATATGATGAACGAGAAATGCAGTACTGGATAAACGGCACTTAGAAAATACCTAGATATATGTGTGATTCTGTATTTTGATAAAACATATATATATATATATATATATATATATATGTATAGATACGGATGCATAGTATATTTGATTTCCAGTTTTAGTTTGTAATAGATGCATATATATGAAAAAGAGTAAAAGTCGCAATGATCAACGTTTTTGACCAACTTGTTTGTATTATCGTGTATAAGTAATTGTATTATTCTTATTCTATGATGATTAATACCTGCTAATTATTCCCAATTCAGATGTCGAACGAAGTAAATCAGGAAAACCAGAATAATGAGAATAACAGAAACCAAATAGATATCAGTGCCATCCAACATATAGTAGCACAAGGAATTATAGATGCTATGCCTTATATTATCAAGACTGTTAAGGAAGCAGAAAATAATAAATCTGCAAATGGCAGTAAACGCCAACACACTGAACCAAGTCACATTATGAATAATGATAACGGACCTATTATCCAAGCTCCAATTCCTAAAAGGAGAAGAACCGCTTCATACGGTTGTTCTTATAAAGAATTCTTAGCCATTGCAGCCTTACGTTGGATAGAAAAGACAGAAGCCATCATAAAAATAAGTAAATGTGCAAATGAAGATAAGATTATGTTTGTTTCTAATCTTTTCCAAAAGGCAGCCTTAGAATGGTGGAATACTATTCTCCAGTCTAGGGAAAGTGACAGAGTTTATAATATGGAATGGATCAACTTTAAGGAAATGGTTGAAAGAAAATTTTGTCCTCCTAATGAGAAAGAACAAATCGCCAATAAGTTCCTAAATCTTAGAATGACTGGAATAGACTGCAAAAGTTACACTACCATATTCTTCGAATATGCTAGGATAGTACCAACCTTAGCCTCACACGAACCAGTGTTAATCTCCCGTTATATTTGGGGATTAATTAGTGAGATTAGACACGTAGTCAAGGCAGCTAGACCGCAAACCATAGAAGAAGCAGTGGAACTAGCCAATACCTTGACGGATGAACTAGTACGTACTCAAGAGGAAAACCAGAGAAAGAACCTAGCTCAAAAGCTTACCCAAGAATTTCGCTACGGTAATTCCAACCGTGGGAAAGGTACAAGTTCTTCCTCTACACCCTACTGTAGGTATTGCAAAAGAAAGCATTCTGGAAGATGCTCTATATATTGCAACTTTTGCAAAATATCTGGACATAAGGAAGAAGATTGTAGGAAGAAACCCAGTAATGGGATATGTTTCAATTGTGGAGAGAAGGGACACATCAAACCGAACTGTCCGAAACTAGCTCTAGCCACAACCAACAAGACTAAGACAACTAAAGCACCGAAGAAGAATGCCAGAGCCTTTGTTCTGACAACTGAGGAAGCCAAGATGATTCCGGATGTGATTGTCGGTACGTTCTTAGTTAAAAACATATTTGCCAAAGTATTGTTTGACTCTGGTGTAAACCAAAGTTTTATCAATACTTCTTTCTACAAGCTTCTTGACCAACCCTTAGCCAAACTTCAACAAGATTGTCTAGTAGAGACGAAAAATGGAGAATCCATTAAGATAAGTGAAATCTTCCAGGGAGCAAGATAGAAATCCTAAACCATCATTTCTTTGCTAACCTTAACCCAATGAATCTGGCTGGATTCGATATCGTATTAGGAATGGATTGGTTTGTAGCCAATCATGCCAGCATTTTATGTGATCAAAAGATAGTGCAAGTAAGTACACCAAGTGGTGAAAAGATCACAATTAAAGGAGATAAGCCAACCCGGTCGACAAAATTCATCTCTGTGATGAAAGCTACAAGTTATGAAAGGAAAGGAGGAGTAGTATATATGATTTCTGTAATCAGTAATACTAAAGGAAAATAATTAAAAGATATTCCTGTAATATTTAAATTCTCAGACGTTTTTCCAGAAGAGTTACCTGGATTACCGCCTGATAGAGAAGTTGAATTTAGAATTCACCTAATACCAGGGACGACACCGATTGCTAAAGCACCATATCGATTAGCACCAACGGAAATGCAAGAACTAAATAAACAATTGGACGAACTTCTTGACAAAGGTTTTATACAACCAAGCTCGTCACCGTGGGGAGCACCGGTGTTGTTCGTTAAGAAGAAAGACGGATCGATGCGTATGTACATTGACTACCGAGATTTGAACAAAGTCACGATTAAGAATCGGTACCCACTACCGAGAATCGATGATTTGTTCAATCAACTTTAAAGAGCTCGATTCTTTTCTAAGATCGATTTACGCTCCGGATATCATCAACTGAAAGAACAGGAAGAGGATATTCCTAAAACTGCTTTCAAACGAGATACGGTCATTATGAATTTACCGTCATGCCATTTGGTTTAACCAATGCCCTAGCCGCATTTATAGACATAATGAACAGGATATGTAAACCATACCTGGATAAATTCATAATTGTCTTTATAGATGATATTCTAATTTACTCTAAGAGTAAAGAGGAAAATGCAGCGTCTGCATACACTTCTGACATTGTTGAGAAAAGAGAAGCTTTATGCTAAATTCTCAAAATGTGAATTTTGGTTACAAGAAGTGCAATTCCTTGGACATCTGGTTAATCATGAAGGAATTCATGTGGATCCCACAAAGATCGAGGCGATTACTAAGTGGAAAGTCCCTGAATCACCAACGGAAGTACGAAGTTTTCTTGGACTGGCAGGATATTATAGACGGTTTATTCGATATTTTTCTAGAATAGCCATTCCTTTGACCAAACTAACCTGTAAATCAGTTAAGTTTGAATGGGGACCAAAACAGGAAGAAGCCTTTAGGATTCTTAAGCAAAGATTAAGCAACGCACGCATACTCGCATTACCAGAAAGAACTGAAGACTTTATAGTCTATTGTGATGCGTCTAAGCTAGGATATGGATGTGTGTTGATGCAACGTCAAAAGGTTATAGCATATGCCTCTAGACAGCTTAAGAAACATGAAGAGAATTACACGACCCATGTTCTAGAATTAGGAGCCATAGTTTTTGCCCTTAAAATTTGGAGACACTATTTATATGGAAATAAATTTGTTGTCTTCACCGATCATAAGAGTTTAAGGTATATTTTTGGGCAAAAAAAAATGAAATATGAGACAGAGCGCTGGATGGAAGTTCTTAGCGATTATGATTGTGATATCCAGTATCATGCTTGTCACACCCCGATATTTCCACGTACTACCGGTGGGCCCGGTGGGGAGTATCGTGACGTAGTTGATATCATCATAGTCAAACAACACAATTTTAAATGCACAGTGAAAGCAAAAGATAGATTTATTTCAACTGAATAAATTGTAATATTAAGTATCACAAAGTAGTTGAAACGGATCCACAGGCGGATCAAATAAAAAGGAAAATATTGTTCAATAGAGGCATCTAAGCTTGCGAGACTTCTATTTGATGCTAGGAGGGACCAGCCTATTCCGATTAGTACCTGCACTTAGTCTTTTTGGGAAAATACGTCAATTTACACTAGTAAATACAATTAACTGACTCAATTTGAAAAGGTTTAGAAAATTGATTTGAATGCACAAGGCACAAAACATTTTATAACTTGGGATAATTACTAATATATAAACTTGTAAAAGAATTACATGTTTTCTTATACGTTCAGTAGCCCGGATTGACACCGGATTAAAGATTAATAGACACACCACATGATATAGTCTCGCGGCGAGTTATTCCCGAAACCGGCGGTTATACCTTATTATTTATATATGCACTGTTGGGTGTACGCCTACACCCCGTGCTTAGGTCGTGGCCATTTCTTAAAATGATGCCAAGGATATCTGGGACATGGTCATTAACCCCCCCAAAGGCTTTAAGCAAACAAAAAAATTTAAACGGGTCATATCAATAAATTAACCTTCATACGATAAAAAATTCAATGCCCGACCAAGCGGTATTTTATATACCGTACCCCAAGCCCGTATAAGGGAAAATAAGTTAAAAGTATTTACCTGAGCAAGTATGATTCACAAACAGCAAGTGCAAATAGCTTTTACCGGGTCTCCTAATCTGGAACGAAGGTTTTTAATAACCTATTAGATTCCTAATGGGTCTTTGATTAAGCCTAAACTTAGACCGGTTAGTTTTAAAGGAAGATACGGTTCAAACGCACGATTAAGCGAAGACCGGAATAGAATGAGATTTAGACCCGACAAGTTTGAAGACTTGTATAGTATGGGTAAACTAAACACATTCTGGATTTTGAGACAAAAATGATAAGGTTTTACCCGCTTCGGTCAATTTATGCAAACTAGTTACATAAACCGAGCCGAATGCGAAAAATGCATAACGGGTAACCATAAGAGTCATATACAGGTTTCCTAAGTTAATATGCTTTAAATATGTTGTGACATCAGTAAGATATCTTCTATTATGCCAAAAATGGATTTAAACTCATATTATGTGTCACGGCCCCCGACCCGGTTTGACCCGTTTCAGGAGCCGCGGGACAGAAATCCCGTGGTATTTATTTAATTGAGTTTAACAGCGGAAGTTTATCATCAGGATCTTTTAAAATGTAAATATTTCCCGATTATTTTATTTCACAACGCGGGATAAAACCCGGTAATTTACAATAATTTGATTTCACAAAGAAATCTTTTATTTTACAAAACATGTTTCTTTATTTTATACTGAGCCACTTCATTGAGCTTGTAGTGCTATATGGCACTTTTCCTGATTCATAATAGGTTACCTGAAACATGTTTGAAAAAGGTTTTGTCAGCGGGAAATACTGAGTGAATCATTCTATTTTGCATAATGATGCATAGTTATAAATTACAGCATAAGAGCGATTACAATGGCTTCTATCTTATCTTTATCTGGCTCTATGTCACAATGGTGACATGTCACAATGGTGACGATGGTCATACCACTATTTAGATCAATGAACCTAAATAGTGACGATTATCCCTGTAGGTCAATGAACCTAACAGTGATTATCCCGAGTAGGTCAATGAACCTAAATGGGAGACAATTAGTAATGTGCACAATACCCCACTAACCAGTAATTCAAGATATCCACGACTTAGTCCCTGTAATTATAACATTGAAAAATAACTTGAGGTATTGTAAAATATTTGATAAAAAGAGAATGACTCACATTGCAGATTTATACGGGCAGAGCCTAGCCTACTGATTAGCCTTTTATCCTAAATTCAAATAATAGGCACACAATTCGGGGTTAGTAATCAATACAGCCTTTACGATAACTCACGAGATCAACCATCACAGTGAACGACAAAGTGCAATACTTCATCCATCGATTTAACGATGATCCGTCAAATTAATGACAATCGACAAAGTATAATACTTTATCCATCGAATTAACGATGATCCGTCAAATTAATGACGAACGATAAAGTATAACCCTAATGTGGGCGGCACTTAAACATCTATTGGATATATTGATCGTCGGAAAAATGAATCGTAGCAGCGATTGAGCTAATACCCTGATTGCGGCGTCGATTAGTGATCCGTGTGTGTTAATTGTGGTAAACAGAGCATAACTTCGTGTAGGATTGGAATTTTTTCGTCGTTCCAGCGCTCAAATTCAAGTCCCAACATCCTCTATTTATACTGGAATTTTGACCCAGTCGCGTAGCGCGACTGCCTACCCCCTTAGTCGTCGCGCTACGCGACTGCCAACCTATTTTCATAGGATAGCCACGTGTAGGAGTAGGCTTGCTGAGTTGACGGATTTCTTAAATTCGATTTCTACAGGTAGTTATGTGGATAATCGTAACTAGGTTTTATCCCCCCCCTGAGTTTTAGGGGCCCTAATCCTGATTCTGAAAATTTTGAAAATTTTAGGGTTTGTTCAGAATCACTTGGGTTTCTCAATTAGGGTTTCCTATTGGTCAAATTAATTAAATAAATAGGATTTTTGTTGAGAGTTGTTACATTCTCCTCACCTTAATAAAAATCTCGTCCTCGAGATTTACTGGAATAATTGAGGATACTTTTGCTTCTAATTCCAGTGTATTAGGTTCCTATCTTTGAATCTCATTTTACTTAAACTAACACTAATTGTTTGTGATTGAGAAACTTCACTTTTCTGTCTTCTATCTGAAGAGGTTTCTCAACAAATTTTAACTTTTCGTTTACCTCTATATCTTGGAGAGGTACTACCAAAGATTCGTCTGATAGACATTTCTTGAGATTGTATACATGAAATACATCATGTATTCCAGCTAACTTTCCTGATAGCTGTAAACGATAAATAACTGGTTCTATACTTTAGATTATTGGAAATGATCCTACGTACCTTGGACTTAGCTTTCTTTTCTTACCTAATCTAACAATTTCTTTCCAAGAAGATACTTTCAATAACATTTTGTCTCCAACTCGAACTCCAACAACTTTCATTTATTATCTGTATAACTTTTCTGACGATCTCTAGCCGTTTTCAGCCTTTCCATCGTGATACTGAATATCACAGTCGTAGTCACTTAGGATTTTCATCCATCTCCTTTGCCTCATGTTTAATTCTTTCTGCCCAAATATATATCTTAAATTCTTATGATCTGTATAATCAGTAAATTTACTTCCATACAGATAATGTCTTCAAATCTTAAGGGCAAAAATTACGGCTCCTAATTTCTAAATCACGAGTCGTATAATTTCTTTGTGCTTTTTCAATTGCCTTAATGCATACACATTTACCTTTTTGTGTTGTATTAACACACATCCAAATTCTAGCTTTAAAGCATTACCGTATACCTTAAAATCTTCTGTTCCTTCTGGTAAGGCTAAGATTGTTGCATTGGTTAACTTCTGTTTCAATATCCTAAAGGTTTCTTCTTGTTTAGGTCCCCATTCAAACTTAACGGCTTTACAGGTTAACTTAGTTAATAATACAGCTATTTTGGAAAAATCCTTAATAAATCGTCTGTAGTATCCGACTAAACTTCTAATTTCTATTGCGAATTAAGGAACCTTTCATTTGGTAATATCTTATCAGGATTTACGTGAATACCTTCTGGATTCATCATATGACCTAAAATTGCACTTCTAGCAGCCAAAATTCATTCTTCGAAAATTTGGCGTAAAGCTTTTCTTTTCTTAACAAAGTTAAGAGTACATGCCAACCTTAGTCGATTTCTACAACCCCGAAAATTTGGCTAGTGTTTAATTCACTCAACGTTGGCTCTGATACCAACCTGTCACACCCCGATATTTCCACGTACTACCGGTGGGCCCGGTGGGGAGTATCGTGACGTAGTTGATATCATCATAGTCAAACAACACAATTTTAAATGCACAGCGGAAGCAAAAGATAGATTTATTTCAACTGAATAAATTGTAATATTAAGTATCACAAAGTAGTTGAAATGGATCCACAGGCGAATCAAATAAAAAGGAAAATATTGTTCCACAGAGGCATCTAAGCTTGCGAGACTTCTATTTGATGCTAGGAGGGACCAGCCTATTCCGATTAGTACCTGCACTTAGTCTTTTTGGGAAAATATGTCACGGCCCCCAGTCCGGTTTGACCAGGTTCAGGAGCCGCGGGACAGGAAATCCCGTGGTATTTATTTAATTGAGTTGACAGCGGAAGATTTTAACAGGATCTTTTTAAAACTGAAAATGCCCGATTATATTATTTCATAATTCGGGATAAAACCCCGGTAATTTACAATAAGATGATTTCACTGGGAAATCCTTATTTTACAAAATATGTTTCTTTATTTATTTTGAGCCACTTCCTTAAGCTTGTAGTGCTTCACGACACTTTTCCTGGATCACAACATATCACCTGAAACATGTTTGAAAAAGGTTTTGTCAGCGGGGAAATACTGGTGAATCATTCTTTTTACTAAAAACTACGCATTGTTATAATTTACAGTATTAAGAGCTATTACAATGTTTATACATATCAACCATCTACCCATGGTATTTATCACTCGACCACCTATTGGCTATCTCGTTGTCCAATAGTGTCTGTGATTATGGTCATATCACCCATTGGCTAACTCGTTGTCCAACGGTGACAGTTATCAAGTAATGTATACAAAACCCCACATACCGGCTGTAATTTGGAGATTACAAAGACTTAATCCCTGTAATTATAACTTTGAAAATAAACAAGATTTTGAAAGCAATTTGGTAAAAAGAGAATGACTCACATTGTAGATTTATTTGAGCAGAGTTTAGCCTACTGATAAGCCTGTTAACCTAATTTAACAATCATGCGCAAGAAACTGGGTCAGTAACTGATACAGCATTTACGATAACTCACGAGATTAAACCCTCACGATGAATGACAAAGTGCAATACTTAAACATCCATCGAATTCACGACGAATGACAAAGTATAAACCCAATTTGAGCAGCACTTAAACATTTATCGGATAGTTTCAATCTATCGGACATTGAATCGTAGTAGCGATCGAGTTATTACCCTGTTATCGCGGCAGAAATTCGAGATTGTGTGTGTTTCTGTAGTATTTTGATGATATCTCAGTGCATGAATCGAATTTTTACGTCGAACCAACGCGAAATTGCAAGTGCCAAAGTCTACTACTTATACTGGAAAAAGGGCGCCCTCGCGTGGCGCGAGGGGCCTTCGCGTGGCGCGAGGGGTGCTACCCAACCATAGGGTAGCCCCGTGTCCCAGTAGCTCAGGTGAGTTGGCCGTTCATGCAAATTCGTTTTACACGTAAAACTGTTTTGATATTATCAACTAGGGTTTACCCCCCCCCCCCCCCCTGAGTTTTAGGGGCCCTGATCCTGATTTCGATTGTTCTGAAAATTTTAGGGTTTGTGCAGGATCACTTGGGGGTCTTAATTAGGGTTTCCTATTGGGTAAAATAATATAAGAAATGGAATTTTAATGAGAGTTGTTACATCCTCCCCACCTTAATAAAAATCTCGTCCTCGAGTTTTACTGGAATAAATGAGGATACTTTCGCTTCATTTCTGATTCCAGCTCCCAGGTGTATTCGGGTCCTCTCTTTGATTCCCATTTGACTTTTACAAGCACCAGTCGCTTGTGTTTGAGAAACTTGTTCTTTCTATCTTCTATCTGTAATGGCTTCTCAACAAATTTTCGCTTTTCATTTATCTCTACATCTTGAAGAGGTACTACCAGGGATTCGTCAGATAGACATTTCTTGAGATTGGATACATGAAATACGTCATGTACTCCAGCTAGTTCTTCTGGTAGTTGTAAACGATAGGTGTAACATTCCTATTTTTATCATATAAGAATTTTAGGTTTGTTTAAATTTATTAACCACTAGTAACTAGTAACTAGTTTATTTTTAATATAAATTATTCGACCCAAATAGTTTTAAAAACTATTTTATATATAGTTGGTTGAAATATTATACTAATTAATTGGTCTGTATATGAGTGACATTTCTAAGTAAAATAAAAGTATATAAAAACTTGAGACAGGTAGATTACGGGTAAGCTGACCGTTAGAAATATGAAGTACCTAGACGGGTCAAGGAACCGTTTAATAATTAAATTATAAAAATACAATATATTTGAACCTACTCCGTTTTTAATGAAACCTGGTTCAAAATGTAGATACAAATATTCTCGTTCTAATGACATATTCATTAATTTATAAAACGTTACATTTTACAAGTTATACGCGCCAAATAAGTGAAGTAGTTAAATTAATTATAATATATATAATAATAAAATAATAATATTAGTTGAATTTATGAATCTTGTGAACGTATACATTAAAAATAATAATAATAATAATAATAATAATAAACTTAAAATTTACGTTTGAAATAAAAATATTAAAATAATCAAATTTAAAACTAAACAAATGAATGAATCATTGGCTTTTGAAATGAAGACCAAGGTGCACGTATGTGCATATGTGTACCAAAATCAAAATTTGCATTGAATAGAAATTGATACGTGTCCTTACATTCTTTCTTTGGCATCAAGTATATTTCAACTATAAAATAGCATAGAGAACTTCATAAAAATCTTGCCTTTTCTTTCCTCCTTTGTGTCGCCAAAATCCCCTCTCAATTCTTCTATTTTTATTTTATTTTATTTTTTTTATTATTATCATCAATAATAATAATAAAGTCATGCCCCATTTTAAGTGTTTTAACTCCCGATCACCGCTACCCTTTCCGATTGATCTGAGCCCCATAACACATGTCAAGGCTCTGCCTGACTAAGTTGGGATTCTGTCTCGTGACATAGGGATAAGGTTGAATTAGGGGTATTATACTTAACACAAGTACCAATATATATATATATATATATTTTAAATAGCTCAGAAGTTATACCCAAAATTTATACCAGGAGGATTTCTAGTTGAACCTTAAAGTTACAAAGTGGGTCCATTCTCTTTTCTCACCGTTTTATTCTCTTTGGTGATATAATTATATTAAAAAATGTCCCAAACTGACCCGTAAGTGGAAACCCGGACCCCTGAAACCTCAATCCATATCAAAAATAAGAAATCAAGACTTGTGGTCTTCTCGCGGGCCGCGTAAAGAATAGGCAGGAGGTCACGCGGGCCGCGTCAACTTGAGAGTTGACCGGATAAGCATCCGGGGCTACGTGTCATCCACGTGGCACACCTACTGATGACCCAGCAACCCTACGCGTAGACTAGGTGGCCACGCGGGCCGCGTAAGGGTCGAGCCAAGGCTCACGCGGGCCGCGTGAGACCCAATTTCCAGCTATAAATAGAGCGAATCAGGAGCAGTCCTCTGGTGTCGAAATCACTTCACAAAAACGAAATTAGACTGTTCTAATTCGTAAAATACATTCACAATAGCGAGGCGCTGCTACGATACCGGGTATTAAACCGATCGCTGCTACGATTCAATGTCCGATCGATTGAAACTATCCGATGAATGTTTAAGTGCTGCTCAAACTTGGGTTATACTTTGTCATTCGTCGTAAATTCGATGGATGTTTAAGTATTGCAATTTGTCATTCGTTGTGAGGATTTTAATCTCGTGAGTTATCGTAAATGTTGTATTAGTTACTGACCTAGTTCGTGTGCATTGTTATTTAAATTAGGTTACAAGGCTAATCAGTAGGCTAAAATCTGCCCGTATAAATCTGCAATGTGAGTCATTCTCTTTTTATCAAATGTTTTACAATACTCCATTTTCAAATGTTATAATTACAGGGATTAAGTCGTGGGTATCTTAAATCACTGGCTAGTGGGGGTATTGTGCACATTACCAATTTCTCACAGTTAGGCTAATAAATCCTAACAGTGATAAGCGTCACTACCTACTTGGGGAAAGACCCAATAGTGGTATGACCATCGTCACCAGGTGAAACGGCGCCAGATAAAAATAAGATAGAAGCCATTGTAATCGCTCTTATGATGTAATTTATAACTAATGGTCATTTTATAAAAATGAATGAACTCACCAGTATTTCCTGCTGACCAAATCTTTTTAAAACGCGTTTCAGGTAATTACAGTAGATCAGGAATTAGAGTTGGATACGACACCAACAAGGTTTACAGAAGTGGCTTATTTTATCAATAAATTAAATTAAATAAAGTTGTTTTATGTATTCGAATTTATCATATATTAAAGCTACCTTTTAAAATATGGTTTTATCCCATCTATTTAATAAATAAAAAAAATCCGGTGTTTTCTAAACTCTGATATTTTTCCTAACTCACGGTTCTGATGAAATTTCCGCTGCAATGTTTTTCAAAATAACCACCGGTACCACTTGGCTGCTCGCGGCTCTCGATTCCATCCAGGGTGGGGTCGGGGGTCGTGACAGAAGGTGGTATCAGAGCCACTGATTTAAGCCAATAGGTGTTGTGATAATAATAATAGATAAGCTTAAATAAAAAAAAGTTAGGAAATTACTATTAACTGGTAGCACACATGATAGCATTTAGACTTGAACTTAAGAAAAGATGCCTTAGTATAAGCTTCGAGATAAGCTAAATACTTGTGTAAATAAAGTGTGATGGGTTTTGGTATGCCGTGAGGATGATAACTAGAACGTTGCAAGTATAATAAATAAGCAATAACACTTGACCACTGTTATTTCTTATTTATTGGTACTACTTTGTTCTAGAATATGATAGGAATATTAATTTCCTGATTCATTGTTGAAAGTCATGATGCACTTTCCAAATCATGATTTAAGAAAAATACTATTTATGGGAAATACAAATCTTTCTCCGGCAAGACTGGGTATGGTATAGCAGACTCTCCAGCTTGTCCGGATATACTGAGGTTACCTCTCCGGCTAGAACCGGGTAAGCAGGTATATAATATGTCAAACAAGTGACAAGATTTCCCTAAATAGTATCATGACCTGATATCTGACTTGTTTTTGGAAATATGAATCTGTTAAATACATTGACCTTATAAAGAGTATGTATATCACAGCATGTGAAATATACGATTATATAGATATGTATATCTATAAGGAAATCCAAAAACCATAAGGATTTACAATTTGGAATAAAGCACAAGCATATGTGTCAATAATAAATCTAGATTTCTTTATCAGGAATCTCTTGCATATATCTATAATTTCGATATCAAACATTATTTCGTTTGATCATCTACCTCGTAACTCGTACAACAATATAAGCAATGGAAAACCCTTTAAGTTGGGACGCCATCAAAAGTATAAGAATTTCCAATGCGTTATCATAGACTATTAACGCAAGTGGAAAACATGTAAAGTTGTGCTAGTGCACAAGAAAACACATGAAACTTAAATTATACGTCCACAGACGTCGAAGTATATCACACACGACTTTCAAGGCAAGACCTTTGGAAAATATGATTGGGCACGACAACAACAATGTTAATCCCGGCAGTGGGAGAACTACTGATCAAAAAGCGGCACTTTGCCACATGATCCTAGAAATGACATGAATCTCGCTGAGGTACAAGATTTCACAACCATCGGTGCACAGTCTAATCAGAGTCATAATTATTAGCATTAAAAAAAGGAGTAACATACATTTGCAAATCCCTATTTCATTTTATTCGACATTCCTTGGTAATGTCACTTAGCAACGGTTATCACACAAAATTCCAGATAAAATTCTTAAATTTCTTTTGTTAAAATTCTGGCCTCTGTGAATAGACTTTTGCATTGCTACTCCCCCTAATGGTCATCATACCATGAGGAATTCTTTCATAATAGCAAATATTGATCTATTTCATTTCTTGGTAAATCCACACATTACACATGCACTTTTTGTTGCGCATGTGGTTCATTTGATTTATGAAGACCACTGGAGGGCTTCATTTCAATTTGTTGTTTTATCCAAATTCAAATATCATTTCGCTATACTTGATTTTTGGCACTATGAACCGCATCATTTCAAAACGATGACTCTTTGATATCGAGTCAATGAATTTTTGAAAAAACTCAATTTTCTTTGGCATACATGGGTTTTGTTGTAACCATGTCCGAACATTCTTATTAAAACTCGTTTTGTTTAAACCAAGTTCAATTGCTTGAACCTGCTCGCATTACATATTCAATTCAAGGTCCCATATGATGAATTGAAGCCATCATATTCGAAATAATCCCAACAAGCACTTCAATTCTCTTGAACCATAATATGCTTGTTTGGTCTTCGACTTCATTGAATCGTTTCTTTAATCACGATCACCTTGTGGTGACATTTTCACAAATCTGAAGTTTGCGCTAATCTCGTTGCACACATCATATACGGATTTATTTATTTATATTGAATCCGCTTTATTGGTTTATCCTATAAAAACAATCTTAACACAATCGTGTGCTAAGATAATGATACATAAATTCATGTCATATTTCAGTGTATCTCTTAATGATTCTTACAGCATCAATCGTGCCTTTCGTGATAATTATTGCTTTATCATCTTCAATCGAGAAACATTATTCAATTATTTCAATTTCAATCAAAAATCCTACTAGATTTGTTTGAAACAAACATTCAAATTTACTTCGTTGAACTTTCATTTTGTTTCAAGCATGGTAAACTCATTCAGTCACCACTATTAATATTTCAATTACTACGACACCTTGTGGCATCACAATAACTTTGTAGCTTGAGCTAATCTCATTTTCACACCTGATGTACGGATTTATTTATTTATTTCTGTTGGTTCATTATCTTAAACAGTTTTAATACAATTATGTGTTAAGATACAAGTACAAAAATTCATATTATATTCCTGTGTACCTCTAAAGATTCTTTCATTTAAAATTTTATGATATTCATTTGGTCTTATCATCATCAATTAATATCCAAATTTACTTCATTAAAGCTTTCAGTTGATTACACAGCGAATTTGTTCGATCACCATAATTATTGAACTATTTCAATCATTACGACACCTTGCGGTGTCAGTATAAACTTGTAGCTTGGGCTAATCACAATCATTCGAATCATTCAAAACCACATCTGTCTTTCGACTCATCATTTAAAAAATCATCTTAATACAACTATGTGTTAAGACAATGATACACTAAACTCTGTTGTATATCGGTGTATCCTTGCTATTCAATAAAATGTCAACACATTGATTTTTCTCATGTCATAGTTCGATAGTTGACAAATCATTTACGTGCTTCTATTTCATTTGAACTTGTTGATTCTGAGTCTTCCTCAGTTAACAATCAAAGTAATTTTTCCTTTGACAATAAATTTTGTTTATTCTAAAAATCATTCACAACTTGTAAACATTCGATTTAGACATTTATTGATCATATATCTCTTTTGGCTTGAACCTAGTCACCTTGGAAATTATATCATTTCATCTCATTCGTTTGACATTGATTTCTTGAATTAATTCAGTTGAACCATTGAGTCCTATTTATTGTACAACTCGTATTCACAAAATTTGATGTTTTGATTCTGTGTCATTTACCTTAATATTGTTTTTATTGACTAAGACGTGACATAACTCTAAAAGATATATCATAGTCCAAATCTCGAGGACGAGATTTAAAACAAGGTGAGGAGGATGTAACATTCCTATTTTTATCATATAAGAATTTTAGGTTTGTTTAAATTTATTAACCACTAGTAACTAGTTTATTTTTAATATAAATTATTCGACCCAAATAGTTTTAAAAACTATTTTATATATAGTTGGTTGAAATACTATACTAATTAATTGGTCTGTATATGAGTGACCTTTCTAAATAAAATAAAAGTATATAAAAACTTGAGACAGGTAGATTACGGGTAAGCTGACCGTTAGAAATATGAAGTACCTAGACGGGTCTAGGAACCGTTTAATAATTAAATTATAAAAATACAATATATTTGAACCTACTCCGTTTTTAATGAAACATGGTTCAAAATGTAAATACAAATATTCTCGTTCTAATGACATATTCATTAATTTATAAAACGTTATATTTTACAAGTTATACGCGCCAAATAAGTGAAGTAGTTAAATTAATTATAATATATATAATAATAAAATAATAATATTAGTTGAATTTATGAATCTTGTGAACGTATACATTAAAAAAATAATAATAATAAAAAAACTTAAAATTTACGTTTGAAATAAAAATATTAAAATAATCAAATTTAAAACTAAACAAATGAATGAATCATTGGCTTTTGAAATGAAGATCAAGGTGCACGTATATGCATATGTGTACCAAAATCAAAATTTGCATTGAATAGAAATTGATACGTGTCCTTACATTCTTTCTTTGGCATCAAGTATATTTCAACTATAAAATAACATAGAGAACTTCATAAAAATCTTGCCTTTTCTTTCCTCCTCTGTGTCGCCAAAATCCCGTCTCAATTCTTCTATTTTTATTTTATTTTATTATTATTATTATCATCAATAATAATAATAAAGCCATGCCCCATTTTAAGTGTTTTAACTCCCGATCACCGCTACCCTTTCCGATTGATCTGAGCCCCATAACACATGTCAAGGCTCTGCCTGACTAAGTTCCTTGGGGTTCTGTCTCGTGACATAGGGATAAGGTTGAATTAGGGGTACTATACTTAACACAAGTACAAATATATATATATATATATATTTTTTAAATAGCTCAGAAGTTATACCCAAAATTTATACCAGGAGGATTTCTAGTTGAACCCTAAAGTTACAAAGTGGGTCCATTCTCTTTTCTCACCGTTTTATTCCCTTTGGTGATATAATTATATTCAAAAATGTCCCAAACTGACCCGTAAGTGGAAACCCGGACCCCTGAAACCTCAATCCATATCAAAAATAAGAAATCAAGACTTGTGGTCTTCTCGCGGGCCGCGTAAAGAATAGGCAGGAGGTCACGCGGGCCGCGTCAACTTGAGAGTTGACCAGATAAGCATCCGGGGCTACGTGTCATCCACGTGGCACACCTACTGATGACCCAGCAACCCTACGCGTAGACTAGGTGGCCACGCGGGCCGCATAAGGGTCGAGCCAAGGCTCACGCGGGCCGCGTGAGACCCAATTTCCAGCTATAAATAGAGCGAATCAGGAGCAGTCCTCTGGTGTCGAAATCACTTCACAAAAACGAAATTAGACTGTTCTAATTCATAAAATACATTCACAATAGCGAGGCGCTGCTACGATACCGGGTATTAACTCGATCGCTGCTACGATTCAATGTCCGATCGATTGAAACTATCCGATGAATGTTTAAGTGCTGCTCAAACTTGGGTTATACTTTGTCATTCGTCGTAAATTCGATGGATGTTTAAGTATTGCACTTTGTCATTCGTTGTGAGGATTTTAATCTCGTGAGTTATCGTAAATGTTGTATTAGTTACTGACCTAGTTCGTGTGCATTGTTATTTAAATTAGGTTACAAGGCTAATCAGTAGGCTAAACTCTGCCCGTATAAATCTGCAATGTGAGTCATTCTCTTTTTATCAAATGTTTTACAATACTCCATTTTCAAATGTTATAATTACAGGGATTAAGTCGTGGTTATCTTTAATCACTGGCTAGTGGGGTATTGTGCACATTACTAATTTCTCTCAGTTAGGCTAATAAATCCTAACAGTGATAAACGTCACTACCTACTTGGGGAAAGACCCAATAGTGGTATGACCATCGTCACCAAGTGACACGGCGCCAGATAAAAATAAGATAGAAGCCATTGTAATCGCTCTTATGCTGTAATTTATAACTAATGGTCATTTTATAAAAATGAATGAACTCACCAGTATTTCCTGCTGACCAAATCTTTTTCAAACGCGTTTCAGGTAATTACAGTAGATCAGGAATTAGAGTTGGATACGGCACCAACAAGGCTTACAGATGTGGCTTATTTTATCAATAAATTAAATTAAGAAAAGTTGTTTTATGTATTCGAATTTATCCTATATTAAAGCTACCTTTTAAAATATGATTTTATCCCATCTATTTAATAAATAAATAAAAATCCGGTGTTTTCTAAACTCTGATATTTTTCCTAACTCACGGTTCTGATGAAATTTTCGCTGTAATGTTTTCAAAATAACCACCGGTACCACTTGGTTGCTCGCGGCTCTCGATTCCATCCAGGGTGGGGTCGGGGGTCGTGACAATAGGCAACGGGTCCAATTCGTTGTATTATTGGGAATGGTCCTATGTATCTTGGACTTAGCTTTCCTTTCTTACCGAACCGAACTACTCCTTTCCAAGGGGAAACTTTTAAAAGTACCTTATCTCCGACTTGAAATTCTAGTGGTTTGCGTCGATTTTCGGCATAGCTCTTTTGGCGATCTCGAGCAATCTTCAGTCGTTCCTTGATCTGAGTGATCTTGTTGGTGGTTTCTTGCACAATTTCAGGACCTGATAATTGACTTTCTCCTATTTCTGCCCAGCAGACTGGAGTTCTGCATTTGCGTCCATACAGTGCTTCGAATGGGGCAGTTTCGATACTTGCATGATAACTATTATTATAGGAAAATTCAATTAAGGGTAGGTGGTCATCCCAGTTTCCACCAAAATCTATCACACATGCTCGAAGCATGTCTTCCAGTGTTTGTATCGTCCTTTCACTTTGCCCGTCTGTTTGAGGATGATATGCAGTACTTAAATTTAGTCGTGTTCCCATTGCTTTCTGGAAACTTGTCCAAAAATGGGAAGTGAAACGACTATCCCTATCCGATACAATAGAGAGTGGAACTCCATGTAAGGATACGACTTCATCTACATACAACTTGGCTAACCTTTCCATGCTAAAGGTTTCCTTCATGGGTAGAAAATGATCTGACTTGGTGAATCGATCCACAATTACCCAAATCGCGTCATTACCTTTTCTGGTTTTGGGCAATTTTGTAACAAAGTCCATTGTTATGAGCTCCCATTTCCATACAGACATTTCTAATTGTTGTAGTAGCCCTGAAGGTTTCTGGTGTTCTGCCTTAACTTGTGAACAAGTAAGACATTTAGAAACATATCTAGCTATGTCCTTTTTCATTCCTATCCACCAGAAATTATTCCTTAAATCTTGGTACATTTTATTGTTTCCTAGATGCATGGTATACCTAGATTTATGAGCTTCTTCTAAAATTTTATCTCTTAATTCTCCTTGTTTAGGTATCCAAATTCTTTTCTTATGGAATCTCCAAATTCCATCATTTCCTAGCTCTAATTCTTTTATTCGTCCTTTCATTCCTTCAGTATCATCATTGATTGCTATTTCTTGAACATTCTTTAGTTGTTCCATTAAATCTAACTGTAGATTTAATCTAAGAGCACGAACCCGTCGTTGTTTCTCATGATACTTACGACTTAAGGCATCTGCCACTACATTTGCCTTTCCTTCGTGATACTGAATATCACAGTCGTAGTCGCTTAGTATTTCCATCCATCTCCTTTGTCTCATGTTTAATTCTTTTTGCCCAAATATGTACCTTAAACTTTTATGATCCGTATAAACAGTAAACTTACTTCCATACTGATAATGCCTCCAAATTTTAAGGGCAAAAATTATGGCTCCTAACTCTAATTCATGAGTTGTATAGTTTTCCTCGTGCTTTTTCAATTGCCTTGATGCATACGCAATTACCTTCTTGCGTTGCATAAGCACAAATCCTAATCCCAGTTTTGAAGCATCATAGTATACTTCAAAATCTTTTGTTCCTTCCGGTAAAGCTAAGATTGGAGCATTTGTTAACTTATGCTTTAAAATCTTCAAAAGCTTCTTCTTGCTTAGGTCCCCATTCAAACTTAACTGTTTTACAGGTTAGCTTAGTTAATGGTACAACTATTTTAGAAAATCCTTAATGAACTGTCTATAATATCCAGCTAAACCCATAAAACTTCTAATTTCCATTACTGATTGTGGAACCTTCCATTTGGTGATTGCTTCTATCTTAGCAGGATCTACATGAATACCTTCGTGATTCACCATGTGTCCTAAAAATTGAACTTCCTGTATCCAAAATTCACACTTCGAGAATTTGGCATAAAGCTTTTCCTTTCTTAACAAAGTTAAGAGTGCATGTAAGTTCTGACAGTGTTCCTCCTGACTTTTGGAATAAATAAGTATATCGTCGATGAAGACAATTACAAATTTATCCAAATACGGTTTACAGATCCGATTCATCATGTCCATAAATGTTGCAGGTGCATTTGTTAATCCGAAGGGCATGACTGTAAACTCGTAATGACCATACCTAGTTCTGAAAGCAATTTTAGGTATGTCTTCTTCTTGTACCTTCAATTGATGGTATCTGGAGCGCAAATCTATCTTAGAAAAGTATCTAGCTCCTTGTAGTTGATCATAAAGATCATCAATCCTAGGTAATGGGTATCGATTCTTAATGGTAGCCTTATTTAATTCCCTATAATCGATACACATTCGCATCGAACCGTCCTTTTTCTTTACGAACAACACTGGTGCTCCCCAAGGGGATGAACTAGGTTGTATGAATCCTTTACTTAGCAATTCATCTAACTGCTTTTTCAATTCTAACATTTCCGTGGGGGCTAACCGATAAGGTGATTTGGCTATTGGTGTAGTTCCAGGAATTAGATGAATCATAAATTCTACTTCCCTATCTGGTGGTAATCCTGGTAACTCTTCTGGGAATACATCGGGGTATTCTGAGACTACAGGAATCTCCTTAAGTTCTTTATCCTTAGTACTAATGATTACTGAAATCATATAGACTATTCCTTGTCACACCCCGACCACGTATAACATACAAGACGTGGCGGAAAACGTCGGGGAGTGTTGTAACAGAATTAATTGTTTCAAATCCATGGCAAACAAAGTTGTATTTTATTTATTATACAAGAGTTACATTGTCTTAACACCGGAAATACAGAGTTTATAACATAATTAAACAAAGTATATCATCGTTTTTAGTCTCTAAGGCACAGGTCCGCCCTAGTGTCCTGATCAACATCCTATGGAAAAGCTCCTGAAAACACATGTGAAAATAGGTACGTCAGCATAAAAATGTCTGTGAGATACATAGGTTTGTGAAAATAAGATTCATGACTTATGTTTGAGAAAATGTTTAATCATGAACCTTGTAATTCGATTTGTTTTGTAAATCACTTGAAAACAATAAGTTCAGTTGATATGTATAAATAAGAGAATATTGTATGAATAACCATGTAAAATGAGTTGTATAGAATAAACTGTATTGTAAACCAAAGTCTTGTGAAAACATGTTACTTGTGTAAAATGTATAAGTCCAACATGAATGATTTAAATAACGCTATGATATGTAATATAATACAAACATTTATATATAGGAAGTACCAGCGGCGTATCCACCATGCTTGTATCGTATTACTCACATATCGTCACTTAAGTCACTTAAACCAACCAACAACGTATAATGTCTATGTTTAAACCAATAGTCAAAAGTCCTTGTATAAACCATGTCAAATGTTGATAGTCCAAAAGTAGTCAAGTAATGTGTAACAAATGTTATGTATGGTAAGTAAAATAAGACTACTTAAACCATAAGTAAAAATGTATAAAACAAAGTATTTTGAATATATCAAAAAGTTATGTTTTGCAAAGTGATGCATGATACATTGATACAAACATTTATGTGGTAAGTTAACGCATACATTCAAGCCTTGAGACAGTCGGATAACCCTTTCAGTCAAGGTTATCAAAAGAATTGTATTCGGATTCAGTCATTCCTTACATCCAAACAAACCCGGGATGTCAGGAATGGGATTTGTCAAGTCCTATGGTACCACTACTTACTCCCGAGCGGCGTAGCAAATGTTAATGAATGTTATAAAGACCCGTTTGTGCAAACCAAATGTCATAGCAGTTGTATACATGTCATATGAAAACAATGTACTAAGTATGCTAAGTTAACATACAAAGCAGAAAAGTCTTGTAAATCAATGTGCTAGCATGCTATCAGTCAACATACATAGCAGAAATGTAATGTAAAACAATGTACTAAGTATGCACACAATGGACATACATAGCATGAAATGTAATGAAATCATGTACTATAATGTACTAACAAACATAGCCGGTATATGATGTGAGAACAGGAAAGCATGAAAGTAACAAGTAGGCACATGTGTTTCACCCCAAAACAGTTTGGAAAACAGTAAAAGAGGGGTTCTATGTACTCACTTGTGATTACTCAGTAGTCCTGGAGTGATAATCAAACAATGATAGTGATCACGGAATCAAACGGCACCTAATATAGGTAACTATGTTAATAAACCGGACCTAAATCGGAAGATCGGATAGAATGAGGGTTCGTAAACCAAACGAGTATGGAAACTCGTGTAATATGGTTTAACAAAGCCTACATACTAATTGAAACCTATCATAAGTGCTTCCGACCCATTACGACCCGTTTAGGTAGCTTATGCTACTTTAACGCGTCGTTCGCGTGAAACGCGTTCGGACCGCCTAACTAGCCCTATGACAAGTGTTATATGCCTAAACATGTTACATAATCAGTTATGTGACAAAAGTTTAGGTTACATATGCTTAATTACCAATTATACATGAAAAGGGTATTCTGGTAATTTACCTAAGGCATATAAACTACCTATCATACAACTACTTAAACGTCGTGACCATAAGGTATAACCTCGGAAGGTTATTCCCTACCTACTATGGTCACCTAATGTATTTGGTCGGATCCTAATGATCGACCAAATGGGTCGGGTCCGAAGGTATAAGCGATTTATTAGATCGTTTACCCTACGACCCTAGACAACGTGGTAATCAGTAGGCATAGTCCCAAGGGACTATAACCAACGTGATTACACTCACGTTGCGAAGTTCAAACGAACTTCGCATTGACCATAAACTGGTCAATGCATAAAGTCAAACAAAGTTTGACTTTCAGACTCGAAAGACTCGAAAAGCAATAAAAGAACGAAAGAATACTTACGAAGGGTCCCCGAATGCTAATTTCGATTCAAAAATCTCAGGTATGAAACAATAGTTTCAACTTAGAGTTTCTCAAATCAAAATTCTAGTGATTTGAGCAATGGGGGGCATGGGGTATATATAGTTTTCGGTCCACCGTTAAGATCGTTTCATGGAAACCGTGCTTTAATCGCATCCGTACAAGTGTCGGGACCTTATGGTAGCTAGAAATTGATCCTTATCAGCTGACTAGACAATTGGGAATGTGTGGTGGAGGATTAAACAGCTGCAACCTGCTGTTTGATTCAATTAATCTAGTCAGAAGGGGCCATGCGGCCCGCTTCAGGATGTGAAGAAACTCAGGCGGGCCGCCTGAGGGTCACAGATCAGAAACATGCTTGAAAAATGACAGTTTCAGTCCCTGCACGTGTTTAAGGCCATTTCCGACACTTCTAAGGCCCGTAAAGCCAAATTTAAGGCCCTAAAATGTTTCCTAAACATTGTGGACATGAAACATGCTCAAAAATATGCCGGATGATGGTTCGTTTGGTCGTACGAACGCGATGTTCGCTTAATTACGACGGAATGCGCACAAGCGCGAAAAACGATCCAAATGACGCGACGAATGAATTTTTGGCAAGCCAAACACTAAAGCATAATATAGTCATGCTTACATAAATTTTTGGATGTCCGGATGTATTCAGAACGTAAGTTATGCGCGAAAGTGCAAACTTGTGCACTTTTTGACACTTTTAGTCCCTGAATGACCCAAAAGTTTATTTTAGCATACCGAACCCCTCAAAGCCTATTTCTAAGCTATGTAAAGGATATTTATGGTATGTTTAACTTATGGTCATGTTTCGGAATGTTCGTTACAGTTCAAATTGGCATACTTTCGCAGTTTGTCAAGTTTAGTCCCTGTAGTCGAATTAACTTGTTTTCGCCATACCAAAGCCTTTAAAACTTATTTCTAAGTTATGTAAAGGTTATTTAAGGTATGTTAAGTATATGTTGATGTTCCGGAGTATTTGTCGCGTTAAACTGAGTACGTTTACGCACCAGTTTGCGTATAACTCTCCAGAAAGTGATGTAGAGTTTGAAATTACATAAAAGTCAAAACATGAAAAATGTAAAACACAACCAAACAAACATTGGGATAAAATAACATTGTTTTATTGATAACAGTACTGTTTACAATGATTAAAAGCACAGATGTTACATTCCTTGCTTTCGTTCATAACTAGCAACTTTCATTACTGAAATGAACTTCATGGGTTTACGTGGCTTATCTCCTGTAATCACGATCACTTCTCCGGTGGGTGCCCGAATTTCTATAGAGTTCTTATCACAAAGGATTCGAGCATGGTTGGCTACTAACCAATCCATTCCTAACACAATATCGAACCCAGCTAAATTCATTGGTAATAGGTTTGCATGAAATTTATGACCTAAAAGTTCTATATTTTCTTTTTGCAAAACCTTATCTATGTTAATAAAATTCCCATCTGCTGTTTCGACTGTAAAAATCTGCCTAAGGTTGGTTAAGGGTAAGTTAAGAGCTTGGCAGAATGAAGTATTTATAAAACTTTGGTTTGCACCAGAGTCAAATAATACTTTTGCGTAAACGTTGTGAACTAAAAACGTACCAGCTATCACATCTGGGATAAGTTCTGCCTCCTGAGCAGTTAATTGGAATGCTCGAACATTCTTCTTGGTAGCTCTGTCGGTCGGTTTGGTTTTATTGTCTGCTGGTTTGACCAACTTAGGGCATTCTGGTTTGAAATGCCCAGCTTCTCCACAGTTATAGCAGACCCTTGTTTTCTTTCTGCAGTCTTCTTCATGATGTCCTACAACTTTGCAAAAGTTGCAGGTTACATTGCATTTTCCAAAATGTTTCTTTCTGCAATTCCTGCAGAATGGCGGAGTTGAGGATTGCCCGGTTCCTTTCTTCTTGAAGTTGCTATTATTACCCACACGAAATCCTTGGGTAATTTTCTGAGCTAATTCCTTCTTCCGATTTTCATTTCTTGTGCGTACCAGCTCGTCAGTTAGGGTGTTAGCTAATTCTACCGCATCGTCAATAGTGCGAGGTCTCGCAGCTTTAACGATATTACGGATTTCACCAATCAATCCCCAAATATAGTGAGAAATGAGTACCTGTTCTGGCGAAGCCAGCGTTGGTACCACTCTAGCATATTCGAAGAATGTCGAAGTATATCCGCGACAATCTACACCAATCATTCGATGGTTTAAAAACTTATTCGCCATTTGTTCCTTTTCATATTCGGGGCAAAATTTTCTTTCTATTAGTTGTTTAAATTCTTCCCAACTCATGGCATAGGCCGTATTTCTTCCTTTAGCTTGAAGTATCGTATTCCACCATTCTAGCGCCCCTTCTTTAAAAAGATGCGACGCATACATGACCTTGTCTTCCTCAGCACATTTACTTATCATAATTACTGCTTCGGTTTTCTCCAACCAACGCAGTGTCGCAGTCGCCCCTTCATTGCCTGCAAATTCAGCTGGTTTACAGGCAAGGAATTCTTTGTAAGTGCAACCAGGCGTTGCAACTTTCATTTTCTTAAGAAGTGGAGCTTGCAACCCGTCATTGTCATTATTAATATGGTTGCCGCCTCCGTTTATACTATTACTAAAGTTGTCGCCTTGTGTGCGTTTGCTATGAATAATTTGTTGAGGTTCAACAGGTTTCTGGGTAGCAGCTAGGATTGCTGGAATAGCATTGGCTATTCCTTAAGCAACGATATTTTCGATATCTTGCTTAGTCATAAATTGATCTCCCTGATTTTGCTCAGATTGATTAACTTCATTAACTGGTTCATTAGCAGGTTCCATCTGATAATTAATATATATAATTTATTAGAATGGAATAATTAGTAGTTATACACAAAACAATCATATAAATTTCACAACACACATTTATATCCAAAATTATCGATTCCTCGATTTCCCTTTTTATATATCATATTATGCATCCGTACACACTGTTATGTTACAAAGTTTTATTTTTATTTTACAATATTATATTTTTTATTACTATTATTATACAATCATAGTTACGTTCTCACACCATCCCTTCTGCTGATATTTTAGAAACGACGCTCCCTCTCGTCGTACTTCCAGGAGATTTTCTCTCCCACCTCCCGAATCCTATTCCCTGCACCTATCAGCTCCTCGCCAAAATGCCGGAGTTCAGCTAAATTTTCGTTACTCATTGGTGGGTTTGGTATAGGTTCTGGGTCAAACTGAGGGAAAAAGATATAAGGGTTATTTAGGAGGTTTTGAAACTGCCAGTCGTTGGTCCACCATTCATCCATTTCTCCCAAAGGTTGGGTATGGATTAAAGGTTCTGGGATGGCTGGTTCCAAATTTATTGGAAGTTGAGTTTCGGCAGGATAAGGGTAAAGGTTGGTATTGATAGGTCTAATGATATCACAGCTTGCCAATATGCGATCCAACTCCTCTTGTAATGGCAACTCCTCGACTTGTTTAGAACTTTCCCCAATTTCAATTTCTACTCGCCTGGAACCTTCCCTGATCGAAATTCCTTTTCCTTTATTTATGGGATTCTCTATTTTGGGAAACTTTCTAGTTGCTGGTTTCCTCCTGCGTACACGCCTCCACCCTACAAATCTTCTCTTTTTATTAGGCTTTGGTTTCTCTGGAGGTGGAGCGTGGAATTCCATAGGTTCTTCCACATCGGGTATGTAACCAGTAAAGTCTTTGGAAACTTCCACTTTCACCGGATAGAGATTGAGATTCTGAAGGGCTTCAGATAACTCATTCATGCTGTTTAGCATATATGCAAAAATGCACAAAAATGCTAAGTTAAAATTTTATAACAAAATTTCACAGATAAACATTCAAGTATTATTGCATACCGTGTGACTAATTTAATACAAAGGATAACTGACAATTAAAACATACTAGGGTTTATTGTAACTTATTTATTTACTCGGTAAAGTTTCTGGCTTGTAAGTGATATGGGTGCTAGTACTGGGTCAGGGTATTAAATGTCAGCATTTACTGCTACCGTAGCTAACATATAGAGATCTGCCCATTTTTCATCTAATTTGTCTTCCCATGGTGGATTACTGCTTATTTTCTGGATTTCCTGATTACTCCTCAATTCTTTTGGTTGTGATTTCTTTATTTTCTCTTGACTTTTCCTAATAATTTGACTTCTTTTCTTAGGAGAAAGTGGTTCTTCAAATTGTGCTTTACGGACAAATATTCCTTCCTCCATATCTGTTGGGTAATTTGAGGATGAAGTTCCTTTTTCTTTCGGTAATTTATCTATTTTATGATAGATGTTCGAAAGTCTTTGTTAACCCATACTGTAAACAATATTCAAATAATAAAACACGTAATCACAAAAATGGCAATTATTAAAAATTAAGTATTTCTCAAATACTTAATAGGCTTAGATCAGTGGCTCTGATACCACATTTTCCTGTCACGGCCCCCAGCCCGGTTTGACCAGGTTCAGGAGCCGCGGGACAGGAAATCCCGTGGTATTTATTTAATTGAGTTGACAGCGGAAGATTTTAACAGGATCTTTTTAAAACTGAAAATGCCCGATTATATTATTTCATAATTCGGGATAAAACCCCGGTAATTTACAATAAGATGATTTCACTGGGAAATCCTTATTTTACAAAACATGTTTCTTTATTTATTTTGAGCCACTTCCTTAAGCTTGTAGTGCTTCGCGACACTTTTCCTGGATCACAACAGATCACCTGAAACATGTTTGAAAAAGGTTTTGTCAGCGGGGAAATACTGGTGAATCATTCTTTTTACTAAAAACTACGCATTGTTATAATTTACAGTATTAAGAGCGATTACAATGTTTATACATATCAACCATCTACCCACGGTATTTATCACTCGACCACCTATTGGCTATCTCGTTGTCCAATAGTGTCTGTGATTATGGTCATATCACCCATTGGCTAACTCGTTGTCCAACGGTGACGGTTATCAAGTAATGTATACAAAACCCCACATACCGGGTGTAATTTGGAGATTACAAAGACTTAATCCCTGTAATTTTAACTTTGAAAATAAACATGATTTTGAAAGCAATTTGGTAAAAAGAGAATGACTCACATTGTAGATTTATTCGAGCAGAGTTTAGCCTACTGATAAGCCTGTTAACCTAATTTAACAATCATGCGCAAGAAATTGGGTCAGTAACTAATACAGCATTTACGATAACTCACGAGATTAAACCCTCACGATGAATGACAAAGTGCAATACTTAAACATCCATCGAATTCACGACGAATGACAAAGTATAAACCCAATTTGAGCAGCACTTAAACATTTATCGGATAGTTTCAATCGATCGGACATTAAATCGTAGCAGCGATCGAGTTATTACCCTGTTATCGCGGCAGAAATTCGAGATTGTGTGTGTTTCTGTAGTATTTAGACGATATCTCAGTGCATGAATCGAATTTTTACGTCGAACCAACGCGAAATTGCAAGTGCCAAAGTCTACTACTTATACTGGAAAAAGGGCGCCCTCGCGTGGCGCGAGGGGCCTTCGCGTGGCGCGAGGGGTGCTACCCTACTATAGGGTAGCCCCGTGTCCCAGTAGCTCAGGTGAGTTGGCCGTTCATGCAAATTCGTTTTACACGTAAAACTGTTTTGATATTATCAACTAGGGTTTACCCCCCCCCCTGAGTTTTAGGGGCCCTGATCCTGATTTCGATTGTTCTGAAAATTTTAGGGTTTGTGCAGGATCACTTGGGGGTCTTAATTAGGGTTTCCTATTGGGTAAAATAATATAAGAAATGGAATTTTAATGAGAGTCGTTACAAAATACGTCAGTTTACACTGGTAAATACAATTAACTGACTCAATTTCAAAAAGGTTTAGAAAATTGATTTGAATGCACAAGGCACAAAACATTTTATAACTTGGGATAATTACCTATATATAAACTTGTAAAAGAATTACATGTTTTCTTATACGTTCAGTAGCCCGGATTGACTCCGGGTTAAAGATTAATAGACACACCACATGATATAGTCCCGCGGCGAGTTATTCCCGAAACCGGCGGTTATACCTTATTATTTATATATGCACTGTCGGGTGTACGCCTACACCCCGTGCTTAGGTCGTGGCCATTTCTTAAAATGATGCCAAGGATATCCGGGACATGGTCATTAACCCCCCAAAGGCTTTAAGCAAACAAAACAATTTAAACGGGTCATATCAATAAATTAACCTTCATACGATAAAAAATTCAATGCCCGACCAAGCGGTATTTTATATACCGTACCCCAAGCCCGTATAAGGGAAAATAAGTTAAAAGTATTTACCTGAGCAAGTATGATTCACAAACAGCAAGTGCAAATAGCTTTTACAGGGTCTCCTAATCTGGAACAAAGGTTTTTAATAACCTATTAGATTCCTAACGGGTCTTTGATTAAGCCTAAACTTAGACCGGTTAGTTTTAAAGGAAGATACGCTTCAAACGCACGATTAAGCAAAGACCGGAATAGAATGAGATTTAGACCCGACAAGTTTGAAGACTTTTATAGTATGGGTAAACTAAACACATTCTGGATTTTGAGGCAAAAATGATAAGGTTTTACCCGCTTCGGTCAATTTATGCAAACTAGTTACATAAACCGAGCCGAATGCGAAAACATGCATAACGGGTAACCATAAGAGTCATATACATGTTTCCTAAGTTAATATGCTATAAATATGTTGTGACATCAGTAAGATATCTTCTATTATGCCCAAAATGGATTTAAACTCATATTATGCCCCGTAGGGGTATTTTGGTCATTTAAAAGGTTATAAAAGAGATTTAATATGATTATGAGTTTCAGGTATGATATAATCAGTAAATACACTTAAATTATTAGGTAATATCAGTAGGGTATTACATATATGTGAAATTTACCATTTATAACCAAACTATGCACCGAAGGGGCATTTTGGTAATTTCACATAAGGTTTAAAGGTCAAAACTGGAAATCTGAGTTTAAAACTTTTGCTTACTGTTAGAATATAAAAATTTACTAAAAATATCAATAGGTATCAAGTCTTATATTTATAAAATAGTTTTTATACATACTATGCACTTAGAACGCGTAAAAAGGCGGTTTTTAGGCGATTTCCGGGTTTTATAAGAAAAGCTGATATTTTTATCATTCCAGAAAGCTTAAAATATTTTATTTATCATATAAAATCAGTAGCAAAAGGTTTGGAATCAAAATGATTTGTAAAACTCATTTTATAGCCCAAAAGGGCAAAACCGTCAATTACCGAATCAGGCTTAGAACCCTATGTTATGCTCAGTCTAAAAACAAATAAAAATCTTCAAAAATTCCAAAATATTATTTTATATCAGTGCGTAAAAATTTTGGTATAAAAAATCAGGTTTAGATAGGCTATATGCTAATTACGCCGTTTAATTAATAAAAAGCTTTTCATTTACGCTAATGAGCATAACTCCTAATCTAGACCTCAAACTGGTGTCAAATTTTAGGGACAAGTTTATAAATCAGTAGCTAAGGTTTCTATTCTTTTACATCTTCAAAAATCACATTTTAAGGTCATATGGGCATAATAGTCAACATTTAAGCATTTAACGGAAACATGCATATGAATCGGATAACTAATGAACCGAGTTGTATAATCACAGAGGGTTATACTAACATGTAACTTGGTCCAAATAAAGCTCTAAGGCATTTCTAAAACATGCTACATTGGGTCAGAACTAAAAGTCAAAGTAAAAGTCAAATTATGCGACTTTCGGTTCCGAACCGAGCCTAAACTGAAAATTGTCGGGTTGAACATGTTTAGACATGTTCTTACATTAATTACCAAGTTATATTAGTGATAAAACAGGTTGCATGGGTTCTATATTGTTAATTATGCGTTTATTTGAAAATAAGCTTTCTGTTGACTTTTTAAGATTAGGTTTGACCCGACAATTGACCTAGTTAGAGTGGGAATCAGAAAGTGCCCTTTTAAGGGTTTATTACCCACATAATTACCAACTCATAGGTACTTTCAATTTGAAATTTGACTGGACAAATTATGATTTATTACGAAGTCAAACCTTAATTACGACGGTTTGACTTTAAGCTAATTAACTAAACAAAACTGAATTAAGGAATGTTAAGGACACTTACAAAGGTCCTATGCACGACTAAGAATCCCTAGGAAGTGTGCTTGAGCTCCAATATTCTCCAGAAGTGAAGTTGTGAAGGTTTCAAGTGGGTGTGCTCAATGTTGCAACATTGGAGCTCCTTATATAGTGAATTTGATTCACCAAAATCATGACAAATAGGTCTACAAGTGTTACAAGATGGCCCCATCTGTCCCTATCGCATGAAATACCAGTGGAGGAGTCCCTGGTATATAAAAACAAGCTTTTAAGTCGGTTAACAGACTGAACTGGCAGCTGCCAGGAGTTTTCTGTCGCTGTAGTGCTCACGCGGCCCGCGTAAGGTCCTTATGGACCCTTACGCGGCCGGTATGGCTCCCCAGAACCAGCCAAACAAGTTTCAAGTTTTGCATTTTTGGTCCCTGGTCCTTCTAAACGTGGTTTTGAGTTTATTTCTTGCACTTTTGGCCCTCTAACTTGACTTTTAAGGGCTCCAAGACATTATTAAACATTGTTAAGTCCTTGGTTAACTTTGTGACCACCCGAAAAGCCTTAGATTTCAACGTTGACGCTTTTAACCCCTCGTATACGAATTTTATCATAACTTTCTCATACGATAACGAAACTCTGTGAAATTTTCATCACGCATTCTAGTGAGTATAATTTATCATTACAAAGCTTCGGGTTTGCTAAAAGGTCACTCAGAGGTATACTTTAAACATGTTGACACATTTAACCCCTGTAGTTTGTAATTTCTCGCTTTCTCTCACAATTAGCTTCGTATGATCCATGATTCATTCGTTTAAGGGTGTAAACATTGTGTAGGGTTATAGTAAGGTATATTTATCCATTGTTGACACTTTGAGCCCTTATATTCACATACTTTCTTTGTTTGTCAACTTTAGTCCTTCATAAGTGATCTTTTACACGTTTAAAGCTCATGACACGTGTCGATATATTATTGGACATAAATCTACGAGGTGTTACAATGCTGGAAAAGCTAATGTAGTAGCTGTTGCTTTAAGTCGAAAGTATCATGAAAAGCCGAAAAGAGTACGTTCTCTCAGATTAAATCTACAAGTAGATTTAAATGAGCAAATTAGAGAAGTACAGGAATCAGCAATCAAGGACGATGCTGAAAAATTAAAAGGAATGATTAAGGAGTTAGACCAAGGAACTAATGGAATTTGGAAGTTCCATAAGAAAAGGATGTGGATACCTGAACAAGGAAACCTACGCCACAGAATTCTATAAGAAGCTCATAAGTCTAAGTATACGATACATCCCAGAAGTGATAAGATGTATCAAGATCTAAGAAAGAATTTCTTGTGGATAGGAATGAAAAAGGATATAGCAAATTATGTTGCTAAATGTCTAACTTGTTCACAAGTTAAAGCTGAGCATCAGAAACCCTTAGGATTATTGGAACAGTTAGAAATGCCAATATGGAAATGGGAATTGATAACAATGGACTTTGTTACCAAATTACCCAAGAAAAGGAAAAGAAATGATACAATCTGGGTAATGGTAGACAGATTGACCAAATCTGCTCATTTCTTACCCTTGAAGGAAACTTTCAGTATGGAACAGTTAGCCAAGCTATATGTAAATGAAATAGTTTCATTACATGGAATTCCTCTATCTGTCGTATCCGATAGAGATAGTCGTTTTACTTCTCATTTTTGGACAAGTTTCCAAAAGGCAATGGGAACCAGGTTAAATCTAAGCACATCTTATCATCCACAAACGGACGGACAAAGCGAAAGGACAATACAAACAATGGAAGATATGCTTAGAGCCTGTGTAATTGATTTCGGAGGAAATTGGGACGACCATTTACCATTAATAGAATTTTCCTATAATAACAGCTATCATACTAGCATTAATGTTGCACCATTTGAAGCACTTTATGGACGAAAGTGCAGGACTCCAGTCTGTTGGGCAGAAATTGGAGAAAAGCAATTATCTGGACCAGAGATAGTGCAAGAAACAACAGATAAGATAATTCAAGTCAAGGAAAGACTAAAAGCAGCACGAGATCATCAAAAGAGTTATGCAGATAACAGACGAAAACCTTTAGAATTTCAAGTAGGATATAAAGTATTATTAAAGGTTTCTCCATGGAAAGGAGTAGTCAGATTCGTTAAGAGGGGAAAGCTAAGCCACATGTATATCAGACCTTTTGAGATAATTAGAAGAATAGGACCCGTAGCCTACCAGCTACAACTGCCGAAGGAAATGGCAGGAATACATGATGTGTTTCATGTATGCAATCTCAAAAGGTGCTTAGCTGATGAACCATTAGTGATACCTCTTAAGGACATAGAGGTAAATGAGAAACTTAAGTTTATCGAGAAACTCGTTCAGATTGAAGATAGAAAGATCAAGAACCTCAAACACAAGAGACTAGTTTTGGTCAAAGTGAAATGGGATTCCAAGAGAGGACCAGAATACACTTGGGAACTCGAATCAGAGATACAAAGGAAATACCCACACCTGTTCCAGTAGATCTCGAGGACGAGATCCAAAACAAGGTGGGGAGGATATAACAACCCTCCTAGAACCCTTAACGTGACCCTAAAACATTCCTTACGTACCACGTACGTGAAAAACGGACCCGAAATACCTTTGTACTTGTAAAAATCAAGAAAAACAAAATCTGTAGGTTTCTCGCGGGGCGCGACAAAGACAACCTAGGTCTCTCGCAGGGCGCGAGCGTCTGTTGCTTGCCGGACACCCATGCCGACACGTGTCAAACCTACACTCGCTGACTGGCTAAGCCTACGGCCTACACTACTGTTGTCGCGGGCCGCGAAGGCCTTAGCCTCCTCTCTAGTGGACCGCGAGCCGCCATACGAAAAGCCTATAAATAGGCTGGACGAGCTTCATTTGAATTCGTTCAGTTTCTTATTTCTCTCTCAAATATTCTAATAGCAATTACTATACCCGGGAATAATACTCACTATTAAAGCGAAACTCTGCCTCGTTGTAAGTATTATAACCCTTTTGTTACCCTACACGATCGATTTAGGACTCCGTAACGCATGTCAAGGCTCTGCCCGACTCAGTCGTTGGAGTTCTGTCTCGTGTGTACACCCGATTAATTTAGGATTCCATAGTGCATCTCAAGGCTCTGCCTGACTCAGTCATTAGGAATTCTGTCTCGAGTTGTACGGTTAATGTGATTTGGGTTATTGTACTAACACGTGTGCATTATTTAATTTAATAGATAATAACCAGGAGAATCACCAGGAAGCTTTAGTTTTACCTAAGTCAATAATGTGAGTACATCTGCTTTTTGCCACCCTTTGTAAATATATTTTTATGATTCAGAATGTTTTACCAAAACCTCAAATGTTTTAAATTACACTTAACAGTAATTGAGTATTCGTGATTCTACAATTACTTCCGGTATGTTGGGGTTTTGTATACAAAATGTGGAAAACGTTACCATTGGACAAAGAGTTAGCCAATGGGTAATATGACCCACAAGTCAGGTGTTGACAGTACTGAATGAGTAATTGAGTAGATATAAACAAATGTAATTGCGGATGCCCTCAATTCTGTGAATTTATAAAAACTGTTTTTATTAAACTGGGATGCACTCGCAAGTATTTCTTCCTGATAAAATGTTTTTAAAACACGTTTCAGGTAACAAAATGTGAAAGTCAATAGAAGCCAGCTGGAGAGCACTAAAAGCTTGAAAAAGTGGCTATAAAAGTTACCTAAATAAAAAGGAGTTTTTGTTTTCAATAATTAGGGTTTACCCCTACAAATGTATTGTCTGATGAACTTGAGTTTTAATCCCAAAAAGTTACTATAATAAAAGTTTGGTGTTTTACTCTGATCAAAATATTTCCTAATTACGGTCCTGATGTATTACGCTGCCAAATTAATAAACACCGATACCACCAATCTGGATGCTCGCGGCGCCCGCTCCCGAGATAGGGGTCGGGGGCTTCGACAGTAGTGCAATAGATTCTTTAATAAAAAAGGAAAAGAGAAAAACAAAAAAACAAAAATTCTGGTTGGCTGAAAGAAGTGTGCCCCCTCCTTTTCATGCTTTAACGCCTATTAAGGGCTTCGCAGTGACCATTAATGCGCCCCTTTTGGCAGAAGGGGGCGGTGTTGGATGGTTCACACTTCTTTCAACCACATCAGCACCACGTAGGTAGAGGTGGGCTTTAAAGCCCATACCCTTTGTTCAATAAATTATTTAATTAAAAAAAGAGAACAAAAAAAATCTGATTGGTTGAAAGAAATGGGTCTCTCCTTTTGAGGCTTTAACGCCTGTTGAGGACTTGACAGTGACCATTGATGGCACCCTTTTGGCAGAGAGGGCGGTGTTGGAGGGTTGGATGCACTACCCAACTGAGGTGACTAGAGGCGTTACCCTAAGGCTGTTCAAATCGCTCATCGCTCGTCGCCGATCGCTCGGAATATGCTCGCTTGGTTTGGTTCGGTTTGCAAACGAGCCAAGCATTAGCAAAGGTCCGCTCGGCTCGAATTATTTTTTATTAAATTATTACATATATAATTAATTATATATACACACTAATTACATGTATATTCATATTTTATACATACCGCTCTATTAGATTGGACCACTATACTCAAATATATAATTATATTTATCCATACTAGTCTAATCAAACCAATAAAAATTGTAACACCAAATTTAAAACTAAAATTCTAAGTCATGAAGCGACAATATTTGACATATTTCTCTTATCAATCGTCAGTCGTTAATCGTCTCTCGCTCTCACCATACGCCACAATGTGACAAGTGTTCATTGTTGTATATTCATCGCCTCACCTGCCGCAACCAGAGCCTCATCATCGGACGATCTGACCTCAATCTTATTGTCATCCTCGGACAGTTGGACCTTAGTCGTGACCCGATAGCGGAGACATCGAAGGAAACATGCTAAATATATGGTTGTCCAAATTACTCGTCGCTCGCTTCTCGCTCGCCGTTTGCTCGAAAAATTACGCGCTCGAATATGCTCGTTCGGATTTCGCTCGGTTATAAACGAGCCAAGAACGAACAAAGGTCCGCTCGATTCGAATCGACTCGTAAACAACCCTACCTTACCCTATATCCCAGCCTAGTACACTTGTTATTAGAAAAATGATTTCCAATATATCTCTAAAAAAGTCATTTCATATAAGTTACTTTAATTATATACGACCACTTTTTATGTTGAATAAAGTCATTCGTTGGGAAGCAATTTGGTCCAACCAATTTTAAATAATCTATGTACGACTGAAATATTCTGTTGTCCATATATGTTCCTAGTTTGCAGCACCAAGATTTCGTTTTCTTCACAAAGGGACCCAAATGATTTTGGGTAGTGGAAACCACTTTTGTTAGATAATGTAAACTAAATTGGAAAAAAACTATTTTAGCAACTTCAATGGTACATGTTTGCCTGAACAATTGTGCTACTTTTGTCAACTATTTTATTGAAGGGTTGTGAATTTAGTTTTATTTTATGTTTGATGCTTGGAAAATGGTAGAAGCAATCTATGTGTATGTGAGAATAGAATATTTAAGAGTATATTACACTATATGACAACAAAATCTATTGATGAATTTTGTATTTCTATCTCGGTGTTTGTTTTCACCTTTGATTATTCACCTATATAAAATGATAAGGCGACCCATAAGTCCTTAACTCTATACTTTATTATTATTTTTAACTTAAATGATATTTATGATATTCTATACATATTTAAACAACTAAAAAGACAAACTTTTTTTGAACGGTAAATTTGGATCATGACAGACCACTGGAATATTATTGTGCCACCAGCGGAACCACCCGATCATATTCATCTCCACTAGCAATAATGCTTATACACCAATTCAGCAGGAAACCCAATAAATCTGGGAAACCCCCCCCCCCCCCCCTTGTACGAACAACAATGATGCTTATACACCAACACAATAATGCTTATACACCAATAATGCCTAGATTTTGTTTTTGTCCCAACATATTACAAAGTACATATTTTATATCGACTGTTTGCAATGTTTGGTAATTTTGTTTTTGTCCCAACATATTACAAAGTACATATTTTATATCGACTGTTTGCAATGTTTGGTAATTGTGTTGTTTTTCATTTAGTAGGGGGGATGTAATCCAATGTTGCTTTAGCTTTCTTGGATTTATCGTTAGTGTTGGCTGCCGTTTTAGTCGGTATAATTTGGTTTTCTAACTAGTGGATCGAGTTGCCTATATGAATAACAAGTATAATTGATAATTAGCATAAACTTAGATAGGAAATACTATAGAAATAAGTGAGACCAGGACTATAACCAATGTATGAATCATCCATTTATCTCAAAGGAAATCTTGTTCCAATCTTAGCTTTTTAAATAGTACAATGAATTGATGAAATGTCACTACTCACCGGTGTGCTCTAAATCTTGTTGTTTTGAGTTAAATGTTCCATGACATGAGTCTTTGAGCAACTTTATGTGCTATGTTTCGTAAAACGACAACATGTGGTGGTGATGGTAACCACACATATTAAGGAGGAGGACACATATCTGGAGGGGAGGGTGGGGGATCGCCAATAATCGTATCACTAGTTTAGGTATTGATCACTTTTTGAAAGTCTCGCTAATCCAGGTAGTGATTGCTTATTTAGGTAATGATCACCTTTACATTAATCACTAAATTTGACCATTTTATCTTCTCACTAATTTAGGTAATGATCACTTTTACATTAATCACTAATATTGGTAGCGATCACCACTTACATACAATAAGGGTGTAAGGGGCGCTTCGGATTCAACCGGTACACCGTCGTAATTGTTGTGGGTTATGATTCAGGATGAATTTTTTTGGCAAGTGAGCCCAATAGATAAACGAATAAGAACATTGGAAAGGGGTTGGAAAGTGGGTTCGGGTAAATTGAGAACACCGCTTCAATTGAATCGGGTTCATTCTGATACTTTTGAGTTGCAATAAGGTGTCACTCGATGGTTGGTTAGTTGATTTTTTTGTTTTTCAAAGTGAGAATATCATTTAACTTTTTTAGTTTTTCAAATGTTGGTTAAAGAATGGGAAAGAATATTGTTTAAATAGACAATAAGAGGTTGACGGTTGATGACACGATCGAACTATGCACGACCATTGATTCACTTATTCGTTTCTTTTTTTGTTAAAAATATATAAGTTGTGACAAGTCCAAAGATAATTTAAACTTTTGATCAGATCTTAATCATTAAAAAAATTAGTAGTAATTAAGAGGGTTTAATCTTGAAAGAAAGAGTGGCAACAAAACTATTTTTGCTAGCTACTATGCTTAAAAAAGGGGTTGGCTTGTTTTATAAATATATTTAAACTCTTGTTTTTATTTAATTAACATTTTGGTTCTATAAAATGATTAAACTTTTAAATATATATTGTATATATTTTGTTATACAATAAATTTGTAATTAGTTGATTTATAAGCATTCTGTTTTTATAAAACTTTGCTTGAAACTCAAGGTGTATGACCTTTTGGCAGTTTTTCGATATTGCATTTTGTAGGTTGATATTTAAAAAAAATAACTTCACATGATTTTGACTACATATATTAGGGTCGATCCATGGTAGAGAAAAATATCCATTAGGTGGACGTTTGATCCATAGTCGGACAACATCATCAATCGTGGGGCTGTTGCTTTTGTTTCAATTCGCATAATTTTATATGACATTTGGATACGTCCATCACATCGACCCGGTACTCTGTTGTAGTTTTGTATTGTATATGTAGCTCAATAAACAACATATTACAACATTGTCATTGACATATGATTCTAAAGGGTTACACAGCAAACAACTTTATCAAATAAATGTTCAAATTGCCCCTATTATTTAGGTGATACAAATAATTAAGTCATGCATACAGTGTGTACATATATATATTTTGTGTGTGGATACATAATATAAATTTTATGATATTGTTAATTACTAACACTACTTTGTGATCACGATTTATTGCATATTGTTTTATGATTTTGAAAATGTTGCATTTCTATGCTTATGATTGATTTTAACGAGATGATCACATAATATTGTTAGTTGATAAAAATTAAAAAAACGTCCACATTGATTGAATTGTAAGTGTAGTGTTAGGATGAAACTTGTTGTACAAAGAAAATCATAATAAACACACAAAAATAGGAACATTGTACAAAAGAAAGAATAAACAATGGGGAGGTTGGACCTCCCCGTCGATCTCCTCGGCAACAAAGAGAAAAAAGGTTTTTGCAATTCTTTATTCCATGATTTTGTACTTATGTTATATGAGGTTATGAGATAATCCGATGTAATTTTTTATGTACATGTCTTGCAAAAATTGTCTAAATAGGTGGCCCCTAATCTTGTGTTCTTGAGAGTTTCTGGTGTGTTTTACACTACTCTTGTAAGCACATTGTAGCAGATAGTTGGCTAAGGTTTCTTAGCTTCTGCTATCAATCATTATGACTTGAAGAAAAAGGGGTAGATGACTAGCATCATCTTAAATCATTTTGTTGCTTAGTGTGGATACTTTTGGAGGAAAGCATTTGGTTTCTTTCATTTGTATCAAATATCTACCACTTCTCTACAGAGGTTGTAGCTATGAACTTTTTTTTTTTTTTTTTTTTTTTTTTTTTTGTAATTTACATATGGATCATTGGTGGGTCAGTTTTAAAAGCTTGAAAAATAGTTGCATGTATCATCGACACTACGTACATGTGCTCTACAATTGTTACAGTTGTTAACCTTGATTATTTATTAAAATGCGGATATATATAGATATAGATATTATGTATTAAATAAACAAATATCATGTTGTATTTGGTGTATTATCCACCGGTTAACTTTAATTAATTAACTATAACTTTATTAATATAAAAAAATGCCACCTAATTATTATATAAAAGAAAATAAATATTTATTTGGACTGGTTAAACTTGAACCATGTAAACACTCAAAATAAAATTCGAAAATTAAATATCACATAAAAGTAAGGTTGGTTTTCATAACCTAAAATCTATCAAATAAAAATGTCTTTCCCGTAAGATCATTCGTAAGACCATGTGTAGTGGTGAACAAACATAATGCCCCCACCATGGGGCATTATCCGACACGTGTCATCCTAGTCATCATTGGGCATTATAACAAAAGTGGCGTAGTGGGGCATTATTCTAATAACGCCCATGCAATCATTTCCCAATTATTTTTTTTAATTTAAAACATAAAAAACTTCATTAATTTAAAATAAAAATTACACTACTTGAAATAAAAAAAAACTGAAAAAAAAAAACAGAAAATAAAAAAACCGAAAAAAAAATAAAGTTAAAAAAAAAAAGAACATGATCTAGAGTCCATATTTTTCTCTAATTTTTTGGCGACGCATTTGCGCAAGGATCAACGCATCGCCTTGTAGGTGGTCGATAGGTTTGGACAAAAACTCAATGTCCTTTTCCATTTGCCTCGCCTCTTGCATCTCGTTAAACTTTTTGGTTTTGGCCACTCGTTCTTTCATAATCTCATAACGTTGGTGGCCGAGGTCGCGAATGTCTTGGAGACGACGGTTCATCTCCTCGAAATCTTCCTTTAACTCGAGATCGGAAGACGACTCGACCGTTTTTTTCCCGGTTCGCTTATCCTTTTATTCTACCGGGCGGTCGGTTCAACTCTTCTTGAAGTTCCTCGTCAACGTCCACCACCTCATTTAAATCGACGTTGCGGGCATCCGATGTCGGAGTTGAAGGGTCAACGGAGGATGATGTTTTTGACCTTTTAGCTCGACGTCTACTACTAGACGTCATTGGATTAACTAGCGCCCACTTTGGACTTTTTCATAGTAGTTCCCAACACTTATAGTACGTGAAAGGGCATTTCGTCCTATCAAACTCCTCCAAAGTCCTCGTTAAAACCCCGACGTCACTTTCACCGCTCGGGCGATTATCGTAGTTACGTTGGTAAACTTCTTGGAACGCGTGAGACTTGTTGTTGATGTCGGCCCATTTACTAGAAATGGAATCTTTGTCCCGATGTTCGCCTTGACCCCACGTGCTATAAAAGAGTTCACGAACCCTATCCCAAAAAACGGGACCCGTTTGAAAGTTTGCTACAAATTAAAAAAAAAAGTAAAAAAAATAAGTTGTATGTTAAAAATAAAAGTAAAAATAAGTAAAAAAAATAATAATAAAAGTGAAGAGGTATGGTCCCAATTCCTTGCCCACATGGCAAGGACCACACCACTTTTTCCATCCTACGTGGCGCTGACATCAACGATACCATCCAGAAGCTTCTGGAAAATACGAAGGTAGCACCAAAGATGCTCCATCCGACATAAAGGACAACACGTGTCACCAGTCATCAGGCGCCAGGTAGGCCTGCGACGAATCCAGGAGCAGTCCGACAACGCCAGTACGACGTCTCCAAAATAGGCAAATGCAGGCGCGCCACGTGTACCACTACACTGACCACAGCAGAGGAGACCAAGGGGATATTCCCCTTGGTCGGACAGCTGGCGCGCATTTACAGCTGGCACCGCTGCTCCCTCCCTTCTTCACCCTCCGGCTATAAATAGGACCCTTCACCATCTAGGTTGATCATCTTACTCTCTATATTCTCACACTAAACACACACTGTTTATCCTTCCTCGGAACAGTACTTATTCTTACGCCGGAGCCTGGTTAAGAGGGAAACCCCCATATTCCCCTCTTAACGAGACTAACGGTGTTGCTGTTTTGCAGGAACCGATCCATTTCCGGCAAGTAAGAAAGGAGATTGAACCCACCACTGAAGTACCCCCACAGATTAACCCTAGTGTTAACCTGTGTTTCATCATTGGCGCCATCCGCTTTTAGCAAAAACCACTCTCATCTCTTTTTCTTTTCGAAAAACACTCGTCAAAATGGCTGAACAAAACCCTTCTCAACCGACAGATGGAGACGTTTCTTCTTTCGAACTCATTTCGGACAACGTACACGTCCAAAGAGATCAAAGGAACGAAATTATCCAAGAAAGGCCGATGAACAACGAGTTTCCTAGTATCTTTGGAAGTACATCCAGGGTTGTTACTCAAAACACAACTGGTGGTATTTTCCAAACTCCACCTAGGATCATCACTCAGACCACAAACGGAGCTACTTTCCAGCCTCCGTCAGAGGTAGTCCAACAAACACCTCCACCAGTGCAAACACAGAGCCATGGAGCTGGTCCCTCAGCTCCATCGGACCAAGCACAACTGAACTTCTCTGCACTACTAGGGCTACCCGAAGGAAAAACTCTGGCTTCCTGGTATGCCGAACAAGTGGCGTCTATAAACCTTGTTTACACACAACTCAGTGCGCAGCAAGCTCTGCTCCAGGCACAAGCCTACCAGTCAGCATTTGTCACTCCACCGCAAAGGCCTTTGAGCGCGCCCATGCCTCAACAGACCAACGCATTCAATTTACGCCCTGAACCAGTACCTCCACCACATGTTAGAAGACCAAGCGCGCACGACACGCGCGATACGTACGGCGAGACAGAAAGCAATTATGTGCAGTATTCCCACCAACCCAAGAAGCCAATACAAAGTCGTTTAGGTCCGCGCAACATAAACGACGAATTCGAAGATGACGATGAGACATATAAAGAAAGCACAGTCTTCAACAGGATGCCACCAGAGCATGAAGCATACAAACCTCGCAAGCGCGCAGGTTACGATCCAAAAGCAGAACATGATTACACTTTGAGCTATCGTCCAGACGACATAGCTGAGAATTCAAAATTCATTCGAGAAATCGCAACGGCTGCCATTGACAAAACGAAACTGCCACACAACGTGGGCAAATACAACGGGTTGACAGACCCAGACGATCACCTTCAAGTTTTTAACGGTGCTGGAGCAACAGGCGGATGGAATTTACCAACCTGGTGTCATCTCTTCGCTCAAACCTTCATAGGCACAGCGCGCGTCTGGTTTGACAGCTTGCCAGCAGGAAAAATCAAATCATGGGTTGATTTCCGAGAGAAGTTCCTTGCACACTTCTCGCAGCAACGACGACACACCAGGGATCCAGCTGATTGTTTAAACATATGGCGCAGAGACCACGAGAGCGTGGAAGATTTCATTACAAGGTATAACAAAGAATGTTTGGAGATCGGCGACGTAGGCGAGAAAATGATGCGCGCGCACTTCATGAGGGCAGTTAAGTGCGATGATCTAATCAAGCGTGTAAAAGGAAGAGACGGGGGACCCAAAGATTGGGAGACCTTCATTGAAGCAGCCAAAACCATCGCGCAGTCTGACAGACAGTTGACCGGTGACGATCACCGTCAGCGCAGCTACAACCATAACGACCGGCATAGCAAGAAAGGCAGAGGCCAACCATGGAAAGCATCCGGTCACAGAGAAAGAAGCCCGGTAAGAGAGGATGCGCGCCACATGATCAATCAAATAGCTCACCGGAAAGAGGTGAAACGAGAAAACAGGGAGAAACAGTGGACACCCCTCACGAAAACTCCTTCAGAAGTCTTGGCAACCGAGAACCACCAGTTCAAACCACCGTTACAAATGCGCAACAAAAGGGGCCAAGACCCGAATCTTTTCTGCGAGTTTCACAAAGACACTGGGCACTTAACTGACGATTGTTTCAGTTTAAAGCAAGAAATTGAAAGGTCCTTAAGAGACGGAAAACTCACCCATCTGATAAAGGGCGGAAAGCGTGATTACCGCCAAATACAAAGAAGAGACGAGGGACCAGATAACAAGAAACTCCGGAAATTAGAAACCCACATGGTTCAAGGGGGTCCACGACGACCAAGAAAAAACTACAACAAGCGCGCACAAGACGATTCATGGCGCGAGAAACAAGTCGTTTTCCCGGTTGTAAGAGGAGGCCCACGGGAAAGAAGACCCATAGTCATCCCGGGCGTAATAGGGCATTATCAACAGACTACATTTTCATCAATCCAGGGAGCACTGCGGACATCATATATGAATAGTGTTTTAATCAATTCGATCAAGAGGATAAGGCGTGCTTAGAACCAGTTGATTACCCGCTCACTGGTTTCTGCAATGAAGCCGTTTTTCCTCTAGGACAAATATCATTCCCAGTGCTGCTCTCGGACGGAAGAAACTCAAGAACAGAAGAAGTCACATTCATGGTGCTGCCAGCACATTCAAGGCACGATATTCTGCTGGGAAGAGAATCCCAAGGCGACTTCAGCATGATCTGCTCTGGCCCACACTCAGCCGTGGGATTCCCAACTGAAACAGGAGTGGCCATCATATATGCAAGCAAAGAAGTATTAGCAACAAATGAGCTCAGACCTGCAAAAGCAAGTAAACCAGCGCCACGCGCGGAAGCAGAAAAATGGGTATTGAACAGCGCATACCCAGAACAAACAGTTACCTTAGGACCTGCAATGTCCGACCTAACGCGCGCCGCGCTGAAGAAACTGTTGTTCCAAAACATGGACGTGTTTGCCTGGACGCCCGCAGACATGGTGGGTGTTCCACGGCACATAGCTGAACACCACTTAAACGTCTCAGAAGAAGCAAAGCCGGTGGTGCATGCCAAGCGCCACTTGGGAGACATAAAGCACGACGCCATGAAAGATCAAGTGATAGAGCTGTTAAATGCGGGAATCATCAGAGAGGTCAGGTATCAAACATGGGTAGCAAGCCCAGTGATGGTCCAAAAGAACAACGGTAGCTGGAGAATGTGCGTAGACTACAAGGATCTGAATAAGGCATGTCCACGCGACTGTTACGCCTTACCAGACATTGATGAAAAGATTTATTCACTTGCCACATTCCGTTGGAAATGTTTCCTCGATTGCTACAAGGGGTACCACCAGGTACAGATGGTTGTGCAGGATGAAGACAAGACCGCGTTCCGCACACCAACAGGGCTATACTGCTATACCAAGATGCCTTTCGGCTTGAAAAATACGGGCGCGACTTATCAGAGGCTCATGAATGAAACTTTCCACGATGCCATCGGCAAATACACCGAGGTATATATGGACGATCTAGTCATTATGAGCAAAGAAGAAAACACCATGCTGACAAACATCCAAAAGACGTTCGACACCTTGCGCAGAGTAAGCATCAAGCTGAACCCAGCAAAATGCTCTTTCGGCATGGAAGAGGGGAAATTCCTGGGTTTCATCGTCACGAAAGATGGCTTCAAGGTGAACCCTGATAAAATACAAGCAATTGAACGTATGCCTTCACCCTCGACGATCAAGGAGATACAAAAATTGGCAGGGCGGTTAGCCGCACTTAACCGTTTTCTAGCCAATCATGCAGCCAAATCTTTCCCGTTTATAAAAACTCTCAAAAACTGCATGAAGAAAAGCCAATTCCACTGGACTCCGGAAGCCGAGAGCGCATTCCGCGAGATGAAAGATTGCCTCATCAAGCTACCAACGTTAACTGCCCCAGTCAAGGGAGAGCCTCTGGTGCTATACTTGTCAGCCTCCGACAGAGCAGTGGGAGCAGTGTTACTTGTTGATCGACAAGGTGTCCAAACACCAGTCTATTATGTGTCACGAACCCTGACTGACCCAGAAACCCGGTATGCAATCATGGAGAAACTAGTACTCGCACTGATCCATGCATCAAGACGGCTGCGCAGGTACTTTGCCAACCACGTCATTCACGTGCTAACAAACTACAATATTGGCAACATCCTCGCAAGGCCAGAGATTTCAGGGATACTAGCAAAGTGGGCGATAGAGCTCGGAGGTCATAACGTGGTCTTCAGGCCAAGACCAGCGATCAAGGTCCAAGTACTCGCAGACTTCATGACAGAAGTACCGGATGACAAGGATCGAGAATGCAAGGCGATGGAAAAGGCTGAAAGACAACAAGTCGAAGAACCTTGGTTGCTATATACAGACGGCGCGTCTAACGAAGATGGCGCAGGCGCAGGGCTCCGGTTAGTAAGTCCTGACAAACATGAGTTCACCTACGCCATACGCCTGGATTTTAAAAGCACAAACAATGAAGCCGAATACGAAGCTTTCCTCGCTGGTTTAAGGTTGGCAATCAAAATGGGAGTGCGACACATCGAAGCGCATGTGGACTCCATGTTAGTGGCCGGCCAAATCAACGGGCAATATGAGGCCAAGGGAGATACAATGGCACTCTACCTAAGCCAAGCAAAAACGTTGCTACAAACCTTCAATTCCTACAAAGTGCACCACATTAACAGGAGCGAGAATAAACCAGCAGACGCGCTGAGTAAACTCGCATCTACAAGTTTTCAACACCTAGCGAAGGATGTGCGCATAGAAGTTTTGAGCAACCCGTCAGTGCCGCTGCGAGAGGTAAGCGTTGTTCAAATGGGAACAACGTCATGGATGACTCCAATAATAGCATACCTTCAATCTGGAATACTCCCAGACAACAAAGCCGAAGCGAGAAAAATCCAGTACAAAGCTGAGCATTATCAGATGGCTGATGGGATATTATACCGAAAATCATACCTCGGGCCCTTGTTAAGATGCGTTGATCCAGAGGACGCCAATTATTTGATTAGAGAAGTGCACGAGGGAATTTGTGGTATACATGCCGGATCAAGAATGGTGGTGGCAAAGGTCATGAACGCGGGATATTACTGGCCCGGGATGCATTTGGATGCGGTTAAAGAGTTGAGGAAATGCAGTGGGTGCCAAAGACATGCCCCTAAAACGATGCGCCCCAAGAATGAATTGGTACCAGTCACCACGGCGTGGCCTTTTCAACAATGGGGAATAGACATGGTCGGACCTTTCCCCGAAGCCCCAGGAGCTGTCAAATTCATAATAGTCGCAGTCGACTATTTCACCAAATGGGTAGAAGCAAAGGCCCTCGCATCGACCACGGCCACCGTCGTCAAAAAATTCATCTGGGAACAAATCATATGCCGTTTCGGTTTACCACTCAAGATCATCACGGACAACGGAACCAACTTCGCTGAAGACAATCTTCAACAGTGGTTCAAAGAATTACACATCGAGCACACCTTCTCCTTGGTCGCGCACCCGCAGGGGAATGGTCAAGTTAAAGTCGTCAACAAGAGTATTGTCGATGGAATCAAGGCAAGGTTGGGAGAAAAAAGAAGAGGTTGGGTAGACGAACTGCCCAGCATCTTGTGGGCCCATAGGACGATGCCCAAAACAAGCAACGGAGAAACACCGTTTAGCTTGGTTTATGGGTCAGAGGCAGTAATACCAGCGGAGATAGGACTGCCGTCACCTCGAATGCTCTCAATGAACATGATCAACAATGAAGAAGAGAGGAGGATCGACCTTGACCTCCTAGAAGAAAGGAGAGAAATGGCGGCAATCAATGAAGCTAAGTATAAAACGAAGCTGGAAAAATATTACAACTCTAAAGTCCGAGTCTGCACCTTCAATCCGGGAGAATACGTCCTCAGAGACAACGAGGCTTCGAATGCTGAAAAACCCGGAAAATTGGCTCCCAAGTGGGAAGGCCCGTATGTTATCGACACAGTACTCGGAAAGGGAGCCTACAAGCTACGCACCATCGACAACAAAGAGGTTCCACGAACTTGGAACGCTCAACAGCTGAGAAAATGTTACCTGTAAAAAACTTATGTAACTGCAACAGCTGAATCGCCAACACATTTATAGTAATACAAGAAGTGTTTGGCTATTTTTTCTATCATGCAAATTTCCTGTCACAACTGCATATATTACTTTGGGCATACACGAAAACATCAATGGCTCGACCATTAGGAAACGTTGTAGACCTCCAAGGCCTGTCACAAACAAGTGCACAGCCGGGTCAGATACACAACTAAAGCCTAACAAACGCCAAACAAAAACACTTCGTGCCCACATAAACACGAAAGCATCGAACACAGGACAAACGAACATTGTAAGAACCCCCAAGGCTGAGCACAGCTGGGTCCACACAATAACCTGTAATTCGATCACTTCGTATTCACGAACCAACCTGCGCACGTAAACGACAGAATAAAACGTTGTAATAAACACAACACAACCTGTCAGCGCCATCATTCATTCGTGATACCTGAATCAAAGTAATTATACATGCACATATTATGACGATAACAAAATTCGCATAAAAACAAACAACTATTAGCATAACAAATGTCAAAGCATAGCCAAATATCCACAGGCATAAAAAGAAAGTTAAAATTGTTCATGCAATTGTCAAGTACAAGACCAACCAAGGTCATACGCGGCGCGCAGGCCGGAGTCCCTCATTCAGGACGACTGGGCCCAGCACCTCCAGCCGCACCACCTTCATCACCAAGCGCTTTTTTCAACAAAACGACACCATCAGATCTTCGAGCCAATTTTTTCGCAGCCTTAACCACAGCAAACTCCAAAGACGAAAACTCTTGTCTTTTCACAGCATAAGCAGCGCTACAATCCTCCTTCCACAACTCGAAGTGATGTTCTTTCTCCTTATTAAGGGCCGCAGCCCTACCCTCGTTATACCCATCCTTACGCCCGCTACTGTAACCAGCTTGCCCCAATTCAAACATATAATTGGCAAGCTCGTGGGAGTTAACGATGCGATCAGCAATCTACGAGAAACACACAAATAAGAGAAACAGTTCACGAAAGTCACAAAATAAAGTAAAAGAAGTTACCAGAGGCACCGCGCGCGAGAGCAACGACTTGCAATCAGCTGACGCTTCCTCAGCAAGGACTTCAGAGGCTTTGCACTCAACGGTTTTCTCTTGAAGAAGACATTCAGTAGTCTCATACTGCCTCGCAAGCTCCTCTAGCTTAGCTATACGATCAATGTACTCCTTCTCTTTCTTCTCAAACGCGACGCGCGCCTTTTGCGCTTCCTCAGCAAGCTCCGTCTTCTCACCAGACTAACGTACAATAGCGTCACGTTGAGATTTAAGCTCCACATTAGTACGCTCGCACGCAGCTTCCCAACTCTTCTGCTTGTCAGCATTCGCTTGTTTCTCCTGGGCGAGTTTCTCTTCTGCATCGGATAACCTCCACACCAACCCCTTCTTCTCAGTATTAAATTTCTCTCTCTCTTCCGCAAACAACCTCTTCTCATTTTCAAACTCAAGAGTGTCCTCCCCCATCAGCTTCCATTCACGGACAATCTCCTGAGAAGTGGACCAGAAGTTAACCCCGGCTTGAACATGATCATCTAACAGTTCTAACCGGCGGCGCCTCTTCTTAAATAACCTTTCAGCTGGGGGGAGAGACAGAGAGAAAAACTCATGACAATTGTCAAGGTCGTTCATCCGGGAGCCCTGAGTTAAGTGACAGCGAGGCGCATGGGGCAGATCATCGCATGCCGGATTATGGGTGTCCCAAGAACCACCCCGAGCATACTCAACATCAGGACTCCGGACTACCCCGGAGGTTGCACCACCACCATCACCCGGTGGGCGTTTTGTATACACCGTTTGATGAGGAGTAGTTTCACTTATCTCCACTTCAACTTCAACATTCTTACCACGATCACCACCAACAGCACCACCCGCATCACCACCTGTATTACCACCATCTTCTCCAACCTGCTCAACATTCACATCTTTTTTCTTCCTGTCAGGAGTATCATGAGGAGGAGACAACCCAAATGTCCTCGACGGCGGAGATTCCGGAGGAGTAATTTTCAAAATATCAATCTTGTGTCCAGTCTTGGCTGTTTTGGCACCTGCTCCAAAACGAGCAGCACATTCAGAGAAAAGGAGGACAAACAAGCAAAAAATGTAAGACATGTTGGAAGAAGATAAAACGAATACCAGAAGCTTCAAAAATCTTCTGCAACAAATCCCCAGGTCTCTCAGCAAAAATACCCATGTCAATCTCCGATTCAGAAGGGGCGGGGGGATCCTCTTTTTGAAGTTTAATCTTTTTTGACGCCAACACAGCAACAGCTTGCTCGTCAAGTTTCCTTTTTCTTTCCTCAAAAGCCCTTTTTTGCAACATCTCCGTTATAGTAGCGCGGTCTTCAGGGTCCGACTCAGGACGTTTCTCTCCGGCCCCTAAACCGGACAATGTATCAGACACAACAACGTAATCTAGGACACGAGGGGTATGAGGTCGCTTACGAGGAGTCTCAGTGGCCGTTTCCTCAGCTTTTTTCCCTTTCCCTTCTGGCTTATCAGCTTTTGTTTTTCTCCTCGTCTCCAACGGGTCAGCAGTTTCGACTGGAATCTCCACATCCTCACCAACAGGCTCGTTCACCGGCTCTTGCACAACCCCCTGCGCCGGACCTGCACGCGCGGAACGAGAGGTTAGGTCTTCCAAAGTTCTGCCAGACCCATCACTCGAGAGAACGATAACTTCCTCTCGAATGGAATCAAATGCATCATCATCATTCTCACTATCTTCACCTAAGATAGTGTTAACGTAAGTGGTGAAACTCTCATTGTTTGGGTGCAGAAAACGGCCACGGATCTGATCCAACCAAGGTCGTTTCTCAGGTTTTTGTATCGCCTCAACCATTGCACCCGGTGCCTTAAGATCCAAAGCGTTCAACAAAGTGAAACCTACTGCAAAAAACGCGAAGATAAAGAACAATGCAAAAATAATACAACGTACACATACAAAAGAGAGAAAAAAGGATATGGAACAAAACGTACACTTGCCATCATAGCCATAAACCGGAACCCCCAACGGATGTTTAGGGACCCACTTCATGCTCATACCGGCACCCACCAACGCCATCTCCTCAAGCTGGATTATCGGAGTAGCTTTACGAGTCAACTTCTTATACCAATCTTGGTCAGCAAAATTTACAACCACATCAACCTTGGGGATACCCTCATCCACAGACCTATAATGCATATCCACAGGAACAACACCCCGGCGAATATAAAAAAACTTTTGCTTCCAGTCATGGAGACTCTTCAACGGCACAGAGCAAACTGGAGAAACGCCGGTACGAGCACTAAAAGAGTAAAAACCACTTGTATAAGAAACGGTATAGAAGACATTGAACATCTCAAACGCCGGATCCAAACGGTTAGCCATACAAACGAACTCAAAGTGAGTAATACGAGGGAGACTGATGGCATTGATCTGAGATATGTGGAGACCATAACCCCTGAGCACATCAGCAGTAAATCGAGTGATCGGAAGCCTGAAGTTGCCTTCCCGGAAGAAAGCAGCATACAAAGTCATATACCCGGGATGAGCGTCCATGGCAGTGGAACCAGAGATAGGGTACTGAGCACCCCACTCAGAAAGAAAGCCCATCTCCCTTACCAAGTTGTGGAATTCTTCCTCTTTCCACCCTATTACCGCCTGATCCGGGCCAGGTGGAGTTTTACCTTTGTTTCTCTTTCTCCGTGAAGAAGGATTTGCAGCAGACATTGTGAGAAAACGAACAATAATGCAGTTGAACTCAAGGGAAGAAGAAAGAAAATTAAGGAGGAAGAGAGAAATCCGGGATTCAAATTTTGAAAAGTGAAGGTTAGAGGGGACTGCCCTTGAATTTATACCCATCGCATTTAATGCGATGGGCAGTAAACCGTCAGAGGTGCAGGAGAGGATCCAATCAAGGCGAGACACGTCAGAGGAGAGAGAAGATGCCATCATCTTTTTTCGGAAACGTGTGCAAACAGCCGCCTGCCATCATGACATAAAGTAACTGACGTGACTGAAAAGGCGCCTGTTCACCTGACACCAGACAGTCACATCAGTCACTCATTCCCAAGACAACCAAAGCTTCCTCCTGAAGACAACAGCAAAGCCATGCGCCATGCGTCCATTTGGTTCACTTTTTGCAAGGAGTCAAAACCCATGCGCCATGCGTCCAATTGGCTCAGCTTTACCAAGTAGCCAAAAACCATGCGCCGTGCGCCATGCGTCCATTTAGCTCACTTTTTGCAAGGAGTCAAAACCCATGCGCCATGTGCCATGCGTCCATTTGGCTCACTTTTGCGAGGAGCAAACCCATGCGCCATGCGTCCATTTGGCTCACTTTTTGCAAGGAGTCAAAAGCCATGCGCCATGCGTCCATTTGGCTCACTTTTGCGAGGAGCAAACCCATGCGCAATGCGCCATGCGTCCATTTGGCTCACTTTTTGCAAGGAGTCAAAACCCATGCGCCATGCGTCCAATTGGCTCAGCTTTACCAAGTAGCCAAAAACCATGCGCCATGCGTCCATTTAGCTCACTTTTTGCAAGGAGTCAAAACCCGTGCGCCATGCGTCCATTTGGCTCACTTTTGCAAGGAGCAAACCCATGCGCCATGCGTCCACTTGGCTCACTTTTACAAAGAATCAAAAACCATACGCCCATCATGTGCAAACGTCTTAAGGAAACACACTACCTTCATAAGTCCAGAATCCCTCCTAGACGATCAACTCAACTAGAAGGCACACTGGACTGGGGGGACTTGAAGAGGTATGGTCCCAATTCCTTGCCCACATGGCAAGGACCACACCACTTTTTCCATCCTACGTGGCGCTGACATCAACGATACCATCCAGAAGCTTCCAGAAGCTTCTGGAAAATACGAAGGTAGCACCAAAGATGCTCCATCCGACATAAAGGACAACACGTGTCACCAGTCATCAGGCGCCAGGTAAGCCTGCGACGAATCCAGGAGCAGTCCGACAACGCCAGTACGACGTCTCCAAAATAGGCAAATGCAGGCGCGCCACGTGTACCACTACACTGACCACAGCAGAGGAGACCAAGGGGATATTCCCCTTGGTCGGACAGCTGGCGCGCATTTACAGCTGGCACCGCTGCTCCCTCCCTTCTTCACCCTCCGGCTATAAATAGGACCCTTCACCATCCAGGTTGATCATCTTACTCTCTATATTCTCACACTAAACACACACTGTTTATCCTTCCTCGGAACAGTACTTATTCTCACGCCGGAGCCTGGTTAAGAGGGAAACCCCCATATTCCCCTCTTAACGAGACTAACGGTGTTGCTGTTTTGCAGGAACCGAGCCATTTCCGGCGAGTAAGAAAGGAGATTGAACCCACCACTGAAGTACCCCCACAGATTAACCCTAGTGTTAACCTGTGTTTCATAAAAAAGAGTTACCCGTTTCTTCGTCCTCCGAAACGTCGAGCTACGCCCGAGTCAACGTGAATTCCTCCTCCTTCGTCCATTTAATGATAGTTTTTGTACGTCGAGGTTCGTCCTTATCCTTCTTCTTATGCGACCTTCTGCCGCGTTTTGATTTGTCTTGCACCGGTTCGGGTTGCGTCTCCGGCACGACATCGACATCGGGTTCGGATTCGGGTTGTTGTTGTGACGGCTGCGACCCGCCGGGTTGACCATAGCCGAAGGTGGGAGGTACAAACGGAGTGGCGCCAGTCAAGTAAGCCGCGTACGGTAAAAAGCTCGGGTCCATGTCTTGAAGGTTATACGGGTTTTGCGGTTGGGTTGTGTTCGGGTTCGTGGGTCTTGCGGGGACACCAAAAGGGGGTCGATATGGATGCATGCTTCTATAAAAAATAGGAGAAAGAGGGTGTTTTTTATAAAAAATAGAGGAAAGTAGAAGAGAAAGTAGGAGTTTTTTGTATAAAAAAATAATGATAAAGTGGGTTGATATATATAGTGGGTAAATTTTTAAATTAAAAAAAAATTAACTATTTTGACCGTTTGGCAACGGTCTAATCTCGATCCCCACAATTTTTCAGCGTTTTAATTAAAACGCCACATCCATTTTTTTTCAAAAATAACGCCCGGTAACGCCCAGTGTAATGGCGACCGGGGCGTTATACGGCGTTTTTTTTGAAAAATTTTAAAATTCACGCCCCATTACGGGTGGTCTAATGGTGTTGTGTCTTTCACGCACACCAACCACAAGAGAACACCGCCTCTCACCCCTTACTCGTGGTTGGGCAAATAAGGCTCCAACTTGTGCTTCAGACCACGCGTTCATTTTGAGTTTATCTAGGTAAGTTACCCTTTGCAACGGTAACTACCTTTAAATATAAAAACAATTTCTTTTATTTAAAACTATATATACATACCATTTCTACAATTCTAACTCACTAACTTAGTCACAAAACACTCCAAAAATATTCCATCTTTAATATTTTCATCTAATTTCATGGCGAACCAATGGACCGAGAAGAGGACATCGCTTTGGCTACGAGTTGGGTGCATGTTATGGAGTTGGGGCACCCTCCAAATAATGCTACTATTTGGAATGCGATTTTGACTCACTCTCATCATCAAGTGGGTGCAAACAATCGTAATTTGAATCATGTTACTGAAAGGTTTATTACGATGCGAGCAAGTTGTGGGTTTTTGAGAGGCTCTTTATCAATGCCCTCAACCCCGAAGAAGACATGACTGAAGATAGCAATTGAGGCAGCACGTGTCGAGTACGAACTACATAAGAACACAAGCTTCTGTCACCTTGCGACTTGGAGAATTTTGCGTGCACATTTTAACAATTAGGCTGTTTATTCTAATAAACTTTTTATGTATTGTTTTTAATTTAGTTGGTTGTAGTCTTTTTAATTCTAATTTAATGAAACGTTTTATTTTTTATATTGTTTTGCTACTATTTTTTTATATAATGTCTTAAAGATTATAAATAAAAATATAAATAATAATTAATACCCTTTTTTTTAATAACGACTTTCTTGTTTGTTAGGCCACCACACACTCTAAATTTGAAGAGCCATGTTGGCCCATTCCGGTCATACTATATTGCCTTAACCGGACGGTGGGATGAAAACCCGGGTGTGCTCGAGATTCGAACTGACAACCTCACACAAAGTCTAGCTTAAATTCTCCGTTGCCTTAATACACTAATAGGACCAGTCCAATGTTTTTGAAGGCCATAAGCAAACTACAAATGCAGGGCCCTTTTGAACTGGTATGAGGGAAACATCGATTATGCTTTTTGTATTCCTAGTCTCAGTCGCAGGCACAATATCAAAATTCAAAGATTCAAAGTATCAATTAAGGATTTAGGGAAAATAATGACCATGTAATTGCTATATATAGAGATTACTATAAAGATTATTGTTAACCAACCTGGGTTGTCCTTGCGACACCACTAATTTCCCCTAATTTCGCATCTCTTTTCTCCCTAATCGGCAACGCCATGAGCTTAATGAGCATGTGCGACGTTACAGTTAGAGAGAATTGTGATGATGACCTAAATTAAGTACGAATTTTGTATTGTTTGGAGTTGGAATTCGGTATCTTTAATTTTAAAATTGGTTCTTCAGTTTCGCCTTGCAATAAAAATAAACATTGCTTTTGTTTTGTTCATTTGAGGCTAATATATTAATAAACATATGCTAAATAAAGATTTAAAAAAAACTAAGGACTCTTATTTTTTTGGTGCTAGATTTGAAAGCCCCTAAATAGTGTACACTAAAAATGACGTAAATAGGGATTAAACTTGTGTCTCTACCGAACAACCCAAACTTGAGTAAAGTGATAGATGAACCATTTCACATGAAAAAAAGTGCATGTCTTTTAAAGTACAAATGTTCTAACTCCTGAGATTTTAACCTACACAGAAATACATGTTTTGACGATAATGGCGTAGGCGTTTCAGAGTGGATCTTCTTTACGTGACCCATCCACCCCCTTTTTCCCACACCCAAAACACTCACCAACTCTTCCTCTCTCTCTCTATATTCTTCACAAAAAGGTGTCAATAGTATACAAAGCACAAACCCCCTCTCTCTCTCTCTCTCTCTCTCTCTCTCATCATTTCTCTCACCATTTTATCCCCATATTTGATCACTTTCTTGCTTCTTATTCTTTGATCAAAAACAGAGCTAACCCATATCATGATTTCTCAATACTTCTTATTCCTCATCTGATCATTAATCTTGCTGATCAAGATTTGATTTTTATCTGTTTATAATTTGATTTTGATCTCTTAACAATAATGGGTAACGTCGGGAGTAACAGCTCCAACGGCCGGCGAAGACACAGCGGCAGCAGACGTGGAACCACCCAAAACCACCCTGCACCACCACCGCCGCAACCACCACAGCCGGAGATCAACGCCAATCGATACGTATTCGCCGCAGCCACACCCTACCCTTCCCAATACCCTAACCCTAACCCTAATTCATCTGCCCCTCATCCCCCTTATTACCAATACCCCACCGGAGCATACTACCCGCCGCCGCCGCCGCCGCCGGCAGCACCGTTACCTGCTCCGTACGATCACCACCACCGTGTGCCGGTGGACCCTGCCGCTCAGGCGATGGTGGGTGGGAGGTACCCTTGTGGGCCTGTGATGCACTCGCCTACACCTTATGTTGATCACCAAAAGGCGGTTACTATTAGGAATGATGTTAATCTCAAGAAAGAAACTTTGAAGGTTGAACCTGATGAACAACACCCTGGGAAGTTTCTTGTTGTTTTTACTTATGATGCCACTGTTGCTGGCAGGTAAATTTTTCATTCTTTGTTTTGACTTTTTGTCAACATTTTCTTGATCATGTATATTTACTGTTATGGGTATGGATTGACTGGGATGGTTATGTGGTTTGGATTTACTTTGACTGGTTGACTGTTCTATTTTTGTGTCATGACTGACTTTTGGCCTACAAAGGGATAATTCCATTATATGCTTTGTTAGTGGATGGTTTGAATGTTTGATGAAGTAGTTATCAGTTTTAGGTTTTAGGATAATATGCAATCTAGCTTGTTCTTTGTGCTTTGTTGACATGGAGAGATAAAAGGGGACCAATAGAAGAGGGTGATGTGTTATCAAGTTGTCATCAAGTGAATAATTGATCAAGCTTTAGTTAAAAAGTTACGTAATAGTTATAAGTGCGACTAGAATACGGTCTCCAATTAGAATTTTGTTGTTGCTAATGTAAACTGAGGTGTGTTTGAACTTTGTTTTTGCTCGTCTTTTGACTATGGTCTCGATGATGACTTTTGTTTTATAATAAATATCACAAATATTTAAGTAAGCATGAATTGGGTTAGATTTAGTCGAAGTATATTATTTAAGCCAAGGACTGACTTAGTGTTGCATCGAAAGAAAACTAATTGGGTTGATCAATATATGTTGTCACTTCACTTGGGATTTTTTTACTTTTTTTTTAACATGAACTGTCAAACTACTACTTTTACATAAATACTCGGTATATATTTCCCGTCTATATGAAGAGCGTGTGGAGTTTGCATATAAACGACTCATTTTGCATTGTTTTTATGTTATTCTGTTTGCAGCATTACCCTCTTTTTCTTTGCGAAAGAAGGTGAAGACTGTAACATGAGTGCAACAAAAGAAGACGTGCTTCCACCAATTACAGTGAGCTTCCAACAAGGTTTGGGCCAGAAATTCCGACAAGAATCTGGGACTGGTATCGACTTCTCAGCATTTGACGAATCAGAACTGGTAAAAGTGAGTGAAACAGGGGTATATCCTCTAGCAATAAAAGCAGAGGCAACTCCACACGTATCAGAAGACGGGACAACAGACGCTAAATCTACCAATTCTCAGATAACCCAAGCAGTGTTTGAGAAGGATAAGGGTGAATATCAAGTTAGAGTAGCCAAACAGATCTTGTGGGTTAATAAAATGCGATACGAATTGCAGGAGATTTATGGAATTGGTAATTCGGTAGATGGTGGTGATTTTGATGGAAATGATCCTGGTAAAGAATGCGTTATATGCTTATCAGAACCTCGGGATACTACAGTCCTCCCTTGCCGTCACATGGTAAGTCTTTATTTGAATTCGAACAATATATAGTTGAACGTGTTTTGTCATGTACGTGGTATTGATAGAATTTGTTGGGTTTGGTTTCAGTGTATGTGCAGTGGGTGTGCTAAAGTATTGAGGTTTCAGACGAACCGGTGTCCGATATGCAGGCAGCCTGTGGAGAGGCTTTTGGAAATTAAGGTGAGCAATGGAGCTGAAGAAGAGTGACTATTACCATAAATCATCAACATTTTATGTTGTAATGCTGTTTTCCTTATGAAACATGTTTGTATGTTTGTGTATTCAAGTTGACTGGTGTTTTCAAGTTTTGTTTTGTCAATTTGTCATAGGTTTTACATGGTAAAACCAGTATATTATTCTGATTGATCTGGGTATTTTTCTGAAAAAAAAAAATTTGGTAAGTAAAGTTTCTCTCTTTTATTAGACAATTGATTTATAGTGAACCGATTATAATATATTTTTTAGCTTTTTTTAATTATAAGATACAGGCTGCGTTTGCAGCCAGAAAGCATACCTGTACATATACTTTAAACCCTTTTTTATACTCTTAGTCCACCCGTAGTGGAGCCCTTTGTGGCGCCATTTTCACCCATCAAGCCCCATAGCGCCGGGTACACCGCCCTCTAGGCGCTATGGACAAAAAAATTTCCTCCCGTGATATGCATAGCGGCGTGTTCATGGTGGTTTCTCTCTGACACATATATATACATACACATATATGTATAATTGAAGGGTATAACCCCACTACACACCCATGTGATATAACCCCCGTCTCTTAGACAAACGTCATGTGTCGCATAACTCCACATCATGGGAGGTGATGGGGGGTGACCGCTACATATGGTCTTATAAACAGCCAACAAGACATGGCTGCCTTTCTAATTTGCCTATTAGAAACTCTTATGTGAAATGTGGTTTTAATGTGGGTTTTATACATTATGTATTTAAAATTTAAAATCGATTTCTATGTTTAGGTTATGGTTATAGGTGTATACATAACTAAATCAACCAAAACTCATGGAGATTAAGACCAACCTTCTATAACTTTTTTTTGAATGGCCAACGAATCCTTCAAATGGGCTACTGGTGAAATTCACCATATCGGGATACACTAGCCTTCCGAACTAGGGAAAACCCTCACCTAGGGCCGAAGCTATTAGTTATCATTTATCTCATTTATAAGTAACATATTAGTTGTCATTAACTGGACTACTTTTTTCAAACCAAACCGTCTATAATCGAAACTGGTCAGTTATGAAAAACAAAAACAAAAAAACCCTGATGAAAATCGATTATAGATTTGGCTTTAGATCATAACCAAACCTAAACAACCCATATTCACCCTGCTACATAATCTAAATGGTACTTGACCTGTAGGGGTGAGCAGAAAACTAACGGTTCGGTTTTTTGATTTTTAATAACCGAAAATTTCAGTTCGGTTTTCGGATAACCATTTTCAATGACCAAACTAAGCCGATAAGTTACAATAGTAGACCCAATCCATATATTTTTATGTTTAAGTTGTTTTAATATTTAATCCATACTAGTAGAAATTATTAATTTTATTCTTGAATGTTTAGCATTTATAATAAAAACATTAACATGTTTTTTTATAATTGAAATGATTTATTTATTGCCTACAAAAAAATAACAAAATTTAATGTAAATATTAAATGATCTTCAAAGTATTATAAAAGAAAATATCTTACTAAAAACTTTAGAGAAACAAAAAAATAGATTAGAATGTTATGTATATATGATCTATATTAATTAAAAAGGTTAAAAAAAATAACTTAATTGTAAACATTCAAAAAATATTCTTATATTTTGGATTATACTTTTTATTTTTGAATCTCATGTGAATTTTTTCTAAAAACCAAACCGAACTTACTAAAACCGAAACCGAACGATTTCAAAAACCGAAAACCGAACATTTCAGTTAAGATTTCGATTTTATCACAAAACCTAACCGAACCATGCACACACCTGTTTAACCATATTGAAGTCAGATGACATGTAAGGATGTCCTATAATGCCAAGATGACATGATTTACGAAATACACGACGTTGTTTAAAAGAAAAGAAGGATCTGTCTTATGGAAGGTTGACCCAAGGCATTCAAGTGGGTTTACTGTACCACTTAATAAAAAAATATGACATATCATGACGTGGAGTAGTAAAAAAGAAACATTAACATATTTTGTAGAGCCAATTAAATGATGAAAACGAGTTACAACATGAATGAACTAATGGTTGAATTATTGACACCCACTTGCCATTTCATCATGTCATCAAGAACTCATTGCTTTAAATTGTTTTAATGGAACTAAAACAATCATTTGTTTTTTGCAACATAAATCAACACAAAGAAGATTCGATTTTGATATGTGTATATAGGGATAACCCAATAACTGTCTTCTGCTTTTTTAGCCTTTTTGATTTAACTAATTTATAGAAGAAGAAAAAAAAAGTTTTTTTTTTTTTAATATTTTGACAAGGTCGGTATGGATAAAAATCTTACATGCAAATCAAAGTTATTAATAACAAGTCATAATTACTAATTACAAATTAAAAACTTAATAAAATAAAACATCTGTGCTTGTGTAAGGGTTCTATTATTTTAGTTTATCAGCTATAAAAAAAATACTTTAAAACGCTTTGCTGCTGGCTTGGAGCCTGGAAGAGGTACCAACGAACTAAACAGATTAGGCAAATAAAGAAAAAAAAAATATAAATAGAAAAGTACAATAACTACAACTCTTTAAATCACTTTCAACACGATTTTAAAATATTTCATTATCTTTTTTATATTATTTGTATATACACTAATTATTATTATTATTGTCTTAAAAAAGTATTTGGTTCACTGAGGACGTTACTGTTAGGCTTGTCGGCATGGGGTTCGTCCCCGGATCATCCTGGGTCGGCGACGGTCCAAACACCGTGCCGCCCTCCCCGCGTCCCGTCCTCCCCGTCCGCAGCTAGACGTTTGCGACGAACCATAAATGGTGGGGCCCAATTGAAAAGTGACCGTTAAATAAAAAAAAAAAAATTCAATTTTCATTTTCACTTTCAAAAAAGTAACGGTAATATTATTATTATTTATAAATTTCAATTCCATTTTCACTTTCATTCACCAAACTAACCACAACATCTCATCCCTCTCTCACATAATTTTTATAAATCTTCTTCCACTTTTATAAACCTTATACTTTAGCATGGATCCTTTCAACAACCCGAGCGACCCGAACAACCCGAACAATCCGTATAACCCGACGACTCCCATCAACCCGACCCAACCACATGTTTTCTCGGGTCCGGGATATTATCCGACGTTAGAACCGAACCAATTCTCGCAATACTCATCAAATGCGTTTGCATCATTCCAACACTCGCCAAACCAATTCGCTCAATTTTCTCAAAATCAAGCCCTACAACAAATGATGATGCGGGGTGCTTATAATTTCCAACCGAACCCGACACCACCCGTTCAACAATCCTTTCAACAATCCGAACCCGACGACGATGTGGAGGTTGTTCCCGAAACCCAACCGCCTAAAGGAAAAGGAAAACGAAACAAAGGCAAGAAAGTGGTGGGTGATGAACCGTCCAAAGCAAAGGGGCAAAAGTGGACGCCAATCGAAGAAGAAGCCTTAGCCAAGGCCTACATTGGCACGTCTGACAACCCGGTTAGAGGTTCGTATTTTTTAATTCTTTTAGAAATTGTTTTTTTTGTTTTTTATAGAATTTGTTTGTTTTTTAGTTACTTTAACAGTGGGTTTTTCTGTTTGTTTTTTATAGAATTTGTTTTTTTATTTACTTTAACAGTGGGTTTTTTTAAGTCTTTTAAAGTTTGTTTTTTTTTAAGGTTTATTTATTTACTTAACACTCTATATATTTTGTTTTTATAGGTAATAACCAATCGGGTGAAGGGTTTTGGGCAAAGGTTTTGGCGAAGTTTCTCCACTATATGGGTCAAGGCGCGTATCGAGATGTCGATTCGGTCTCAGCAAAGTGGCGGAAAATGAACTCGCTCATCAATAGGTTTTGCGAGGAATATAATAAGTTATATACAAGTGACCGTCGTAGCGGCATGAGCGACGACGATGTATTTAGAGAAGCGTTGGAGAAGTATAAGTCGAACAATAGTAATACCAATTTTGCTCACGTTCGCGCATGGATGGTTGTAAAAGACCAACCAAAATGGAGGCCGATCCCCAACGAGGTGGCGATGGCGAAACGGCAAAAAACATCGGAAACGAGTAGTTTTAGCGCCGGTAGATCGGACGCGAGGTGTAACTTAAACTTAAATGATGGCGTCGCCTTTGACGAAGAGGAGTACGCCGTACATGAGCCGGAGCGTCCACCGGGCCGAGACAAATCAAAGAAGGAGCGGGCCAAGGGGAAACAAAAGGAAACGGTGGACCCGAACATGGTTGAGTTTATGGAACACTTAAAAGTGTACAATGACGTCACGGCCCAAAAGACGAAGGCGAAGGACCGGGCCGCGGAAGAAAAAGCTCGTGTAGAGGAAGAAAAGTTACGCGAGAAGGTGCGGTTGTCGAATGAGAAAATCCGAATTTCCGATGAAAAAATTCGGCTCAAGGAATGGGAAATAATGATGATGAATGTCGAGGACGAACCCGAGCCGAAACGTTCGATGTTGAAAAAACTTCAAAACGACATCATGAAGAAGCATAATATTATTTAAGTCTATGTTTTTTTTAAGTCTTTGGTTTTTTTTTATTAACTTTATGTTTTTTTTTATTAACTTTATGTTTTTTTTTTATGTTTATGTAATGTGGTTTTATTATTAATGAAAATATTTTGTTAGTATATTTGTTAAATGTTAAAAAAATAGAAGATTAAAAAAAATAAAAAAACATAAAAGTGGTGGAGGATGATGACTAGGACCAACTTAACCATGCCCTCTAGTTTTGGAGGATGGACCATTCTTGGGAGGATGATGACGTGGCGCCTACGTGGCGGATCATCCTCAAGGATGGTCCATCAACCATACCCACTAGCCTGTCAGGCTTGTCGGCATGGGGTTCGTCCCCGGATCATCCTGGGTCGGCGACGGTCCAAACACCGTACCGCCCCCCCCCCCCCCGCGTCCCGTCCTCCCCGTCCGCAGCTAGACGTTTGCGACGAACCATAAATGGTGGGGCCCAATTGAAAAGTGACCGTTAAATAAAAAAAAAAAAATTCAATTTTCATTTTCACTTTCAAAAAAGTAACGGTAATATTATTATTATTTATAAATTTCAATTCCATTTTCACTTTCATTCACCAAACTAACCACAACATCTCATCCCTCTCTCACATAATTTTTATAAATCTTCTTCCACTTTTATAAACCTTATACTTTAGCATGGATCCTTTCAACAACCCGAGCGACCCGAACAACCCGAACAATCCGTATAACCCGACGACTCCCATCAACCCGACCCAACCACATGTTTTCTCGGGTCCGGGATATTATCCGACGTTAGAACCGAACCAATTCTCGCAATACTCATCAAATGCGTTTGCATCATTCCAACACTCGCCAAACCAATTCGCTCAATTTTCTCAAAATCAAGCCCTACAACAAATGATGATGCGGGGTGCTTATAATTTCCAACCGAACCCGACACCACCCGTTCAACAATCCTTTCAACAATCCGAACCAATCGACGATGTGGAGGTTGTTCCCGAAACCCAACCGCCTAAAGGAAAAGGAAAACAAAACAAAGGCAAGAAAGTGGTGGGTGATGAACCGTCCAAAGCAAAGGGGCAAAAGTGGACGCCAATCGAAGAAGAAGCCTTAGCCAAGGCCTACATTGGCACGTCTGACAACCCGGTTAGAGGTTCGTATTTTTTAATTCTTTTAGAAATTGTTTTTTTTGTTTTTTATAGAATTTGTTTGTTTTTTTTGTTTTTTAGTTACTTTAACAGTGGGTTTTTTTGTTTGTTTTTTATAGAATTTGTTTTTTTTATTTACTTTAACAGTGGGTTTTTTTAAGTCTTTTAAAGTTTGTTTTTTTTTAAGGTTTATTTATTTACTTAACACTCTATATATTTTGTTTTTATAGGTAATAACCAATCGGGTGAAGGGTTTTGGGCAAAGGTTTTGGCGAAGTTTCTCGACTATATGGGTCAAGGCGCGTATCGAGATGTCGATTCGGTCTCAGCAAAGTGGCGGAAAATGAACTCGCTCATCAATAGGTTTTGCGAGGAATATAATAAGTTATATACAAGTGACCGTCGTAGCGGCATGAGCGACGACGATGTATTTAGAGAAGCGTTGGAGAAGTATAAGTCAACCAATAGTAATACCAATTTTGCTCACGTTCGCGCATGGATGGTTGTAAAAGACCAACCAAAATGGAGGCCGATCCCCAACGAGGCGGCGATGGCGAAACGGCAAAAAACATCGGAAACGAGTAGTTTTAGCGCCGGTGGATCGGACGCGAGGTGTAACTTAAACTTAAATGATGACGTCGCCTTTGACGAAGAGGAGTACGCCGTACATGAGCCGGAGCGTCCACCGGGCCGAGACAAATCAAAGAAGGAGCGGGCCAAGGGGAAACAAAAGGAAACGGTGGACCCGAACATGGTTGAGTTTATGGAACACTTAAAAGTGTACAATGACGTCACGGCCCAAAAGACGAAGGCGAAGGACCGGGCCGCGGAAGAAAAAGCTCGTGTAAAGGAAGAAAAGTTACGCGAGAAGGTGCGGTTGTCGAATGAGAAAATCCGAATTTCCGATGAAAAAATTCGGCTCAAGGAATGGGAAATAATGATGATGAATGTCGAGGACGAACCCGAGCCGAAACGTTCGATGTTGAAAAAACTTCAAAACGACATCATGAAGAAGCATAATATTATTTAAGTCTATGTTTTTTTTAAGTCTTTGGTTTTTTTTTATTAACTTTATGTTTTTTTTTATTAACTTTATGTTTTTTTTTTATGTTTATGTAATGTGGTTTTATTATTAATGAAAATATTTTGTTAGTATATTTGTTAAATGTTAAAAAAATAGAAGATTAAAAAAAATAAAAAAAACATAAAAGTGGTGGAGGATGATGACTAGGACCAACTTAACCATGCCCTCTAGTTTTGGAGGATGGACCATTCTTGGGAGGATGATGACGTGGCGCCTACGTGGCGGATCATCCTCAAGGATGGTCCATCAACCATACCCACTAGCCTGTCAGGCTTGTCGGCATGGGGTTCGTCCCCGGATCATCCTGGGTCGGCGACGGTCCAAACACCGTACCGCCCCCCCCCCCCGCGTCCCGTCCTCCCCGTCCGCAGCTAGACGTTTGCGACGAACCATAAATGGTGGGGCCCAATTGAAAAGTGACCGTTAAATAAAAAAAAAAAAAAAATTCAATTTTCATTTTCACTTTCAAAAAAGTAACGGTAATATTATTATTATTTATAAATTTCAATTCCATTTTCACTTTCATTCACCAAACTAACCACAACATCTCATCCCTCTCTCACATAATTTTTATAAATCTTCTTCCACTTTTATAAACCTTATACTTTAGCATGGATCCTTTCAACAACCCGAGCGACCCGAACAACCCGAACAATCCGTATAACCCGACGACTCCCATCAACCCGACCCAACCACATGTTTTCTCGGGTCCGGGATATTATCCGACGTTAGAACCGAACCAATTCTCGCAATACTCATCAAATGCGTTTGCATCATTCCAACACTCGCCAAACCAATTCGCTCAATTTTCTCAAAATCAAGCCCTACAACAAATGATGATGCGGGGTGCTTATAATTTCCAACCGAACCCGACACCACCCGTTCAACAATCCTTTCAACAATCCGAACCCGACGACGATGTGGAGGTTGTTCCCGAAACCCAACCGCCTAAAGGAAAAGGAAAACGAAACAAAGGCAAGAAAGTGGTGGGTGATGAACCGTCCAAAGCAAAGGGGCAAAAGTGGACGCCAATCGAAGAAGAAGCCTTAGCCAAGGCCTACATTGGCACGTCTGACAACCCGGTTAGAGGTTCGTATTTTTTAATTCTTTTAGAAATTGTTTTTTTTGTTTTTTATAGAATTTGTTTGTTTTTTTGTTTTTTAGTTACTTTAACAGTGGGTTTTTTTGTTTGTTTTTTATAGAATTTGTTTTTTTTATTTACTTTAACAGTGGGTTTTTTTAAGTCTTTTAAAGTTTGTTTTTTTTTAAGGTTTATTTATTTACTTAACACTCTATATATTTTGTTTTTATAGGTAATAACCAATCGGGTGAAGGGTTTTGGGCAAAGGTTTTGGCGAAGTTTCTCGACTATATGGGTCAAGGCGCGTATCGAGATGTCGATTCGGTCTCAGCAAAGTGGCGGAAAATGAACTCGCTCATCAATAGGTTTTGCGAGGAATATAATAAGTTATATACAAGTGACCGTCGTAGCGGCATGAGCGACGACGATGTATTTAGAGAAGCGTTGGAGAAGTATAAGTCAACCAATAGTAATACCAATTTTGCTCACGTTCGCGCATGGATGGTTGTAAAAGACCAACCAAAATGGAGGCCGATCCCCAACGAGGCGGCGATGGCGAAACGGCAAAAAACATCGGAAACGAGTAGTTTTAGCGCCGGTGGATCGGACGCGAGGTGTAACTTAAACTTAAATGATGACGTCGCCTTTGACGAAGAGGAGTACGCCGTACATGAGCCGGAGCGTCCACCGGGCCGAGACAAATCAAAGAAGGAGCGGGCCAAGGGGAAACAAAAGGAAACGGTGGACCCGAACATGGTTGAGTTTATGGAACACTTAAAAGTGTACAATGACGTCACGGCCCAAAAGACGAAGGCGAAGGACCGGGCCGCGGAAGAAAAAGCTCGTGTAAAGGAAGAAAAGTTACGCGAGAAGGTGCGGTTGTCGAATGAGAAAATCCGAATTTCCGATGAAAAAATTCGGCTCAAGGAATGGGAAATAATGATGATGAATGTCGAGGACGAACCCGAGCCGAAACGTTCGATGTTGAAAAAACTTCAAAACGACATCATGAAGAAGCATAATATTATTTAAGTCTATGTTTTTTTTAAGTCTTTGGTTTTTTTTTATTAACTTTATGTTTTTTTTTATTAACTTTATGTTTTTTTTTTTTATGTTTATGTAATGTGGTTTTATTATTAATGAAAATATTTTGTTAGTATATTTGTTAAATGTTAAAAAAATAGAAGATTAAAAAAAATAAAAAAACATAAAAGTGGTGGAGGATGATGACTAGGACCAACTTAACCATGCCCTCTAGTTTTGGAGGATGGACCATTCTTGGGAGGATGATGACGTGGCGCCTACGTAGCGGATCATCCTCAAGGATGGTCCATCAACCATACCCACTAGCCTTAGATTCTTAATGTAGATAAGTCGCCTGCCAAAGACCTTATGGTCCAGCGGCACCCCAGGTTTATCCCTTTGGGAGATACCCGGGTTCGAATCTTGCTGCCTGCAAACATTAATGGAATACAGCAAGTCAGGGGGTTTTACGACTTATGTCGGTTTCCTCCTGGAACGGTTTGGCGCCACCCCTCGAGCGTCAAATTAACAATGGACGGTTGTAATTCCGTCTGGGGGGTATTACATACCCGGGCTATGAAGAAGCATGCCACTGAGCCCTATCCCGCCGCCGTTCAAAAAAAAAAAAAAAAGATAAGTCGCCTAATAAAACAAATAGCTTGGCGTCACCGATAAGAAAACCACACAAATAAACTTATTTTTGTTAATATAGTAACAATAATGATAACTACACAAAGTACTTGCTTAAATTAGTAAAAAGTCTTTTATAGTTTTGATTTAAAACTATTCACTTTATATTAGCTCTCTGTTGACTGCAAATTTATCTCTACATGTATTTAGTAAATTTTCTACTTTAGGACATATTGTAAGATTAAATATATTATGTTTAATATTTAATCTAGTAGCCATTATAATCATTTACATAATATAGATCAAAATATATTATAACCTATTAAATAATTAGTTGGTAATTGTTGATGGACCATATTACCCTTATTAACTAATTTAGGTTTCCTCCTGGGTGCTTATATAAGGAGAATTATGTGGAGGTTAAGGGGTTACTCAGTTACACATTAGACACAACCCTTATAACACATAACATCATAATTTCGACCTCCATCTCCAAAACCCGAATCCCCTATTCGGTTTCTTAGCCACCATCATCAGTCAGCACCCTAAGGAGGAACCAGACCAAGATGACAATCATGTCAAACCTTAATTGATGCGACTCCATCTGGATTCTTTGCTAACCTGTGCTGATGCAACCAAAGGTATGTTTTATTGTTTTCCTTCATGTATAAACAGAACTGATTCAACATGTGGTATGAGAGCATATGTTGATAAATCAGTTCTGTTTTTCGTATCCATTATTCTCGGATCAAAATCTGGAAAACGGAAGTTTTTTAAAGCCTTAAAATCAAAAAATGTTTTCTAGTTGTTTGTGGCCGAAATCCCTGTTTTCGGAAGCTGCTAAAGTGCTAATTGATAAACCGACTCGAAATTATAAAGGATTAGACTTATTGTCACGAAATCCATTACAAAACCATTAAAATCAGGTTTCGGATTTCCAGATTATGTTTTTATTTTTTTAGGGTTCATCATAATGTTCTTAATAAAACTTGAAAATTCCATAAGATTTGGAATATGTTTTGGATTGATGGGTGTTTTTAATGTTTTTGATCTTAATTTTATCCATTAAATTTTCGAAAAACTGTTAAAGATATTCAGTTATTATTTTCGAAATATTGTGATAAGTTTAGATCAGAAATAAAACAGGAAACATTATCTCCACAATCCCTTAAATTTCGAGTTTCAGTTTTATCACAATCAGCAGCTGTTAACAGTCGACTAGAGACCACAAGGTCTCGACTCGAGACCATAAGGTCTCGACTCGAAATCATAAAGGTCATCAGAAGTCTACAACTCGAGATCAGAAGTCTACAACTCGAGACCATAAGGGCTTAAAACTTCACAACTCGAGACAACAGTCTCGACTGGAGATCACTGCGTTTTCGACTAAAGGCACTCGAGACTATGGTTGCGACTAGAGATCTCATTATGGAGTCGAGATCTCATAAAACATACTGACTCGAGACCTGACTCGAGACCCAACTCGAGACCTCATTATTTAAGCTGTTTAATGTGACCTAAAAATTTTGTAATTACTTAGCTAATTAATAAGGATTAATAAGTGGTTTGCTATTAAATAATTGGTTTTGTAATTACTTAGCTAATTAATAAGGATCAAATAATGTTTTACAAAACCAAAATAGCTTAACTTGAATGAGCTTCTGATATATCATTTCTGGCCAAAGCTGACTTGATACATCTACTTATCATTCAAGTATTACGAAAGCTATGTTGTGTATGCATCATAAACATGAATGTCTTAATTTCTGGCCAAAGCTGATTTTAATTCATTCATAGATGGCATACTCAACAAGTGCATAACTAAAGTGATTGTTTCAATTCTGGCCAAAGCTGATTTGTTACAACCACTTTGCATATATGCTTAAATGATTACACTTCTGGCCAAAGCTGTTTTGTCTTCATTTAAGTAGAATTTTTTAGCTAAGTCTATTACTTTGATGTTAGTAATAGACATATCACAATCTCTTCACATAATGATCCTTAGATTAATGATCCTTAATTAAGTTTTTATGATCATTTCGTCTGCCTTATTCTTAGTACCCATATTTTTACTCACTGTAATTTTCTTCTATTAATCTATATCTGATCCACTCTAATTCTTAAAACCTAAAATGTTTGCTTTATTTACAGTTTCTATAAGAATTAGCTCTTAAATTAAATCCTTGATTATTTCCTAAGACACGATAATCCTATTGCTCTCTTCTGATAAAGATTATAAAGAAGAAAGTTAGAGCATGATGAATAGGATAAATCGAACATGATGTCTCTTATGATAATCAAGAACTCTCTAACGTAAATGCTATCACTAAAGTTATTCCAGATTAAGTCTTTCCTAAGACTAATCTATAATTATGGAATAATCACTAGAACTCCTAAGATGCATGCCTTAATTTGAAACTCTAAGCTATAAAGTTAAGTGGTATATGTGAATACATTATAATGTACAAAACCATGACCCATAAAGTTAAGGGCTTACGCATGGAAATAAGTACATTTTTCTAGTACATTACATATTAAGATTTTCACTTGTACATTTTGATGCCTTATAAATCAACTATAACACTCAAAATACCAAAGTATAACGAGTGTGTTGATAAGCAACATATGTACAAAGAAATAAATGTTTAAAGCTGGAAAATAAGTTGTTATTCACCTTACAACCACTAAAACGTTTAAAAGAGTATTGTTCTAAGGTCCATAGACAAATTACAAGTGCTAATTCCAACATTAAGGTTCTTCAAGGGAAAATCTCACTGCATAATTATGTCATTAGACTAGACATAAGCAACGAGACTATCCATTATTCTAAAGGACAGTTGGGTAAATTAATTAGATAGTCACTTATTAATGATATTTAAGTCTGGTAATTTCAATATTCCAATTAACACATGATTAGTTGACTCTAGTTCCATACGTTTCCTTACCAGAACTCGACAAATAACTAACATGAGAGTTAGTGACAAAATTAATTGTTAAGGCTATGAGAACCATAATAAGCAGTCTTCTAACAAAGCTATTCGATACCTTACAAATTATGAATATTAATCAGAATACAGTATCATTACTTAGGCTATGTCATGAAGGTTGTGAGGTTTTTATAGTCAACATAAAGTCACACTTACCTTAAACTCTCATCTTATTTGTTCTAAATATCTGGATTGAAACATTACTAAGATGGAACTAGATGATACCTTACATTTTCACAACTTTTGTCATCATGAAAATGAGAATTTGACAAAAGGAAAATGAGACTTATAAATTTCATCAATTATAACCAAAATTCATGAGAAATCATGACATGGTTAATGAGGATGATTTTGTCATTTAATCTCATTCTAAGTGATTCTAAATCATGACATTAAAGCCCTAAAATATTATTTGGCTTAAGGAATAAGTATGGGTCCATCATAAGTCATTCATTGACATTAGTGGAACTTATTCAAAATGGAATATTCAGACATCATTCATTTATCATTTAAAAGACTATCAACTTGTATCTAAATTTTGTCGCATATGGCTGACGGTCTTAGAAGAAATCTATTCATATATATATACTTAATAAGATTTCTATTAGATATGTCCCTAAAGTTTCTTTTGATATCTGGACATTAAAGAAGTCAAATAAAGTCTAATGTATATATGATAGGTTCCCACGTCATGTAGCTCATTGAAACGTCTCTTGTAGCATTTCTAGAGATATTAAAGATTAGTGGGAGCATTAAGTGTCTTCATAATAACTTGCAATAGTTGCAAGAGGTGGGGAGTGCAAATTTTACATTACCTAAAATTGCACCTCTTGTACAAGACACCGCTCCATCACGACACTGTTCTATCAAAACTTATCTCCTTAAATCTAATGCTACTCTTACGAAAGTTTCATTGTTGCTTAATTGTGGGCGCACTTAGATTTCTTACCTAAACTAACATAATCCTCAACAAGAGAAACTACAACGACTGACGTCATTAACTTGTTTCTCTATTAGAATTTGTTGGTCGTTACATATTGACCCTAAGCATGCTGGTTTCCTAAAGATTTCTAAGGTTAGTGGGAGCAGTTAAAGTCCTTATTATGATTTGCAAGGAATACAAGAGGCGGGGGGAAGAGTGTCATTAAATTTCACTTTGAATTTAACTCCGATTACACCTCTTGTACACCATACTGCACCAACTCTTTCAAACTTAGAAGGAAAATGATAGCAACCTAACCAAGAGCTAATCCATAAAATTGAAACTTCTAATGAACCCAATAATCAACTCAGGAGGTCATCTAGGTTTAAAAGCCTACTAACTTTGATGATTACATAACCTCCCTAACTGAAGTTGAAATAGATTTTGGAAAAGTTTACTGATCCTATCTCTTCAAATTAAGCCATTAGTGTCAATCAATATTCTTAATGGAATAAAACAGTTTTCTAGTAAAACTGATTTTCTAGTAAAACTGATTTTATGTGTTCGTATAACGTTTGAGATTTGATTGAATTACCTAAGAGTGTTCATAACTAAATCAAGTCCTAATATAAACGTTAAGACACTAAGAAGCATGTTTGATTGTCAAAGGTTATACTCAGGAAGAGATAAATTATGAAAGAGTTTTTTCTTACAAAAGATTTCTTTAAGGATCATCAATGTTCTAGTAGCTTATAATAGTTTAAAGCTACATTAGATGAACATTATAAACAATTTTCCATAACAAATGGCTGACACATTTACATGTTCATTAGATAACAGCCTAAAGTTTCAAACTGAAGGTTAAAGAACACTTTATTTGTAAGCCAATAATATCCATGTATGGGTTAATGCAAACATCATAATGTGATGAAATCTTAACGTAATTATTTTCATCAAGAATCAAGTGGATTAATGTACCTACCTCAAGATGAGTGGGAGCAACTAAGATAAACTTGTCTATATAGATGACATTCTTTTGACAAGTATATGTTACATAAGTCAAAGCATTGTTAACACAAGCTTTGATATAATAGATCTCAGAGATATCTCTTACGTGATTGATATCATAACATACTGAGATAGACCCAATGGGATATTAGTTCCGTTCCATTAGTTTAACATTAAATGGGTCCTTACGCATGTAACAGAAAATATTGCTTTCCTTTAGAGGATAATAGGATAAGTGAGATTATTTATTTACGCTTCATTAATTGGAAGCCTTATGTAAGTTTAAGTCTATACTCGTTTAGATATTACTCACATTGCAACACACTAGATATGTCTAGATTAATGTGAAGCATCTAATGGAGTATTACAATATCTTTAAAGAAACGAGAGGCTATTATTTGAAGAAGAAGTGAGAATTAAAACCGGTTTATTACGTTAACTTTGTAATGTTCAAAGATGACAAAATGTAATGTCGGGTATATCTTTATGTTAGCAGACAAAACATATCTCATGGAGGAGTCATAATGCACTGATATTAACAACCTAAGTTATAACGACATAATATAGTCACTAAATGTTGTTGGAAATTTATCAGTGGACTCATAAGTTCATTAACTCCATATAATTAATGTTTTGAAGACTTAGTGTGATAAAGTCAGTTACCATAACTCCTTGAACAGTAACAGTTCAAGAGGTGCTGCATTAAGTTTCGATACACAATTAATTATTCGTTTATGAACGAATTGAGGAAACTAAGTTTTGTATCGAATACATTCATGATATGCTTAAGGATCCTATAACTGAAGGGCTATTACCCATAAGTCTTATTAAGAGAGCTCAGAGACGGGTATTAATTGATGGCCATGCGCAACTGCATATCGTATTATGAATGACTAAGTATTAATTAATTTTCCTCATCAGTTTGATTTTGTACGTCTCTAAGAATATGTCAAGCTAGCATAATGGCATATAGACAAATATAGTTACAAATCAAACAAAGGGCTTATGCGTATTTTGATCATGACGATTAGGTTTTAAATTAAGGCTATAGTATGATTAATGGGGGTCCTGAGTCGCATAATGATTCAACGGCTGTATTTTTCTGCTATAGTACTTGTTTAAGGCTAAAATGAGTGTTAACTCCTGATCAGGCTTATCTAATACTCATAGTAAATGATTACTCGGCTAAGTGGGAGAATGTAAGATTAAATATATTATGTTTAATATTTAATCTAGTAGCCATTATAATCATTTACATAATATAGATCAAAATATATTATAACCTATTAAATAATTAGTTGGTAATTGTTGATGGACCATATTACCCTTATTAACTAATTTAGGTTTCCTCCTGGGTGCTTATATAAGGAGAATTATGTGGAGGTTAAGGGGTTACTCAGTTACACATTAGACACAACCCTTATAACACATAACATCATAATTTCGACCTCCATCTCCAAAACCCGAATCCCCTATTCGGTTTCTTAGCCACCATCATCAGTCAGCACCCTAAGGAGGAACCAGACCAAGATGACAATCATGTCAAACCTTAATTGATGCGACTCCATCTGGATTCTTTGCTAACCTGTGCTGATGCAACCAAAGGTATGTTTTATTGTTTTCCTTCATGTATAAACAGAACTGATTCAACACATATATTGAATAAATTTCCAAAGGCTAGCTGAGGGTTCGAGCCACAAATCATATGAGACATTAGGAGTAAAAATAGTTGGTGTAAGGTTAGCTATAAAAAAATTCATATAATAAATTAAAAATAATTGATTATTGTTATTTTATAATTTCTTTAATCATATTTTGCAAGTTATGTTTCATATAATAAATTAAAAATAATTGATTATTGTTATTGTATAATTTCTTTAATCATATTTTGCAAGTTATGTAAGTGGTGCACTAATTTCATATGTCAAACTGCACTTATTAAAAGTAAATCATTATCTAGAGCAATGGAGTCCCCAAATTCAATGTAAAACCCACGAATCCTAATTTTAATTAGCATGATTATACGGTTAAAATATGAAGTGGTTGATTCTAACTCATAGCATGTCAAACTGCACTTATTAAAACTAAATCATTGTCTAGAGCAATGGAGTCCACAAATTCAATATAAAACCCACGAATCCTAATTTTAATTAGCATGATTATACGGTTAAAATATGAAGTGGTTGATTTTAACTCATAGTATTATCCGTATGTTATTGTATTTTGTTAAAGTAATCCAGATGTTTTGCGTTAAAGTTCCCACCAATTAGTCTAAAGTGCTTGATTTTTAAATCAAAGTATTATTTATATGTTATCGTATTCTGTTAGAGAATCTGTAATCCAGAGGCTCCGTGTTAAAGCTCTCGTCAATTGCTCCACAAATCTTTATTATTTTTTTTATCCTTTCTCTCTCACATAAATAGTCGGTATTTTTTACGGACTGCAGAGGTGGTCCCAACCTTGATCACTAGGGATGCTTAAATAGCGATCGATGTTGCGACTAAAAACTAAAAATGTTGTTACATTTGAGACAAAAATTCCCGGTCTCTAAATTTGATCGCAAAAGTATTCCAATTGTAGAAAATGATCACAACACTTGTGACAAGGGTTTAAACGACCATAAAGACCAACCACAAAATGGTCGTTTGTAGTAAAAATATATATAACACACTCCACCAAAAACACGTAACAATTACACAAACATATAATGAAATTACAAACAAACAATAAAAAACAACACCCATAAATCATACGTATCGAATCACACACGATCCAAATATGTAAATAATCCCACAAATAAGTCTTATCACAACCAAAATATTTCTAATAAAAAAAAGTTGGTGAAAGAAAATTAAAAAGAACGTATGATGGTATTGAGACGGGTATCATTTATATATGTTAGTTTGTTAAAAATTATTTGTTGGAATTCCCACATACACAATTTTACATTTTTTTTTGAAAGGTGTAATTCACAACAGACGGTTAATACACACCCGCAAGTCGCAGGCCCGCCCCATTTCTGTCCCAAGGACTATGTTGTCTTAACGGGGCCCACGCCTCGGTAGAAATGGGACATAACTTTCCCCGAGAAAATTTCCGACCCCCTGCCACTTGACAGGAGTTGCACCCTCCACACGAATCGACCGCCTGTTGTGACAGAGCGACCCGCTGGAGTAAATGCGCCGTAATAGAAAACTCGGGTTCACTCAAGCTTGAACCAGAGTCCTTGCCATCCTTGGGTTGGGAATAACCCCAATGCCTCACCTTTTGATGGAGATGGGGATCGAACCTGAGACCACTCACATGGCCCAAGTCCTTTCCACCACTCCACCAAAGGATCATTGGCACAATTTTACATAATTTAGTTGCCAAAATAAGAAATATAAAGTTAAAAAATGAGTGAATTAATTACCCAAGTACAATATAAAATAAAAATATAAAGGAATTTTTTATTGATTTTATTGGTCCTCACTTTCTCTTTCTTACGCTTATTTGGTCTTTCTTCTTCATATCTTTCTTTCATTCTCTCTTTAGCTTTTTTATTTTCTTTTGAGCAAATTCTCTTCTTCAGCTTTGATTTTTACCTAACTGGCATGTTGTCTCCCCTTTCCACGAGACCACCGTGGCGGCAAACAATAGTGGCAGCGACATGGTTTTATGTGGATAAGATGTTGTAGATCGATTCTTAACTGATCTGGTGCGATGGCGACGACACCAAACCCTACCAGTGGCGGTGGCATATGGAAGGAGTTTCTCCGACGATGATGGCACAAAACCGGTTAGACCAGAGAATGTAAAGGTTAGGGTTTAGAGAGAGAAGATGAAGCAGATGGTGAGGTTCATTGTGGTGGTTGCGGCGGTAGTGAGTGGTCGTTGTTTGAGGCGGTACTTTTGGGTTTTCAAAGAGAAAAAAGCGGGTGACGGTTGTTGTTTTGTTGTAGGGCTGGCATAACGGGTCAACCCGATCTGTTAAGACACGAACACGACACGAAATCTTATCATGTCAGATTTTTGGAACACGAACACGAACCTGTTAATAAACAGGTTACACGAAACGACCTGTTAAGACATGAAAAAATTACCAACGTATCATACGACCTGTTTAAGACACGAAAACAACCTGTTAAGACACGAACATGACCTGTTTAAGACACGAATACGACATGTTAAGACACGAACACGACATGTTTAAGACATGAACACAACCTGTTAAGACACGAACACGACATGTTTAAGACACGTGCACGATCGAATTGGGGAAGCTGTGAACCGAATTGGGAATGGTGGTGTTTGTGAGAGTGATTTGAAAATTAGAGTTTGGATTGTGAAAAAGAACAGCGTGTGTTTGTGTGTAATTCATCCAGGTCCCACGACTGATGACCCCATTGTCCACACCCACATATAATATTTTTTAATTTTTAATTTTTAATTATTAACATGTACTTAACAGGTTAACGGGTTTTAACCTGTTTAGACACGAAACCTGTTAAGGTCTTATCATATCGACCTGTTTTAGATACGAAACTTGTTAAGGTCAAACACGAAACATGATAACTTCGTGTAGGTTCGTGTCATGTTATCGTGTTCGTGTCAAAATTGCCAGCCTTATTTTGTTGTGGTTGAGGTGGTGGTTTTTTTAACCTTCAGTCTTTTAAGCTAAAAGAGGGGTGTAGAGGCATAGTTTTTTAAGCACATAGTTTTCCATCAATTAAATAAACCATCATGTATAGATCAGAATAATTTACAATATTTATTTGTAAAATTATATTTTTCTTATTTAAATATCCACTAACCATCTTTAATAATCTTACCGTACATTAATAATTTTAATTGTATGTATGAATTTTATTTGGGATTTTTACGTATTTCCCTCTGTTAAGAAACCTTATTACATATTTTCCCAACTCGTAAATTTAATTACAAGCCTTATTAAATATTTTTCCTAATTCATGAATTTAATTACACATTTCACCTTCCTAAACCCCATATATTACATATTTATCCATTTCATTAAAAATACTCTTATAGAATTACTATTTTACCCTTATTGAGTTTATTAAATAACTAATTACATATTTCCCATTCTAATAAAATCAGTTACATAAAAAGTATAACATTAAAAATATGTTTTTTTTTCTTTTTTATATGAACTCTTTATTAATATAACAAAAGTTTGCATCAAATATTTACAAGAGATGAACTAAAAACAAATTGCATCATGAATAGCTAATGGATTCTTGATCTTTTATAGCTCACCCGGACAATTTGCATCAAAGATTATCGATGTTAAAACGTATTCAATGAAGGCTACTGGTTCAAGCATTCAAAATAATGCCTCTGCTTGCTTCATCAGGGTCGTATTCGAATTCCAATGAAACAGATATATAACTTATATTTCTTCCAATATTCATTCACACATTTACAAATATAAATTATTGACTTATTAAATTATCACTAACGATTTGTCAATTATGCAAATCGTAATATAGATAATAATCAGATCTGAAATCAAAAAACTATGTTTATGGTGTTTTCACCATGGTATCATATTGTTTTAAATAAGAAAAAAACATTACAAAGTATCCGTGATAATTTGTTATCAACCGTGGCGGAACCAGAACGATTTATTTAGGGGGTCATCATAAACTTATATTTTATACTGGTTTAAATTAGAGGGTCCATCTCTAAGTTTGTTCTTCAAAAAGTCAAAATTTATAAATAAAAATTCAAAAAGTTCCGGTGACCGGAGGGTCAATGGACCCTCTTGACCCCCCTCTGGTTCCGCCCCTGGTTATCAACATAAGGATTAATACCTTTACTAACCATTTCTTTAAAGAGCTCTTGCGCAACATCCCCTTCTTTATTTTTTCATAAATGTTAATAAAAAGTTCATATGAAAAAGCAAAAAAAAAAAAATACTTTTAATGTTAGATTTTTTATGTGACTGATTTTATTAAAATGAGAAATATGTAATTAGTCATTTAGTAAACTCTCTAAGGGTAAAATAGTAATTCTATAAGAGTATATTTAATGAAATAGATAAATATGTAATATATGAGATTTAGGAAGGTGAAATGTGTAATTAAATTTAGGGATTGGGGAAATATGTAATAAGTCTTCTTTACGAAGAAGAAATATGTAATTAAATTTAGGGATTGAGGAAATATGTAATAAGACTTCTTAGGAGGGAAAAATATGTAAAAATCTCTTATTAGGGATTTTAACTTACTTAAATAATTATCATCTATTTTCTAAATATAAACTAATTACTATCAATCTATGTGTTATTTCAATATCGTTTAAATTAAAAATATCTAAGTTATTTAAACATCGCTTATAATTTGTATAAGCGATGATATTTAGTCATTTGGTTCTCGATGGATATATATCATTTTAAGCATTTGGGTTTACTCTTTCGTTTGTTGTAGCGATTGGTCGTACCATAACGAACCAATGTTAATCATTGTGTTTATGTAATTGTCAGTAACATACGTGCATGGTTAAACCTTTTAACGCATGTTTTTTTTCGTTTTAACGATTCTGCAGCAACACGCAGAGTCTCAAAAACTAGTTATATTATATTCAAACACAAAATCACATTACATATATCTATTTAAAATCAAATATGATGTAATATTATTATATTTTCAAAATTTTCATATTTACCTCCTACACTATATATAATATACATTTTAACCCATTTAACTTTTTATTAATTTATTTTTCTTAGATAACGTGTGTTCGTTAAATTTAAAAAAAAAAAAAAAACTAAATAGACAGCTGTTTAATTTTTTTCTTAACGTTTTGGTATAAAATTTATTAAAAACAAGATTGTGTTCGAAGTAGATTCTTTTCTTAGTATCGTAAGCTATATCAAGTGCCTATGTAACGGTGCCGTGACAAACGAAACCAATATCGACTAGACAACGTCGATACCGATATTAGTATTTTCGGGACCTGTATCGGTATTTGTTTTTATGGTTTCCAACCGGTGTAACAAAACGTTATTTTTTTAGTAAAGACTTTATTTTTTTGTTACATCTTATTTTTTAAGTTATATTAGACAACTTTTGTGTAATTAAACTGTTTTAAACAAGTGTTTTTTTTTTTTTTTTTTTTTTGTATCGTACGAGTTGTGTTAAGAATAATGTATTTCTTTGTGTTGTAAATGATATAAATTGCCAGTATCGTACCGGTAACTAATGAACGCCGGTATTGGTATTTAATTTTATTTTTTAATTGATGTAAAACACATGTCATTATCCTTAGACATATCACAACTTTATTTTTCTTTGTTTTGACTCCGATAAACGGCAGCACCCGTACTATTGAAATGGTTCGTCAGTAGAGATGTTTCCACAGGTGCCCCTTCTTCTAATGGTACTATAATTCCGTGGTCTCGTGATTAGACGAAGAGATTACTCCATCATGCGCACCAAACCAATCCATCTTCTATATACTATAATTAATTTCGATGCCGTAATGAAACAAATTAATACTTACCAATTCACAAGGTGTAACCAGGTGAATTTATTTATCTTGCCAAAGAACAAACATAATTTATTAACCTTTTGCCTTTTGCCAAAGAACAAACTTAATCATAAAACATAAAGTCAACCATCTAATTATTTATTCAACTTTTTAAAAGCCAGATAATAACATTTAAAAGGCTTTATTTAACATACAGGCAACAAAATTATATATATGTATCTAATTAGAAAAATGAGATTGAAATAATCAAATGATTTACACCAATTAGTTGATGGTTACCATTAAAACTGAACTGGTCTTCAAACAAAAGTGTATAAAAAAACATAATAAAAATATTTATAAGTTGTGTATATGTTGTGCCTTTGAGTAATTTTATGGTGGTGGTGTGTGCCGTGGTAGGAGGAGGTGGGTGTTGTTGGTGGCTAACAATTCCAACCACCATTGTCATTGTCATTGTCATCATCAATGTCTTGATTAACACTTTTCTGGGGTTTTATCAGGGTTTTCTTTTATATATTTTTTTTCATCACCCCTTCCAGTGGGTGTATATATATTATATAACAGTCACAGATTGAAGAAGCTGTTATCATCATTCATCTATGGCTAAACCTGATACTGATCAAGAATCTCCTGATAGCATCTCTTTGGATCTTCCAGCTCCTCTGTTTATTCACAAGGTATCTTAATTCAAATGCAATCTTTGTTCGAAAACACACACAGGAATTATGTAATTTGCATCTTGTGATCTGGGTTCTTGTTTTCTTGTGAATCAAACAATTTTTTAGTCAAAAAGATGGTAGCTTTTCATGTGAATTATGGTGTCTTTCTCACATAAAGTAGGTGGCGTACGGAACACACTCGTGATTATTGGTTGATGATTGACTTGTATGATCTGGGTTTTTTTTTTTTTTTTTGAGGGTTTTGCAAAATTAACCTAAAAATGAATTCTTGTCATGTATATTCTGCAAGTTTTTGTTGATAATTATATTTCTTGCTGCAAGTTTTTGTGTTTTGAAATTTGGGCTTTCAGATGATTGAAGGATACCTCTTAAACCCTATTCTTTCTCTCTCACACACACAGTCACATGTAGAGACAGAGTGTAAGCTGTGTATGAACTTACTTAAAGTGTATATGTTGATGAAATTGAGTTATATGATCCGTTTTTGGTTTTTATCTGATTTTGTGCAAAATTACACATAAAGATGTTTCTTTTTTGGTGTATATATTGGTTTGGGGTCTCACATAAACACACACACAGCACTGAGTGCTCTGACAATGGTCCTTTACAGTTATAAACTCAGCATCTCTGATCTTTCTGTTATTGAACTCTTTTCTTTAGTTTTACAGTCATGATAAACAAATCTACCTACTTTGTGTTCTTGATCCTAAGTATTCACACTAAATTTGACTAGAAAAGTTTTGATTTTTAGTTTTGTAATCAGATATTTACATGGTATTTCTGGCAAAAAATAATCAAGAATTTTATTTTCAAGAAACAAGCTTATGCAGTTGACTTTTAAAAGTCAAAACACCATAATTTTCAATCTCATACTCCAAATGCATCTAATTATTGGCATATACTCAGGTTGGAGAAACGAGTGAAATAAGTGAAGTTACCACAACAACCGAAATAACTGAAGTCAACACCACCAGTCAACAATCAAAACAACAACACCTGGTCGTGGAGATACCAGAAAGAACATATGATACATCTACCAAAGACGATCTAACGCTAAACACGCCATTAACACCACAACAGACTCCGAAAAGAGTAAATTTTTCCCCATTACCTAGCCCCACATATATCTATCCCAAATATAATGAATCATCATCAAACCCCTTATCAACCAGAGGTAAATCATCCATCAAAAGCCTAATTCCTAAATTAAGTTTCAAATTTAAAAACCGAAACTCGGAGATCGAAAAGGCTGCAATCCTAGCCCTCGGTGGCTCACCATCAGAGATTCGAGAGAAGGCTAAAATGTCTAGAACATTATCTTTCACAAAGTTATTCGCACTCAGATTGAAAAGAACATCATCTTTACCTGTTACTCCTATTGCTCACTCAAATCCAGAGTCTCTGCATGGAAGAAACACTGTTGAAGTAAGTACAATGCTTTTGTCGGATTTTGCGAGCTAATAATAACTATGTTATTTGTTTTAATCCTTGCCCTTTACAGAAAGGTTGGATCCAACCGCCTATGCATCGTTCATATTCCGTTCCTGATTTGATTAAAGACGGAAGCGTAAATCAAATCGAGTCATTAGGTGGCGTATTCAGGATAATTCCCGCTACTCCAAAAGTTGCACAAGGAACACTTCCCACAAGTAATACGAATCCTACAACCGAAACTGGTAAATGAGTAAATGAACAATCCTGCGTGCACTTACACATTTTCTTGTTTTCAATAACTAATAATTTACACGTTTAGACGGAACCAATCATAAAGAAGAGGGTGAGCACATCGCAGAAGAAGAAGCTATGTGTAGAATATGTATGGTTGAATTAAAGGAAGGTGCCGATGATACCCTTAAAATGGAGTGTAATTGCAAAGGCGAGTTAGCGCTGGCCCATCAAGAATGTGCGATAAAGTGGTTTAGCATTAAAGGAAACAAAACTTGTGAAGTTTGCAAGCAAGAAGTCAAAAACTTGCCTGTTACTCTTTTGAGAATTCAGAGGTCTCAAAGCCGAATTCATGGGGGAAATGGAGCTATGCATCAGTTAGAAGTTACTAGATACAGGTAACATGTTTATACGTAAACACATTCGATTTTTCAGAGACATAATAATATAATATACTTTCTTTTTATCAGAGTATGGCAGGATGTACCCGTTCTTGTGATCGTTAGCATGCTTGCATACTTTTGTTTCTTGGAGCAACTTTTGGTAGATAAAATGGGTTCGGGTGCGATTGCTATATCTCTGCCGTTTTCTTGCATACTGGGTCTCCTTGCATCGATGACATCAACAACGATGGGTATGTTTCCATCCCAATTATAGATTTGATCATATTTATTCGATGTAATAATAGTTTTTTAATTTATGTTCAGTGAAGAGAAGGTATGCATGGGTTTATGCAGGCGTTCAGTTCGCTTTAGTGGTTGGTTTCGCACATATTTTTTACTCAAAGGTAAGACAGAAATAGTAAAATACTTCATGTTTGACATTTCAAGTCAAACTCACTGAATCCGTGTGACAAAATTTACAGCTTGATGTGACCGGGGTTCTATCAGTTCTGCTTGCTACATTTGCGGGCTTCGGTGGTGCAATGTGCGTTACCTCGATTATTTACGAGTTTTTAAAATTGCGGGAAAGGTGGAACAATCGGCCAAGCCAACCTCACGGGACCCCAGAAATGGAACCGGAACCGCCTCAGGAGTCATCGGAACCTGCTCAGGCACCACAAAACGAGGCTCAACAATTAGGTGGTTCAGAACAGGCGGTTCAGCCACATCAACCCACAGACACAAGTCATAGACCTGAAAGTGAATCTGACCTGCAAGGAAGTCAAACCCAAGAGTCGGGTCGACAATATGGACTGTAGCGGGTTTTCTTAGGTTCATTTGTTAAAAAATTTGGTAGCGCTGGTTGCTTAGTTACAACCGAAGCTAAGATTGTATAGAAACCCGTTAACGGTTTATGCTAATGAATCTCGAGTTTTGGTTTAATGGAGTTTGTAAATTTGTACCGCGAGGAGGGCAGTTTGGTCTTTCTTGAATGGTAAAGATCATGATCATGAACTTCCACAACAGACTGATGAAGAACAGAAGCCCGACGCCAATATGCTTCTGAAAGCGACGGGTCGGCCTCTATTGCGGCATTGAGATCATTGATCGCCCCACTGTAACACTTCACCTTTATACTATGTGAAACTCTATCAAACAATTCGGCAGTATCACTAGATTTTCCATCTGTATGGACCATAAACATACAAAAGAAAAATGCAATATGCAATATGCAGTTTCAGTCAAAGAACAAACAACCTGAAAAAATCTATATGATAGATAACAGAAGCCATAACTTAAGGGGATGCAATCTTTAGTCCATACATTATTATTCTAAGGTATAAATATATATATATTCATAATAATAATTTATTGATAAGGCTGTTCAAAAAGCTCACTCGAAAAAAGTTTTGCTCGATTTTAAACAAGCTGAGCCGCCTCGGCTTGGTTTGTAAACGAGCCGACCCGAACCAAAGTTTACTCGGTTCGTGGCCCGCTCAAAGATGACTTTACATGGAGCATAAATCCGACATTCCGACAGCAACAGATAAAAAGGCTCATGGATTTGAGTTAAGTCTTAACAAGACTGGGATTCCGTTTCAAGCCCACGAACACGTCTACTGAAGCTACAAATGATCAAAGAATAGTCTGACCTTCAAGATAGCTAGGTAGTCATGTAACCCCTTCGTCAACAAAATTTTTGTTTTTGAACGACGACTTAAATTTTCACCATTTGCCCGCAATACTCGCTTATACAAAACTTAAAAGCTAAGAGTCATGAGTGTTTTATTTAAACATACTTGTTTTATACACAATTTGTGTTTTTTGCTCCAAGTTTATAATTTTAAAGCGGAAATAAAATAAATAAATTTTCACGTTGAGTAACCGTGTTCGTGTAATGTGGTGGTGGAGACTCGACCGTGTTCGTGTAATGTGGTGGTGGAGTGGTGGTCATGTGGCAGTGATGACAAGTGTACCGATGATGGCAGTTGTATGGGATATGGTGGCGGCGGCGATGGAGAAAGTATGGAGCTGCTGAGACAACCACAACTAGGGGTGTTCACGTTTTGATTTTTTCGAGTTTTTAGATCAAACCGTTATTGTTTTTTATTTTTGTAAAGTAAAACCTAACCGTGGAACTTTTAAACCAAAGCGAACCAAATCGTTAATAATGGCTGGTTTCCTGGTTTGGGCTCGTTCCCGAAATCGCAGGAAAAAAAACAAGTCGAAACTTGAAGTTTTATCAAAACTTATAGCAAGTTGTTTACAATAAGGGTGAGAGGGGCACTCCTCTCTTAGGGGAGTGACCTCTCTTAACTCCCCCCAATCAGCACGCGTCACGTCAACTCCCCTCTTAACTCCCCCCACACTCAATTTGATGGCGGCACTCCTCTCTTAATCTCTCTCATCATCTTCTCTCTCTCTCTCAGCATCTTCTCTCTCTCTCCTCTCTTTTTGTGTGGTGAACACACACCGAGCAACCCTCCCCGCAAACACTCCCCGACCCCTCGGCGGCGGTGTTCCCGCTCGGGGACTCGACTCCCCGCACCCCTCCCCGCTAAGTACCCCGGACACCCTAATAACTAACTATCCGCATAGCTCAAAAAGCAAAAAGGCTGAAATATGTACTAAAACTCTGAATGTCTGATTAAATCTTCTAGGGTTGGAACTTTTTTTTAACGGCCAACAAACTCAATCCTGAGCACTCTCGGGCACCCACTGGAGAAATAGAGTACTCCGAGAGTAACCCGAGTCCATCACCAATTCTGGGGAAAACCCGGTAACCCACCCGGCCGTAGGCACGACGGTGAAATTACCGGTAAAACCCGTTTGGCTCAAGGATCCAACTCAGGTTTCCCCGGGTCTCCTATCATTGCCCACCAGTGCCTCACTCTGCATCAAGTGGGAGTCGAACCTGCATCTCTCAAGAGAAATGCAATCCCTCCACCACTTGATCTTGGAACTTTAAAATTAAAAAAACTCCTATACGGCCCAAACTTACTCTAGTGAAATATGGGAATGTGAAAATGGGCTTAACTGATTTGTGTCTAGTGAAATATGGGAATGTGAAAATGGGCTTAACTGTGTGTTTTACGTTAATTTAACTTTAGTTTAAGACTTAAATTTATTTATGTCTCTCTACGAAATAGCAAAAAAAAAAAAAAAATAATAATAATAATAAAATAAAAAAATAAACCTAACAAAATAAGTTCTTATGGTCCGGTCCGATTTTATACGGCTGGTTTCGGTATAAACCGTAAACCAAACCGTTTGCTACGTTTTGAAAATATTGAAACGACCAACCAAAGGTTAAGTAAAAAAACCGACCGTGAAACCAAACAGATGTCTGGTTTAGGCGGCTTCACAGTTTGAAACCGGACCATGAACACCCCTAAACACAACCGCCCCATAGTGTTTTGCAGGTCGTTATCTTATTTGACAAGAGAGTTGATAACACATATCCACCATCCCATTGTTCTCTAATTCGCCGAGAGAGTTAATATTTCTCTAAAAAGATAGTTAAACAATTTAAATTATAACGATGCCCGAACAATTTCATCTACAGTTAGTTATTGTGGTAATGAATAATCTTATGAGTTATTTGAACATATCTCATATGGTAAAACATTGAGTAATAATTTTTTTTAACACAAATCACACCAATGAAATTAATTCCAGTAATTTATAAATATAATATGATCATTTATTCTATTTTTTTAAACATAGCTTTAAAACACATAAGAAATAAAACTATCTCTATTAGTGTAGACATGAAGAATTTGATGGAGAAAGATAATGTGGGTCAAAGACAAGAGAGATAGACTTCTAACCCTTAAAGAAGAGTGCCGTCCTGAGTGTTTTGCAAGAGACCTAAGGGGTTGGAATTAGAGGTGTACAAATCGGTTTTTTTCAAAAACCGGTTTCGGTTTTTTCACCCAAAATAAAAACCGGTTTTTTTATAACCGGTTCCGGTTACTAACCGGTTTTTGAGGTCCAAAACAATAACCGGTATAACCGGTTGGGACTGGTTTTTAACCGGTTTTTCCAAAAAAAAACCGGTTTTTTACCGGTTTTAACCGGTTTTTTAATAACCGGTTCGGTTAATAACCGGTTTTTGAAGTGAAGAATAGTAATCGGTATAAAAACCGGCGGTTAAAAAAACCGGCTAAAAAAAACCGGTTATAAAAAAACGGTTAAAAAAAACCGGTTTCGGTTCTAAAACCAGTTTTTTTGTACACCTCTAGTTGGAATCCATAGGAGAGAGAAGGGCGGATAGGATGACGTGGAAGAAGTAGATGCCCGTCCCATCCTAAGCAATAAAGACAACCTAAAATGCGATAGCCTTGCTTCAACATGGGAGGTTTGTAATAACGAAATGACTACATATAGTGGAACAACCCCAATAAGGATGGGCAGGATGACAGGAAGACAACAGCTGCCCGTCCCTTCCCAAACGATTAGATAACCTAGAATACAATAACTTCGCTTCAACACATGTTCGTAATAACGAAATGATTTCATAACGGTGGAACGACCCCAATAACAAAAACACGACCCATAAATGAATATGTTTCTTAGTTTATTTGTCCTGAAAACATCATAAGATAATTAAATTAGAAAAAATAATGACTTTTTGAATCAAAAGTCTCATATGATATGTATGAATTATGATGTATAGGTGTGAAAATCGTGATTCTTTAATACCCGGTTACGGGTATAAAATCAGGTCTGGGTATGACTGGGTATTGAAAAATCGGGTATTAAGAGAAACCAGATAAAGTTAGGATACGTGTATGGAGGAGAAAAACCGGTATAACTGGGTATTGGAAGTAGGTATGAGTCCGGGTATCAATACCTGGTTTAAAAAAATAAGTTATTTTTGTTATTACACAAAGGAAATTCGTTTAAAAATTAAATTTGGTTTATAATTTATAAAAATAATTAAAATAAATTACAATAATATAAATCCACTTAAATACAAACTATTTGCTTTATAATAAACATTAAAAAAACTTAAATATAAAAGTTATAAAATAAACATAAAAATATATTTTAAAAATTCGGATAATCTATCGGGTATTAAAAAAACTGGTATAGGGTATAACCGGTATAGGGTATAGGGTATAACCGGTTTCGGGTATAACCAGTTTCGGGTATAGGGTATAACCGGTTCCGGGTATTTTCGGTTATAAATCGGGTACGGTTTCAGGTACGGGTATTGAACTCGAAATGTATACCCTATCCATACCCTACGAATAGGGTCGGGTTCAGTTACAGGTATAAATATATCCGGGTACAAAATAACCAGTTTTTAGTTTTTTTTTCGGGTCCGATTCCGAATATGGGCTCTTAGTTCACCACTCCACACCTCTATTATGATGGCATGATGCGTACACACAAAGAACAAGCTCATTTGTAGGTTGTAGCCCACACTCCACTAGGGCTGTTCACGAGCCGAACCGAACCGATCAGACCTTTGCTCGTGCTCGGTTCGTTTACAAACCGATCCGAACCGAACCGAGCGTTTTTTCAACCGAGCCAAAGTCGAGCGAGCGTCTTTCGATCCGAGCATTTTTCGAACGAACGTCGAGCGAGTATTGAGCGTTGCAGAATAAACAAGGAAAGTGACGATGGGAGTGCTAGTTATTAGAATAAAGTGCAGTTTTCGTCCCTGATGTTTCGTCCAATAGAACACAAGTAAAAATTTAACAAATAACAAGGAATACAAAAACACTCAACTAGTTCTATCGAGATTAACTAAGCGGGAAGATATATCGCCGATTGAAACATACCCTTGTTCTATCGGAAGTTTGAAATTGAATGGATCGATTGAAGCTAAACCCTTGCGCGTTGGCGTCTTGGCGAGTGGCGACAGAGAAATCGAATAACGATGGCCAATGGGGGTTTTGATTAGGGTCTTGCACTTCTGAATCAAATGGCGGGTTGAGACTTGAGTATTGATCGACGTTTCATATTTTAGTATTTGAAATTTTGACTCAATTACTCAAATGGACATTTAAGTATTGGATAATGGACTATTGGTATTGGATATCAATTCTAATTACTTAAATGAGCTCTATTTGGATCTTGGACCAAACATTATTAATGTTGGTTTCTAGTCATTTCATTAAAAATGATACATACACAAACACAAATATATATATATATATATATATAGGGCTAGGATCATTTCAGAACCATAAATATTTACAGAACTCACAGAACTCCTGATAAACTATCTTTTTATTTATATATTTTTATGTTTAGGATAATTTTATCATTTATTATGTGTATTTTTACGATTACATACATGTTAAGACTAATTTTATCATTTTTATATGTAATTTTATAATTACACATATGTAAACTAGTTTTTTACATATATGTAATTAGTTATGACACATATATATAATTTTGGAAATTAAACAAATGTAAACTACTTTTAACATGTATGTAATCAAAGAAATACATATAATAGATTATAAAAAGATCCTAAATACAAAAACTTATATATAAAATGATTGTTTATTAGGAGTTCTGAAAGTTCTGTAGTTATTTAGAGTTCTGAAATGAACTCAACCCTATATATATATATATATATATATATATAGGGAGAAGATCATGCGAGAACCACCTCTTATTGTGAGAACCGCGAGAACCAATGTGAACACACCAAAAATGCCTAAAAATAGCTAAAAATCACACAAAATTTTTTTTTTTGAATTTTTAATATTTTTTATAAAAAAATCACTACTTTTCGAAGCAAAAAAAATTTTTTTTTTTTAAAATTTTTTTTTTTTTTGCTTCTAAAAGTAGCGATTTTAACATAAAAAATATTAAAAAATTCAAAAAAAATTTTTTAGATTTTTTTTTGATTTTTTTAGGTTTTTTGGGGGTTTAGTTTTTAGCATTTTAGCTTGGGGGGGGGGGGGGGGTTAGGTTTTTGGGGGGTGGGGGAGGGGGGTTTAGGTTTTTTTGGGGGGGGGGGGGGGTGGGGGTTAGGTTTTTTTAGCTATTTTAGGTTGTGTTCACATTGGTTCTCAAGGTTCTCACAATAAGGGTGGTTCTCGCATGAGCCCCTCCCTATATATATATATATTAAAAGATAAATCGAGCCAACTGAGCCGAACCGAACTGAGCGGACCTTTGCTCGTGCTCGGTTCGTTTACAAACCGAGCCGAGCATTTTTTTAATCGAGCTGAATCGAACGAGCAAATTTCAAGCATTTTTCAAACGAGCGTCGAGCGCTGAGCAATTTGAACAGCCCTACACTCCACAGCCACAAGTGGGGTTGAATACTTGAATTATTCCCAAAATGGCCCATAATACCAGTGATCAGTTCGCTTGGTCTTTGATACCATATTCCCACACTTTTTACATCATCGTCAATTAAAAAGTCTAAAACAAAATCCAGCAGCGATTCATAAATAATTTATTGATGATTTTTTTCCTTTTCTTTTAACCAGTCGTTAATTAAAAAGTCTAAAACAAAATCCAGCAGCAATTCATAAATAATTTATTGAAGATAGTTTTTTCCTCTTCTTTTAATCCAGTAGATTGACATTATCGAAATCATGGGTCTGTTTACCAACTGACCAAACAAATTCATTTGAGTAAACTGCAATTTTACCCCCTGGGTTTGGGGTTATTGACATGTCTACCCCCCTAAGGAAATAAATGCAATTTTACCCCCCACTGTTTGCTCTTATGTCGCATGTTTACCCCCCGGCGTTAGTTTGGCTAACTGATCTGTTAGATTTAATATGAAATGACTATTTTACCCTTTTATTTTACCCCACAACATTCCTGTTATGTTGCATAATTACCCCCACAGGTAAATTACTAAAATGCCATTTCTTATTCCCCCCTATACTTTCTGTTAAGAAGCAATTTTACCTCCTGGGACATCCAAATCCCTTCCCGCCACCACCCAGATTCAATTCATTTGCAGCATATTGAATAACTTAATAATCGAAACCAATTGATTCAATTCATTGCTCACATATGCATATTAATGCAATTAATAACCCCTGCTCTTAATCAACCCATTGATTCAATTCATTGCTCACATATTGAATCAATTCATTTGCAGCAATTGTATACACATTTTAGCATCAGTATTTATTCAAGCATCAATATACATTTTAGCATCAGTATACAACACATGATTCAATTCAATTCATTCAAGCATCAGTATACACATGAAAGGCACATACAGCAACTGTATACACATTTTAGCATCAGTATACACATTCAATTCATTGCTCACATATTGATTCAATTCATTTTAGTCTATCTGTAATGCAAATGCACATGAAAGGCACATACCTGACCCAAACTGTCATTTTAGCATCAGTATCCATTGTGGACTTATGCCCAAACTGTCATCTGCATATTATGCCCCAACTGTAATGCAAATGCACATGAAAGGCACATACCTGACCCAAACTGTCTGCTGATCAATCTGATTAACTGGACTTATGCCCCTAGCATCTGTATGATCATATGGCTAGACAACAGATTAAATGAGTGAAAAATGGGTCAGTGTGTGTTATTTACATGTGCACAACAGATTAAATGAGTGAAACTGTCAACAAAAACAATGAGTGTGCTGCCCATTTTGATCAATCTACTGATCAAGCTACCAACATTGACCTAGATTAGCTAAGTACTTGGTAACCAAGCTAACAACATACCCAAAATCATCATTTTACACAAAATGCATAAATGATTCCAACAACACGGCATAAAGGTAACCAAGCTAACAACATACCCAAAATCATCATCATCATTTTAGACAAAAGCTAAATAAGTTAAGTTAAGTTAACCTACATAGTACACAAAAGCTTTGATTAAGTTAAGTTAACCTACATATTACACAAAAGCTAAATAACTACTAGGTATAAACATCCGCTCAACTCTCCGGTGGATAATGGAAGTTGAGGACAGGCCTCCCAAACACAGAGACCACCAGGTGGACCACTTATGATGAGCTTGATAAGCTCATCGTCAGGTCAACTATAAAAAAAACCAACAGTGAACCAAATCAGACCCTAACCCTGTTTATAACATGATAATGACTAAATCTGACCCTGATTAACTAACATTGGCCGATTATACATGTGGTGTGGCGGATGAGATAGCGGATTAGCCAACAAACAACCGGCATTTTGTAGAGAAGACTGATCGGAGGAGATAGCGGAGGAGTTGTTGTCGCCGGAGGAGAAGACTGATCGGAGGAGATCCCTGATCGCTGGAGAATCACTGATCGCCGGAGGAGAAGCCTATCGCCGGAGAAGAAGACTGATCGCATGTTGAAGGACGATGGTGGGAAGGTGGGGGGGGGGGTAATTCTGCTTTGTTATGTTACTTATAGGGGTGTTGTTGAGAAGAAGCTTCACATTAATAGCAAAATGACATATTTACCCTTTGACCATTAGCTTTTTATGTTGACTGTTAAGCCAAACTAACGCCGGGGGGTAAAGTTACGACCTAAGAGCAAACAGTGGGGGGTAAAATTGCATTTATTTCCTTAGGGGGGGGGGGGGTAGCCATGCTAATCACCCCAAACCTCATGGGGTAAAATTGCAGTTTACTCTTTTTTTTACTAACCACAAGTCTGTTTAAGAAATAAACTTGAGTAACTTTTAAATTATAATTGGCTCAAACTATCCACACATCCTATCTGCATATTTAGACACCCTTTACCTCGTATATGCCTCGTATAGGCCTATACGAGGCGTATAGGGTTACATCAAATTCAGTGTCTGACTCATGTCAGTTCTGGTTTGACTGCTCCTATATGCCTCGTATAGGACCCCTCGTATAGGTCTCATATATGACCCATGCCCCATATATGCCACGTATAGACCTATATTGGCAGTGGCGGAGCTTGACCAAAAGTTTCGAGGGGGCGTAAAGTGATGGGACCCAATTTTTTTTCCTATCGTTATGTTTCGGGTTGGGTCGGGTCGGGTTGGCTATTCAATTCAAGTCGGGTCAAATAATAATAGTTCCAAATAAAACAAAGTGTATATTTACCAAACTACCCATCATTTATATACAAAGTTTATAAATATTTAGGATATACAATTTAGGAAAAATAATCGGGGGAGGGGGGTTGGGCGATCCTATATAATTTTAAAATTTTCGGACGAAAAATTGGAACTTATACACTTCTAACCGAAATATTGGGGTGGGCGGGTGCACCCCCGGGCACCCACAATACTTCGCCATTGTATATGGGGCGTATATAAGGTTTTTTTAACAAACATTTTATACAATATTAATCGTTTTAGCAAACTTTTAAAAACAAGTTTTCTATTTTAAATAAATAAAAATAACAAGTACATGATATGATACAACACCTACATGCCTATATGAGTTATTATAATTAATATGAGTTTTTTTATAATTAATATTGGAGTTATTATAATTAATATGAGTTTTTATAATTAATATTAGTGTTATTGATATTAATATGAGTGTTTTATAATTAATATGAGTGTTATTATAATTAATATGAGTTTTTCATAATTAATATTAGTGTTATTGATATTAACTAGATATGCAACCCGCCGCGATGCGGCGGGGGCTAGATTTATAGTAATATTCAGCCGGTTGCCATTGAGTTACATCAATTCAGTTAATTACATAACCTGGAGCAAAACTTATGCCACACACTTTGCTAGTCTAAGAAGAGCTAATGTCATGTATCCCCTTCAAGATGTTTGTAAGTATCCTCTCCCCAACTGCTGTAAAAACTTGTACCTGATGCAATAACATGACAAATTACTAACTCCCATACTTCTCTTTTAATTAGAGAAAGAACTGAAAATGTACCTGAGCTTTAGTAAATTGTTAGCTTCAAAGATATTTGTTTAGGACTAAATAAGCTTTCAAAGTCCTTTTTTTGGTTGCTCGCCTCGCTTGTTTTATTGCGCCCAAATGAAATGAGGTGCTCGCAGCACCTCGCCCACAAACACATGATTGATGCACTTTTGAGTACATTGGTAGCATTATTTGTATGCCATAACATAGTTACTACTGAATAAGCAGCTATGACTAAAGACAACTTAGATAAAAACACTAAATAGTCTACCATCATTTAAGGTACATAGAAAATATGTGATCAAACAAATTCATTATTAAATTCATAGTCTTTAACAAAAAACAATACATCATAGGCAACACCTTAAAACCCAAGCTTGGTTCTGCGCCAATGTATGCGCTTTGCATTGTACCTGAATAAAAGTAAACAACTTGTTAGTTGTTAATAAAAATGGCATCTTTCTTTAAAATCAAAACTGTTACAAAACAAAATTTCACCTCGTAATATTGCCGGTTCGCATTCGAATCCAGCGACCAATGGGCCTGTTATGTGTCATCTTCTTCACGAGCTTCTTCTTGATTATAAAAGTCTTATGGCTGAATTAAAATATTGAAAAGAACAAAACATCACTACTTATTTCGTGATAATGTGTTATTAGTAATCGTTTCAAGACTCTTGACTATGCCACCTAAAAACATAACGGGTATACGGTTCAAGTAATTAATCATAGAGTCAAACACATAAAAATCAGATCAACCTTTAAAATCAAGAAAATAAAACTGAAGTTATACATGTTTTAAAACAAATTTGAGTGATTAAAATTTTGATACCTGTAATTTCAGCTCGTTACAACACCTATGCTTTGTTTGAACTGGCTCGGATTGGTTGTTTCCATCTTGATTGTTTAGTCGTTGCTTAAACGTCGTGCGTCTTGCCATGCCTAATATATGGGCTCCTGCAAGAAGACTCAAGAAATAAAATAAGAATCCCATGGTTTTATATGCACGAATCACACACTATAAAAAGAAAGCATGCTGGTGTGTTGTTTATAAAAAAAAAAACACCCTTACCAGATAGTGAAGCTAGATTAACTTCATTAACACGTTGAGGTGTCTTTTCTTTTTCAGACTTGACTTTCATGGCTGGTTCTTTTGATTTTGATGTGTCCACACATAATAACCAAGTTTTACACTTTGTGAGATGTACCCAAGAGTACTGATCCTACGCGTTAGCGAGTTGTATTGTAACACTAATATTTGCACCTTACATCCAGTACATACGGAATCACAGTGAAACAACCTGTTCAGACGATGAATAATTTCAAACAAATGGTAAAGTACATGCTCACAGAATGGTCGTACAAAGAAACTACAGAGTCCGTTCACAACAAAAGCTAAATCCCAGTAAAAATTAAAACTATTACCTGCCATTGCTTTGTAATTGCCCTTTTTCGTGTGGAATGATATTGACGAATCTGGTCTAAAAAAAAAATTTAAAACCATTACCAATTGAAATCATTCGTCACCTATTAACTAACATACGAAAAGATGATTTAAAAAAATATAGAAATTTTGATTAGGGAAAAACGGTTGTTTAACATGACTTACCCATGCTTCCATCAGTGTCCCTTAATCCTTGATTTCACTATTTGAAAATGAAAACGTGTATGAAACTGACAATACAAGAGTACCTAGGGTTTTAACTAACACACAGTGGGCACTTTCGCTTCACACCAAATTCGTGAGACCTTAACTAATCACACAATAAAATTTTACAAACCAACAGATAGTAACACTAACTAATCACACCATAAAACAAAGGAATCATCACTCATATTCAAATAACTTGCATACTAAATAAACAACAAAAACTCAAAATAGAAAAAAAAAACAGCTCAAACACAACCCCAGAAAATGGCCATATAATTTAATACAAATGAAATATATATCATTATTCCTCTCCTCTTCATTCACTCAAACCCTAAATCCGTAGCTTTACATTATCACCGGGAACAGCGGACTCAAGTTCTCCGGGTACATAAGAGGACCCCATCTGCAACAGCTGGAAAACTATCGGCCGGCACCCTTTTTCCCTCCGTCTCTCTCTCTCTACCTAGTTGTCTGTGTTTTGTAAAGAAGAGAAAGGATATGTAGACACGATGGAGACACCGTACAACAACTTAAATGAATGGAACAACACCATACAACACAATAAAGCTATAAAGCTGATGGTATAATTAACATGTATTGCAATAGAATGTTAAAAACTATGTGATGATTCACCAATTTCATAGGTACTAAACACTCTTGGACGCTTACCAGAGGCTCCTCTTGGAATCAGTTTGGTTTATACGTTAAACAACGTTAGTAAAGATGAAATACGTAGATAAATATAAATAAAGCTTAAAAACCTGAGATAAGCAAAGATAAATCATGCATAAAATCAACAATACAAAAACGATAACATTACCATTTTGAACAGGTAAGCCTTCAAAGGCTAACCACACCTCAAGACCTGCAATGTAGAAGAAAGCACATCTTTTAGATATCGAATATTCGTAAAATACAAGCAAGAGAGAAAATTAACAACACAAATCATATTATGCACAAAATTAGGGGAAAAAAGAGAGAAAATTAACCTGAGACAGTGTGATAACTAAAGTGTGTGGCGAATTAAAAAGCTCCATGATGTTATTATTAGTTGAGAAGCTTCGGGCCCCTCTTGGTGTCTCTACCGATCACCATCACACCTACGATTAATTATAACACAATTCTTTTCAATTTCCAAGTAATAAATTCTTAGAAATCTAGAAGCAAGACAAAGTTACCTAACAACAATCTGGACAAATTCGAGTAGATTCTTGGTTACTCACTTTCTTTTTCAAAAAAGAGAATGGAATAATCTCAGTATTATTAGGCATCAAGCAAAAATAGACGATAACATTACCTTTGGAAGAAACCCTATGTTCAGTCTCCTAACTACACTTATGTTTGTTGACTTTGCATCTTCCCGAAGCTTACCTGATGTCGGAGACCGGCGGCGAAGGTGAGGGCGAACGGTGGTGCGTAGTGGTTCCGGTATGGCTGGAGAAGACGGGTGAGGCCGTGGAGGTCGGAACCAGCGACGGGGAAGCGGTGATGGAGATGGAGGCGGATGTGGGCGACGGAGTGGGTGGCGTTGGCGTTCAAGACGATGTGGAGGGCGGTGGTGGGAAGGTGTCGATGTGGTGAAGAAGAAGTGAAGAATGTGATTTAGGTATTAGGGTTTAGAAGATGATAAAGCTGACGCCGTTACCGTTTAGTCACTGTTTCTCGGTTATGTTATGTTTTAATACATATATATGAATATGAGTTTTTTATAATTAATATTAGTGTTATGGATATTAAAAAAAGAAAACAAAAATAAAAAATAAAAATATATGCCCCATATAGGGCTAGACTGGGCGTATAATGGGGTCCAAAAGACCATTATAGCCCTGTTTTGTCCTCAGTCTAGGCCTAATTCAAGGGTAAAATGGTAATTTGCATTATATACATACGCCTCATACAGGCCTATACTAGGCATATAAGAGAGGCAAAAAAAACCAATTTACCCCCAGTCTAGGCCTAACTCAGGGGTAAAATGGTCTTTTTCGTCTATACGCCCCATATAGGCCTATACAAGGCATATACGAGGCATATAAGACAAAATATGACATAATCAGACATTCTCTTGGAAATTGAAAAAGGTTATACGCTACGTATAGACCTATACGAGTCGTATACGAGGGTGTGTAAATAGGGACTAGGGTGTGTGAATATGTAGACCCTTATAATTATATACTCTTATACAATTAGTAACTAAAGTTTCCTTTAACGAACCATCACATCACTACATTGGAACGCACCCTTTCATTCACGAAAGTAAAACCAACATGCGTATCCCCAACCAACTTCTCCTCACGTGCCTTTTCCTTTGAAGCAGCACACGCCTTTTCTTTTGTGTAAAAAAAAAAAAAAATCAATGCTCCTATGAAAGGTTTGGTTTATTTCAATACACGATTCAATTGTTCTACCAGGTGAAATGTGTCTACTAGTCTACTACTATGCATCTTTTATAAAAAGATTGGCATGTAACAAAAACTGAAAACGCTACAAACATCCAGAGTTGCATGAACACAGTGGCGAAGCTTGACAATGAAGACGGAGGGGGGGGGGGGGGGCTACTCTTAAGCTACGCCCCTCATGAACACATTTAAAATTTAGTATATAGGACTTGCAGAAAACAAAACACAAAAGGGATAGAGATATAATACAAGTTTCAGTAAAATACTGAATTTTTTGCAATAATAGGTGGTTTGAACCACAAAAGAGTGGCATTAGGTGCTCATGCATATTGTTTTCACTTTTAGGTAAGTTGCAAGTTGATATAGCGACCTTCAATGAAGTATTCTTCAAAATCTGCCAAGTTCTGCAAAAGCTGCAAAAGTAATAGAAGGTCGCTGAATGATCTTGCAATCTTCACAAGGTCGCTGTTTCAGAATCCAACCTTCTGAAAGTCTCTGTTTGATGTTGCAATGTTATAGAAAGTCGCAGTTTCATCTCACAAAGTTATTAAAGATCGTTGTTTCATGTTACAAGCTTATGAATGATCGCTGTTTCATGTTACAAGCTTATTGAAGATCGCTGTTTCATGTTACAAGCTTATTCAAGATCGCAGTTTCATGTTACAAGCTTATTCAAGGTCGCTGAATGGTGTCACAAGCTTATTAAAGATCGCAGAATGGTGTCACAAGCTTATTAAAATAACTGATGTTTGCAGAATTTACATGCAACTTTCGTTTGCTAGTATAGGTGACTGTTTCACCTTGTTGTCTTTTTGCAGCATGAAATGTGAGTGGTTAATGTAAAGGTGATATGACTAAACCCTAGGTTCTCACATGATATGGAATCAAACCTGCTAACTTGAATATTTTTGTGTAAGAATTCAACTGTAGTGTAAGAAAAATACTGTCTTTCAATATGAATTCGAAAAATGATGCACAGATTGAAGTATTTACATATGCACATAAAGCAAAGCACTCGAGATACATTTCCAATATCAAACGAAGCTAGGGTGAATAAGGACTTGGGGCATTGGCGTTGTCTCGCCAGAGGTCGTTTCCTCTCGTTTTGAGGGGGGGCAAAACGGCCAAAAAGGCATTTTTGGCTTTTTGTCTAAAAAAGTGGAAATTTATATTTAATAATTTAATACAAGTACGATAAACAATTACACGTTTTATTACATGTAAGGGTGAATAAGGACTTGGGGCATTGGCGTTGTCTCGCCAGAGGTCGTTTCCTTTCGTTTTGGGGGTGAAAAACGAGCTGCATAAAATCATCCGCTATCTCTCGTCTGTATTTCGCGCAAGCCTCGACAAGATCTCCCCCAATCCCGACGTCCTCGTCATTAACCAGTTTACTTAACAACATACAAACTAACACCCCTGAATCTGGTCCTGGGTTTTCCTTTTGATGTTGGCAAACTTCTGTATGTGTCACCATTGTGTTTTCCACATGTGGGCGTCCAGAATGTTCCCAGTATGCAATTTTTTCCAAAATTTTTTTGAATAACGATTCAAATTTTATTAGGGTTGGGTATACCCTAACTTGAATCAAGCTTGACCCATCAGAAACACTTGAAGTACACGTCCCAGTAAAATACAAAGTAAGGTGAAGTGTCCCCATATCAACACGAACCATGAACCAGTCTTGAAGGTCAACACAGATTGGAATATAAACCTGAGACAAAAATAAATAAGTTAAACGTATTTGTTTAAAATATACAGTGGGGGATGTAAGTGTTACTGTATCGATGTCCCAAAATGGAGGGTAATGTTCCTTTAATCCAATAGCAAAAGGTAACGCACGATGGTTAGGATTCTCTTCCAAAAGGTCGAGAAATTGAGGTGGGAGAATCGTCCATGGAAACAGTTGTTCTGGTCTTTTGGATTTTTGTATTAAAATCCATCTGAACCTCATCATTCTCGTCACCCACCCACACACATGCTACAACGGTGAAAGTTTTATAACATAAGAATAAAAATAAATTTTCGGAGGGTTTTAATAATTTATACTCCTTACCAGTGGCGACAAGTAACCGTAGTTCTCGTATCCAAGTAGGGCACCCCAAAACTCGGACCCGAGTTGTCTCCTTCCAAGGAATCCGCTATAACAGAAAGAAGAATCTCCGTTATGATAGAAAGCCATTACATTTTTTGACCACGATCTAGACTCTTCTGTTGGGTAATAATACCAGCGTGTCTTTCTGGGGATCTTTTCAGGGGGGGGGGGGGGTATCAGGGACTTCCTCCAGCTCCAATAATGAGTCTTCCGGGTCCCCCATTTGTTGTGTGTCGTTGGTGCAATTCGAGATGGGGGTATGAGTGACTATTTATCCAGAGATGTTATACTAGGTCGCTGTTTCATTCAGAGATGTTATACTAGGTCGCTGTTTCATTCAGAGATGTTATACTAGGTCGCTGTTTCATTCAGAGATGTTATACTAGGTCGATGTTTGATACAGAGATCTTCTAGTAGGTCGTTCTTTCATCTATAAAAGGCCCTCCATTGGTACCACCTCATCACTCTTCTTTGCAATACCATTTCGTAGTAATGGATAAGCGCAATGGTAAGAAACGATTACATCCTTTCTCCCACTTTCAAAACAATTGCTTGACTGAAGAAGACATGAAAGCTATATTGGAATGGGAACTACCCCCAAAGGTTACGGTTCTGGAGGAAGGACAGAAATCAACAAAATCGGAACCTGTCGAGGAAGGAGGATCGTCTTCCGGTGCAGTTGTGAATCAGCAACTGGCGAAACAGAAGGACGTTCGTGGAAGAAATAAACAGGTTGAAGAAATCCCCATTGTTAAAAAAGTTTGGACCTATGACAATCAACAGTTTGATTTCAACCCTAACCCGGAGGAGGATTACGACCCAGAAGTCCTGAAGGAAGCTTGGAACTATGAGGAAGAAGAAGAAGATTGGTCCTGTGTTTGGCACAACCCATATTCTGGAGAAGAGTCAGACTCGGAACTATCATCTAGAGGTGACTGCCATTGGAAATAGGGTTGCTCCTTTTCTATCATGATGTTTGTTGTAGTGGTGTTTACTTGAAAGTTTTTTGTCGTTTTCTATCTCTTTAGTGGAAGATGGTTATTATACTTTATTGTATCAGTAGGTTATTTTACTAGTATTATAATAACTACCCACCCCTATACTTCTCCTGTCTATAAATACCACCTATCACCCAAATATGTCTTCACATCTTTACCTCACCCCACTAGTTATTCGGATGGCAGATGGTGATAACGAATTACACATTCATTTTCATTTGCATATACAGGAAGGGGAGCCAAACCCTGCAAATGTTGAACAACAACCTATTCGTAACTCTGTAGTACCACAACCCAACAATAACTCGCTCCCACACAATCCCTCCGTTACTCCGGTGATCCTCTTCCCAATGACAATTGTGCTTTGCTCTTCGCTGGACAACAGGCGAACCGTCCTGCCGCTTCACCCCTCGACCAACATCCTCGCCCACCACCATATGTTGAACATCAAAATCGAAATCCTACCTCTTTTATGCAACGACCTCAACGTCCTTGGATTGTGCAGAACCCTAACCCTGCATCGTCAAGGGTTTTAGAACCATACCCCCCGATATGTAGGTTTGGATGCATCTACCATAGCTTGTGCTACCACCAATACGACAGTGATCATGACTCTAATGCGTTATCAGATGATGCCGTCGTTAGTGATGATCCATGGGAACAATATCACAACATTGACAGCGACTCTGATTCATCCTTTTGATTCCAGAGCATGACTCAAATGCGTTATCAGATGATGCCGTCGTTAGTGACTTAGGGGTTCCTGTATTGGTAGATGTATTGTGTGTTCGTGAATTCTCCTAAATTAAAATAAACCGCGTAATGTTCTTTGATCTTTATATTATTGTGATGGTCAATGTAATAGATTGTGAATTTTGTGTTTTGTGTTTGTGAATTTTTCTTAAATTAATAGTCCTAAAAAATCATTTTTTTGGAACACATGTCTTAATTGTTAAATTACACCTAACAGTTAACATTAAAACCACAAAAAGATACTAACTTAACGTCGGCCACAGGTCTTCCTGTTGTGCCCGGTTTCTCCGCATCTGCTGCATCGACGTGCCTGGGGTTCATCGTGGTAGTTAACATCCATCTCGTTTTGAATTCTTCTTGAACGAACCCTGCCTCGATGTGTTGTGACCCTCGAAGGGTCCCCTTGAATTGTCCAGTCCGCTTCTTCCCACTCATCTTTGTGTCCCAGGGTGAAAAAATGACCGCTATACTATTCCTGATAGGTGGTGGTGTGGAATATGGAGTGGGTAACGTCATGTGGTTGCTCACCCCTCCAAGCGGAAACGGAGATAGCATGGGAACAAGGGAATCTAAGCATTTGCCATTTCCCGCATGAGCACCGGTGGCGTCTGTATTCAACGGTGTACTCGTTTCCACCGTCATCATTGGTTTCTTCCCTTGAAACCACCGCGTAACGACCTTCTCTGACATCGTAGACGGACACTTCATGTTGCATGGCTACGGAATGCAACTTGTTAAACCTGGACCAAATTCGAGGGGGGTAGAGGGGTATTGCAGCTTTGGGCCATCTGCGCGTGGTGAGCATACTCTGATACGTCCTTGGTGAACGTATAATGAATCAAGGCTTTTACTGGCAGCAGTCTTGCTTCCCGTAAGACATTATTCATAGACTCAGATATGTTCGTCGTAAGGTTACCCCAACGATGGTTTCCGCGGTCATGAACAATAGTCCACTTGCTTTTGTCGATGTCGTTCAGGTAGTTCCAAGCACCCCGATTTAACAGCTGCATTTCCCTCACAGCCCAAAGATACTTTCTTCGTTGACTTGTGCTCCCGATCATCCAACACAGCTTCCTAAGAGATTTGGTCTTGAACCTACCACTAAAATTGCTTCTGACATGCCGAAGACAATAACGGTGGTAGGCGTTTGGTTCCCTCCAATCCAGAAGGTTCTCCATCGCATTAATTATCCCGGCATGACGGTCTGATAGAACACAAATTCCACTGTTACAGTCTTTGGTGACGTATTCTCTCAAATTTTGGAAAAACCAACACCAACTATGAACCGTCTCTTCGTCAACTAGAGCATACGCCACTGGCATTATGTAGTTGTTGGCGTTTTTGGTAACCGCAACCAACAACTTACCACGGTACCCTCCTTTCAAGTGTGTGCCGTCCACAGAGATGACAGGCTGGAAAAGATGAAACGCGCGAATAGAAGGACCAAATGCCCAAAAAACATATTTGAATGTTGGATGTCCTGGAGCCGAGTGCGGGTGATGAAACCATGAAACCACCGTACCAGGGTTTCGAGACTGAAGCCGTAACACGTACTTTGGCAGCTCCTGAAAGTTGCTTTCCCAGGTTCCATATATCCTCTCAATTGCCTTTCTTCGTCCACGCCACGCCTTCGTATACGTAACATCGACAGACATCGCTTGCTTTATATGCGTCCTGATGTGTTTCACCTTCAACGCAATGTCTGTACGAATTTGTGGCAGGATATGTGCAGCGATATCCTTAGATCTAAGGCACCTGTTGTTGTTGCGTACCACCGTGGAATAACAACTGTGGGCAGGCGCCCAGTTGGTAATTTGCCAAAGGTGTTGGTGTTTCTGTTTTGATGCCGTTGCACGCCATTCACACAAAGGAGCATGGGGGAAAGGGTTTTTAAATTTTTTGTTTCTCGTGTAGCATTTAACTTTGTATAAAGTTGGTTTGCTATCCATCACAAAAATTTCCCTTCCACGGCGAATGTTCCATTCTCGGATAGCAAGGTCCACCTCCTGTTTTGACTTGAAATACATGCCGAGACGTATCTGTTTTACTTTTGGATTCCATACGTCCATTGGATTATCTTCATAATCCGGACACATGTAATCCCTAAGTTCCTCGTCCTCGTCTGGGTAGTCATGTGTCGCTGGAATGATAGGCCTCGGCTGAGCCAGGGTCAACTCAGTGTGTTGGTTGACTGCAGCCTCGTCGTCAGAAGTACCATCGTTGGATGGTGGTGCCTCTTCACTTTCAGAACTTTCTTCGGTGCTGCAACTTTCCGAATCATCAAAACCGTCATTATTGTTGTCACCCACCAGAAACTGGGAGGACGGACCTACTATGTTATCAACAGGAGGCATCAAGTGGTGTTCTTGAGTTGTTTGCCCGTATCCCTCGTCATCTTCATCAGAATCTTGGGTGTCAACAACATTACGTTGTGTAATGTCATGCAGAAGGTTTGTGAAACTCATGTGTTGGACAGGATTGACTTCCTCCCACTGAACATAGATCTCGGCAATGAAGTTGGTTTCCGATACTTCGGCTAAATAGTTCATTGTTGCAATACCATCATCGTTGAAAATTTTTGTTGTCTGAGATATGCCCTGAAACGTGTACCCTAGTAACAATGAAAGGCGCACCGATTCTTTCTGAAGTTGAACATGATTACAGATTGAATCCACCAATTCGTCATACGACGATTTATGTCTCATAAGGAAAGAGGTTGTTAGCATGGATTTGTCAAACTGAACAGCCCCGTTAACAAAGGAAAACACACCGCCCCAATATAGTCTTACGAGGTATGGCCGAAAAGAATCCATTAACTAAGAAAGTGAAATGTTAAGAAATGTTAAGGATGAGTGGGTTGTGTAAGCTGGATTTCGTTTGTTAAGAAATGTTAAGGATGAGTGGGTTGTGTAGTGGGTTGAGAACCTAATACAACTAGTATTTATAGTGTTGGAGTAACAAGATAGTTGGTGGAGCCCACCATCTACTGGATGAATATACATATAATAATATTTTTTAAATATTCAAAAAAGTAAAAATGGTAGTTCTCTTAAAACAACTTTAAATACATTGAAATGGTTATTTGTTTCAACTAATCAGTTAGTCGGATTTTATTATTCGTTTGAAGTGGTTCTAATTTTTATTTTTTGAACCATCATTGAAATTAGGTTTACAACAAGGCATGATACAACACAAAATTTAAAAAGGTTTACAACATTACAATAGGATCTATCAAACTCGCAAATTACATAAATGTAGTACTATTTTAATTACATACAGGCAGAAATACAATGTTCACTTCGTACTATTTTAACAAATCATTTCTAATTGCAAGACTGTTTGCCGGGCTTCCAATTAGAACAGAAATACAGTGAATTTAAACCCGTCCCATTTCTTCATATATCGAGCCTCCTGATGCAACTTTTTTTGCGAAAGGAAATGAGAGGTCGAAGGTTAAGGATGCTGAGAATTCTGCAACCTCGGTGATGTTCGGCGAACAACATTACAATAGGATCTAAATCTCCTACCGAAAACGGGGGTGATGCCCCCACCAGAAGTTGCAGAATAATTTACGGGAGGAGGTGGTAGATGAGAAATGCCTCAGCGTCTGCTAAATCTTTCATAAGACTCAATAGCAGACGTTGACGCATCCACAGCAGCAAATTTCATTATCTTCGTACACCTTACGGGAGGAGATGGTAGATGAGAATAATCTTTCTCCTCCACACAAGATCTTCCCACTTGATATACGAAAATTAAAACTGAGAAAAACATCATGACGAATGATCCAAGAGAATCATCATACATTGACCAAATTTTCCTATCGGCAGAAATATCAACCAACGAACATTTTTAATAAAGAACATCATACAACCTTCAATAAGCTTGTAGTATGAAACAGCAACCTTCAATAAGCTTGTAGTATGAAACATCAACCTTCAATAAGCTTGTATATCATTCAGCGACCTTAAAGAAGATTGTTATATCACTGATGCACAATTTAACAAGAAAGTGATATGAAACCGCGACCTTTAACAAGATTGTTATATCATTCAGCGACCTTAAAGAAGAATGCAGAACCATACAACGACTTTTAACAACCTTGTTATTTGAAACAGCCACGGAAAAGGCCACGTTGGACGTTTTTTGACAAGACAAAAAAATGAGTTTTTACGACTTTCGGCCCCCCCTGAATGACCCGAAATGCATTCCGCCGAGCAGACGCCCCTGGTCCCCGGACAAATTTATCCCTCCTTATAAGTTAGAGGCAAACGAACCCGGTGGTGGGAGCCACACGGGTGAGGAAACGGCCGCGGAAAAGGCCACGTTGGACGTTTTTTGACAAGACAAAAAAATGAGCTTTTACGACTTTCGGGCCCCCCTGAATGACCCGAAATGCATTCCGCCGAGCAGACGCCCCTGGTCCCCGGACAAATTTACCCCTCCTTATAAGTTAGAGACAAACGAACCCGATGGTGGGAGCCACACGGGTGAGGAAACAACCACGGAAAAGGCCACGTTGGACGTTTTTTTGACAAGACAAAAAATGAGTTTTTACGACTTTCGGGCCCCCCTGAATGACCCGAAATGCATTCCGCCGAGCAGACGCCCCTGTTCCCCGGACAAATTTACCCCTCCTTATAAGTTAGAGACAAACGAACCCGGTGGTGGGAGCCACACGGGTGAGGAAACAGCCACGGAAAAGGCCACGTTGGACGTTTTTTGACAAGACAAAAAAATGAGTTTTTACGACTTTCGGGCCCCCCTGAATGACCCGAAATGCATTCCGCCGAGCAGACGCCCCTGGTCCCCGGACAAATTTACCCCTCCTTATAAGTTAGAGACAAACGAACCCGGTGGTGGGAGCTACACGGGTGAGGAAACAGCCACAGAAAAGGTCACGTTGGACGTTTTTTGACAAGACAAAAAATCGAGTTTTTACGACTTTCGGGCCCCTCTGAATGACCCGAAATGCATTCCGCCGAGCAGACGCCCCTGGTCCCCGGACAAATTTACCCCTCCTTATAAGTTAGAGCCAAACGAACCCGGTGGTGGGAGCCACACGGGTGAGGAAACGGCCACGGAAAAGGCCACGTTGGACGTTTTTTGACAAGACAAAAAATGAGTTTTTACGACTTTCAGGCCCCCCTGAATGACCCGAAATGCATTCCGCCGAGCAGACGCCCCTGGTTCCCGGACAAATTTACCCCTCCTTATAAGTTAGAGACAAACGAACCCGGTGGTGGGAGCCACACGGGTGAGGAAACGGCCACGGAAAAGGCCACGTTGGACGTTTTTTGACAAGACAAAAAAATAAGTTTACGACTTTCGGGCCCCCCTGAATGACCCGAAATGCATTCCGCCGAGCAGACGCCCCTGGTCCCCGGACAAATTTACCCCTCCTTATAAGTTAGAGACAAACGAACCCGGTGGTGGGAGCCACACGGGTGAGGAAACAACCACGGAAAAGGCCACGTTGGACGTTTTTTGACAAGACAAAAAAATGAGTTTTTACGACTTTCGGGCCCCCCTGAATGACCCGAAATGCATTCCGCCGAGCAGACGCCCCTGGTCCCCGGACGTTTTACCCCCCCCCCCCCGAAACGGGAGGAAACGACCTCCGGCGAGACAACGGCAGTAGCCCAAGTCCTTGAAAGGAATGATGGCCCTTTGTTGACAAAAAACATAATTGCAATAATATGAGGAAACATTAAACTTTTATTATAAAGATAGTATGAAACCACAATTCATAAACCCAAACAACATTCATCCTACATACAACGCCATCTATAAAGCTCGTTAGCCATGTGGCGACGGTAGTTGATACAAGCCTCTTCTACGTCACTTTCATCAATGAGCGACTTGCCTCTTACAAGGTTCCCCATCATCATACAGACAAGCACCCCTGAATTACCAATGTTACCATTGTCCTGAGGTACACCATCTTGAACATAACCAAATGAAACTTTTTTTGAAACATTTTTTCTTTGTGCAGTATCTTGAGTTTCACCAATACTGGATTTGGTCAAGAAAATGCTTGAAGAAAATTGGAAAAATGTCCATGATGTTTTCAACCACTTGTCGTTTTTCATTTCCCCATCTTTTATCAGTCCAATATTGTGTTATTTCCATGTTAAACATATCAACACGGAATAGTAACCAGTCCTCCTGCTTAATCCATATCGGAATATACAAATAATCAACCTCCCAAAATGGAGGGTACGGTTCCTTCCTTCCTTCCCGCCATGTCTACCGCTCTTAAACAATCCTTCGTATAACACACGTCTTCAAAAAATTGGGGAGGTAAAACCGTCCAATGCAATTTCCTTGACGGGTCTTTTAAAAGTTTAGACTGTCGTAGCCGCATCAGCCTTAACGTCCACGCTTGAACATGCTGCCATAAATTTAATTTATCTAATTAGTGATTTGTATAATAAAAACTAATAGTGCTAGGATTGAAATTACAATGTCATTTAGGCATGCATTAGATTCGTAGCCTAGTAGGCTACCCCAAAAGCTTCTAGGTAGTTGTATTTCCCCTAAAAAGCGAGAATAACAAAAGGGGGAATCCCCCTTTAGGTAAAAATCTACAGCATCCCTTGACCAATTTTCGGAGTCTTCGGTTGGAAATGCAAAATTTTTCCTTTCTGGAGGGCTGCCACCAGGTTTACTCGACTGAGCGGATGACCCGGGGTTATTTAGGATAACGTTTCGAGTCGGCTTTGGAAAAGACGAAGTGTTAGAACGACCGCTTGGACGTCTAAGTTTGTTTAGAATCGAAAATGAGGTTTTCGGGACCACATGCGAATTGTTTTGCTCATCACCTTGGTTTGCCATAAAGGTGGTTGTGGTTTTTGTGGAGTTCTAATTCCATATGGTGGGGGTATTTATAGTGGGTGGGAATCAAATTAAACATCATTTTTATTTTTAAGAAAAATGCATAATTGTTAAAAATTGTGAAATGTCCTTTATACCCTTAATGATAAACATATATAAATACCTCATTCCCAAAAACGATCCAACCGATTTTTACTTCTCTTCTTTAGAACAATAAAATAAACGTAAAATATATTGCACAAACAACAACAACAAAAAACACACTATATTTATTCAAAAATGTATTACACTATGCAAACTATGGGTCATTTTGTGGAAACATGTTCAAGTCGAGAGTCCAATCTAAGGGGTTTGGTTCAACATTTTCATATCGGTTCCGGTGGTCTTCATTACTTTGGCTTGGGGCCCAGTACTGATAGTCTGTTTGCGTCTCCGGCATAAAGGTGATCATCTGTGACGCGGGGGTAACAAACCCTGACTGACTTATGTTGTGGTCCATGATATGTGGCGAGGGGCTAAAAAACCCTGCCTGACTTATGTTTGGATCCACAAACTGATTGTTGTTGTTGTTACCCATATCATTTTCTTGGACCTCCAATAAGTCGGTCACGTCAATACCGTCGGAATTCACGGCCGTAGCCAGCAATGACTCCCATGGCTCAGTATTAACATTGTTTGCCGCTAGATTAGTGTCCGCAAACATAGTGCCAGCGTTTTGTGACCCACCAAATTTTCCTGGAAAATTTTCATTTTCGTTGACACCGGATCCTGACCCCCCCTGTTTTGAAGTTCGTGCCCCAATTTGATGGCCCGGGCTCTTGAACGTTTCTACCACCACGACCACGACGTCGTGGCCTCCCTAACCTCTGTGTACGAGGATATGAAACAAGGTCCACCGGCTCCTGTGTCAGATGAGTCGGATATTGTCCATATTCTGGAACATTAGACATCTCAAGGGCCCGATACGCCGCACCCTGAATAACGCCCAGATCTTAAGATCGGTGAATTAGACCCATCGTCTCCGACTGCAAAAAAATTTAAATTAATAATTAATTTTTATACTAACAATAGTAAAGGTAACTTTGAATAATTTTAAACTTGTATATACCATCATTTGGACCCTTGCTCCTTCGTCTTGAAAACCCCTCGTACGACCATCTTGCAACTGTGGGTTCATCAGATATAACACGGTATGTTCCATGTACCGTGTCATGTAATCATTGGCAACGGAAAAAGATGTGCTGAGTTCCCCGTTGACCAAGGTTTGATGACGTGCCTCCCACCCACAAACATACGGTGCGTGACGACTTAACCAGTTCCACCCGGTTTTCCCGCTCCGGTTCATGGAATGAAGCCTGGCATGCTCAATATTATCTATGGCAATTGGGGTAGGTATATACTGGAACATGCCAAACTGTCGCATCACTCGTTGAGGATAGTGATGCTCCACAACCGAGTAGTATAGCAGAGGGCAACAACTCCGCCAAATTCCCATACCACTCCGACATATATCGGGGAGTCTATCCACAATGTCGTCGTATGGTCTCTAATTAAACTGAAACAAAAAAATTCAATCTTTACAAACGTGTTCAAACAAACTTATATTTTATATGTCAACAACTAACAACCATACCGTTGCCTCTGACATAAATTGCAGCTGAGATCTATATGTTCTCAGGCAATGTGTGGAAATATCTGTACACGTTAAGCTTCCCTTCCACCTAAAAAGATAAATAATAAATTAACATAGTGTTATATACATACCAAATAATAAATTTAATTATTTCCAATTCACACTACCGAGCAGCTAACGGGGCATTGTAGTGGAACCTTCCAATAGCAGGAGCAAAACAGCGAAACCTCTCCCAAACCCACACTTGTAGAAGCGCAACTGGGCCAGTAATGGCTATAGCATTTGGTGCTGCAGCGTTACAAAGGTTTCTGTAAAGGTGAGCTAACACAGCACTGCCCCAACTATATCCCGAACATGTGGGCAAGTCTACAAGAAACGCTAAAAATTTGACATCAATCAGGTGGTTTGCATTATCAGGTAAGATTGTGCACCCTATCAAATCAAATATTATTTGACGTGCACGAAAAATGCAGTCTTGATCTGATGCTTGGTTTTCAGAAAATTTTTTAGTTATTTCTTGTAAAACTCGGGTGACCTTAACCCTTTTGCCCCTCACTTCAGCTTCCAAAGGGGTAAACCCCAACACCTCTTGACACTTGTCTCTTACAGTATACACTGCCATACCAGTGTCAGCCCCAGATATAGGCAACCCATCTATTGGTAGCCCCCACAGCACGTTGACATCCTGTAATGTCAAAGTGGTTTCTCCAAAAGGAAGGTGAAACGTGTGAGTTTCTGGCCTCCACCTCTCAACCAACGCTGTTATTAAGGCGTGGTCTACATACCGGTACCCAATTTGCAGTATCCCGTTGAATCCTGCTGCACGTAGTAAACCTTCTACCCTTAGACCAACCGGATTTTCTTTCATATACTGCCAGAACGTTCTATCTGATCGTCTAATACCTATTGGCTCATCATACTCTGCTGGATTTTTGAATACCTCAAACGCCCGGTGATTCTTGTTCAAGAACAACACCGATGCATCAAGAGGACCAGGATGACATTCAAAATTCATCTTCGGCAGATCAAAGTTGACTGAATATTTATCGGTAATGAAAGGATTGAAGCTTCGTTTGATATTGAAAATGTATCTCGAGTGCTTTGCTTTATGTTCAAATTTAAAGACCTCATTCTGTGCATCAGTTTTCGAATTCATTTTGAAGCACAGTGTTTTTCTTACAACACAGTTGATTTGTTACACAAACCTATTCAACTTTGCAGGCTTCATTCCAATTCATGTGAGAGAGCCTATGGTTTAGTCATAGCATCTACACATGCCTGGTTACTGTATGGCCATAAATTGAATTTCACCAATTACATTTGCTGCTGCAAAAAGACAAGGTGAAATACTCTAGCAAAAAAAAAGATGCATGTGCTCGTAGCCCATAGCCCCAATTTAAAATTATATCTCACATACCATGCACCATTAAACGAATGCACCTTTATTAACAAAACAATATCATTCTGCGACTTTATACAAGATTGTTTGACAATTCAGCGACTTTCTGCAAGAAAGCAATATCATTCAGCAACTTTCAGCAACAAAGCTCGATGAAACTGCGACCTTTATCAAGAAAGCAGGCCCATACAGCGACCTTCAACAAGAAAACAGGACCATTCAGCGACTTTCTGCATCAAAGCTACATGATACAGCGGCTTTCTGCAAGTTGTGTTATCATTCAGCGACCTTTCTTCAAGCTTGTAAGTTCAATCAGCGACCTTAAACAAGGTTGTAAGTTCATTCAGCGACCTTCAGAAGGTTGCAAGTTCATTCAGCGACCTTCATATTGTTTGGCAGCTTTTGCAGCTTTTGCAGATTTTGGCAGAAAAGGAGTTTGAAGGTCGCTATATGATACACCAGCTTACCTAAATCTGAAAATAAATACTTTGACCACCTAATACCACTCATTTGTTGCTCAAAACACCTACTTTTGCAAAAAATTCTAAAATACTATTGTTATCATGGACCATCTGTGTGGCTCCAATGCTTTTCCCTACATGTTTGAAAGAGACAAAAGAAATAATTCGACCAAACATAGAAAGCTTAACATGCAAAAATGGATTCATCTATTGCAAAATGCATAAATCTATTAAACTAGTATATAATATCTATTAAACCATTTCCTGTGCTATCCTTGATTTTTGCTCTTATCTACTTTGTATCATATAGTGTAAAAAACCTTAGACATGGTCATTTACATGACTAATTAAAAACGAGTTTGATAAAATACTTTCATTGAATAGTTTGGTTTTCTTTCATTGTCAAAAACAGTGGTTGAAAAAGTTACTTACCTAAAACATAAGGTTAAAAGTAATTAACAATGGAAAATAAGTAGGATATACATGTCAACTGTAAGGTTGGTTTACATTTGCTTAGCTTGATCAATTTTTGTTTTATTTTGTAGCTATTGGTTTGGAGTTAGGTGTAGATTATACTATGCTTTTAAAAAGTAATCATTTTTTTTTCTTTTACCATTAGTGAAAAGAGGGGTGGAGATAATAGATGTTACTATACTTGTGTTCTTTGTGAAGACATGCCAGAAACCTTGGATCATCTCCTTATGTAATGCAGCTTGGCTAGAGTGGTGTGGGTTAAGGTGTATCATTGGTGCAACTTAGATAGATATAGCTCTGACATGATCTATTCAGGAAGCGCTTATGAATCCGGCTAGCTTGTCTCAACTGATGGCGATGAAGAAGATTATCCGACTAATTTTCATGGCAACGCTATGGTTCATTTATAGAGCAAGAAACGTGAAACTATTCAATGAAGATACAAATACTTGGGAAAAGATAGTGGAAGACGTCAAATCAAATACGATTTTTTTTGTTTAATTCATAGGGCGAAAATGCTAAACTTAGGATGAAGTATACGGTGTATTTTCAATTTTTAGATTTGCGTTTGTACTTGTTATAGCATCTTGCTAGTTTGAAATATATTTACCATTAAAAAAGATAATCCTTGTAAGGTTTCACCAGATTTTAATATATACCCAATATTACCCATGCATTGGTTTGGAATCATAGATACTTTTAAATACATAAAAAAGAATACAAGTTTATATAAGTGCTTTTACATATTGTTTTAATTGTTACACATTTCACAATTTTTTAGATGTATAACCGTTTTTTATTCTCTCTCAAACTATAACTTTAAAACACTCTGTACATTTGGTCATGTGGCTATCACAATTCTATATTAAAACATAGTCTATGATGAATATGTTCGATTTATGTGTGCGCACACAGAAGTAATTTTGATTATATATTTATGCATATAGCATACACATGTGTAGCCGTGTAGGTAGATGGTTTAAAAAAACATATGAACAAATTAGTTTGATGGATTTTAACTGCAAAAACTATTTATTCTTAAACATTTGCTTTTTATTTTATGAAACTGCAATGCACGCTAATGATTTTATCCAATGTTTTAAAAACCGGTTCAAACCGGCTGGTTGTACCAGTTGAACCATCCGGTAAAACCGCTCAGTACACCCGGTTGAACCGTCCAATACACCCGGTTAAACCGTTTTTGAGCCAAATCCGGTACGGTATAAAACCGGATTTTAAAACACTGATTTTATCGTTCTAAAGATATTCGATCATATGATAAACATTGGTCAAGTTTTAAGTTAAAAACTAATTATTGTAATTAAACAAATTTGTAGTTTACTTATAAAAGAAACTTTATATGTTTTTAAAAGATGTTCAGAATATTGCGACAATCAACTACTTATTTGAGGGTAAAAGATAACTTCATTACTTTTATCCGTATGTAAGCTGACACTGTGTGAGTTGAAGAGAAAATTGAAACAAGAAACTGAGGAAAATTTGTAATTGAGACCAAAAGCTGAAATATGAAAAGTAATTCTTGCCAATGGTTTTTTGGTATTTGACATTAGTATTTGACATTTGACCATAATAAAATTAAAGCTGAAATATGAAAAGCAATTCTTGCCAATGTTTTTTAGGCATTTGACATTTGACCATAAAAAACAATTAAGGAAGAGCTGCGTAAAATTTTTAGAAAGCAATTTGCTGAACCTATGCGACGAAGACCGAGTTTCGCCAATTGGGGCCTTCCAGCCATTTCAGGGGAGGAAGCGGAGCTGCTAGTGTCTCCGTTCACCTCGGATGAGATAAGATTAACGATTAAAGGATGTGATGGTAATAAGGCCCCGGGCCCCGATGGGTTTACCTTAAAGTTCTTCAAAAAGTACTGGGAAGATTTAAATCCGATGATATCGGCTGCCATGGATGATTTCCACTCGTCGGGGGATATAAGCGTTGGTTGCAATGCCTCGTTCATAGCCTTGATTCCCAAAAGGAATGATCCTCAGGTAGCCACGGATTTTCGGCCTATCTCTCTCCTCGGATCGGTTTATAAAATTTTATCAAAAGTCCTCACAAACCGCCTAAAGGCTGTCATGGATAAGCTAATAGCCCCAACCCAATCAGCTTTTTTCGGTGGGCATAATATTTTGGATGGCCCTCTGATTGTGAGTAAAACGGTGTCCTGGGCTAAAAAGAACAAACGGAAACTGATGGTTTTCAAGGTCGACTTCGAAAAAGCGTATGACTCCTTAAACTGGAAGTTCCTATTCAAAGTTTTGGAGTATATGGCTTTCCCTGATAAGTGGATAAGCTGGATCAAAGGCTGTCTCCGGTCAGGAAAAGGATCAATGCTCGTGAACGGGTCTCCGTAGGGGAGTTTGCCTACAAAAGGGGTCTTCGGCAAGGAGACCCGCTATCCCCTTTTTTGTTCATTTTGGCGATGCAAGTGTTGGATATGTTCATGAGAAGGGCCATTAGTCTCGGTTTGTTTCATGGATTACAAACTCCGAATGATGGACCTATCATCTCGCATCTTTGCTATGCGGATGACGTCTTGTTCATTGGTGAATGGTCGGAACACAACATCGTTTCTCTCAAACACTTCCTGAGGTGGCTTTTTTTGGTCTCCGGCCTCAAAGTTAATCATAGTAAATGCAAGTTGTTCGGAGTCGGAGTAGGGGATGATGAAACTCGGTCCATGGCTAAGATTCTTAACTGTGAAGTCGGCTCCTTCCCCTTCCAATATTTGGGGGTTCCGGTCGGTGCCAACATGAAAAGGGCAGTGCACTGGCAACCGGTTATTAAGAAGTTCCAGAAAAAACTCTCCGTTTGGAAAGCTAGAACCCTCTCTTTTGCCGGTCGGGTTACTCTCGCTAAAGCGGTTTTGGGCAGCCTTCCTTCATATTACCTCTCCATATTTCTCGCCCCAAAAGCAGTTATCAACAAGTTGGAAGGTATTAGAAGGGCGTTTATTTGGGGTAACACGACTTTGAGACACAAAATAAACTGGGTGCGTTGGGAAAAGATGAGCAAACCTAAGATATTTGGAGGTATCGGGATAGGGGGCATTAGAGAATTCAACCTTGCCATGCTTTCTAAGTGGTGGTGGAGGTATAAAGACGAACCGACACAATTTTGGGCCTTGATTATTGCCTCCTTTCACAAATCGCCCCAATGTGAAAAGCTTGTGCCGATTAAGAAGTCGATACCAGGTGTTTGGAAAGATATAAGTTCTATGGACGTGGTTCTTGAGAAAGAAGGATTGTGCATCAGCGAGAAACTTAAAGTTTCGGTGGGTGACGGTGCCACTACCAGATTCTGGAAGGATGTTTGGGTGGATAACGAGCCGCTCAAGTACCGGTTCCCTGATCTGTATCGTCTTGCCAAACACAAAGAAGGTACAGTGAAATCCTGCTGGTAGGGGAGTGCGGGCAGCCTAGTTTGGGGGTGGGGATGGAATAAAGATCCTGGGTCGGCCAGCGAATGGGAGCATCTGGGCGATCTTATGAGGCTTCTCTCGACGGTGACTCTTAAGAGGGGAAAAGACCTTTGGAAGTGAGAGAATGAAGAGGGCATCCCGTTCTCAGTCAAAGCTTTGCGGCTGGAATTAACAAAACAGGGGCAGGTTCAAGCTGGTGGGCTGGAGCATAAATGGAACTCTTGGGCCACTCTAAAAGCTAATTATCTGGTTTGGAGGGCTCTTATGGGGAAAGGTGCTACCAAAAAAGGCCTGTTGGATCGCGGAATAAACTTGCTGGATGCCTTATGTGCCACTTGTGGGTTCGAAGAGGAGTCGGCTGACCACTTATTCGCAAAGTGCCTAACGGCGCGGAGTGTCTGGTGGAATATTTTCTCTTGGCTGAAAATCCCATGGCCTTCAAATTTCGACAGCCTGAAGGACCTTTTCGAGGTTATTGATAACAACCCGGGTAGCAAAAATTGGAAAAGACTTGTTCATTTGGTAGCCGTGGACACAGTTTGGAGTATTTGGAACGTTCGGAACCGTAAGGTGTTCGAAGGGGATCGTATTTCAGTCTAGAGAATTGTTGATTCAATCAAAGAAGAATCCTTCATTTGGGTCTCCAATCGTGCTAGAAAACTGACGCCTACATGAGATAATTGGAAGGTTTTTGATGTTTAAAGTCTTCTGTAACTTTTTTCCTGCTTTGTTTTGTGTTTTTCTGCTTTCTTTGTTTGTTCCAGCTTCTTGCAGATTTCTTTATATATATAAAGAAATGTTGCCATTCAAAAAAAAAAAAAAACTACTACTACGATTTCCTCACGTGATGCTGCAAAATCCGGTTTTGTTTAATGATGTTTCCCTTTGTTATACTTCTGATACGGTATCATTACTTGGTATAGCAATCAAAAGAAATAAAAATAAATAAAATAAAATATTTATAAATAAATGAAGTCGTGCTATACCCAAAAAGATATCAACACGTTTATAAAAATAATATAGGTATTGGTTTCGGTATACCCAATACCAGCACCGATGTCGGTATTAGTTCGGTTTACCACGATACTAGCAATCGTTATAGCTTACGATGTCAAAAAAACGGTCTAATTTGAATACAACTCAGCTCAATACAAAATTTAAATAAGAATGTCGAAAATTTTATTAACACATCTACACATTTTTTTAAAGCTAATTTACTGAGGAAAAATCAAATTAAATAAAAACGAAGAGTGTTAAATACGTAAATTACTTAAAGTATAAGTTAAATGTAAATAATAATAATAATAATAATAATAATAATAATAATAATAATAATAATAATAATAAAACCAATAGGATGGTGGTCTATTGGCCCATTGGCAAAGGCAAAATTTTTAAACATCTTGTGAGGAGAATGACTTGGGTTAAATCCTACAGACAACAAAAATTAAAAAGGAATTTCGCCCTTAAAATAATAATAATAATAATAATAGTCTCACATATATTTTCCAATCTCTCTCCTATTAAATGATACTAATCTTGCTCCATCTTATTAAATCATTGCCCTATATATTAATAATACAATCATTTGAACAGTAAAACTTATAACAATATATATGGTTTTTTTAACAGTTTTATTATCTTCTTTACTTTTTAATTGTCCTATCTTCTTTACTTTTTAAGTTAGATAAGCTTTTGTCAACCGGTACTGGTATAAAAAATACCAGTACGGTTATCGGTACATAAAGGTAAAAACCGACACCAGCCTGGTACAGAAAACACCAAAAGTCGGTATCGAATTGATTTTGAAAATTCTTTAGTTCGGTAAATTCGGTACTGCTACCCGGTACCATTTACGTATCCCTGATCACGGGTGTCGTATGAACAATAACGGTATCGTGCAACTTTTTTTTATTTTCTTCAACTTTTAATGATTTCTTTTTTTAGTTTCAGGGGTAAGGATGAACTCGGTGGCAACCAATACCGAATCGGTACTGGTACCGAAAATACCAATTACGGTATCTATATATGAAGGTAAAAAACGGTAGCGAACCGGTACCAGGAACGCCAAAAGTCGTACCGAATTGGTACTTAAGATCTTTCGGTTCGGGAAATTCGGTACCGGTACCCAGTATCATTTTCTCATTTCTGACCACAGGTTTTATACGAACAACATTATTACCATACAACTTTTTTGGTTGATTTTATTTTGGTTATCTTTTAGTGTTTTTTTCTATATTTTCTTTTTATTCTTGTCAGCGCTTTCCGTGCGCAACGCGCTCGTAGTGATTTCTAAACACATGTAAACACAGACTAAACAACAAAATACGTTCGCCGCAACGCGGCAATAGTAAAAAACTAGTTATATTAAAATTGAAAATTTATGTATTTAGATATTTAATATAAATTTAATTATGGGTATTAATTGTATCATTAACTACAATCATACTCCAATGGTCCGTTAGTGATCCAAATTTGTCGTTAAAAAAATAAATAAATAAATTGTATCATCAACTAAACTAGTTATAAAATGTGTTGCCGCGTTGCGGCGAACTTATTTTGTTATTTGGTCTGTGTTTATATGTGTTTGAAATCAATACAAGCGCGTTGCACACGGAACCGCTGACAAGAATAAAAAGAAAATGTAGAAAAAAACATTAAAAAATAACCGAAAGAAAATCAACTAAAGAGTTGTATGGTAATGATGTTGTTCGGTAGAAACCTGTAGTCAGAGATGAGCAAATAGTAATGGGTACCGGTACCGAATTTTCTGAACCGAAAGATGCTAAGTACCAGTTCGGTAGTGACGTTTGGCGTTCCTGGTACCGGTTCGCTACCGGTTTTTACATTCATATACCGATACCGTAACCGGGATATCAGTTGACACTGAGCTCATCCCTACCCCTGAAACTAAAAAAAAGGTGTACGATACCGTTGTTGTTCGTACGGTACCCGTGATCAGGGATGCGCAAATGGTATTGGGTAGCAGGGATGAGCAAATGGTACTAGGTAGCAGTACCAAATTTTTCGAACTAAAAGACTATCAAACTCAATCCGGTACCGACTTTTAGCGTTGAACCGGTATTTTCGATACAACTACCGGTTGACACCAAACTTATCAAACTTAAAAAGTAAAGAGAATAACAATTATTATAATAATTTATTATAATATAAAATAAAATAAAAATGTTCATTTCGTTGAGAAACACTTTTTTTTTGTGACTCAGTGTAAAATGATTAACGTAAAAACGAGATAGATATATGCTATGTACAGATTATTACAGAGCACAACAGAGTGTGTTTTCAGAAAAAAAATTGTTTATCAAGGAAACTAGTCAAAAGATATATGCTCATTTGTTTATATGAAACTAGTCTAAGTACCAGTGTAATACACGGGTTGCTAAACAACAAACAATTTATACTTTAATGCGTAAATACTTTATTACAGGTTCGTTCGAATACTAACATAAATGATATAAACTACGTGAAATAAGAAAAATACATGATAAACATAAAAGGTTGACAAGTCATTGAATATCTCTTTATATACAACATTCATTGTTTTATTTGTAGGTCTGCCTTCATTGTCTAGTATTAGTAACTTGATTCCATCTCGTCTTGTAACACTCGATAAAGCTACGTACAATTGACTATGCGTGAAAACTGTTTCGCGGGTGGCTTAACACAAACATATAATATCTACTGGCATTGAGATGAACTTTGTAATGAAAGAACTTTTCAATATAAATGTATAAAAATGATACTGAAATAAAAAATTTATAGATAAATGAGTACATGAATAAACATTATATGTTTATAACGAACATGTCAAAAATCTTTAAAGAAATTGTTATCGAATGCAAAAGGTTCATAAAGTGAATATGACAATCCACATACTATGGATAAAATTAAAACGAAAACATAAATAAACGTTGAAATTAAGTTTCTCTTGTGCGGACTAAAAATGGAAAACCTATTAATCTAATACCTCTGCTTTTTGGAGCTTCGTAACCAATAACCTTGCATTCCTTTTAGACCAATTGAAAAAACAATTATCACCGAACGAAATATCTTTGACTTCAATCATATCATACCATCCAATAACAATAAACCTGGTATAAACCATGTATATGAAAGCAAACATATCAACGAATTAATAAATTTAGTAAAAACTTACATAATACTAATCAGTAATAAGACTAATGCATTGTCAAATTTTGTGTGACCCTTATTGTCTATAAGTGCACACACTTCAACTTGTTGCATCATTTGCATTGCATAAGAAACATACTTTTCATAGTGTTCCCCAATTGCAAGTGCCACATCGCCAAAGCATAAAAATTGTGAACTAAAGAGTAAAAATTTTGACCAATTTATAGATTGGTTGACTTAGACAAAATAAAAATTCAGCTAAATGGAAGCCAGTCAAAACGGCTTGAAGAGCTCAAACGGATTGGATGTCGTTCCGTCTTCATTTTTAATGCAAACCTCCTGAATTGTCCCCTTCTAAATATTTAGAGAACTATTGTAACTATTTGTGAACATCAATATGGTATTTAATATTAAAAAGAACAACACAAAAAAAAAAAAAAAAACAAAAAAAAAGTTAGTGGATCAACCTAAGCTGTTACCCAACTCGCCCAACCCCGCCATATAACTAAATTTAGGTAAGAATGGAAAACATACCCCTGAGCACCGATGGTGGTGTGTAGAACTCTTGCCATGTATTTTTACATGAAAAAAGGTCCATATCCAAGGATGTTGCAGCAAGATATGCAACTCCAGCAGCAATCTGGTGGGGCTTTAATTGTAGCCATAGTGAGCTACACAACCTACAAAAGAAGAATCAAATTTAGAAAAGTAACATGGAATGAAAAGAACGAAAAATATTATTAAACAATCATCTAACGATTAAATATATATTACGAAAGAGAAAAACAAAAAAAATATTATGAATGTAAAGACATCCCATTGTTGATTTTCAAGAAATAAATCAAGAAAATGTTAGTAAATAGTAGCATATGAAGAGGAGAAGTCGTAGAACCATTTGAGGATAAATGGAAATGAGATAAAGACCATTATCAATACAACAACCCGAGAGAGATTTCAACATAATCAAGTGTTCCTATTTCTGTCATTAACTCTTTCCTTTCATTACATGAAATATGTGTTAATCTATCTTTTCACAGTAATTGCTTGACCATCTTCCAACACCACTTCATTAAACCTCGGTACACCCTCCTTTACCAACCTTGTTTTCTGCAAAACACATGTTCCAGTAAGTTAATAACATAAAAAAAGATTAACACCCCACAAAAAGATTCAAGACATATTTAAAAACCATAAGATATAACTTAATTATTAAAGACAAATTTATCAAAGGTTCTGAAATACTAAAACACAATGCAAGAATGACATAATTGTGGGCCTACAGGTTTATAATGAACTACCAACAAAATCACTTACCAGCAGGTCACATTTTTGGTTCTTATTGTTAGTTTCCACATGAACATTCATATAGCGAACCCCTGTACATCCCTTCCGATGGTTTCTCTTTCTCTTTAACCCGCGCGACTTTTTTCGTTACCCTCGTGTCACCATTACGTTAATAACAATAACAATAATTAAGCATTTACACCTCATCACGCTTTCATAACATGATTAAACTTTTGATTGCTTTAGACAATTCTTTTTTTTTCATCTAACTTAAGAATTGGGGTTAGTTTCAGGTGCAGTTAATCTTTCTCAAAAGAAACCTTGTTGCTCGTCCAGATCCCACCATATCTTTTCACATGAACATATAACATAGTTCTTATTATCTTACTTTCAAACTAACCACGATTAATGGAATATTTCTGATTACGCTGATCGAGCCAAATTACCTTCTTATAGCTTCCTTCAACTATAGTAATTAACACATTCACGTCATAATTACCCAAAGAACAATAGCGGTATTTAAAAAAATCGTAGAATTATTTAACATCTGTTATTACTTACGTAATACTTACATAATAGGTACTAAATTTATTATTTGTTTCTCTTCATCATGTGGTATAGTTTAACTCTCAATAATATATTTACCTTCAATGAGTGCCATATAGAACCTTCCCACCGGCGAGACATGTCTTCAATTCCAATTGTGGTAACCGTAGACCTAACTTTTAAAAGGATATTCATGAAAAATCATCTTCTTATATCAACTTATATAGTAACATATTATAATTGATTGTGTACCTTCTATGGAGTATTTTCACCCTCGAATCGCATACTAAAAATATTATGAAATCAAAGAAATGAACGGGATAAGGTAAATTACACACGTTGATGATGTGTATTGCTCTAGAAATTTCAATCACGCTTAAACTTTTAAGCCAAGAATGCCCGCATGATCTTTAAATAAGAGCACATTTTGTATGAGGTTTTAAAGCAACCTCAAGAGCATCCCAATCGATCCTTGCCCTCTATCATTTGCAAGCTGAAACAAAGTATCAAATAAGATATTATAATTATATGTTAGTCGTAAAGGTGTCAAAATGGGCAGTGCAGGCGGGTTGTGAAACAGGTTCGTGTCAAAATTTGCAATTTCATAGTGGCATTAAACGGGTTGGGTTGGGTTGGACTGGATTGGATTGAAATTTCCCATTAAAAATAAATCTTCTATGATTAGATGGTATGTCAAATATGATATACAAAAGTTAATCCATTTCTATCTCTGATTCCAATAACTTCCTCCTGTGTATCATATGGAGCTCCAGCAACCGCCAAAAGCTGGTAACCCGATCAACATATACCAACACTGAATGAAAATACGCTAAAAAATCACCATTAAGTGAAAAGAAAACAACAATTACCTCATCACCTACCATCAGAAAAGCAAAAAGGGCACTTGTAATAGCGTGGGTCCCTGAGAAGAACTAAATTAAAAGAGTGTCGAGTATATCATATTTGCACAAAGAAATGGTTATAAAAACATATTATTTATAAAAAAATGATATAAGCTGTGCCAGAACAATTGCAGATTCAGCACCAAAAATATCTCTAAAGCTTATCAAGGGCTTCTCGTCCCCAACTTGTTCATGTCCGTAGCCACTGCAACCATCAAAGTGCTAAATTAATATAATCATTAAAAATGTTTTAGAAAGCAAGATATAACTAATTATTGTGCAAAATGGCTCGAATGAAGTTAGGAGCATAGTTATATGATTAAAATACCAAAATCGCATGTTATAAACCAATTTTCGTATGTTGATACTGAATCTTGTACGCTTTGTACGTTAAGCCATATTTTACAATAATTGGCATCTATATATATAAATTAGTAACAAAAAAACACACATGAGTCTTCTCCATTTATGAACAAATGAGAAGCATGACCCATTGACTACACTTCTCTGGGAGCTCGCCTGTAATTGAAAGTAGTTAAACATGATTGATATGAACCAATATTATAACAGCAAATAATAAAAAGTAATAACAATTCAATTCCGAATATTCCAACATACTTAAAAAAAAGAAAAATATATAGTTCCAAATAACCAAGAAAAATGGCCATTAAACTAATCAAGCAAAAGAAAGTTCGAGAAGATGACATTCATAGCCTCTCCCCTTAGATCAACATGTATAAAAGTCGGCAAATCCATGAAAGAAATTTGAGGTGACCATTTCAACTTGAGGTGCACAATGTGTACCAGACAGACCAACCAACCAACCAACCAACTAACCAACCTGTATATACCTCACCGGTTTAACAAACAAAGTGATCATATTATTGATTACATACCTGTTTAAGTGATTGTTGATGGCTGCGAGATCCTTTGACGGGCTCTGGTATGTATCAGTGCTCTCCCCAATACACGCGTAATAGGTTATAGATCCATGAGAAATTAGAGCACCTATCTAAGCACAAAACTATGTTATTATGTTTATAAAAACTATACCTTATGTAAATAGAGTTAAAAGATTATCATTAACCTTTGTTGACCGCATTGGAAAGACGTATACATTGTGCATCGCAAATACCTTCTTGGGGGACATATCAAGTAGACTCGGGAATACAGTATCTTATGTGAGCCGGGGCATGGGCCTAAAAATTCCCAGTCAACACGTTACAAATATATTACGATCAAGAGTAATAAAAGCACATAACTGGTACAAACATATTACCTTCATCATGATTGTTTTTGAAATCTGATTGGTAGTTTTAGCAACCCCTGCCGATGGAGCAAGTTCTACCAACAATGGCTACACAGCAAGAATGAATATTTCACTACAATTTATATCAAAGTGATTCTGCTCTGGTTTTTCTGCCCTGGTTTCAAAGTCCACTAATTCAGATCTTATTCATCGTATCATTAGAAAGAAAAATAATGCCATGTACTCTGAACAAAAAAGCTAAAAACAGAGCTTACCAGACGATTGCTCAAAACTTGGATGATCTTTTCAGGTACTCCATTAACTCGATCAACTACTCAACTCATAAGAAAAATTGTAAAATATGGTTAAAAAAGAGCGATACATGTATCTTCTTAAATGAAAATTCCTATCAGTAAGTTCTTAAAAGTTTTGTAAGAGAATGTTGGCACAACCTTGCAGGCACTACCACCTAATATAACAATCCTCAAGAAAACCGACACCCTCGAATAATTTCCGACACCCTAATATATTTTAAAATATCCCAATATGTCCCAAAATACACCCCATACGTGAAAACGGCCCCCAAATACCTTAAATATTATTAAATTTAATTAAAAATCTAATTTTTTGAGTTGAGGCGGGCCGCGTAAACCCCACCCCAACTCTTACGCGGGCCGCGTTAACTTAAAACCTGGCACGACCCGGGGCCGCCACGTGGCCCAACACACGGTGAGTCTAGTTGCTGACCCGGACAAGCTAGTCCGTTGACCAGCTTTGACGCGGGCCGCGTAGCCCCTTGGCTACATTTACGCAGGCCGCGTAGAACCCAAACTCAGCACCTATATATAGAAGGCCTCAGATCTTCAGTCGACTCGCTCAAATCTTTCTTTCTAAACGTGAATCTCTGATAATGGGCATTATACTCGGGTCTAATACCCCCTAAATAGCGAAGTTCTGCTCCGTTGTAAGTATTATAACCCCTGGATACGTATTAGATACGCTGCCCGATTGATCTAGGGTTCCGTAACGGCTGTCGTGGTTCTGCTCGACGTAGTAGTTGGAATGCCGTCTCAGGGAGGGTATTACTAATGTTAAAATGGGTTATTATACTAACACGTGTGCATTTGTGCAAATTATAGATTGTCACCAGGAAACCCTTACGGAAAATCTAAGACAGCAATGTGAGTTCATCCGCTTTTTGTAAACTGTTTTTACAAAACCTCACTTAATTAATTATATATTAAGCAGTTATTGAGTATTTGTAAGAATACAATTATTATGAGTATGTTGGGGTTTTGTATACAAAATTTGTAACCACCTGGTCAAGGAGTAACATTTCCACAAGTTGAGTATGACAGTACCATGGATGTTAATTGATATAACTTGGAAACAAATGTAATTGCGAGATCGCCCTCAATACTGTACAATGGTTTTTATTTAAACTTGATTAAATTGGGATTCACTCACCAGTATTTCCCACTGACAAATGTTTTTAAAACGCGTTTCAGGTAACAAAATGTGAAAGCCAAATAGAAGCCAGCTGGACAACACTGAAGGCTTGGAAAAGTGGCAATAAAGTTACTTAAAAATAAAATAGATGTTTTTATTTAATAAAATAGGATTTATTCCTATGAAACGTGTGTATTGCGAACTTGGGTTTTATCCCATTTGTTTAATATTATGAAAATGTGGTATTTTACTCTGATCCAATATTTCCTAACTACGGTCCTGATGAAAAAATTCCGCTGCCAAATTAGACAATACGCGATACCACCGAAACTGGCTCGCGGCCGCCTGTTCCCGGGGATTAGGGATCGAGGGTTGCGACAGAAGGTGGTATCAGAGCTAAGCCACTGATTCAGCCACAGAAGTGTCCTGCTGACATCAAAATTCAATCTGTTAGGAAATAAATTACGGAAATACGTGTATAACTGTATTTATTGGTATGTGTTGTTTGAGTATTTGTTAGTTTACAGTATGAGCGACCAAGGACCATCTGACGCGTACCGTCAATTGTCTGGTTCGCCTAGAAGCGAAGGCACCTTCTCTTCTCAGCCTGCCCTCTCAGGGTACTCTGCTGATACAGAAGAAGGAATCTTTATGTTTAAGGCTCAGTCAGAAGAGCCATTTCCTCAGAAAAAGAGGGGATGGTTCAGTAGAGGGGCACACGAGCGTAGAAAACATATGAAAAAGTTACAAGACCAGAGAGCATTAGCAGCAGCCAAGAGAGAGACAGATGCCTATGACCAGGACATGATGAATAGGGGTATAGCCAACATCCACATCCTAGCCACCACTGTAGCTGACCCTATTCTGGAACAAATAATAGCACCCCAACCACAGCCACCAATTCCTGACCAACCAATGGAGATAGAAAACCCCGGAAAATCAAGTAGAAATGCATGATTTCAACCCGGAGGAAATACCAAGGGTACCAGCACCAAACCCCTTAGACCCAAATTACGACCCCTGGTGGGATGACGTTAGGGACTATGTGCAACGCTACCTGATACATGAAGACATGCCCATGCCAAACATAGGAGCATACCTAGGTTTGGATCCTTTAGATCCCTATTACCACGATGAATACATTAGGGAGATTTTGGAAAATCCTTACCAATTCCAGGCACCTACACCCCCATACCAGGAACCCGCACCCCAGATTCTGAACCCAGTCCTAGAACCTGCACCCCTAATGAGTGCAGAAAACGTACAAGAACTTAGGACATTTGGTGAGGAAATTCTAGAAAGTAGTGAAAGGATGAGACAGGTGGGAGAGCGACTCGTCTGGAAGTATGACGAGCGTAATATGGATTTCTGGATGAATCCATACCCATGAATGCGATGGTGGAAACGGTAGTAGTAATAATAATATTAATAATATAATAATATAATATGTGTGTATGTGTATGAAAAAAACTACGGATGCCTATTACTAGTAGCGTAACTTTAAATTTCAGTCGGTATTGTAGTTTTTAATTTCAGTGCTGGTGTGTAATAGATGCATAGTATATGAATAGAGTAAGTCGCAATGATCGACGCTTTTGACCAAAATGCGTGTAATGTGATTGGCTATATTAAATATTATTTTGTGATATTAATACATGGTAAATGTTTACAATTCAAATAGCCGACGAAGAAAATCAAGGAAATCTGAATAATGATAACCAGAGTAACATTAACTTGGTTAACGAAAATCCGAGCATCAATAACAATGGAAACCAAGTGGATAATAGTGCCATCCAACACATAGTAGCACAAGGAATTATAGATGCAATGCCATTTATTATTCAAACGGTTCAAGAAGCGAATAATAAAAGTAAACATAGCAGTAAGCGACCAATTGAACCAGAACACAGCGTGAACAACGGCCCTGTACTTCAAGTGCCCATTCCCAAAAGAAGAAGAACCATGCCTTATGGTTGTTCTTACAAAGAATTCTGGTCCTGTAAACTGATAGAATTCTCGGGCAATGAAGAACCTATTGCAGCTCTACGCTGGATAGAAAAGACTGAGGCTGTTCTGAAAATAAGCAAGTGTGCTGAAGAAGACAAGATAATGTTTGCTTCTAATCTATTTAAAAACTCAGCCTTAGAATGGTGGAACACTATCCTCCAATCAAGAGGAAGTGATAAGGTTTATAACATGGAATGGGAGGAATTTAAAAATATGGTAGAAAGGAAATTCTGCCCTCCCAATGAAAATGAACAGATAGCAAACAAATTCCTAAATCTTAGGATGAATGGAGTAGATAGTAAGGGGTACACAAAGTTATTCTTTGAATATGCCAGAATAGTACCAACCCTTGCATCACCAGAGCCGGTTTTAATCTCCCGTTATATCTGGGGATTAATCGGAGAGATTAGACATGTAGTCAAGGCAGCTAGACCCCAAACTATAGAAGAAGCTGTAGAACTAGCAAATACCTTGACTGATGAATTAGTACGTACACGAGAAGAAGACCAGAGGAAAAACCTAGCACAGAGGCTTACCCAAGAATTCCGTTCTGGGAATTACAATCGTAGGAATATGGGTTCTACCTCTGCACCATTCTGCAAGGTCTGCAAGAAAAAGCATTTGGGAAAATGCTCCACTCTTTGCAATTTCTGCAAGATGCCAGGACACAAGGAAGAAGATTGCAGGAGAAAATCCAGTAATGGATTGTGCTTCAACTGTGGAGAAAAAAGTCACATCAAGCCTAATTGTCCGAAATTGGCTCCAGCTGTGAACAACAAGAACGCTAAAAATGCTAGAGCATTCGTTCTAACTGCAGATGAAGCCAAGATGATTCCAGACGTGATAGCTGGTACGTTTTTAGTTAATGATGTTTGTGCTAAAGTATTATTTGACTCTGGTGCAAACCAAAGTTTTATTAATACTTCATTTTGCAAACTTCTAAATCAGTCATTAACTAAACTACCACAAGAATGTCTAGTACAGACAGCTAATGGAGAAACCGTTTGGATTTCTGAAATCTTACAGGGAGCAAGAATAGAATTTTTAAACCAAAAGTTTATTGCAAATCTTTATCCCATGAATCTGGCAGGATTTGATGTCGTTTTAGGAATGGATTGGTTAATAGCCAATAAAGCCAGTATTTTATGTGATCAAAAGTTAATTCAAGTAAATCCACCAAAGGGTGAAAAGATCACAATTAAAGGAGATAAACCATCTAAATCCACGAAATTCATCTCTGTGATGAAAACTGCAAGCTATATAAGAAAAGGATCTATAGTGTATTTGATTTCTATAATCACTAACACTAAAGGAAAAGAATTAAAAGACATTCCAGTAGTGTCTCAGTTTTCAGATGTATTTCCAGAAGAATTACCAGGACTACCGCCGGACAGAGAAGTTGAATTCAGAATTCATCTATTACCAGGAACAGCACCGATTGCTAAAGCACCTTACCGTTTGGCACCAGCCGAAATGCAGGAACTGAAGAAACAATTAGACGAATTGTTGGAGAAAGGATTTATACAGCCAAGCTCATCGCCATGGGGAGCACCGATTTTATTTGTTAAAAAGAAGAACGGATCAATGCGTATGTGCATTGACTACCATGAATTAAACAAGGTCACGATTAAGAACCGGTACCCATTACTGAGAATCGATGATCTGTTCGACCAATAGCAAGGAGCTCGATTTTTTCTCTAAAATCGATTTAAGGTCAGGATATCATCAATTAAAGGTACAGGAAGAGGACATTCCTAAAACTACATTTAGAACAAGGTATGGCCATTATGAATTTACTGTCATGCCATTTGGTTTAACCAATGCCCCAGCAGCATTTATGGACATGATGAACCGAATATGCAAGCTATATTTGGACAAATTCATAATTGTTTTTATTGATGATATTCTCATCTATTCTAAAAGTAAGAAGGAACATGCAAAGCATTTGCACGCACTTTTAAGTTTATTAAGAAAGGAAAAGCTTTATGCTAAATTTTCAAAGTGCGAGTTTTGGTTAGAGCAAGTACAGTTTCTTGGACACTTAGTCAATCATGAAGGAATTCATGTGGATCCAACAAAGATCGAGGCGATTACCAAATGGAAAATCCCTTAGTCACCAACTGAAGTTAGAAGTTTCTTAGGATTGGCCGGTTATTATAGAAGATTCATTCGAGATTTTTCTAGAATAGCCATTCCTTTAACTAAGTTAACCTGTAAATCCATTAAGTTTGAACGGGGACCAAAACAAGAAGAAGCTTTTAGAATTCTTAAGCATAGATTAACCCATGCACCCATACTAGCGTTACCAGAAGGAACTGAAGATTTTGTAGTCTATTGTGACGCTTCTAAGTTAGGTTATGGATGTGTGTTGATGCAACGTCAAAAGGTTATAGCTTATGCGTCTAGACAACTTAAGAATCATGAAGAAAATTATTCAACCCATGATTTAGAGTTAGGAGCAATAATTTTTGCTTTGAAAATTTGGAGACATTACCTTTATGGTAGTAAGTTTACCATATTCACTGATCATAAGAGTTTAAGGTATGTTTTCAAGCAAAAGGAGTTGAATATGAGACAAAGACACTGGATGGAGATGCTTAGTGATTATGATTGTGATATCCAGTATCATGAAGGAAAAGCAAATGTAGTGGCAGATGCTTTAAGCCGAAAGTATCATGAAAAGCCAAAAAAGGTACGTTCTCTTAAATTAAATCTACAAGTAGATTTAAATGATCAGATAAGAAAAGCACAAGAATCAGTAATCAAGGATGATACTGAAAAATTAAAAGGTATGCTTAAGGAATTAGAACAAGGAACATATGGAATTTGGAGATTCCATAAGAAGAGAATGTGGATACCTAAATTAGGAAACCTACGTCATCATGTATTAGAAGAAGCCCATAAGTCTAAGTATACGATGCACCCAGGAAGTGATAAAATGTACCAGGATTTAAGAAAGAATTTCTGGTGGATAGGAATGAAAAAGGACATAGCAACCTATGTTTCAAAATGTTTAACATGTTCACAAGTTAAAGCTGAACATCAGAAACCCTCAGGTTTGTTACAACAACTAGAAATGCCAGTGTGGAAATGGGAATTGATAACAATGGATTTTGTTACTAAATTACCCAAAACAAGAAAAGGTAATGATACAATCTGGGTGATTGTAGATAGGCTAACCAAGTCAGCTCATTTCTTACCAATGAAAGAAATTTTCAGTATGGAACAGTTAGCTAAATTGTATGTAAATGAAATCGTTTCATTACATGGAAGACCTTTATCAATTGTTTCTGATAGGGATAGCCGCTTTACCTCTCATTTTTGGTCAAGTTTCCAAAAAGCAATGGGAACCAAATTAAATCTAAGCACAGCTTATCATCCTCAAACGGACGGACAAAGCGAAAGGACAATTCAGACAATGGAAGATATGCTTAGAGCTTGTGTAATTGATTTCGGAGGTAATTGGGATGATCACTTACCTTTAATAGAATTTTCTTACAATAATAGTTATCACACAAGTATCAATGCTGCACCATTCGAAGCACTTTATGGACGAAAGTGCCGAACCCTAGTCTGTTTGGCAGAAATTGGGGAAAAGCAACTATTTGGACCTGAGATAGTGCAAGAAACAACCGACAAGATTATTCAAGTCAAAGAACGACTGAAAGCAGCACGTGATCGACAAAAGAGCTATGCTGATAATCGACGTAAACCCTTGGAATTTCAAGTAGGAGATAAAGTATTGTTAAAGGTCTCTCCTTGGAAAGGAATAGTAAGATTCATCAAAAGAGGAAAGCTAAGCCCCAGGTATGTTGGACCTTTTGAGATTATTAGAAAAATAGGACCTGTAGCCTATCAGCTAAAACTGCCAGAGGAAATGGCAAGAATACATGATGTATTTCATGTATCAAATCTCAAGAAATGCTTAGCCGATGAATCATTGATGGTACCTCTTAAGGATATAGAGGTAAATGGACAACTTAAGTTTGTAGAGAAGCCTCTACAAATTAAAGATAGGAAAGTCAAAAATCTCAAGCACAAGAGACTAGTTCTGGTCAAAGTGAAGTGAGACTCCAAAAGAGAACCTGAGTATACATGGGAGCTTGAATCAGAAATGCAATGAAAATATCCACACTTGTTCCAGTAGATCTCGAGGACGAGCTCTAAAATAAGGTGGGGAGGATATAACAATCCTCAAGAAAACCGACACCCTAATATATTTTAAAATATCCCAATATGTCCCAAAATACACCCCATACGTGAAAACGGGCCCCCGAATACCTTAAATATTCTTAAATTTAATTAAAAATCTGATTTTTTGAGTTGAGGTGGGCCGCGTAAACCCCACCCCAACTCTGACGCGGGCCGCGTTAACTTAAAACCTGGCACGACCCGGGGCCGCCACATGGCCCAACACACGGCGAGTCTAGTTGCTGACCCGGACAAGCTAGTCCGTTGACCAGCTTTGACGCGGGCCGCGTAGCCCCTTGGCTACATTTACGCGGGCCGCGTAGGACCCAAACTCAGCACCTATATATAGAAGGCCTCAGATCTTCAGTCGACTCGCTTAAATCTTTCTTTCTAAACGTGAATCTCTGATAATAGGCATTATACTCGGGTCTAATACTGTCACACCCTGGCTTTGCGGAAGCGTGGTTATTTTGGTGTGACTTCTTAATACCATAGCTTAACCATAACAAGCTATATGAAATAAAAACCATGCAAGATCATCCATTTAATTAAGTTTTAAAAACCAAATACAACAACATTTTCTCAACGGAAAACACATCCTAACGACATTGTTCAACAAACACACACACCAACATGACATAAACACAGTTTAAGGACTGTGACTTGTCCAGGAAAGAGTCACATTCCCCAAACCCGGATGACCTCGTAACTAGTGCAGCGGAAAAACGTGTCATACCGCGCCAGATCCTTTAATTCCCTGAAATACATGTAAGTTGAAAAATCAACAATAATGTTGAGCGAGTTCATGTGTAAGTGAGTAAATAAACCTTTGTAAGTATAAAAATCCTGGTATGTAGCAAATAAGGAAAAAGAGATCACCAATGGTTTGCAGGGCCATTGATATGTGTGAAGTGCAAGTAGGAAGACTCAAACCTAGCAGATTTAGCGATGGGTACAAAGTCACCCCGAGGTCCGTTACGCTGGGCCTGGGGTTGGGCTCGCTACACCCAGATAGATCTACCGCTTACGTCCCTCGGTCCTACAATGAGGATTAATGGCCTCCAGTTTCCGCCTACCCACTCACATGATCTAAATAATAACCCTCCTTACGCTAACCATACCATGTAAGAAATATTCGTAATCATAGTAACATGTATTTCACCCCTGCAGTTAAAAACTGAAAACAGTTAAGAGAAAAGGGGGACATGAACTCACAGTGGTGCGTCTCTACCAAGTATATCTCCTGATCAAGCAGCTGTGCGACGACCTACACGTACTAAGTCTATTAGACGGACGGCCGTGCCTTCGCTTAAGGTTTAAGTTTTTGGGAAATAGTTAGACAACTATTTCGTGTTTATATTTTTGTAAATACTTGGTAATTATTCTCCTTCCCAAGGATGGGGGATTTATTACCTGTGCGTTCGTAAACTTCGAAATATATTATCAAGTCTCACTTAATATATATATTTTATTTCTAGCTCCAAAATATAATCGTTTTTCCCAAAAACATCATAGTTTATTTCACACAATTTTCCGAAATAATATTCTTTGACAAATACGCGTTCGTTGGTATTTTTCTAAATTGCGTAAGTTACGGATAAAGATCGGGTGGTAATAATTATACCGTTGTAACTTATTATTTATTGTGAAGGCGTTCGTATTATTTTGGAGTTGTTAACATGGTAATATTATTTTTACCCTAAAAATAATATTAGTATATTTCACAAAATAATCATAAACACATAACAAGTAACGTTATGAAAAATATATACTAAATATATACTTACCAAGTTTTATTTTTTTGTGAAATCCCACCTCCGATATTTTGTAAATAAAGTCGTGGCGAAACTTATATGTGAAAACAAGTTAAAAACGTATTTCTAACACTTGTAGTGAAAATATTTCTAAGTGTCAGGTTTTTGGAAAAATTTCGCCAGAGTTTCCCCTGTAACTGGAGGTGGCCACGCTTTTAAGCGTATCATTTTCTTTTATAACTCAAACCAACAATTTTCTTATTCAACCAATACAACGTTCAAAGCAACAAACTAGTAAATAAATATGTAAATCGCAAGAATCTCATGAACTTGTAGTTTAACCAAAAATATATGAGGTAAATCCCATTACTTTTAATGGATTTTTATATAAATCAATCCGGTTTCGTAAAAGCCTCATTTTTAAAGAAATTCCGTTTTTACATCTTCTTGCAGATTTTTACAAAAATAGTTATTTTGTCGAAACTTTGTGTTACACATGTGTTTACACGCTCGTGTGTTCTAAAAATTATCCTTGTTAGTGTAAGATCCGGCTTTAGTAAATATGGTTTCTTTGACACTTGGTCCTTTGAAAATACCGCTTGTAGATCCGTAGATCTACTAGTTTTAAACACTATTTCGTAAGTAAAATCAATTTTACACAAGTTCAAGTTTCGTGTGTGGTAGAGTTTCATCATTTATCCCTTGTTACACTTAAACAAGCTTTATGTCATGATCCATGATCATGACCAATCCGGGTTAAACGATGTTCCGAGCTACCACAACACAGATCGGGCCTAAATAACTACACAATTCGAATACTACAAGATTTACACAACAATCTAGCTTTTAACCATCACTTTTAGTGTTTTTAGTAGACTTTTATGCTTCATCTTGTATGTTTGCGACTTTTAACCGTTACATATCATATTAACCACTTCAAAATAGTCCGAGAGGGTGATTATAGCAACTTACTACTAGCTCGAGGCTAGGGAAGAATCTATGCGCAAAATGAGAGGATAAAAGCAATAGAGTGAGGTCCTTCGCCTTCCGAATGCACCAAGCTTCCTTGTAGGTGATCCTTAACGCTTGAATGATCTTGGAATGTGATGATCAAACTCGAAGAATGATGGATGGTGGTGGGGTGCTCTCGGCCGAGAACCAAAGAGAGGGAGAGAGTGTGTGTGTGTTGGTGAGTTTGTTAAGTGAAGTGATAATGTGTTAAGCTTAGATCTTATAGACAAAACTCAAGATTATTACCCAAGGGATTTAGTGTCTTCAAGATATTAAGCATTGGTGATTATTATAATCACAAGGTACAAGGGGTGTCCCCCCTTGGGGATGGTTTGGTTGAGGGGGGGGGGGGGTAGTTTGGTTCAAATCCAACTAAACACCAAGTACTAGTTAGTTAATTGTGGAGGTTAACTCGGTTATTATTGTGTTGTGCTTTATAGTGGGTGTTAGGGTATTCAGGGACCCTAACTGGCTCAGAAAAGGATAAATAATGTTATTAACAATATTTTCATGTTCCGGGTATAGTCCGGTTGTTCGGTTGGATAGTAATCCGTTAAAGCGTTAAACAAGCTTTAAAGTGTTGTTAATACCCTTTTTAGTGACACAACTTATTTCCGACACTTTGGAAGGTGTCTAGTAACATTTTTCTCATGTTTTGGCACTTTATTAGTTAGCTAAAAGCTGGATTGTTTATTAAAGTGCTGAATTTTGTGCTTAGAGTACGTTTTAGGCACATCCAGTCATTGTAACTTATTCCTAGAGACGCAGTTCTACAACCCTTGTATCCCTACACTTTCTATTAGTGTAGTAAACTATCTCTGGCTCTTACAGGCCTTAGAGGCAGTGCCTGCCTGGTGCTAGTTATGACAACACGTTTAATAGGTTATCCATTCATTGTGCTACTGTGCGTTTGGTGCATCGAGGTTGTCACAAAGGTGCTGTAAGCAAAACATGGGGTGTCAGCAAGTAAAGTATGATGCAAGTAAGTACATGTATCAGCATTCAAGTAGCAGTTTATCCACAATTTCAAGCAAGCACATTAATTAAGCAGTAATTAATTATTAATTAAGTCGTACGGATACCTGGTTTAGTGAGGGTTGTCACAAATACCCCCTAAATAGCGAAGTTCTGCTCCGTTGTAAGTATGATAACCCCTGGATACGTATTAGATACGCTGCCCGATTGATCTAGGGTTCCGTAACGGCTGTCGTGGTTCTGCCCGACGTAGTCGTTGGAATGCCGTCTCAGGGAGGGTATTACTAATGTTAAAATGGGTTATTATACTAACACGTGTGTATTTGTGTAAATTATAGATTGTCACCAGGAAACCCTTACGAAAAATCTAAGACAACAATGTGAGTTGATCCGCTTTTTGTAAACTTTTTGTAAATTGTTTTTACAAAACCTCACTTAATTAATTATATATTAAGCAGTTATTGAGTATTTGTAAGAATACAATTATCATGAGTATGTTGGGGTTTTGTATGCAAAATTTGTTACCACCTGGTCAAGGAGTAACATTTCCACAAGTTGAGTATGACAGTACCATGGATGTTAATTGATATAACTTGGAAACAAATGTAATTGCGAGATCGCCCTCAATACTGTACAATGGTTTTTATTTAAACTTGATTAAATTGGGATTCACTCACCAGTATTTCCCACTGACAAATGTTTTTAAAACGCGTTTCAGGTAACAAAATGTGAAAGCCAAATAGAAGGCAGCTGGACAGCACTGAAGGCTTGGAAAAGTGGCAATAAAGTTACCTAAAAATAAAATAGATGTTTTTATTAAATAAAATAGGATTTATTCCTATGAAACGTGTGTATTGCGAACTTGGGTTTTATCCCATTTGTTTAATATTATGAAAATGTGGTATTTTACTCTGATCCAGTATTTCCTAACTACGGTCCTGATGAAAAAATTCCGCTGCCAAATTAGACAATACGCGATACCACCGAAACTGGCTCGCGGCCGCCTGTTCCGGGGGATTAGGGATCGGGGGTTGCGACCTCTAAAGGGTTAGAACTCAAGGGATAAATAATCTATTCAGATATCTCTTTGAATTTACTGATTCTACATTAAAGTATATACATAATTTAAACAAAAAATCCATTATAAAGAACAATATTATCTTAACACTTTAGTTAATTAGATATTATAACAAAAACTCTCTAATATATATGTGCAGTATAACTTCTCAGTGCTGGTACAAAAGATACAAATAGTAATTTTAAATTGCTTTAGAAGAAAAATGCTTATTGTATTAAAAAAGTCAAGTTTAATATTTAATAAAAACTAATATTGCGAGCATTGTACAAATTATTGGTATATAAATTTAAATAAATAAATGTCACAAAATGTGCTTAACTCATTGAACGTCCTGTGCAACTCATCTCTTGCCTCAACAACTCTATCTCTATCACTCCTCAACATCCAGTGTGTGTGTTATGGAAAGGGAACGAATCTGCACAATATTTTTAATAATTATTAATATTTTATAACGAATCAAAAAAACTTCCATATTTGAAAAAAGGTTCATTTCTCTCACCTTTTCGGTAGAAAAATGTATTTATTTTAAGCTCCTTACCAATATCATTTCCCATAACACCCTTTTTAGAGAGATTAATATTAAGGATTCATCGATTTTACTTTACAAAATGTATGGACATTAAATAGTTGATCAACTATTACCTTTAAGATATACTAAACTCGTATATTACATTAACCGAACACTTTTAAATAAATTGATACGAATGAGCTGCAACTGCAAATGGTTCACCTCCCATTTCTCTTTTTCTTTAGTGCACTCCATCGATTACATTATCCGGATTTCTAGCCGACCCGTGTTGGACCTCACTCAATGTTGGGTATATAAGCTAAGGCTTGGTCCCAATTCCTCACCATCATACTCCCTTAGCCTCTCCCAGATTCCTTTTTCTCTTGTTATCTGCATATTTCAATTTCTTATCCTGAAAGCATAAAACTACGAATTGGTTATGTGCCAAGAACCAAGAGAACAAAAGGTGTGGAATACTTAAACTTCAGTTACCAGTAAGAACTGTTGGGTGAAGAAAAAATATACATAACAGGCAGGTGAAGTCTTTCTGGCTAAATCTTAAACAATGATTGCAATGCTAAAACTTACTTTAGAGTCTAAAGTGGATCAATCAATTCATCAACCGTATCGAATGTATTCCAAACAAATTCATAAAAAATAACTCTGCAATATGATATTATTAATTATACGACTTCAACATTTCACTCACCTAATTCCTATGTTAGCCTTAAGCAAGGCGTTATAGACTTGTACAGAAACTGTATTCCAAATAAAAGCGTTAATCTAAAAGGGGACCATACACTGACATGAACAAAACCTAAAAATCAAGAAACTAAAAAATATTTTCCCTAATTTGTGCATACCTTGTCAAGGTTTGAAGGGATAGAATGGAATTGATCATCTCATTAGACATTTCCGCCAAAAAAATCGCCTCAAATCGGAACGACCAAACAAATCGCACAAATAAAAAAATATGAACTTACAAAGAAACAAATGAATGAGGAAGTGGCGTGATCTTGCAAGAAATCCTTCGCTAAACCTAACATTAACAACAACGCTGATCCTCATCAGTGGTACAATCGCTAGAGATGAAGCCGTAGATGAGATTTAGGGTTTGTAAAATTGAATGAATGTGAAGAATCAATTTGGCAAATTGGAGAATGATTTCAATTGATTGAGAGAATTGATTAGGTTTCCAAATTGAAGAAGAAATCAAGGCGGTTTCAAAAAATTGAGCGTAGGAAGGAAGGAAGGATGAAATGAGAGGAGGTAATATGAATTGAAGGAGAAAGGAGAATTGAGAGAATAGGTCATTGGCGCCCAAATTACAATTATGTGCCTATTCACATGTGCCACATCATGGTCAAATGGTCAACATTATTTTGCTTTAGTATAAGGGATAGATTATACATAAACACCTTGATATTTTATATAATCTCTACTCTATACATATTATTACCCATCTTGTTTTTTATTCAATAGATATATGCCATGTGCATCAACAAAGACTTTTCTCTTGTAATCCTTGTTAAACAATATATCTGTGATGTAAATTGTAAAACTGTTAAACAAGATAGATGAAGCACCGAATCATAAAATAAGGTTTTATATGGAGTTCATACGCTTTTAGATCTGTAATTTAGGACCAACATCAGCAAGCTTTTAGATCAATTTTTTTAACAAGAAAAAGGGGGTTCTGCTTTAGATCCCTTAACTAGGTAACAAGAATATGTCCGGTGGTTTCTGCCACCATATATTACCTACCTACATGTGAATGCAAGATGAAGATCCCGTTTTGTCCGGAACCCTAAGTCTTAGGTTCGCTGATGAAAACCCATTGCCGGAGATTGTTAATTGCCGATGTCGTTTACCCTGTTCCAAACGTGTTAACATTTCTATACCCCTCAGATTCCGGTAACCCCGTTGTGTCAGGCATCGTTGTCGAACACCACTGTATTCTTCAGCCGCACAACTCCCATCAGCGATTTTTACGCGGCAGTTACGGTCTAAACTCCCATCAGCGATTTTTACGCGGCAGTTACGGTCTACAATCGTCCATATCGGAACTAGAAGATGAAACCATCAGAGCGTTTTTTTTTTGGGAAGAAGTGATGTGGTTGCGTTTACATTGGAGACACGTTTTTTTTTTTGTTTGGGGTTGTGATTTGTTTTGTTGCAGGCCTCATATCCCTATCATCATATGTTATAAATTATTTTTCCCCTTCAATGACTCAGCTCCCATCTACCCACATATGAGCCAATGATGGACACGTAGTTATTCTTTTTTTTCCATACCTTTTCTTTTTCTATTTTAATTTTAAAATTAAAACTCATATGTTACGTAATTTTGCTAACCAAGAAAAAAAAAAAGAAAATAGATTAGTATAGTTTTTATCTTAATGTATCTGGACACCATTTTCTTTCCTCAACTTTGTTAGCATCCTGATATAGTTGTTTATATTAGTATTCAACTCTCCACCGGTTAATCCTTTATTTTACAAAATTAATAAATGAGTTTGTTTTTCCTTCTCTATTTTATAAACATACTTAAAGTTTAGAACCTGTAGTTCTAGCAAAAGAGAACCCGAAGTTCTCATACAATATACATTTCATTTGAAGGCTTTTTTTTTTTTTTTTTTTAAAATGCTTATTCTTTCCCAACATAGAAACATTTATATTAGTTGTCCCAACATAGATACTATTAATACTAATTCACATATTAGTAGCATATCAAATGCTCTGGAAGAGCATCGGCATCTTACACGTATAAGTTTTGGTTTGGTTTGAAACTCTTGCAATGTTTCATTTTACTTCTTTGCATTAACTTTTATGTATTTATTTTTATTTATTTCCTGAAGAAATATGCATGCTAGCTCCAGTAGAGCTATTATTGGTGATGAATGTCTGGTAGATAGTGGTAGTACTAACACTATTCTCAAAGATATGAAAAATTTCTTGTCTCCGGCAGAGACACCGATTGGTAATATATCTGGTGTCAGTAACCTTATCGAAGGCTCCGGCAGAGCACACATAAATTATCTTCGGGGTACCAAATTAACTATTGATAATGCATTATATTCTAGTAAATCCAGAAGAAATTTACTTAGCTTTAAAGATATTCGAAAAAACGGTTACCACCTAAAAACAATATCTGAAAATAATATTGAATACCTTCAAATTACTCCAAACAAAAATGGCAAAAAACAATTGTTGAACAATTAGAAGCCTCATCCTCTGGATTATATTGTACAAATATCAATCCTATCAAATCATAAATGGTGAGTAACCAAAAGCTATTAGATAAAGACACATTTAATATATGGCATGACCGTCTAGGTCACCCAGGTAGTATAATGATGAGAAGAATAATCAAAAGTGCAACCGGGCACCCTCTCAAAAACTTAAAAGTTTTGCTACCACAAGACTTATCATGTGCAACATGCTCTCTGGGCAAACTTATAACTCGGCCCTCACAAACTAAATTGATATATGAAACCCCATCTTTTTTAGAAAGAATCCAAGAGGATATTTGTGGGCCTATTCATCCTCCGTGTGGAGCATTCCGCTATTTCTTGGTCTTAATTGACGCATCCTCGAGGTGGTCACACGTTAGCCTTTTAGCTACTCGAAATGTAGCATTTGCCCGACTTTTAGCTCAAATCATACAACTGAGAGCAAATTTCCCGGATAATCAAATTAAAAAGCATTCGGATGGATAATGCGAGAGAGTTCACATCTCAAGCTTTTAATGACAATTGTATGTCAATTGGGATCAATGTTTAACATTCTGTATCTCATGTTTACACACAAAACGGTTTAGCTGAATCTCTGATTAAACAATTACAAATAATCGCTAGACTACTCTTAATGAGATGTAAATTACCATGTTTTGCATGGGGTCATGCTATTTTGCATGCCGCTGCACTGATTAGATTGAGACCAACTGTTGATCACGAATACTCCCCATTGCAACTGGTCTCCGGACGAGAACCAAGTTTGTCCAACCTTCGAATTTTTGGTTGTGCGGTATTGTAACACCCCGAAAACAGGTTTAGTAATTAAACCTCGTTAATACCAAAGAGCGGGTAAAGTACCATTAGCGGTAAAAAAAAGAAAAAAAAAATAACCAGGTGAATATTGGGACTTAAACAAATAATCCTAATATTAATTAAAAGGGAAAATAAATGCTTTGAGAAAAAAAAATATAAGAAGCCCGAGTTGACGGGACTTAAAATAAACGAGTTATAATCTACTCGAACTCACTAAGTTAACCATGAATGTTTGACCTAGTTAACAAGACGAAATATTATTAGAAATAAGTAGGTTGTAGCCTACTAAACAAATTAACCAAACAAGTGGGGCCAAGGTGGGACAACTTGAAAAGTTATTTAATAAAAAAAAAAAAAAAAAACACACACACACACTGTACGTGGAGATCGACCAGGGGAAGCTCCCATTGAGCTCTAACCCTAATTTCAACAAATGCACCAAATTAAAGCTCAAATCAAGGCCCAAATCAATGCATAAACATGAATAAACGATCACCAAGTCAGGGGGATCGTAAGGTATGTCGAATTTTTGACATTCATGAAGTTGTAAAATTTTGATTAACATAACAAGATGCGATTTATGTAAGAATCGTAGAGGCTATAGCCGAATTAGAGAAGTATGATTGCTTAGGAACAAATCCTAGTTGAAAAACTTGATGTATTAATGTTGAAAACTGGGAAATTGTTGATTACCCATATATGTGTTAAATGGGTATTATAGTTAGGTGATAAACACTTGAATTAGAATGTAAAATTTATGAATTTTGATGTTATGATACAAGTTCTAGATGTAGTTCGTGAACACTAGACATAGAGGTTTGATTTTGATGTTAATCTTGGTAAAAACAACTAGTTATGAACTAGTTTGTAAATGTGTAAAACTATGCCCATTAGGTATTTGTTAAAATGCCTAAATGAAAACTGAAATGTTGAAATTTCAAGTGAAACGCGCATTTGAATGATATGACAAATTATGCGTAATATGAAGCGATAGGGGTTCTAAACATCATGTTGATTTAGACTAACTGTGTAAATCATGTGATCAAAAGTAGTTAACTTTTGATAAGTTCAACTAACAAATGATGAAGTCGAATAGTAGTTTTTGACATAGAAAATACGTAAGGTGGAATAGTCGTGATTGTTAATGACTAATCTAACCACCTTGTGAATAATGATGATAGTTTGACGCTTAACGAGCTAGGTTGTCACGACCCCCGATCCACCCTGAACGGAATCGGGAGTCGCGAACAGCCACGTGGTACCGGTGATTATTTTGAAAACGTTGCAGCGGAAATTTCATCAGGACCGTGAGTTAGGAAAAATATTAGAGTTTAGAAAACACCGGATTTTATTTATTAAATAGATGGGATAAACCCATGTTTTACAATGGTAGCTTTAATAAAGATAAATTTGATTACATAAAACAATATTTCTTAATTTGATTTAATTAATAAAATAAGCCACTTCTTGAAGCCTTTCAGTGCCATATCCAACTCTTACTCCAATCTACTGTAATTACCTGAAACGCGTTTTAAAAAGGTTTTGTCAGCAGGAAATACTGGTGAGTTCATTCATTTTGCTAAAACGACACGTTTGTTATAATTTACACTATTAAGGGTGATTACATTGTTTCTATATCAACCAACTACCCATAGTATTTGTCACTCGACTTGTTTCTGTGACTGTGGTCAGATCACCCATTGGCTAACTCGTTGTCCAATGGTGACGGGAACAAGTAATGTATACAATACCCCACATATCGGCTGTAATTTGGTGATTACAAAGACTTAATCCCTGTAATTATAACCTTGAAAATAAACATGTTTTTGAAAGTAATTTGATAAAAAGAGAATGACTCACATTATAAACATGCAGATTCATACGGCAAAGTTTAGTCTATAGATAAGTCTTGATATATTGCAGATACAGGCAGAGCTTAGCCTATTGATTAGCCTTGTAACCTAGTGCACACGAACTAGGTAAGTAACTAATACAACATTTACGATAACTCACGAGATTAAAACCCTCACAACGAATGACAAAGTGCAATCACTTAAACATCCATCGGATTCACAACGAATGATAGAGTATTCCCCGAGTTCGGGTGGTACTCAAACATCCTGTCGGAATCACGACTAATGACAAAGGATAGTACTAAAACATCCATCGGATAGTTTCAATCGATCGGACATTGAATCGTAGCAGCGATCAAGTTAATACCCGGTATCGTAGCAGAATTTGAGCTAGTGTGTGTTTGGTAGTAAACGGACAATATCTCGAAGTATAAAACGAATTTTAACGTCGTTACAACTCCAGAAATCAAGTCCCAACATCCTCTATTGTCACACCCCGATTTCCACGTGTCACCGGTGGGCCCGGTGGGGAGTATCGTGACGTAGTTGAGATCATCATAGTCAAACAACACAATATATAAATGCACAGCGGAAGCAAAAGATAAATATATTACATTCCGAATATAAGTAATGTCAAAGTATTACAACGGAAGGTAAAGGATCCACAGGCGGATCAATAAAAGAAAACTGTTCAACAGACTTTAGACATCTAGAACTTGCAAGATTCCCTAGTGACGCCCTGAGCTCCCAGCCAATTACGCATAGTACCTGTCACTTAACCTTTTGGAAAATACGTCAGTTTACACTGGTAAATACAATTAACTGACTCATTTTGGAAAAGAGTTTAAAAATTGATTTGAATGCACGAGGCACAAAATATCTTTTATAACTGGATTAAAATGCACAGAGGCAAAATTAATCTTTTATACTTGGGACAATTTTATTAATAAAAATCTTGTATCCGATTTACATGGTTGTCCAACATTTAGGGCCGGTGATTATACAATACAAGCCGGACAAGATTAATCGACACACCACAAATATAATCTCACAAGAAGATACCCTTACGAGTGAGTATACGTTATACATATGCAACAGGAGGTGTTTTGCCTACACCTTGTGCTTACGTCGTGGCCATTCACTTTTTAAAATGAGCCAAGGATATCCAGGACACGGTCATTAACCCCCAATGTTATTTGTTATCAATCAATACAGATTAAAACTGGTTTATGCAATTTAATCATCTCCGATTAAAAGGTTTCTACACCCGACCAAGCGGTATTTTTATAATACCGTATCCCAAGCCCGTATAAGGGAAAATAAGTTAAAAGTATTTACCTGAGCTAGCAATGCAATTTATACTCAGCCGTATATCCTAATCAGCAAGCACAAGTACTTCTACTGGGGCTCTCAATCTGGAACGAAGGTTTTATTAACCTATTAAATTCCTAACGGGTCTTATTTAAGTCGTAACTTAAACCGGTTAGTTTTAAGGAAAGGTTTACGGTTCAAAACGCATGATTAAGCAAAGACCGGGATAGGATGTGATTTAGACCCGACAAGTTTGGAGACTTGTATAATATGGGTAAACTAAACACATTCTGGATTTTGAGATAAAAACGATAACGTTTGACCCGTTTCGGCTAATTTATGCAAACTAGTTACATAAATCGAACCGAACACGTAATAAGCGTAACGGTTATTCATATGAGCCATTTACAGGTTTCCTAAGTTAATATGCTCCTAATATGTTGTGACATCAGTAAGTTGTCTTTCATTATGCCCGAAACGTATATAAACACAAACTAGGGCCCCGTAGAGGTAGTTTGGTCATTTAAAAGGTTATAAAAGAGTTTAAGTATTTACCTGAGTTACAGGTCTGATATAATCAGAAAAAATACTTATTTTGATAAGTTATAACAGTAGGTTAAAGTATATATGTGAATTTTCCAAGTATAACCAAACTATGCACCGTAGGGGCATTTTGGTAATTTCACATAAGCCGTAAAGCTCAAAACTGAAGTCTGAGTTAAACAACTTTTGCTTACTGTTAAAATATTATAATTTAACTAAAACATCAGAAGGTATCACCCTTGTATGTTTAAAAATAGTCTTAGTACATATTATGCGCTAAAAACGCTAAATAAGGCGATTAGGAGCCGTTTACGGGTTCAATACCTAAAGCTGATATTTTTATTATTCCAGAAGGTCTAAAATAATTTATTTATCATAACTAATCAGTAGCAAAAGGTTTGGAGTCGTTTAGATATGTAAAACTCATTTTATGGCCCGTAAGGGCAAAACCGACATTTATCGGATTAAGCCTACGACTATGAGTTATGCTCAGCCTAAAATTAATTAAAAATCTTTAAAATTCCCAAAATAATATATCACATCAGTGGGTAAAGATTTTGATATCAAAAAGTATGTTTAAGTAGGCTATACGCTAAATACGCCGTTAAATTAACATAAAGCTTTAATTTTTCGCTAACGAGCATAACTCTTAACCTACACCTCAAACTGATGTCAAATTTTGCATACAAGTTTAAATATCAGTATTTAAAGTTTCTACTCTTTTACATTTCCAAAAATCACGTTTTAAGGTAATAAGGGCATAATGGTCAACATATGAGCAATTAACGGAAACGCGTAAACGAATGGGTCAATCAATGAATCAACCACAGAGGGTTATGCTAACATGTAGCCTGGTCCTAAGGAAGCTCTAAGGCATTTCCAAATCATACTAAAGCGGGTCAGAACTGAAGTCAAGCAAAAGTCAAAGCTTTGCGACTTTCGGTTCCGAATCGGTTCAAAACAGAAAGTTGTCGAATCAAACAAGCTTAGACAAGTTCTTATGCTTATTATCAAGTTATATGAATGATAAAATAGGTTACACACCTTTTACATCGTTAATTATGCGTTAAACGAAAGATTACATTTCTGTTGACTTTTTCTAATCATCTTTGACTCGACAAATGACCTAGTTAGGATGGAAATCAGTGGATGCCCTTTTAAGGGTTTAAAGCCCACATAATTACCAACTTATAACTACCTTTGATTTGACTAATCTCTGGACCATTAGTGATTAATCTTAAAGTCAACCGTTAATTACGACGGTTTGACTTTTAAGCTAAAACTAAGCTAAAACTTAATTAAGAAAGGATTAGCAAACTTACTGAAGTCCTAAGCTTGATTAGAAAGGACTTGGGTCTGCTTTGAAGCTCCAGAAAGCTCCTCAATTGCAGAATGAAGGTGTGAGGAATGAGTTGCAACTCATGGCCTTATATAGTGAATGTAATCACCATAAGAAGTTGACACACAAGTCTACAAGTGCCCACAACTGATTAACAAGTGTCCCTAAGTGTTTAGGGGTTGTTTAGGGGCCAAGGGATATGAGGAAAACCGTTTAAAAGTCGAAATCCACGTTTAAACAGCAAACATGAGGTTTTCTGGTCGCTGGGCACTGCTTGCGCACCGTAACAATTATTTGTTGCGGTGCGCAACAATTCATCAGGGACCAAAATGTTGGCTTTTCAATGATTTGAAGGGGCAACTGAGTATAAACGATTCTTGGCCGTTTTTTTTATCAATATGGGGCCTCAAATTTGGGTCATGTAAAGTATGCACCACCATGTTATGTTGTGTGAAAGTCTTGGAGTCTTTTAGAAAGTGCCGAACAATAAGGTTTACCGTGCAAATTTCTTCGTAGGAGTCCACCAATTAAATTATGAATCATTCATTGCTATAATTCACTGAACTTGAACATATACTACATGTTTTTAATATGTTTTGAGTCTTGGGATTTATGACGAGGTCGTTCAGAGGTGCAAAAGTTAACATAACGACACTTTTAAATCCTGTCAAACATTTTTTTAATAAATCCGAGTTTATAACGCTTTTTGTCTTACACGACACGTGTCGTTATTTTATTTAACACGAATTTTCGAGGTGTTACATCCTCACCCCCTTAAAATAAATCTCGACCCGAGATTTACTGAAACAAGTGAGGGTACTTTTCTTTCATGGTGGATTCAACCTCCCACGTGAATTCGGGACCTCTACGGGCATCCCATTTGACCTTTACAATAGGTACATGCTTCCTTCGAAGCTTCTTTACCTGTCGATCTTCAATCGGCAAAGGTTTTTCCACAAATTTTAAGCTCTCATCTATATGCACATCTGTATGTGGTATAACCAGTGATTCATCTGCGAAGCACTTCTTCAGATTGCAGATGTGGAACACATTGTGAATTCCACTGAGCTCTTCAGGTAAGTTTAGCTTATAGGCAACTGACCTGACACGTTCGATAACCTCGAAAGGTCCTATGTATCCCAGCCTTAGTTTGCCTTTCTTACCAAAACGCATCACCCCCTTCCAGGGCGATACTTTAAGTAACACTTTGTCACCTACTTCGAAGTGAAAAGCTTTACGCTTTGGATCTGCGTAACTATTCTGCCTATAACGGGCAGCTTTGAGACGGTCACGAATCTGGACAGCCTTGTCCGTCATTTCAAAGATTATCTCTGGTCCTGATAATTGGACTTACCAATTCCCTATCTAACAATAGATGTTTAACATTCCATCTATACAAGGTCTCCCAAGGAGCAGCCTTAGTACTTACATATCAATTATTATAGAAAAGCTTAGCTTAAGGTGAGAGGGTTATCCAACCATTGCTTAACTAATTTTAAGGAATAGCTAATCCTTGTCGTTAGTCGAACAATTCGACGATCCTGGGTAGCTGAGGGAAATTCTTAATTGTTGTTAAAATAGGGTTGCGGTAATGAGTGCATAAGCAAAATGAACCGTCTTTCTTACCTAACAACATCAAACTCTCAGAATATCGAGTTAGGCTATATGAATCTCCTATCTTAAAATTTACTTAATCAGGTTTTCGGTTCTCCCAATGATGGTACTAGCCGTCTTGGAGATTTCTTAATAATACAGCCTTAATGGGATATAAATCTTAACGCTACTGCCTCTTGGGAGGTAAACAGGGTAGTCTTAGGAGAAGATAATCAAGATATAAGGAGATTACTGAGATTTCCATATCTCAGGCTCCAGTTCACTCATCAACGCTTGTGTCTAATAAGTGACACATTTATGTTATGAGTCCACATATTTCTTTACCAGAGAATATTTATTTGGACAATTCTATTCTGAATTTCTTCTTTGGGTACCATTAGTTGACTTTAGTACCATATGATCATTGGGATATCTTTGTGGTTCCATGCATTAAACCTCCATACTGATCAGGCATGGAAGCAATCTATGGAACTTATTAAGATACACCAATCCTCATATAGCGCTTTTGTCATACCATTTGGTATTCGAAATCGATAGAGATTAAAGAGATATCAACTATATGTGCTTATATTTAATCAGAATGGAAATTTTCACAAACTAGGCACCTAGCTCGGTTGGCTAGGCGCGCGAAAGGGTGTGGCCTAGACCCAGGTTCGATTCCGGGGACGGCCGTTCCACCATTTTTTTTAACTTGTTATACTTATAGTTTATGAAGGATTTACTGGTATTCGAACCAAGATAAAAATTCTTAGTATTTAAATTACTGATAAAATGCCAAGGAATGTACCTGATGCCATTATTTATGGACTAGCTCAGGCATTTTAGGCGCTTTCAATTTTAGGCTTTACTTCCTCCGCCGCATTTCCTTTGACAGATTTAGGGCACGTAGTCTTGATGTGGCCTTTCTCATTACAGCCGAAACAGACTGCATTCTTCATGTCCTTACAGTCCAACATTTTATGTCCCTTAGACTTGCAGATCCCACAAGCCCTGGGCTGCGATTTGGATTTTGGTTCGAACCTGCATTTCCCATAATGGCGCTTCTTGCAGGTCTCACATACTGGTTTCTGGTCGGACTTTTGTTTGTTCTTTTTCTTAGAACTCTGGGAGTTATCTACCTCCCTTTTCCTTTTTAGTTCATCCTTTGCATCAGAGTCATGAACGAGATCCTCCTTAAGAGTAAGGAAATGTGGTCCTAGATAAAATTTGGACCGAGCAGCATGGGGCTCCTTTAACTTTTTCACAGCCTTCTTCACAGCTTTTCCAACGGCTGCGTCTATCATAGTTTGAAGAACATCTTTGGAAATTCTAAGGTTTACAATTTCAGCATCATTAGCATGTGTCGCGTCATCAATGGCGCGATTGACTGTTGTCTTATCCGAGTTTGCCATACTCGATATTGGTTCCTAATACCAATAAAACAATTTCTTAGTTGAAATCCAACAACTGCTATTTTTCACTCTGATGGCCTTAATATATACTAACCATGGTGTCAATAACCTATACAGGCTATTATAGCACTAACATTCTTAATGAATGTTATTTAAAATATTTTAATATTACTTAGCCTAGGCCGCAAAAGACCATCAATGGCATTAAAGATTTGGACCAAGTCCGTCACTTTTCTGACAGAGGATCAAAACGTCACATCTGTCTTTATTATATTAAAGAATTTAGGTAGCTTGAAAGCTTGCCTTAGGAATATCAGAAAAGAGTGATTCCTATTAGATATAAAATATCCATCTAAGGTTTGTTGGAGCATTTTCTAAAGTATCATCGGCCAATTTCTACCTCGTATTAAATGACCGAAGTCCTAATCAGGCGGAGACAACAGTTCTCTATAGTTATTGTTCAATATTGAATCATATGGGCCAGTATCAAGTAAATTTCTGCATAAACTGCTTGATAAGGAAAGGTACCTGCTATATAGTTATCCTTCTGCACCATTTCCTGGCGTTCATCCGGAAGACTCATGCGTTTATTTTCCTGGCCTTTCCCGGCTTCTTTATAAGCTCTGGGCAGTTGGTTTTGATGTGCCCTTCCTCGTTACAATTGTAACATGTGGCGTTCTTTAACCCCTTGCAATCTAAGGTTTTGTGACCCTTGGTTTTGCAAATTCCACACAATTTAGCACGTGGGTCGATTGTACATTTTCCAAAATGTTGCTTTTTGCAGTTACTGCATTTGGGTCTGTTATCAGACTGACTCGAGTTCTTCCTAAACTCGGAATCCTTCCCGCGCTCAGAATTTCCCTTCTTCTTCTTGTTATATCGATGAGAGTTTTCCTCCTCTATTTCTCTTCTTCCCTTGCCAGAAGCCTTAACCGACTTAATTCTGATTGCATCTAAGGTGAGAGATAAGGATAAGTCCACCGCGGACCTATATGTGGTTGGCCTAGACGCTTTAACACTTCCTTTTATTTCTGGTGCTAGGCCTCCAATGAAACGCGCTATGCGTTTAGGTTCAGGGGTGACTAAATAAGGAACTAGGCGGGACATAGTGTTGAAACTTGTCACATACGCCTGACAATCCAAATCCTTCATGACTAGAGTCAAGAAGTCTGATTCTATATTTTCTACCTCATGCTGGGGGAAATAGTTTTCTTTGACTAATGCAACAAATTGATCCCAAGATAAGTTGTAGAGTAGAACTTTTCCCGTGGCTTGGAGCAATGATCTCCACCATGCCAACGCTTCTCCTTTGAATGATTGTGAAACAAATTTCACAACATCTTGCTCCGCACAACCGCTGATGTCAACAACAGCGTCCATCTCATCGAGCCATGTCATGCAATCGATGGCCCCATTTTCTCCTGTAAAGTCTCTGGGCTTGCAGGAGACAAAATATTTATATGAACAGGTCTTAACTGATGCCTCTTGATGAAACACAACTTGTCTAGACGGAATACTCCTTTGATTTGACAAGTCATGAACATCGTCCTCCCTTGACTCATGTGTTTTAGGAGGGGGCTTACTACGAGCCATAGATAGAGTCTTGGAGTGGGTATCATTTGATTCATCATACTGTCGATCAAGAGCTCGAGTAACAGCACAATCTATTATTGCATGCAGTTCTGCTCCAGTTACATTAATTCTGGTAGTATCATTGCTCTCCTTCAAGTGACTGTTAACTTCATCTAATCCAGCCATGTAGCTTGATTGCTACATAAATATTAACAATGATTTATTCAGAGATTATTATGGAATCATCATCTTTGATGATTTATCAACCATGAAAATATAAACCATATTGGTTAACTTGTTAGTTATATTTAATTAGTATTCTCCATTATAATTTATCCTAGTTATAAAACATTAAGGATATTAAAGTGGCGCAAAAGGCCTAGTCACAAGGACAGTTCTAAATTTTATAAGCCATGATTTCAGAGAATCGGGGCATTAAGGTTTGAGTCAAGTTCATTACCTTCTCTTGACAGGGAGTTGTAGACTTCAATTGTCTTTTGTCTTTTAGGACAATAGATATAGCCCGTGGGCATTTCCCTTCTGAGGGATGGTTATAATATGATCATCTTCTCAGATGCTATTAGTCGAGATCGTATGGATCCTACCGATTATTATGCTTGGACCTGGTCCAACACTTTTAGACAGGAGGTCAAAGACCACCACTGTCATTGTCTTATCGGACAACAAGTTTAGCCCGTAGGCCCTTCATCACTATCGGATGTTTATAATGTGATCATCTTATAGGATGACACAAGCCATGATTTCTAGATCACTAGGCTAGATAAGAAAATTGGAAGAATCCAATATAAGGACGACTGTTGTGATTTTATCGAATCACATTTGTCAGGAGTGCTAACACGTTCTTAGGTGTTAACAAGGATCTGAATCTCTTGGGTAGGTTTCACCATCTTGGCCGCGTAGGCTAGGTTTCACCTTTAAGATTCTTTTAAAATGCCTACTGGCAGGGAAGGAAGGATATTTATTTTATTCAGGATTTTTTTTATCATAAATCCTAATTTATAAGTTAATAATAGCACAAATGGCCTAGTCGCGTAGACAAGTTTAATTTATAAGCCATGATCGTTTGGGATCGAGGCATTTAGTAATAGCACAAAAGGCTTAGTCACGTGGACAAGTTTAATTTATAAGCCATGATCGTTTGGGATCGAGGCATTTAGTAATAGCACAAAAGGCTTAGTCACGTGGACAAGTTTAATTTATAAGCCATGATCGTCTGGGATCGAGGCATTTAGGTGTGAATCCAAGTTCATTACTTTCCTTGACAGAGAGTTGTAGGCTACCACCGTCTTTAGTCTCAGAGGACGTTAATTATAGCCCGCAGGCACTTCCCTTCTAAGGGATGTTATTTTCCATTTATTTCATATTTCATGTTTAGAATGAGAACTTAATTTTAATCAATCCATTATATGAAAATAAAAGTACAGAGTTGCCCTAAGCGGGTCTTTAAAAGGAATAATGTGTCCTTAAAGGGACTGAAAGATAAATATGTCCTTATGAGGACTATTAAGGAAACGATCTTCAGCAAAAGGAGTTTCTTCTTCAAGTTATTTTTGAATGCTTTCTCCTTGGATGCTTGTTTCATTCTAGCCGCGGTACAAAGCTCAGCATTTCAGGGCTCCAGATTGTGGAGAATTTCTAATACAGCTTCTTCGCTTGGCGACATATCCAATATATATAAAATTTTGGAAGTAAAAATTTCCAGATTAGGATTGAGAGTATTCCTATGTTAAGTCTAGACTTAGAAGGTCAAGGAATGTGCTAATGTGTCATTGAGATTAAACACAAAAGGCTAGTGTTTAATTCACTCAATGTTGGCTCTGATACCAACCTGTCACACCCCGATTTCCACGTGTCACCGGTGGGCCCGGTGGGGAGTATCGTGACGTAGTTGAGATCATCATAGTCAAACAACACAATATATAAATGCACAGCGGAAGCAAAAGATAAATATATTACATTCCGAATATAAGTAATGTCAAAGTATTACAACGGAAGGTAAAGGATCCACAGGCGGATCAATAAAAGAAAACTGTTCAACAGACTTTAGACATCTAGAACTTGCAAGATTCCCTAGTGACGCCCTGAGCTCCCAGCCAATTACGCATAGTACCTGTCACTTAACCTTTTGGAAAATACGTCAGTTTACACTGGTAAATACAATTAACTGACTCATTTTGGAAAAGAGTTTAAAAATTGATTTGAATGCACGAGGCACAAAATATCTTTTATAACTGGATTAAAATGCACAGAGGCAAAATTAATCTTTTATACTTGGGACAATTTTATTAATAAAAATCTTGTATCCGATTTACATGGTTGTCCAACATTTAGGGCCGGTGATTATACAATACAAGCCGGACAAGATTAATCGACACACCACAAATATAATCTCACAAGAAGATACCCTTACGAGTGAGTATACGTTATACATATGCAACAGGAGGTGTTTTGCCTACACCTTGTGCTTACGTCGTGGCCATTCACTTTTTAAAATGAGCCAAGGATATCCAGGACACGGTCATTAACCCCCAATGTTATTTTTTATCAATCAATACAGATTAAAACGGGTTTATGCAATTTAATCATCTCCGATTAAAAGGTTTCTACACCCGACCAAGCGGTATTTTTATAATACCGTATCCCAAGCCCGTATAAGGGAAAATAAGTTAAGAGTATTTACCTGAGCTAGCAATGCAATTTATACTCAGCCGTATATCCTAATCAGCAAGCACAAGTACTTCTACTGGGGCTCTCAATCTGGAACGAAGGTTTTATTAACCTATTAAATTCCTAACGGGTCTTATTTAAGTCGTAACTTAAACCGGTTAGTTTTAAGGAAAGGTTTACGGTTCAAAACGCATGATTAAGCGAAGACCGGGATAGGATGTGATTTAGACCCGACAAGTTTGGAGACTTGTATAATATGGGTAAACTAAACACATTCTGGATTTTGAGATAAAAACGATAACGTTTGACCCGTTTCGGCTAATTTATGCAAACTAGTTACATAAACCGAACCGAACACGTAATAAGCGTAACGGTTATTCATATGAGCCATTTATAGATTTCCTAAGTTAATATGCTCCTAATATGTTGTGACATCAGTAAGTTGTCTTTCATTATGCCCGAAACGTATATAAACACAAACTTGGCCCCGTAGAGGTAGTTTGGTCATTTAAAAGGTTATAAAAGAGTTTAAGTATTTACCTGAGTTACAGGTCTGATATAATCAGCAAAAATACTTATTTTGATAAGTTATAACAGTAGGTTAAAGTATATATGTGAATTTACCAAGTATAACCAAACTATGCACCGTAGGGGCATTTTGGTAATTTCACATAAGCCGTAAAGCTCAAAACTGAAGTCTGAGTTAAACAACTTTTGCTTACTGTTAAAATATTATAATTCAACTAAAACATCAGTAGGTATCACCCTTGTATGTTTAAAAATAGTCTTAGTACATACTATGCGCTAAAAACGCTAAATAAGGCGATTAGGAGCCGTTTACGGGTTCAATACCTAAAGCTGATATTTTTATTATTCCAGAAGGTCTAAAATAATTTATTTATCATAACTAATCAGTAGCAAAAGGTTTGGAGTCGTTTAGATATGTAAAACTCATTTTATGGCCCGTAAGGGCAAAACCGACATTTACCGGATTAAGCCTACGACTATGAGTTATGCTCAGCCTAAAATTAATTAAAAATCTTTAAAATTCCCAAAATAATATATCACATCAGTGGGTAAATATTTTGATATCAAAAAGTATGTTTAAGTAGGCTATACGCCGTTAAATTAACATAAAGCTTTAATTTTTCGCTAACGAGCATAACTCTTAACCTACACCTCAAACTGATGTCAAATTTTGCATACAAGTTTAAATATCAGTATTTAAAGTTTCTACTCTTTTACATTTCCAAAAATCACGTTTTAAGGTAATAAGGGCATAATTGTCAACATATGAGCAATTAACGGAAACGCGTAAACGAATGGGTCAATCAATGAATCAACCACAGAGGGTTATGCTAACATGTAGCCTGGTCCTAAGGAAGCTCTAAGGCATTTCCAAATCATACTAAAGCGGGTCAGAACTGAAGTCAAAGCAAAACTCAAAGCTTTGCGACTTTCGGTTCCGAATCGGTTCAAAACAGAAAGTTGTCGAATCAAACAAGCTTAGACAAGTTCTTATGCTTATTATCAAGTTATATGAATGATAAAATAGGTTACACGCCTTTTACATCGTTAATTATGCGTTAAACGAAAGATTACATTTCTGTTGACTTTTTCTAATCATCTTTGACTCGACAAATGACCTAGTTAGGATGGAAATCAGTGGATGCCCTTTTAAGGGTTTAAAGCCCACATAATTACCAACTTATAACTACCTTTGATTTGACTAATCTCTGGACCATTAGTGATTAATCTTAAAGTCAACCGTTAATTACGACGGTTTGACTTTTAAGCTAAAACTAAGCTAAAACTTAATTAAGAAAGGATTAGCAAACTTACTGAAGTCCTAAGCTTGATTAGAAAGGACTTGGGTCTGCTTTGAAGCTCCAGAAAGCTCCTCAATTGCAGAATGAAGGTGTGAGGAATGAGTTGCAACTCATGGCCTTATATAGTGAATGTAATCACCATAAGAAGTTGACACACAAGTCTACAAGTGCCCACAACTGATTAACAAGTGTCCCTAAGTGTTTAGGGGTTGTTTAGGGGCCAAGGGATATGAGGAAAACCGTTTAAAAGTCGAAATCCACGTTTAAACAGCAAACAGGAGGTTTTATGGTCGCTGGGCACTGCTTGCGCACCATAACAATTATTTGTTGCGGTGCGCAACAATTCATCAGGGACCAAAATGTTGGCTTTTCAATGATTTGAAGGGGCAACTGAGTATAAACGATTCTTGGCCGTTTTTTATCAACATGGGGCCTCAAATTTGGGTCATGTAAAGTATGCACCACCATGTTATGTTGTGTGAAAGTCTTGGAGTCTTTTAGAAAGTGCCGAACAATAAGGTTTACCGTGCAAATTTCTTCGTAGGAGTCCACCAATTAAATTATGAATCATTCATTGCTATAATTCACTGAACTTGAACATATACTACATGTTTTTAATATGTTTTGAGTCTTGGGATTTATAACGAGGTCGTTCAGAGGTGCAAAAGTTAACATAACGACACTTTTAAATCCTGTCAAACATTTTTTAATAAATCCGAGTTTATAACGCTTTTTGTCTTACACGACACGTGTCGTTATTTTATTTAACACGAATTTTCGAGGTGTTACATCTATTTATACTGAAAGTTTGACCCCCTCGCGTGACGCGAGGGGTCACCCTGGGGGCGTCGCGTGGCGCGACGGGTCTTATTCCACCATAGGGTTGCCACGTGTGTTTGTAGCTCAGCTGAGTCGACGGAAATGATAAATTTGATTTAGACAGCAAGATATGTGGATAATCGTTAATAGGGAATACCCCCCCCCCCTGAGTTTTAGGGGCCCTGATCCTGATTCTGATTGTTCTGAAAATTTTAGGGTTTATGTAGAATTACTTGGGTGTCTTGACTAAGGTTTCCTTTTTGGGCAAATAAAATAATAAATAGGACCTTTGATGAGAGTTGTTATGGTTTGGGACAAAAAGGGAATAAAACAACGAGAAAAGAAAATAGACCCACTTTGTAACTTTAGGGTTCAACTAGAAAGTCTCCGGGTAGAATTTCGGGTATAATTTCTGAGCTATATAAAAATATATATTTGTAATGGTGTTAAGTATATAGTACCCCTAATTCATACTTGTCCCTATGTCACGAGACAGAACCCCAATAAACTTAGTCGGGCAGAGCCCTGACATATGTTTTGAGGCTCAGATCAATCGGAAAGGGTAGCGGTGATGGGAAGTTAAAATACTTAAAACGGGGCAGGACCTTATTATTATTATAAATAAAATAAATAAATACTAGAGAATTTTTGAGAGGAAAAGATGGGCGACACAGGGAAGGAAAGAAAATGAAATATTTCATGAAGTCTTGTATGCTATTTATAGCAAAGGCATAAAGCCTTGTCATTATATTTGTTAATATGTTGAAGACACGTATGTCCATACTTAAAACAATCTCATTTGATGCTTTTAGTTGAAATATTATTTTATTCTTTGAAAGCCACGTACACCGAATTTATTATATATATTCATGCATGTATGAATTTTTGGTTTACATGTAGGACACGTCCATGAATGTGAATTTTTATTATTTTATTATGTATGTCCTACAATAATTTCGATTATTATATTTATTATTATTATTATTATTATTTTCTTTTGATTATTTTATCACAAAAGTACATGTAGACAATCTTGAAATAGGACAGAAAGTTGAAATGGAACACGAAATATGTTCCAATTTTAATTATATATTTTATTTTATTATTATATATATTATAATTAATTTAACTGCTTTACTTATTTGGCGCGTATAACTTATAAAATATAACGTTCTAGAAAATAATAAATATGTCATTAGAACGAGAATATTTTTGTCTACATTTTGAACCAAGTTTTATTAAAAACAGAGTAGGTTCAAAATACAATATATTTTTATAATTTAATTATTATACGGTTCCTAGGCCCGTCTAAGAACTTCATATTTCTAATCTTCAACTTACCCGTAATCTACCCGTCTAATTATATAAGTTTTTATATACTTTTATTTTATTTAGAAAGGTCACCTATATACAGGTCAATAATATTTCAACCAACTATATAAAATAGTGTTTAAACTATTTGGGTCGAATAATTATATTAAAATAAACTAGTTACTAGTGGTTAATAAATTTAACTAAACCTATAATTCTTATATAAAAATAGGAATGTTACATAGGCGGAGGCTTGGGAAAGAAGCGGGTCAAACGGATCGAATGCGCGAAAAAAGAGCAAAATCGGATGCAAGATAAGTAAGGCTTACACCCTTTTTAGAATACCTACTTGTGTGGATTGAAAATGAATAAAGGAAAAATTATTAATTGAAATATGATGTTCCGGCGTAAATAATATAGGTCGGAATAAGTGAAAATGGTGAGAAACCATAAACGGGTTAAAGAGGTAAAATGGTAATCCGGATATGACTTGACCGATTAATAAAAAAGATTTAAATAGACATCACAAGACGCAAGTCGTAACGGGTCAACTAAATAAGAAACGACCTTTAAGTAATATGAACTCAAGGGGTAAACCAGAGTAGGTTAAAGGAGTGAGACGGTAATTAAATACCATCTCGTAGTGATAAATGTTCATTTCGATTAAACGGGCCAAATGGTGCTGATAACACCATTTGACAGTAATAACTAATGACCGCTTGTTGAGTTTTGTAATAACAGGAAATAACATATGGTTCGCGCTGCTATTAACTAGTGATTAATAGCAAAAGGAATTTAAATGGGTCAATCCTATGACCCGAGCCAGGTACGCACAAAAAGGTTTATTGTTAAGAGTGAGATTTTGGTCAAGTAATTAGTAAGTTCTTCGTAGTAAAACGAGGAACTAAAAGATTAACCAAAAAGCCCTTGATGGGTGAACCGGGTAAACGACCCTTAGAGGTTGTTTAGGAACTTGTATATTAATTTTGAAATCCTTAGATTCATGTAAAAGTCCTAGGCAAAAAAAATAATAATTGCGGGTCGAATGCCTAAAAGTGGTCATTTGCGAAAAAGGAGTAGTCGAAGGGTAAAATTTGATATTTTGGGTTCCTTATGCTAAATCCACCACAAAAATAGTTGTGGTGGAAGATAAGTAGTTAATTAGCATGGAAAGATGATGTGCGAAAAGAAAATAGCGAGTTTGATGCTTAGATGCTTAAAAGTCCCCTAAATGGGTCAAAATAAATTAAAAAGTTAAATGTGGATTAAGTGATTAGAAAGATACAAATAAATCGATGAATGTAAGTACGTACACGAACCCTGTAATGGAAGTGAAAACGCTAATTTTTGGCAAGCCCGGAATGGGTAAAAATGATAAGCAATGAACATTGTTAATAAACTTGTAGTATGATGTTAAAAAGTAACAGGTCAAATAATCGCATAAAGGTTTTTTAGTTGTTTATAAATCAGAATTTTTATGCAAACGGATCCGTATTTAGATTACGGTCGCGTAGGAACAAGAATCGGGTAAAACGGACGTGTAAATTGAAAGTTATGCCATTTTAAAGTTGAAATGTTCATGAAAACATAGCTGGGCAAATATGTAGCTCAAGAAAGGAACCTTGCTGTCGAAAATAGGGTCTAGCGTCGCGCGACAGGTGAAGGGCTTCACGGTCGCGGCACGCGACAAGATTTCCCAACACTGTCGCGGCACGCGACGGGAGCATATCCTGCAAATTTTGGTTGTTTTGTTTGTTTGACTTAAGGAACTTGGTATAACTAGTTATAAAATTATCAAAACTAACTTTTAAGTTGGTTTTGATTCCAGGTGATCGTATAGGCCTCCAGATGAAGATCAAGTGACGAACAAGAACCGAACACACAGTTAAATGAAGCTTCCGCACGTTGCTTCATCGTTATTTCTAAACGATGAACTTATACAATATGTTGTATTCTTTTTATTAAGAAATTTTTTAATAAATTCGTACTTTCCAAGAATTTGTAATCGTAATTACATGTTTATTTTCGTAAATTATACGAAAACATGAAAATAATAGCACGAGTGTTACAGGTATATGTACCAATACCGCCACCACAACGTACTACAATGGGACCCCAAAGAAGACTGGGTATCTATATTGGTTTTAACTCCCCGTCCATAGTTAAATATTTAGAACCAATGACGGGAGACATGTTTACAGCACGGTATGCTGACTGTCATTTTGATGAAACAATGTTCCCAGTCTTAGGGGGAGATAAGGACAAAGAAAGACTGGTAACACAAGAAATAACGTGGAATGCATCATCGCTATCAAATCTCGACCCCCGAAGTGGTCAATGTGAATATGAAGTCCAAAAGATCATACATTTGCAAAGAATAGCAAATGAATTACCAGATGCATTCACAGACACGAATAAAGTGACAAAGTCACATGTACCAGCATCAAATGCACCTGCTCGAATTGAAGTAATCCTAGAAGAGATTACTATACAACGAAAACGTGGGAGACCAATCGGTTCCAAAGACAAAAACCCAGGGAAACGAAAAGAGCAAAGTAGCGCAGTTGGTGAAAACTCACAAAAAATTATAAGTGAAACCCCGGTAGAGGTAAATGTCCCAGACGAGACAACTATGAACCCAGAGGAAAATGAAGTCTCAGAAGAAACACCGGTACCGAACGAAAATGAGATCTCTATTAATTATGTACAAGATAGTACAATGTGGAACCGGAATAAAACACGTGTTGATGATATATTCACATATGCTATAGCAATGCATGTAATCAATGAAAATGATTACGTACCAAAAACTTTAGAAGAGTACATGCACAGAAATGATTGGACAAGATGGCAAGAAGCCATAAACGCCGAATTGAATTCGCTCGAAAAGCGACATGTTTTCGGACCTGTAGTCCGAACACCCATAGACGTCAAACCAGTAGGTTATAAATGGTTGTTTGCAATAAAGAGAAATGAAAAGAATGAGATTGTATGATATAAGGCTCGACTTGTAGCACAAGGGTTTTCCCAAATCCCAGGAGTTGATTATGAGGAAACGTATTCCCCTGTAGTGGATGCGATAACCCATAGGTTCCTAATCGGCCTCACAATCTCTGAAGGACTTCATATGAGACTAATGGATGTCGTCACTGCATATTTATACGTGACACTTGAAAATGACATCTACATGAAAATCCCTAAAGGATTAAAATTGCATGAAGCATTAAAATCAACACCTCGAGATATGTGTTCTATAAAGCTCCAGAGATCTCTATATGGTCTCAAAAAATCTGGTCGTATGTGGTACAATCGACTTAGTGAATATCTCGAAAAAGAAGGATACAAGTCTGATGTAATCAGTCCATGTGTCTTTATAAAAAAGATCAGTCTCAAATTTCACTATAATAGCAGTCTATATTGATGATATCAACATCATCGGATCTCTTGAAGAGATAGAGAAAGCTGCTCAGTTGTTAAAGAAGGAATTTGAGATGAAAGATCTTGGTATGACAAAAGTATGCATCAGACTACAATTTGAGTATTTGTGCAATGGCACATTTGTCCATCAATTAAACTACATCCAGAAGATGTTAGTACGTTTCAATATGGATAAAGCACATCCGTTTAGCGAACCTATGGTTGTCCGACTGCTAGATCCACACAAGGATCCTTATCGTCCTCAAGAAGAAGGCGAAGATGTACTTGGTCCAGAAGTACCGCACTTAAGCGCGATCAGTGCCCTTACGTATCTCGCAAATAACACAAGACCTGACATTGCATTTGCAGTACATGTACTAGCGAGATACATTTCGAATCCAACACGTAGACACTGGAATGGTGTAAAACATATATTCCGGTATATTTGCGGGACACAAGACTTAGGTCTTTTCTATCAGAAAGATCAAAAGTCCCAGTTTGTTAGGTATGCTGATGCCGTATATCTATCAGATCCTCACAAAGCAAAATCTCAGACAGGTTATGTATTCACATACGGTGGCACAACAATTTCTTGGAAGTCAACTAGGCAAACACTTACAGCAACATCATCAAATCATTCTGAATTGATAGCACTATATGATGCTGGTCGAGAATGTGTGTGGTTGAGATCAATGATTAATCACATACAAGAAGCATGCAGATTAGAACAGATCAAGAAGGAGCCGACAATTATTTATGAAGACAATGCTGCTTGCATAGCTCAGATCGGAGAAGGTTATATCAAGGGTGATCGAACAAATCACATCTCACCAAAATTTTTCTCAACATATGACTTGCAAAAGGAAGGGGAAATTGATGTTCGCCAGATTAAGTCAAGTGAAAATCTAGCTGACCTGTTCACGAAATCTTTACCTAGAAGCAGTTTCGAGCAGCTATCACACAAGATCGGTCTTCGTAGATTGAAAGATGTTTGTTGAATTCAGGGGGATAATTATACACGTTGTACTCTTTTTCCCTTAACTAAGTTTTGTCCCACTAGGTTTTCTTAGTAAGGTTTTTAATGAGGCAGCATAGTTGATCCAGTAGCATCAGTTTATTTATTCAGGTCCTGAAGTACCTATTTAACATCATCCTGAAGTATGTTGTTAAACTGTGTATAATTCTAAATGTCTGAGGGGGAGTGTTATAAACCAGACATTTTAGGGCCAACCCATTACTTATGGGTTTAGGGTTTATAGTTTTGTTCATCTCTATATATTGTAATGTGGAATAGAATGAATAAGTGAATTCAGTTTTATCTCTATTTCTCCTTGGTTTATATCATTGCTTAATTTATATCTACAAATTTTTGGACTCAATTTTTTTTTTATATTAATTAAGTTGTTGAATCTATGAATTCTACAAACTTAAAGCCATTTAAAATCCAAGTTAAAAAAATACTTTCAATCCTATATTTGCATATTCAAAAATTTAATATTTGATATGATTTGTTGAATTTTATTGTATTTTTTATATCATTATAGCAGAAAACCTCAGGTAATTATTATCATTTATTCTTATTTCAATTTTTTTCATTTGTTTATATATGTTTTGTAGATGTGATAAGTTCAACCCATTTTCTTATAAATGTGTCGATTTGGGTTTTGTTTTATTTCTAGTGGGTCAAATGGTTAAAATTTAATAAAAGTATTCTAAAATGAGATGACAAATCAGTTGAAAGTCGCCCTATGTTTAACTTTAATGCAAATAAATATGTTTAGATTGTTATATTAAAAGCAATAGCGAAGACTTGTCATCACTATTGTGTCACAGCTAAAATTGGTCGCTATTGGTCCAAAAAGCGTCGCTAAAGGTTTTGTTGTTGGCGGTGTTTGACCATTAGCGGCGACACGTGGCTGATAAAAGGTAAACATCAATAGCGGCGACATTGTCGCCGCTAAATGCCATTATTTTTTATTATTTTTTCTGCATTTTCAGTATTTTCCATTTTTTTACAAAAACACATGTCAATTTTCACTTCTCCGCAGCACACGAACTACATAAACTTATAAATTATATCATCATCATCATCATACTCAGTAAATCCCACCAATAGCAAAGCTAAGGGAGGGTCTGGGAATGGTAAGATGTAGACAACTTTACCTCTACCCTGTAGAAATAGAGAGACCGCTTTCCAGTGAGACCCCTGACTCGCTAGTAGTTTTGCATCAAACCTTGGACATAAGGTACATAACACTCAGCAATTGAGACAAAGGCCGATTAGCGCATGTACCCCCATGTCTTTCAGCTATCAACGCCACAACATGATGCATAATTAACCACCCCCTCTTTTAATATTATTTTCATGAAATTAGTAAAATAACGTTAAAATTAGTGCACTTTCACTTTCCCCCCGAACGCCGACACATAAATACATCACATATCGCAAGCGGGGCGTAGAAAACATATAAATTATATAAACATCCTAAAATTACTTAAAACGTAAAAAACTACATCATATCATCATCACCATCATTGTCGTCACCTCCATCATTGTCTTCATCCGCTACATGCTTTCCCTTATTAGTTGAAGCCATGTATTGGTTGAGTTGATCCAAAAAATGCTTGGGTTTGGAACAAGCCTGCAACATATTCCTACAATAATATCAATATTAACCAAAGAGAAAATGACAACCGAATCCTTCTTAAACAAACAATCATATAATACACATTCACGTCCTAAATGAGATAAAGTATTCAAAAACAGTCCTAAACTAAACGCGGACAACACGAAATTAATTTCTAAATCAATTTCTGGCGGGTATTTCTAAGCTCATTATGTCTTAAATGATAATTTAAATTTCGTGCGCGTATTTCTACGCTCATTATGTTTTAAATGTTGGTTTTAATTTTGGTCGCGTTTTTCTAATCTCGTTATGTTTTAAATGATAATTTCAATTTCGGGCGGGTATTTTCTAAGCTCGTTATGTTTTAAATAATGATTTCAATTTCGGATGAGTATTTTCTAAACCAATATAATAACTTTCAAATGATGGCATACCAATTTCACAATATAACAACATATATATACAAAATTAAACATACAAATTATCAAACTTAACCGTAATTTTTTCCAAACCAAACATACACATGTTTTTTTTTTGAACGACAAATTTCTTTTAATCTTTGTCGTCTGTGTGACTTGAATCCAAACCCCCGCTTCCAAACTTAGGTGTTTAAAGGTACCTTTGTCAATGGACCACCACCTCATTGGTAACATACACACATTTACATAGTTACATACACACATATGTACTCAAATACTAACATACATACACTTACATACATACTTACATACACACATTTACACACATACTTACATGTACATATTTTCACCAAATGCACATACATTTTCATACTTTATACACAAATACATACTTACATACACACATTTACATACTTACAAACACACATACATACACCTACATACACACATACATACATACATACATACACACATTTACATATATACATACATATACACCTACATATACCAACATAATATTTACATATATACATACACATACACCTACATATACCAACATACACACACATTTACCTACATACACACATTTATAAAATACACTAACTAAACAAATTAAAAGAAAACTAACCGATATTGAAAAGGTGAAGCCGGTTTTGTGGTGGTAGTGGTCGAGGTTCTCCGATGGTGGTGAGAAGCTAGTTCACAAAAACACAAATTAATCAAGAAATGATAGACAAAAAATCTACAAATTAGAGAAGAAATCAACAATACTAACCGATTTGGGGTAAGAGATGGTGGAATTGAAGTTTGGGTGATTTGGAGTTTATTTCGTGCAGAAATGAAGAGCAGGAACCCACCTGGTTTGAAAAAATTAGTGAGAACCTTGTATGATTTGGAAAAATTAGTGAAAAATTACCAAAAGGAACCCAATGGAAAAAATTCATGAATCCGCCACTGATGAAGAGATTTGGGGGTAAATGGGGAATGGAGGGAAGAAATCCCGCTTAATGTTGCTGATTTTGTTTTAGGGTTTTTAGTAGTGATGTATCTTGTCGCTATCGGTGAATAGTAGTAACTGCTATTGCTTAAAATAACCCCAACCATTAGATCAAGATAAGAAATGGATGACTGGGGTTATTTCAAGACACCACGTTCCGGATCAAAACATTAGCTACGACAATAGGGTTGTCGTCACCAGTGGTGGCACCGCTAAAACTCTTTATCCTTATAGTTTTACTCATCCCTTTGAATAAGCAAAGGTTTATTTTTAGCCCTTTAGTAAGAATAAGTTATATCTTTGGCCCTTAAGATAGATTAAGTTGTAAAGTTGAGCCAAACTGAGTCGAGCAAGCCAACTCGAATTTTAATCAAGTCGAGTTTGAGTTTAAGATTTCAGCCTAATTTTATATTCGAGTTGACCCAAACTTGCTTGATGTGAAGTTTTAGTTGGGTTAGCCTTGGCTTAGCTCAACTCAACTCGTTGATAATCTTTATGTGTTGTTTTCTCTGTTGTGTCGAACATTGGACATCCCTTTATATGCTAAAACGACTTTATTATTCAAGGTATAATTTAGATTTAAATATAATTTTATAAATAATGAATAAATCATTTAAATGATTCTAAAAGTTTAAAGGTTTATTATTGCATATAATAAACGATAAATCTACCCTAAAATAATATAAAATAAAAAATAAAATAATTGTTCGTTAGAAGTTTTTGAAATTTTTAGTTTTTTTTGGTATAAAGAAATACAAAGCTATGGATATATGAGCGCACTCACACACACACTAGAGGGGTGTCGACACTATACAGTAGGAAATAAATACATTGGGTAATCACGTAATTTGTTATTTTTTTTACAAATAAAAAAACAACTAAAGCAATATTATACTCAAGTTAAATTAAGATGATAAAATGCTTGTTTTATGTTATGGTGTACTTTTTTCAAATTAAAATACTAACACCTGAAAAAAAAAAAGTTATGGTTGTGTAAAAATAGGGGGTGAGTTGGTTTAGAAGTTAACAATATATTTCAAACTCCTGTACAAGAAGCTATTTCAGTGTAAAGTGTAAGAGACCACAAAAATCTGACACATATACTTTAAGCCAGGTTATAACATCCATGTAATCACGTAACAGGAGTATGTAATCTTACGTAATGATATATGGTTACGTAGTGTTACGTAATTACGTACTAGTACAAATCACGTAGCGTTATACAAAATTACGTAACATTATACAAAACCACGTAACGTTATACTTGTATTTGAATATAATGCATATTATGCAGTTACGTACTGGAACATAATCACGTAACGTTATACTTGCATCTAAATATAATGCATGTTACATAATTACGTATTGGTACGTAATCACGTATTGGTAAGTAATCACTTAGATTGTAATTTTTCTTAAAATTATATAAAACTATAGCAATACCTTACTTAAATTAAAAATAATAAAATGCTTGTTTTATGGCGTATTTAAAAAATGTTAACGTATGAAAACATTATGGCTCTTTAAAAATCGTGCAGGAAGTTGTGTAGAAGTCAATAATAGATGCTCTTCCTCCCCCCCCCCCCCCCCCCCTCTTTCTCCGGTTGTTTTTCTTACGTAATTGCAGGATTTGGAGACCAGTTAATCACAACCATTAGATTGTTAGATCAATGTTTTATATTTTATCCTACACACCCTATTCCTATGTGTAATTAGTGAACTCCTAATTATTAAGAACCCACATGCTACATATTTTATCACAATCGTACATTCTCTTGGTTTGGTTTGTTGTATGATTAACGGTTGAAAAGTGTATTCTTTTATTTTTGAAGTATTAGTGAATAGTTGTGGGTTCTCAAACATTCAACTATAGGAAGAGTGAACAATATATACTCGTTTAAGTGTGTCATATGTAAAGTATTTAAATCTGGAGGGATGGGTCAGACAACACACCAGTTTTGTGCGGAAGCAATGAATCGCTCTATAATTGACATGGTGGTTTTAGAGATTTTCGGTTGAACCAATAACAGATTCAATGGTCGAATTAGAAAAGTCTTAGAAGACACTGTTGGAAAGGCCATGCTCAAAGAAGTCTCATACGTCTAAAAGAATTTTGCCCAAAAAGTAAAAGAAAAACCCAAACAAGTCGCATAAACCTAAAGGTTTACAAACAAAGAGTTTTAAAGAACCTAGAAACGTTGACCAAAATAGCCAGGAGAAAAATAACTTTGACTCATAGGTCAGCAAGACAAAATAATGTTTTTTTTCTTTTCAAATTTCTACTTTTAGTAGAAAAATCATAAAGAAAATAAATAAAAGGCAAAGAAAGATTTGCATCGGTAAAAGTTAAACGACACACGACACCAAGAAAAACAAAAAGACATACAAAAAAGCATCCCATGACTGAGAGTGAGAATGACATCTTTTTGTTTAGTCCATTTCCAACACATATGGACCCCACAATAATTCTACTCGGCTTCACTTTAGTTTTCAGTATCTAATTTAAATTGGACCCAAAATAGTAACAATCATATAAAAAGAGTTCAAAAATATATATTGCATCACATATGCTTATGGTGTAAGGTGGTTCTAACATCTTATTAAAACTGCCTTATGTTTATGGTGTAAGGTGGTTTTAACATCTTATTAAAATTGCCGTTAAAAAATATAAATAGAGTTAAAAAGTACGTGTTCCGATAATCTATTAGGTTCGAATATGCATGATAGTTTGGTTCGTGTTGTATGGGTGGAATGAAAAAACCCATTACAGCACAAAATCCTCAACAAATATATAGATTAAATCAAGATGAATACGTTTCTATGGGAAAAGGAAACAATAATCAATAAACCAAGGAAATCTTGGTGTAATTTTGAATTTTCATTGTATTAATCTTCTGTTATGTGTTTTGCTCTGGTTCATTATTGGTAGCCTTGTGTTGTATAATAAAATCTCAGCGGATAAAAAAAGAAATTTTTAGCGTATGAAACCACAAATAATAGTGGTCTTAATTTATTAGTTCTAAAAAAATAATAATGGTCTTAATTTATTAGTTCTAAAAAATATTGAAATGTCCAGATTAAGCATATAGCAATTAGCCAATTAGATAAACCTATATCGAAAAAATAATATTTAAATTTAAATTAATTAGATAAGTATAAATTAACGGTAATTATTAAATTATATAACTTTAAAATTTAAATATCTGGACGTGAGTTGCATCTTAAAAGGATGGTTGTTTTTGGATAAATTTATTAGTATGATAAATGTAGTTATTATTCTACTTACATTTTAAACATATATTAAATTTAATGATTTAAATTAAATAGTAATTATATACAACTAAGGAATTAAGATATAATTTCTAACCTAGTAATTAATATAAATAAATAATAGGATATTTTATGAAACTTTATCCGTATTTTTTTAATGTTTGAAACATATTAAATTTAATAATTTAAATTAAATAATAAATATATATAATTAATGATGGTCTAGAATAATAACAATTGTCCCTCCATTGGTTTCTTTTATTATATAAAATTAGCCAATTAGATAAACTTATATAAAAAAAATAATATTTAAATTTAAATTAATTAGATAAGTATAAATTATCTGCAATTATTAAATTGTATAACTTTAAAATTTAAATATCTGGACGTGAGTTGCATCTTAAAAGGATATTTTTAGATAAATTTACTAGTATGATAAATGTAGTTATTATTCTTCTTACATTTTAAACATATGTTAAATTTAATAATTTAAATTAAATAATAATATCTACAATTAAAGAATTAAGATATAATTTCTAACCTACTAATTAGAGTTAGTTACATAGTTAGTCCCTGTGGTTTGCACAAAATAACATACTTAGGTACTAATAGTTTAAAATCACCTTCTAGTGTATTAACTTTTCATTTTGTAACGTCTGGAAGTATTAACTTATAGGGTATTAACATAGTTAGTCCTTATGGTTTACACAAAATAACATATTTAGGTACTAATAGAATGTGATTTTAAACCTACAAATAACGTTAATACCTTCAAACGTTACAAAATGAAAAGTTAATACCCTAGAATGTCATTTTAAACTATTAGTACCTAAGTATATGTTACTTTGTGTAAACCACAGGGACCAACTATGTAATTAACTCTAGTAATTAATATAAATAAATAATAAAATATTTTATGGAACTTTATCCGTAATTTCTTAAATGTTTGACACATATTAAATTTAATAATTTAAATGAAATAATAATTATGTACAATTAATGATGGTCTCGAATAATGACAAGTGTCCCTCAATTTGTTTCTTTAATTATATAGTACTAGTAGGGTGCTCGCGCGATGCGGCGGGGGCGACACTTTGGATTGCGACACTCGTTTCTGGTAGTTTTCTTATTCGTAAAATATTTATGATAGCATTATTGTGGTGGATATATGTCATTCGTGTTACACATATGTAAAGTTTTGTTTTTGTTTTTTTTATAAAAAGTAATAATCAAAAGACAAAAAATATTGTTTTTTTTATAAAAATTAATAATCAAAAGACAAAAAATAAAAGATAAGTTGTTATAATTGTAAAGTATGTTTATTTTATTAGTTAAATTATAAAATATAATTTTGTTCTTTAAAGTTTATAACTTTTTTTAAATATCCACATAGTACTCATTCCAATAAACTTTAAGTTTAAAATTTTCGTGTTTATAAAAATAAAAAATAGTATTTGACTCGTAAGTACGTTTTATAGCTTTAACTTAAATTGTTAAATTTCGGTTTTTTATAGATATAAAAAATTTATATTTTTTTATAAAATTTCAAGAACTGATTTTATAAAAAAAATAAGATGTTAAGAGTTTTTATCTTTATTAACTTTATATCATACTAAGTTCAGATTTTTAGTTCCTAACTAATCTTATCCGTATGAGTCTATTTTTAACTTATAATACCTAAAAATATGCAACACAATCTACTATGTATCTAGTCAAGTTGGTAAATAATTCTTTTGAAACTGACTAATATTATCTAGAACAATATAGTTGAACTTATAATTCCTAAAAAATTGCAACACAATTTAGTATTTATCTAGTAAAGATTGTAAAATTATTTAGTATTTTATTTATATTACTTGTTACAAAAAATGTTTATAAAGAATTATTTTTTTATAAAAACAAAATGTTTTGTTTATAAATAAAGTAAAAAAAATGTTTTACACATGTAAAGTTTCGTTTAAAAAAAAGATGATAATCAAATGACAAAAAATAAAAGTTAAGTTGTTATAGTTGTAAAGTAAGTTTATTTTGTTGGTTAAATGATAAAGTTTATAATTTTATTTTTTAAAGTTCATAACTTTTTTTAAATATTCACATGGTACTCATCCAATAAAACTTTAAGTTTAAAATTTTTGTTTTTATAAAAATAAAAAATAGCAGTTGACTCGTAAGTAAGTTTTACACCTTTAACTTTAACTGTTAAATTTCGTTTTTAATTATATAAAAAATTATATTTTTATAAAATTTTAAAAACAGTTTTTGTAAAAAATAGGATTTTAAGAGTTTATATCTTTATTAACTTTGTATCATAATAAGTTCAGTTTTTTTGTTTAGCTTTAAAGTTTATTACTTTATTATTTTTTTTAATTAAGAAATACAAATTATTAGATTAGTATCCAAGAATAACTGTAAAATTTTATAATATCAGCTTGACTATATCGAACTGTAATATCTATTTATTGCAACTTTAGGATATTAAATTATAGAGTAAATTGCCATTTTCGTCCCTGAGGTTTGGGCACGTTTGCCATTTTCATCCAAAATGACACTTTGGTACCATTTTGCCCCCACGTTTGTAAATTTTTGCCATTTTCTTCCAAATGCCTAACCTAGTCCTTTATAACGTTAAATTGGGGTATTTTTTAAATTTGTTAATGATAAGGGGGTAACTTGTAATGTTTACTCTTTAATTTATAATGTTTTTTTAATATTTTTTTTTAATTTATAGAGTGAATCAGTATTTTTTTAATTTATAGAGTTTCATCAGTCAACTCTCCCTGTCTCTCTATCTCTCTCTCTCTCTCTCATCTTTCTCTCTCTTCTCTCATCCACCATCACCATTCCCCACCACCTCCGCCACCAATCCCCACCACCTCCACAACCACCTTCATATCTCTTATTCTCTCTTTACTCTCTCTCTCTCCAACCACCACCATAACCCTTAACCAGTGATTCAATCAAATCTAGCAAACATCATACAACAATCTCAACAAATTCTGCAACAAGTGCAAATCTGTATACACATAAGCATTTCAATAACAGTCATTTTGTAAAATACATCAAGAAAGTCTAACTGATCGATTCATATATCTGAACTCATCGTATATTCAAACAACAAAAAAGTAACTTGAATACCAGATTTACCTTTTTAGCAAAATAAGAAGCAGTATCACCCCATTTCTTATTCCCCCACGAACCCAAAACAGATCCTTGACTGACGGATTAACATCATCATCATCAGCATCATCCACAGGAGGTCTGTCATTTAACAAAAAGCTCGACCCTTGACAATACGGCGAATCATCATCAGCAACCCGATCCAATGTCATCTTGTTCAATTGAAAATTGAAACCCTAACCAGCCGTCACCGTTAAATTCACCAAATCTCTGGTTAAAAAACGATCTAGCTCTCAATTACGTCATCTGTACCGCCGTTCGTCACTCAACAACCACCAGCAACCGCCATTAGCATCATCTTCATCAGATCTGAGCGAAACCCTAGATTAGAAACATCCGGCTGCCGTAGTGAGAGAGAAAAACGGTGAGAAAGAGAGAGAGAGAGAGAGGGAATGGAGAGAGATGGGTCGGATTTGCGATGGTTGTGCCGGAGTTGCAGGTTGTGCCGGAGATGGTGCCGGAGTTGCAGGTTGTTGATGGTCGTGGTGGTGGCGGCGTTTGTTGAGGGTGGGAGATGAGTGCAATATGTATGTATGTATGTATGTATGTGTTGTATGTATGTATGTGTTGTGATATATCTATAACACATAAATTGCAAGTTACCCCCTTATATTTGAAAATTTTCAAAATTACCACATCAGACAAATATAAAGTAACTTGGTTAGGCATTTGGATGAAAATGTCAAAAAATGCCAAACGTGGGGGGCAAAATGGTACAAAAATGTCATTTTGGATGAAAATGGCAAACGTTCCCAAACCTCAGGGACGAAAATGACAATTTACTCTAACTTATATAGGTTTAGTTGACTTGTTAATTCAAGATACTAACTTTATTTTGAACTTTATTAATATGGTCAATAACTGCATTATATTAACACCAAAAATAAAGTTCAAATATAAAATAAACTTTATTCATACGTCTAGATCAAACATAACAGCTGAAAATGAAAAAAAAACATAAAGATACTTGATAGATTTCATATTAGACTGCATGAAATCTGTTCCGCTTCTGAATTGACACTCGATGTATTTTTAATCGGGTTTTCTGATTTGTGCTTGAATCGGCAGTATCTTCTAATTCCTCTTCTTTGTCATTGTCCTCAGAATCGTCTAACTTAATAACCTCACTCTATTTCCATTCAGAGAGTCTCTTGGATCTTTTCCTTTGAGTCTCAAACTTTCGATTCTTAAAAATGATAAAAATTGAATACAAAAGTTAAAAAAAGAATAAATAAACCTTAAAATTACCTCTTCACTAAATTCACGTTAAAGATTAGACTTGTATGGACTAAACATTGCATCATAAGAAATAATATAAACACTTTTATCGCCATCATACTGCAATAAAACACACATATAATAACATAACGAACATGTTAATATGAAAAATATATGCAAAAATAATACTTAAAAACCAGCAAAATCAATACCTTAGAATCTGAAAAATCAAATAAGTTAACATTCACATAAAAGTAAATAAAAGAAAACAATTATTCACTGATGCGATATAACAGAACTGACCTTAGAATTTTGAATCTCGCATGCTTCGTTTTTCGTAACAATTGAATTCAGAACTGGATTTATTTTTTAACTTTGTTTAGCAATAGATATAGTGATGTCCTGCTATGTATTTATACTAATAACTATAGAAGTGTATTAAGGTTTAATTTTAGATTTGACACCCCTTTATTTAGGAAGTTTGTTGTAGTTAGTTTTAAGTTTTTATAAGATATATATAAGTACAGGTATTAGGCAGTTTTAATAAAATAAAATGTGACACATAATATATTCATATTATGTTACGGTACTGTTAATTCTTTTTGTTTTTGTTTGCATAGATGGAACCCATCTTTGTTGATTAGGCGCATTAGATCACAAGTATTAATTACTTGTACATTAAAGCATTATCGACTTGTATCTTTTAATCCGTGCGTCGATATTGAACAAGACAACCACCGAACCGTTGACAATAATGTGTAGGTCGTCGTGCTATATTTGGATTTTTTTTAAACAGTACAGTTTATAAGATATGTCAAGAATACGTAAAAAATTATAAGTTTGTTGTGGATAGGTGAATTCTATAATTTTGTTAAAACCTTAGGGTTTAAGTGTAATAAGTTTAGGGGCTAAAAAATAAATAGTGTTTAAAAGACTAAACTACCCTCATTTTAGGGGTTTTTCTATAAATAAAGTGGAGGAAAAGTTTTTATTTTTTTGGTATCTTAAAATACCACTCTCTCATGTATTATAATATAATAATATAGATAGATTAATTCGAAAAATTAATAAAACATAAAATTTATTCATTTTGAAAAAAAAAATTGAACTATATTTAACCCCCAAAAAGTACACAGTTGTGGATTTTTTTTCCTCGTCTAGACGAATTTATTTTACGGAACTACTAATTACGATGTTATCTTAATAATTGAATTAGTGTGATGAATGGTTCAAAATATCTCTTCTAGACATGATTATGAATCATGAAAGTTATTCGATTTGGAAAAAAAAAATTGGAACTATATATATTTAACCCTCAAAAAGTAAACAATTGCGGTTTTTTTTTTCTCTTCTAAAAGTGTTTTACGAACTATTAATTACGATGTTATCTTAATAATTGAATAAATGTGATCAATGGTCCAAAATATTTCTCTCGTACAAACTTTTTCTTTGTATCCGATCACCCGATTTATGTGTGTGTAATGTCATTTTTTAGGTTACCTGGGTTTACCCTTTTACTTTATCATTAATATAACAAATTGTACAAATGGGACAACTTACACCAAAACATAAAGGTTCTAATATAATACTACCTATTTAATGGTTTATTGACATTCACAAGTAAAAAGCGCCTTTTTACCATCTTGTTGACATCCCCATGTCATTAACAAAATAACAATGTTTGTTTTTCAATAAAAAGGCAACCATTGACAAAAAAAAATCGAGTCTATTATACATAATTATTATGCTACATTAAACACACCTGATGATGAGAGATACAAATTAATCAAGCAACTTACGGAAGACATCTATTTATTACTAGCGAATTGCCTCATTGATCCCATGGTAGAACCATACGATGCAAAATTCACTAGATCTTGTGGCAACAATGGCCGGCCACCTTCTCTTCCCACCCCCAAGAAGTCTCTTGTTAATCCATTGTCCACTCCACTAAAGCTCCGGTTCATCATCTTCAACGGTGCCATTGTTTCGTTTCTTGACATGATCATTTGTTGCGGGTCGAGATTGCTCACTCGAGGACTTGAACTTGACGAATTGTTATTGTTCATTGCAGTGGAGACTGCTTGTAATTGAGTGATATTATTTTTCACCAAGCTGACTGCAGTGTTTGACGTGGTGGAGGAGGAGTTCATGAGGCCGAAACTTGTTCCAAACATCGATGGGTTGCTCCGAGTCGAACCCATTTGAGCGGCTTTCTGAAGGAGTGCGGTCGCAGACATTGGACCTGTGGATTCGGTTTGATGGGGCTGGTTCATTGAGTATAAAGAAGCTAGGGTTTCCTCTTTTAAATCTTCTGGCAATGCTGTTAATGATAAATTTGGCACCTGGTTTGAGTTGGTAAAATTTGCCATTGATGATGAACCATAAGCATTGACCATATCGGCTAAACCCGTGGAGCTTGATGACATGTAGAGATTCGAATTCATACTCATTTGATCCATTGGAGAAAGATTGAGCTGGGAATTTGGTTGGTCTAACCAAAGTGATAATCTTGGCTTGTTTTGATCCCCAAAATCTGTCCGGAAGCCGGACACGTATTGTGTGATCCCAGAAAATCCATGAGGAAAATTAGGGTTCATCACGGATTCGTTCATACCTTCGTTTTTCAAGCCGAGGACATTCGGTGTCACTGAGCTAAGTCTTACACTTTCTTCAGCCAATGCATCACAAAAAGCGCGATGAGTTATGAAACTATCTTTCCTGCACAAAAATTGTAAAATAAATCATTAAAACGGGATACTAGCTGGTTACTAGTCACACCAGAGGACTTGTCATATATCGAAATTGATGTGTGTAGCAAATGTGTTCCTCCGGAAGTGATAAGGGCTATAGTCTCATCATATATACTGAATATAAATTTAGTACAGGTTTAGAGGGTGTGTAAGTTAGCATTTCTAGAATATACTGATATCTAAGTCACATTTAAGTTCCAGGTATTTATTTCATCATTTTAAGCTGAAAAACCAAGATTAATTCTCAAAGATATTAATAACTAGTACGTACACACCTGGAGAAAAGGGTGCCACAGTCACACTTGTACTCTCTGGTGCCACAAGTCTTGGAATGAGCTTTCCAGTCAGATTGAACTGCATACTTCTTGGAACATTTTTCACACTTCCATTTCTTCTCTCCGTGTTTCCGGCTATAATGTTTCTTGATACCGGTAAGATCTCCAAGTGCCCGTGATGGATCATGGTGGACACATGTCTTTTCGGGGCAAATATAGACTTTCTTCTTTATAGGTTCTTTGGGGTTCCTTTGCTTTAGCTTCCATGGTAGATTGTGACCTCTCCGATGAAGTTGTAGGTTTTGGTCTCTTTGGAATCCTTTGTTACAAATTTCACATACAAATCGGTTTGTTGCCATTAGTGATTTTGGTGAAAGTGCCATCACTTCTGCATCTGGATCTGTTTAAATATATATTATCATCATAATCACAATAAACTGAATAAATTTAACTTATTGTATTATAGATTTACACTAAGGCTCTGATTAATACAAAAATCCAAATTGAATTTGAATTTACATTTGATGGAGAAAATACAAAATTACCAAAACAAGATGGATCCTTTTTAGTCCTACGAAATGCTAGATTTGTAGTACTCGAAGGTTAAAAGTTTTTTCAATCAACTTATTGATATATAATCCACGTGTCAATACAGGAGGCTAGATTTGAAATTGTGAAATCTGAATTATATATCTAAAACCTAGCTAGAAACTTTGAAACATTATTGAAAATTATAGCTCTAACTGAACCAAACACAAGAAACAGATCCGAAACATGATTGTATCTTCTAAGCAATCTTGATACCAAATCAAGAAATCTTTTAATTAATTTATATATGTGTGGCTAATTTGAAAAGAAAAGAAACAAAAGGAAAATATATATAGTGTTACATATATATGTATATGTTTATACCTGGGGTACCTGGTAAATTTCTTTTCTTCTTGAGATTGGAGATGGGTTTAGAGTTGGGGTTTGGTTCATGAGGAGGTTGTTGATGGCGATCTTGAAGCGGAATAGGAAACATCTCACCAGACATCATATCTTGATTGATCAAAAGTTTTTGTTGCTATTTTAGCTAAGATTAAGATTGAAAGCTTTGGTTGTAGTTTAGCAAGCAGTCTGAAAAACAAACAAGAAGGATTTGAAAACAAAACAAGAAAACAAAAACAAAGTAAGCCAATAGGGGAAAAGGGTTTGGTTTTATGTATTCAAACAAAACTTCCAAGAGAAGTATATGTAGGATTGTGCCAAAAAAGAAGTAAGAAACAAATTACTTTTAAACACAAGATAGCTGAAAGAAGAAGCTGAATCAACCAAAACAAACAAAAACCATAATAATCTAAAGGGAAACCGTTGTTACAGACAGAAAGAGAGATCTGGTAGAGTTTACTTACAACTAAATTGTTGTGTTTTTTTGGTGTTTTTATCACTAACTAAACACCAAAAACAAGAAACTCCAATACTTTCAAACTTCTCAAAATCTAAACATATATCATCTCTCTCTCTCTCTCTCTCTCTCTCTCTCTTGGGGTTGTTTTGATTACCCCTTCTTCGTCTTCTATCCTTTTATTTTTAGCCCTTTTTTTCAAACACGGTCAGCCATAGATTTATGCTTTGGGACCCTTCTCTCTCTCTCTCTCTCTCTGGCAGAGGGTGTACATAAATATATAGATATAATGTACATATCATGTGTGTGTATATTGGCTTTTAGCTGCTTGTAAACAGAATGTGTAGAGTTGTGTGTCATTTGTATGTTTTCGCCCCTCAAATTCTTATTATCAACCCCATGTACTTTTCAAATCATTTAATAATCTTATACACACATTTGCATGCACATAACCAGAGAAAGTCTAGTTATAGCATGGGAAGTGAAACTTATTTATTTAATAAAAGACCATGAGACAAATAATATGGTCGAAAAAAGGTAAACAAATTCATGACCTCGATAGTACAATTAATACTAGAAAGTAGAATAAATTAGTTGACTAGGTGATACATACTATACGATGTCATTTTCATAGTATTTTCACCATTTAATAAACGTTTAATATACAATATATATCGTTTTCAAGAAGAAAACTAAGGATAGCAATGGATTAAAAATAATAATAAGCGGTCATTTCTCCGAAATCACAATTCCTTTGATGGGTGCTAAAAATATAATTTACCATCCAAAAAAAATCATTAATATTAGATTATGACTATCAGACTATGTTGAAGAAACACCATTACTCTCTTTTTTCACGGAAATATACCATTACTAGGTTGACGATTTGTCCCCCTTTTTTTTGTGGGATAGTCTGTTTGTGAGTGAAAGTTATCTTTCAAAAAAAAAAAAAAAAAGAGCCTAGCTGGATGATTTGTAAAGGTTCTAACTATTAAACTGGCTGAAATTTGGGGCATACTGCACACATAACTAATTAATTAACTTCAGCAGACAATTAGGTTTTCTACATACCCCAATTTTCCTTTCTAGTTGTAATAAATAAATGAAAATTTATAGAAGAGTTATTTGTAGACACGCAGTAGGTTAAAAATGTCATCGTCACATTATTCTCACATCTTAAATAACTATATAATGTTTTGAAATTAGGTATGAAACCAACATTTTTGTACCTATCCCACATATAAAAATATAGTCATACATCCATTTCATATTCAGAATTTGAATTCTTTTATATAAGATTTTTCAACTTGCACTACGTACTAATTCTAGAACAAAATGGAGTGCTAATTAAAACAATAAGATACGTGAACAATAACTGTTTTGATGAACAATTCGATACATAATCATACATAATACAATAATAACTATACAAATGGCTAATAATTATTTCAGTTTGAACATACCAATGTCTTTACAACTTTTGGAAAATGAAGTCAAACTTAAAGTTCTGCATGGGAAAAATTAATTAAGGAAAAAAAATGTTAAAGTACGTTGAGCTTCAATGAAAAGAAAAAAAGAACATATAAAGGAAAAAATGGAAGGAAAAAAAGGATAATTTAATTGATTGGATGTTTACTTTTTTACATTGGTTTGAAAAAAAGTGAGTAGCCTTTATAAAATGATTACTGCATAATTGAAGATTGGACCTTCAAAAGAGGTCTTGAAAATTTAGGGTTTGAAGGTCCCAAGGAGAGAGAAGAGGTCGAGTCCGTGATACCTGTGTCTGGAGCTTGTGGGGTCTCCGATGGTTTCTTTTGGTCTGTAGATCTGATGATACCATTCGACTCCATACATTTTTTATCTCCTTGAAGCTTTAAGCATGCATGCATGTATTTGATGTGATGATGCATGCATGATAAGTCATCATGAACATTGAGCAGGGTCCTCTCTCTATCCCAAGAATTAGACTACAAAAATATCGAAATATTCATATCACATATATATTAAGCATGTCTTTCAGCAAACTGGTTAATCTCAAGTAGCATTATCAACAAATTTGATTGCAAAATTATCAAAGAAAACTTTCTTTTATGATGACAATCCGATTATAAGGTGTATATATATATATATATATATAATGGTTCAAATGAAAATCACTTTTAATGTGAAAACTAACTAAAAAAGCCTAAAAAACACACAAATTTATTTTGGATCAATCTATTTGGACACCTTATCTGCCTATTTAGACACCCTTTGCCTCGTATAGGCCTCGTATAGGCCTATACGAGGCGTATAGGGTTACATCAAAATCAGTGTCTGACTCATGTCACTTCTGGTTTGACCCCTTCAAGACGCCTCGTATAGGCCTATACTGGGCGTATAGGACCCTTCGTATAGGCCTCATATGTGACCCTTTGCCCCTTATATGCCTCGTATAGGCCTACACTGGGCGTCTTGAAGGGGTTTTTTTTTTTTAACAAACATTTTATACAATATTAATCGTTTTAGCAAACTTTTATACAAAAACAAGTTTTTTTATTTTAAATCATTAATATTAGGACCCCTCGTTGGTTTTTTTTAGTTGAAAAATAGATGTTTTGGTAGGGTAATTTGATTGTTTTTTGAGGGTGATGTTTTTTGAGTAAAAAAATGGTGTATAGTATAAGTCTAGTATAGGTCCCATATAGGTCTTGTATAAGCCTATAGGCCTAAACGGGACCTAAACCACACCTATAGTCTTATACGAGTGTTGTATCTTATCCAATAGTCTAATATCGTATTGTATTGTATCGTATCATATCGTATCATATAGTATAGTATAGTATAGTATAGTATAGTATAGTGTAGTATAAGTCTCGTATAGGTCTTGTATAAGCCTATCGTGTTGTATCGTATCGTATAGTATAGTATAAGTCTCGTATAGCTCTCGTATAGACCTATATGGGACCTATACGAGACTTATACTATACACTATACGATACAATACGATACCATACCATACTATACGATACAATACGATACTATCGTATCATATAGTGTAGTATAGGTCCCTTATAGGTCTTGTATAGGCCTATCGACGTATACGGGCGTTGTATCGTATCGTATAGTGTATAGTATAAGTCTAGTATATGGCCCCTATAGGTCTTGTATAAGCCTATAGGCCTAAACGGGACCTAAACCACACCTATAGTCCTATACGAGTGTTGTATCTTATCCAATAGTCTAGTATCGTATTGTATTGTATCGTATCATATCGTATCGTATCGTATAGTGTAGTATAAATCTCGTATAGGCATTGTATGGGCCTATGGATGTGGTATCGTATCCTATAGTATCGTGTTGTATCGCATCGTATCGTATAGTATAGTGTAGTATAAGTCTCGTATAGGTCTTGTATAAGCCTATCGTGTTGTATCGTATCGTATAGTATAGTATAAGTCTCGTATAGGCATCGTATAATTAATATTAGTGTTATTATAATTAATATGAGTTTTTTATAATTAATATTAGTGTTATTGATATTAATATGAGTTTTTTTATAATTAATATTAGTGTTATTATAATTAATATGAGTTTTTTATAATTAATATTAGTGTTATTATAATTAATATGAGTGTTATTATAATTAATATGAGTTTTTTATAATTAATATGAGTTTTTTATAGTTAATATTAGTGTTATTGATATTTAAAAAGAGAAAACAAAAAAAAACCCTTCAAGACGCCCAGTATAGGGCTATACTGGGCGTCTATGTGGACCAAAAGACCATTATACCCCTGAATTAGGCCTATACTGGGGGCAATTCAGGGGTTTAATGGTCTTTTGGACCCTTCGTATAGCCCCAGTATAGTCCTATACAGGGCGTCTTGAAGGGGTTTTTTTTTTTTTTTTTTTTTTTAACAAACATTTTATACAATATTAATCGTTTTAGCAAACTTTTATACAAAAACAATAAAACTTTTTTTAAAAAAACAACTCAAATTACCCCACCAAAACACCCATTTTTTTACTCAAAAAACATCACCCTTCAAAAACAATCAAATTACCCTACCAAAACATCCATTTTTCAACTAAAAAAAAAACCAACGAGGGGTCCTAATATTAATTATTTAAAATAAAAAAACTTGTTTTTGTATAAAAGTTTTGCTAAAACGATTAATATTGTTAAAATGTTTGTTAAAAAAAAAAAAAAAAAAAAACCCTTATATACGCCTAGTATAGGCCTATACTAGGCATATAAGAGAGGCAAAAAAGACCAATTTACCCCCAGTATAGGCCTAAATCAGGGGCTAAATGGTCTTTTTTCCCCTAGACGCCCAGTATAGGCCTATACGAGGCGTATACGAGGCAAATAAGACAAAATATGACATAATCAGAGATTCTCTTGGAAATTGAAAAAGGCTATACGCCTCGTATAGGTCTATACGAGGCGTCTTGAAGGGTGTCCAAATAGGCAATAAGGTGTGTAAATATGTAGACCCTTTATTTTTTTGCAAATTTTTTATTAAAAATCGCTAGTTTTTGTATATAAAAAAACTTTCAAAAAATTGTAGTGCACATGTATAATAATTCACATGTGTATTATTACACATGTGTACTACAAATTTTTTTTTTTTTTTGAATTTTTTTTATATAGTTTAAATAGCGAAAATTGGTATGCAAAAAAAATTGGTATGTTTTTTAGACTTTCTTAGTTAGTTTTCTAGTTTGCGCGTTAACGGTTTTCATTTCAATCTTCCCCTATATATATAGGGTAAGGATCATTTCAAAACCATAAATATTTACAGAACTCACAGAACTCCTAATAAACAATCTTTTTATTTATATATTTTTATGTTTATGATAATTTTATCATTTATTATGTGTATTTTTATGATTACATACATGTTAAAAGTGATTTTATCATTTTTATATGTAATTTTATAATTACACATATGTAAACTAGCTTTTTTTACATATATGTAACTAGTTATTACACACACACACACACGCACACACACACACATATATATATATATATATAATTTGGCTATTAAACATATGTAAACTACTTTTAACATGTATGTAATCATTAAAATATATATAATAGATGATAAAAAGTTTCTAAATACAAAAATATATATATAAAATGATTGTGTATTACGAGTTCTAAAAGTTCTGCAATTATTTAGAGTTCTGAAATGAACCCAACCCTATATATATATATATGTATATAAGGGAAGGGCCTACACGGCCCGCGTTGACTCCAGGTCAACGTGTAGCCCATCCGGATCACTATGTAGGCTCGACATGTGTTGGGCCACGTGGCCGCACCGGGCTGCGCCACAATTTGGGACTCTCGCGGCCCGTGTTAACTAACGGAGGTCTTACGCGGCCCACCTAAACTTAAAAAATCAACGAAATCAGGTCTTAACCTTTATACCGCCCGCGTAAGGGTTGGGGTGGGTCCTACGCGGCTCGCCTCAACTTAATAGTTAGATTTTTAATTATTTTTAATACTATTTAATATATTTGAGGCCCGGTTTCGCGTATGGGGTGTATTTTGGGACATTTTGGGATATTTTAAAATATATTAGGGTGTCGGTGAAATAATCGAGGGTGTCGGTTTATTGAGGATTGTTACATCCTCCCCACCTTGTTTTAGAGCTCGTCCTCGAGATCTACTGGAACAAGTGCGGATATTTTCTTTGCATTTCAGATTCAAGCTCTCATGTGTACTCAGGTCCTCTTTTGGAGTCCCAGTTCACTTTGACCAGAACTAATCTCTTATGTTTGAGATTCTTAAATTTCATGTTTTCAATCTGTAAAGGCCTTTCTATAAACTTGAGTTGTTCATTTACCTCTATATCCTTAAGAGGTATCATCAGTGATTCATCGGTTAAGCATTTCTTGAGATTTGATACATGAAATACATCATGTATTCCTGCCATTTCCTCTGGCAGTTGTAGCTGATAGGCTACAGGTCCTATTCTTCTAATAATCTCAAAAGGTCCAATATACCTGGGACTTAGCTTTCCTCTTTTGATGAATCTTACTACTCCTTTCCAAGGAGAGACCTTTAACAATACTTTATCTCCTACTTGAAATTCCAATGGTTTGCGTCGGTTATCAGCATAGCTCTTTTGTCGATCACGTGCTGCTTTCAGTCGTTCTTTGACTTGAATAATCTTGTCGGTTGTTTCTTGCACAATCTCAGGTCCAGATAGTTGCTTTTCCCCAATTTCTGCCCAACAGACTGGGGTTCGGCACTTTCGTCCATAAAGTGCTTCGAATGGTGCAGCATTTATACTTGTGTGATAACTATTATTATAAGAAAATTCTATTAAAGGTAAGTGATCGTCCCAATTACCTCCGAAATCAATTACACAAGCTCTAAGCATGTCTTCCATTGTTTGAATTGTCCTTTCGCTTTGTCCATCTGTTTGAGGATGATAAGCTGTGCTCAGATTTAACTTAGTTCCCATTGCCTTTTGGAAACTTGACCAAAAATGAGAAGTAAAACGACTATCTCTGTCAGAAACAATTGATAAAGGTATTCCATGTAAAGAAACTATTTCATTTACATATAATTGTAAGTCCCAAAACTACCAATCGGATATCAAAATCACAATCAAGAGCGCGGAATACTGTTGAAAGTGATGAAAAACAAGAACACACTCGATTGAATAACCAAAGTGCACACGGTTTCTAAGAACCGTCTGCTAAACTAACAGAAATTTCGAAAATAATGAAGAACACTGAAGAAGCTCTCAAAAATGTCTAACCTAATAATGAACTAGTTTCACCCTATTTATAGTTACATAGGGTGACCTAGTTACAGACTGGGCCAGGCCCACATGCACAATATTACTAACCAAACAAGCCCAAATCACTTAAATAGCCCACATGGCTTATCCCAGTATTATCTAACCCACTACAAGGCTAAGCCCAATAGCCTATAATTATGTTTGATAAAGATAAGCGTAAATCTACCCAATTATAGGGCCTTACAATATCTCCCTAGGTTTATGCTGTCTTTATCAAACTGTTGTCTTCATCATGAATCTGTGGGAAGATACTTCATCTTTTCATCTTCAAACTTGGGCTCTTTTGTTCTTGTTACTCGTGCTCAGTTTTGCTTGAAAATCTTGTTGAAAAGAATGCATGCGGAGGATTCTCAGCAACTCTTTTCTTTGTCAATGTCTTCTATTTCAAGCAGGTTCACAGGTACTTCTTCACATGTACTATCACTGTCAGATGATGACTTGTATCTGGTTATTCTGACTCAGGTACATCTTGCTATTCTGATGCTTCAAGCTTTGTCAGCAACCAACAGCATCTCAATCTTCAACAACCCCTGTTTCTTGATTTAACATTAAATTCTGCACACACTCAGAAATTCATAAGCAAACAATTTTGTGCAACAGAGGGAAATACCACGTGAACACTCGGTACATCGAAGAATTTGTACTCGGATTTCACAATTCAAATTTCATTCAATTTATGATGATCAGTCAAATTTTCAAGAACGGTTAAAATTTTTTTTTAATAAACAAATAAACACTCTATTTTTGGATTTTTGATTTATTTTTAAAATCAAGACACAAATAAACAAAGAAACTAATATACAATTACATTTGCAATGGGATCAAATCATAGTGTTTCAGGCTAGACTACACTTATCAACACTAATTTACTTTGGTAGATCCGAGCGATTGCCAGTATGTTTGCCCGCTTAAACTTATCTCCCTAGGCCTTTTTCAAGTGACGGTCTGCAACTGATTTATCATGTTTTCCATTTTGATTAATATGAACACTCAATTCAATCACAATCAAATCTCGGAATTTTTAATCTGAACACGCTATCATACATGCAGTTTCCCTACCACATATTTCACAAGCCCGTTCTAGGATTCTGAAACCTTGACTGGGACTGGATTAATAAGTGAAAAGAATAGATCATTTGCAGAGAGATGGATATAATATACAGGTCAAATGAATTTTTTTTCAATTTGATATAGGTTTTTCGGGTTTCTTTTGGGCACTAGAGGGCCTCTTTCGGGTGTAATTGATCTATAGCGCGACAACGTACAGCTAGGTCTTTGCTCACGCAAAAAAGAAGCCGACGTTGCCTAGCACCTCCAAGTCTTTGCTCACGCAAAACAAAGGAGATACACGAGTTGGTCAGAAAAGATTTCAGAACTAGAACGAAATTGTGTGTATCGGGACGTCACACACGTATTCAAATAGCCATGTCCTAATTCCAAGTGACGTTCTTTCCTAAGGTCATAGAGTAATTTTATGTTCTGCACAGAACCAGTCAAAGAATCCAGCCATCAGAATAAAGCCTACCAACATATCGCTCTAGAGTCGGACCATTTCAATATTGGTCTTACATGAGTCAGCCTTAATCCACATAATGAAATTATTTCATTTCCCATGAATGCAACAAAATATTTTTTTTTATTTTTCAGTTTTTTGAATGTTTTTGTATTTTTTTCATTTTCTCTATTTACAGATATGGATATCCCCCAAAATTTGTGCATAAATTTTATGCGCAAATTTACCTAATAACGAAAACGTATGTACAAAGAGAAACACAAAAGAAAAGAAAATATTTTTGTTGTTTTTGCCTAACCGTTCCATCATAAGACTATTCAATATCGAAATTAGAATAAGAAATTCAAATTTGTACCTTTACGCTGATCCTGTCTTACCTCCTTAATCTCCTTCAAACGAAACATATCAACTGTAAATAAATATACATTGTGCAACAGTGAAATGTTACCCGTTATATCTCTGGAACAACCGCTATCAACATCCAAGGATTGTCAACAGCTCCTCCTTGGTTGTCCCTGAAAAGTAAGGAGATTAGTAAGACATTGGTACCCAGGCCATCGTGGTCCTGGGTATTCCCAAAGCATCAATGTAAGACACTTCTCGAAAGCACGTGCCCCCTTTTGATTCAAGGACTGGTGATGTTGCTGCTTTATGTTTTGTCTTCCAAATTTGTTTAGGCTTTTCTAATTTCTTAGGTGCCTTGGGCAAAACAGTCTGCTTTTCAACCTTTTTGTTTTTCAAAATTTGATTAGGTTTCAAAGCTTGTTTTTGTTTATTTTTTGCAGCATTCCAGTCCCCATCAGATGGTTTAACCTTGGGACTCTTATTCATCATTGCCTTGGGTTTTTCAACCTTCATCGGCTTAGAATAAAATCTGTCCCTTGGTGTAACCCTCTGATGCTGTGCATAGTATGGCACATAGGGACGATGTGTGCAATTCCTTGCAATGTGACCGGGTATGCCGCAGTTGTAGCAGGTTTGCTTTTTCACATAAGGAGCATATCCCGATCCATTCCATCCAACTGATGCTGGATTTGAGTTATAAGACTTATTGGATGATTTGTTTGTAGACTTTTTAAACTTTGTGCTCTGCTTCCTATGTCCCTGTTTGCAACAGTTAGCACATCCACTAGATTTAGTATTTTCATTTCTAACTGTTGGCTTTGGAGGCACATATTTGTTTGAAGAGCCTCTCAAAACTGGCTCAGAAACAGCCTTTCTCACATAAGGAGGAGCATCAGCAGACAAATTTGATGTTTTTGGACAAACATCGTCAGCTTTTTGACAAACAATATCATCCTCCTCAACCCAATCCTCAACAATTACCTCATCTGCACATGAAGTAGAAGCATCAGTAACATTCACACACTTAACATCAGAGACTGGCCTTGTTGTTTCAATTTCGGACGTTGTAGGCTCAGTCACTGTTTCACTACTTGATTCAGATGAACCACCTGAGTTACATTCCTTTTGTAGTGGCTCTGTTGAATCCTCTGCTGCTGAGTTAGCTGCTTCAGAAGACTCACAGCTGGATTCACTAGATTCAATTGATTCCAATTTCTCAGAATCAGTTGCTTCAGGTGATTCACATTTGGAGTCAGGTGGAGCAGGTGGTTCAGATTCTACTATTGTTGGTTCTGATTCAACTATTTCAGGTGATTCGTTACTAGACTCGGCTGAATCAACCAACTCTGACTTTTCACAGTTAGCTGTCTCTGAGGAGTCACATGACGAATCAGATGAAGAAGTCGATTCATTTTGTTTCCCAGACCCAAACCCTTTCATGAATTCAGTCAACTCTTTAATCATGGCAAACCCAATATTATCTAAATTCACTTCAGACTCTTTTGTTTGAGGTTGCACTTCAGATGAATTTTGAGAAAGACTTGACTCAGTATTATCTAATACTTGAAAATGTTTGTCAATATTAGCATTTTTCTCAAAACTTAGAGTCTCAGTGTGTTTTGAAACTTCAGCAGGTTTCACAAAAGTTTTATTAAACGCCTGTTTTTCTAGAATAATTTCGATTTTATCAGGCCTTGTGATTTTAACTTTCTTTGGATTAACAGGCTCAACCTTCCTATCCCCAGGCTTCCCATATTCCATTTCAGGCAAGTCGGATATCTCCTCATCAGTTATGGGAATTGAGGTGTAATTATGATTGTATGGTGGAGGTATGCATACAAATCCCAATCCTTTATTCCTCACTTCCTTTTTGCTATACTTTAACTGTTGATTTATCATCTTTTCGACCTTTTCACTTGAAACATCAAACTTTTTAAAATTAAATTCAGTATTTTCAAAAGTTGATTTTAAATCGTTTAATTCAACAGTTAATTTTTCAGATAACTCCTTGAAGTGGAGATATCGACAGTTCGCTTCGCTTAGATCACTATGCAACTTCTGAATATCGCGCTTTTGCGCCCCCACCATATCCTTATACCCATTCAGTTTCTCTTTGATTTCATAACTACTGGATCTGGTATATTGAAGTTGCATAGTGAGCGACTCGGCCTGTTCTTTAAACCCTTTTACCTTTTCCCTACATTTAGGAGTACAACATATATCGTCTACACATACCTCAGTGGGAATGGGAGTGAAGTCATGAATTTGAATACTTGTACAGTAACCTGATTCTGAATTTTGTGATGAATCAGCAAAAGTGGAAGAGTAAACTACAGCAGGCAATGGAGCAGTAGGAGTAGGAGTAGGAGTGGGTGAGCAAACTGCATCAGATGTGTTGCATTGAGCCTTCTGCTTGTCATCCTTATCATAAGATTTGATGAATGAGATCAGCTCTTCCAACTTCATTTTGTAACAGTAGCAGTCGGTTGTCACAATTATCTGATTAACATTCCTAAACCAACTACAGTTTGCCTGATCTGGAATCCTTTTTATAGCATCCAGAAGCTTTCTGTTGCTCGAGTGAGTAGACACCTCAATCTCAGCCTTCTCCATTTCAGAGAACAGTTCAGCAAACCGGCCTGTAAGTGCTTCTATAGATTCACCATATGAATATCTAAATCCTTGGAGTTCCTGCTCAAGCACCTCTCTCTTATAAGACATTTTTAAGATGTGATCCCCCGAAAGTATGATCCCCCAGAAATGTGATCTTTTAACTATTTCTTCAACACAAGCCTAAAATGAGAACCCGTGTACTCGCTAACTCAAGCCCTTTGAAAAACGCACGAACCAGCTTCTTGTACCGCGTCTCCAAACCTGTCAAACCTTATTTCCAAACAATAACCAAAACCCCCCTTTTTTAATAAACCTTTTTTTTATATATATATACTAAAATAAAAACCTTTTTTTTTAATTAAATATGTATGATTTTTATTAAAAACTAATTAATATTATAATAAAAGAAAAACTAATTATTATTATAACTATATATATTATTATTAATAATTTAGTTATGATTACCAAATGATTATAAATATTATTATAATATTATAACTAAAACCTTAATCAGAACAAAATTAAAACTTCTGTCTTCTTCTTCGATAAATTACCCACACCAAACCCTATTTTAAAAACAACTTCAGCCGCCAAGAACCTTATATCGAACAGTGACGAAAGTGATTCTAGGTTGAACGATAGCAGAGACCAAACTCTAATATCTTAACCTCAGCCGCCGAGAGGCGATAATACGATGGTGATGGTGGCCGGAGTTGGGAGACTGATCGGAGAAGAAAAGGCAGCCGGAGATGATGTTGCGGTAAGACAGGTTGTCGGAGGTGTGTGACGAATGAAGATGATGGAATACGGAGGTGGTGACCGATGGAGTGTATGATATTAGAAACCCGAACTCGAAATCCCGAAACCAAAACGTAGAAGATGATGAATGAGATGATGTAATTGAAACAGAGGGTGTCGTGGTGATGATGAACAGAGCTCGACGGTGAACGGTGTTAAGATGAAGATGTGAATGGTTGATTATAGAGGTGATTTTTGATGATGGTTCTCTGGTGAAGAACAGATGAATGATAATTGATCCGATCGCACAAGTTGTAGTCGCACAAGATGTTTGGTCGCACAAGTTGAAAACAATCGCACAATATCCCGTAGTCGCACAATTTCGATGTAATCGCACAAGATTGTCTGCTGAATCGCACAAGAAGAAATGAGAAGATGTTGACTTTGGAATCGCACAAGTTTGAATTTTCAATCCACAATCTCAATTTCAGTCGCACAAATGATGATTGGTTGCACACTTCACTTTAATTGGAAACTATTTTGTAATCTTATACACCTTTTAATTTCTGTAGGTAAGTTTCTCAATCAAATCCCACTAATTAAGGAGACTCAATCAATTCTTTTCACCAATATTCCTAGAAACATGCAAACACCTTCTTTCTCTTCCCCAAACGAATCAAACACACAATTTTTAACTGTTCTTCGATATCTTCAATAATTTCTTCGTGTTCTTCGATCTTCAAAAAAATATCCGATTAAAATCGAGCCTTCGCAAGACAACCTGGCTCTGATACCAATTGTAAGTCCCAAAAGTACCAATCGGATATCAAAATCACAATCAAGAGCGCGGAATACTGTTGAAAGTGATGAAAAACAAGAACACACTCGATTGAATAACCAAAGTGCACACGGTTTCTAAGAACCGTCTGGTACACTAACAGAAATTTCAAAAATAATGAAGAACACTGAAGAAGCTCTCAAAAATGTCTAACCTAATAATGAACTAGGTTCACCCTATTTATAGTTACATAGGGTGACCTAGTTACAGAATGGGTCAGGCCCACATGCACAATATTACTAACCAAACAAGCCCAAATCACTTAAATAGCCCACATGGCTTATCCCAGTATTATCTAACCCACTACAAGGCTAAGCCTAATAGCCTATAATTATGTTTGATAAAGATAAGCGTAAGCCTACCCAATTATAGGGCCTTACAATAATTTAGCTAACTGTTCTATACTGAAGGTTTCCTTCATTGGTAGGAAATGAGCTGACTTGGTTAGCCTGTCTACAATCACCCAGATTGTATCATTTCCTTTCTTTGTTTTGGGTAATTTAGTAACAAAATCCATTGTTATTAATTCTCATTTCCACACTGGCATTTCTAGCTGTTGCAATAGCCCTGAGGGTTTCTGGTGTTCAGCTTTAACATGTGAACAGGTTAAACATTTAGAAACATAGGCTGCTATGTCATTTTTCATTCCTATCCACCAGAAATTCTTTCTTAAATCCTGGTACATTTTATCACTTCCTGGATGCATCGTATATTTAGACTTATGGGCTTCTTCTAATATACGATGACGTAGGTTTCCTAATTTAGGTATCCATATTCTCTTTTCATGGAATCTCCAAATTCCATTTGTTCCTTGTTTTAATTCCTTAATCATCCCTTTTAATTTTTCAGTATCATCCTTTATTACTGATTCTTGTGCTTTTCTGATTTGTTCATTTAAATCTGCTTGTAGATTTAATTTAAGAGAACATACCCTTTTTGGTTTTTCATGATACTTTCGGCTTAAAGCATCTGCCACTACATTTGCTTTTCCTTCGTGATACTGGATATCACAATCATAATCACTAAGCAATTCCATCCAACGTCTTTGTCTCATATTCAACTCCTTTTGCCCGAAAACATACCTTAAACTCTTATGATCAGTGAATATGGTAAACTTACTATCATAAATGTAATGTCTCCAAATCTTAAGGGCAAAAATTATAGCTCCTAATTCCAAGTCATGGGTTGAATAATTCTCTTCATGATTCTTAAGTTGCCTAGATGCATAAGCTATAACCTTTTGGCGCTGCATCAATACACATCCATAACCTAATTTAGAAGCGTCACAATAGACTACAAAGTCTTCAGTTCCTTCTGGTAACGCTAGTATAGGTGTATTAGTTAATCTTTGCTTAAGAATTCTAAAAGCTTCTTCTTGTTTTGGTCCCCATTCAAACTTAATGGATTTACAGGTTAACTTAGTTAAAGGAATGGCTATTCTAGAAAAATCTCGAATAAATCTCCTATAATAACCAGCCAATCCTAAGAAACTTCTAACCTCAGTTGGTGATTCAGGGGTTTTCCATTTGATAATCGCCTCGATCTTTGTTGGATCCACATGAATTCCTTCATGGTTCACTAAGTGTCCAAGAAATTGTACCTGTTCTAGCCAAAATTCGCACTTTTAAAATTTAGCATAAAGCTTTTCCTTTCTTAATAGACTTAAAAGTGCGTGCAAATGCTTTGCATGATCTTCCCTATTTTTAGAATAAATGAGAATATCATCTATGAAGACAATTATGAATTTATCCAAATATGGCTTACATATTCGGTTCATCATGTCCATAAATGCGGCTGGGGCATTGGTTAAACCAAATGGCATGACAGTAAATTCATAATGGCCATACCTTGTTCTGAATGCGGTTTTAGGAATGTCCTCTTCCTGTACCTTTAATTGATGATATCCTGACCTTAAATCGATTTTAGAGAAAAATCGAGCTCCTTGCAATTGATCAAACAGATCATCGGTCCTTGGTAATGGGTACCGGTTCTTGATCGTGACCTTGTTTAATTCACGGTAGTCAATGCACATACGCATCGATCCGTCCTTCTTTTTAACGAACAGTATCGGCGCTCCCCATGGCTACGAACTTGGTTGTATGAATCCTTTTTCCAGCAATTCGTCTAATTGTTTCTTTAATTCCTGCATTTCTGCGGGTGCCAAACGGTAGGGTGCTTTGGCAATTGGTGCTGTTCCTGGTAGCAGATGGATTCTGAATTCAACTTCTCTGTCTGGCGGTAGTCCTGGTAATTCTTCTGGAAATACATCTGAAAACTGAGACACTACTGGAATGTCTTTTAGTTCTTTTCCTTTAGGCTGTGTTCCAGAGATCCACTTAACAGGGGGAGGGGAGGGAAAATGGGGTTTTTTTGCCTGAAAATAGTCTTTCCAATTTGGAAAGACATGGAGGGGAGGGGAGGGATGGGGAGGGATTTTTAACTCGGGAACACACCGTTAGTGTTAGTGATTATGGAAATCAAATACACTATAGAACCTTTTCTTATATAACTTGCAGTTTTCATCACAGAGATGAATTTTGTGGATCTAGATGGTTTATCTCCTTTAATTGTGATCTTTTCCCCTTTTGGTGAATTTACTTGGATTGACTTTTGATCACATAAAATACTGGCTTTATTGGCTATTAACCAATCCATTCCTAAAACGACATCAAATCCTGCCAGATTCATAGGATAAAGGTTGGTCATAAACTTTTGTTTTAAAATTTCTATTCTTACTCCCTGCAAGATTTCCGAAATCTTAATAGTTCCTCCATTAGCTGTCTCTACTAGGCATTCTTGTGGTAGTTTAGTTAATGACTGATTTAGAAGTTTGCAAAACGAAGTATTAATAAAACTTTGGTTTGCACCAGAGTCAAATAATACTTTAGCAAATACATCATTAACTAAAAACGTACCAGCTATCACGTCTGGAATCATCTTGGCTTCATCTGCAATCAGAACAAATGCTCTAGCATTTTTAGTGTTCCTGTTGTTCATAGCTGGAGCACAGTTGTAGCATAGTCCGTTACTGGATTTTCTCCTGCAATCTTCTTCCTTGTGTCCTGACATCTTGCAGAAATTGCAAAGAGTGGAGCATTTTCCCGAATGTTTTTTCTTGCAGGCCTTGCAGAATGATGCAGAGGTAGAACCCATATTCCTACGGTTGTAATTCCCAGAACGGAATTCTTGAGTAAGCCTTTGGGTTAGGTTTCTCCTTTGGTCTTCTTCTCTAGTACGGATTAACTCATATGTCAAGGTATTGGCTAGTTCTACAGCTTCTTCGATAGTTTGAGGTCTAGCTGCCTTGACTACATGTCTAATTTCCCCAATTAATCCCCATATGTAATGGGAGATTAACACTGGTTCAGGTGATGCAAGGGTTGGTACTATTCTAGCATATTCAAAGAATGTGGTAGAATAACCCTTACTATCTACTCCGGTCATTCTTAAGTTTAGGAATTTATTAGCTATCTGTTCCTTTTCATTAGGAGGGCAGAATTTCCTTTCTACCGTATTTTTAAATTCCTCTCATTCCATGTTGTATACCCTATCACTTCCTCTTGACTGGAGGATAGTGTTCCACCATTCTAAGGCTGAGTTCTTAAACAGATTAGAAGCAAACATTATTTTATCTTCTTCAGCACATTTGCTTATTTTCAGAACAGCCTCAGTCTTTTCTATCCAGCGTAGAGCTGCAATAGGTTCTTCATTGCCTGAGAATTCTATTGGTTTGCAGGACCAGAATTCTTTATAAGAACAACCATAAGGCATGGTTCTTCTTCTTTTGGGAATGGGCGTTTGAAGTACAAGGCCATTATTCACGCTGTGTTCTGGTTCAATTGGTCGCTTACTGCTATGTTTACTTTTTTTATTCGCTTCTTGAATCGTTTGAATAATAAATGGCATTGCATCTATGATTCCTTGTGCCACTATATGTTGAACGGCACTATTATCCATTTGGTTTCCATTGTTATTGATGATCGGATTCTCATTAACCACGTTAATGTTACTCTGGTTATCGTTATTCAGATTTCCTTGGTTTCCTTCGTCAGCCATCTGAATTTTAAACATTTACCCCGTATTAATATCACAAAATAATAGCTAATATAGTCAATCACATGACACGCAATTTAGCCAAAAGCGTCGATCATTGCGACTTTACTCTATTCATCTACTATATATCTATTACACACCAGTACTAAAATAAAATTACAATACCAACTGAAATAAATAATAGTAGGCATCCGTACACACATATTTTATTATTTTATTATTATTATTACTATTACCGTCTCCATTCTCACTTTCACGGATATGGATTCATCCAAAAATCCATATTGCGCTCGTCATACTTCCAGACGAGTCGCTCTCCCACCTGTCTCATTCTCTCACTGCTCTCTAAAATTTCCTCACCAAATGTCCTAAGTTCTTGTACGTTTTCTGCACTCATTGGGGGTGCAGGTTCTAGGACTGGGTTCGGAATCTGGGGTGCGGGTTCCTGGTATGGGGGTGTAGGTGCCTGGAATCGGTAAGGATCTTCTAAGATCTCCCTAATGTATTCATCGTGGTAATAGGGATCTAAAGGGTCCATACATGGATAGGCTCCTATGTTCTGCATAGGTGTGTCTTCATGTATCAGGTAGCGTTGCACATAGTCCCTAACTTCATCTCACCAGGGATCGTAATTTGGGTCTAGGGGGTTTGGTGCTGGTACCCTAGGGATTTCTTCTGGATTGAAGTCATGCATCTCTACTTGGTTTTCAGGGTATTCTATCTCCATCGGTTGGTCAGGGATTGGTGGTTGTGGTTGGGGTGATATTATTTGCTCCAAATTAGGGTCAGCTGCAGTGGTTGCTAGGATGTGAATATTGGTTATACCCCTATTTATCATATCCTGGGCATATGCATCTGTCTCTCTTTTGGCTGCTGCTAGTACCCTCTGGTCTTGTAACTTTTTCATACGTTTTCTATGCTCGTGTGCCCCTCTACTGAACCATCCCCTCTTTTTCTGACGAAATGGCTCTTCTGACTGAGCCTTAAACACAAAGATTCCTTCTTCCGTATCAGCAGAATACCCTGAGAGGGCAGGCTGAGAAGAGGAGGTGCCTTCGCTTCTAGGCGAACCAGACAATTGACGGTACGCGTCAGATGGTCCTTGGTCGCTCATACTGTAAACTAACAAATAGTCAAATAACACATAGCAATAAAATACAGTTATGCACGTATTTCCGTAATTTATTTCCTAACAGATTGAATTTTGATGTCAGCAGAACACCTCTGTGGCTGAATCAGTGGCTTAGCTCTGATACCACCTTCTGTCGCAACCCCCGATCCCACATCCCCGGGAACGGGCGGCCGCGAGCCAGTTTCGGTGGTATCTCGTATTGTCTAATTTGGCAGCGGAATTTTTCATCAAGACCGTAGTTTGGAAATATTTGAGCAGAGTAAGATACCTCATTTTTATAATATTAAACAAATGGGTTAAAACCCAAGTTCGTAGTACACACATTTTTATAGGAATAAATCCCATATTATTAAATAAAAACATCTATTTTATTTTAGGTAACTTTATTGCCACTTTTCCAAGCCTTCAGTGTTGTCCAACTGGCTTCTATTTGACTTTCACATTTTGTTACCTGAAACGCGTTTTAAAAACATTCGTCAGTGGGAAATACTGGTGAGTGAATCCCAGTTTAATCAAGTTTAATAAAAACCCAGTGTACAGTATTGAGGGCGATCCCGCAATTATATTTGTTTCCAGGACATCACAATTAACATCCATGGTACTGTCGAACCCGACTTGTGGAAATGTTACTCCTTGACCAGGTGGTAACAAATTTTGTATACAAAACCCCAACATACTCATCATAATTGTATTCTTACAAATACTCAATAACTGTTATTCGCATGGAAAAGTATTTAAGATTTTGTAAAAACAGTTAACAAAAAGGTTTACAAAAAGTGGATCAACTCATATTGCTGTCTTAGATTTTCCGTAAGGGTTTCCTGGTGACAATCTATAATTTACACAAATGCACACGCGTTAGTATAATAACCCATTTTAACATTAGTAATACCCTCCCCGAGACGGCATTCCAACGACTACGTCAGGCAGAACCACGACAGTCGTTACGGAACCCTAGATCAATCGGGCAGCGTATCTAATACGTATCCAGGGGTTATAATACTTACAACGAAGCAGAACTTCGCTAATTAGGGGGGGTATAATACCCGCTTATAAAACCTATTATTCAGAAATTTTCTTAAGAAAGAAAGAAATGAACGAATTCAACTGAGATCCGATGCGTTCTATTTATAGTTGCTGAGTTTGGCTTTGTCGCGGCCCGCGTAACATAAGGGAAGGGCCTACGCGGCCCGCGTTGACTCCAGGTCAACGTGTAGCCCATCCGAATCACTATGTAGGCTCGACATGTGTTGGGCCACGTGGCCGCACCGGGCTGCGCCACCATTTGGGACTCTCGCAGCCCGTGTTAACTAACGGAGGTCTTACGTTGCCCGCCTAAACTTAAAAAATCAACGAAATCAGGTCTTAACCTTTATACCTCCTGCGTAAGGGTTGGGGTGGGTCCTACGCGGCCAGCCTCAACTTAATAGTCAGATTTTTAATTATTTTTAATACTATTTAATATATTTGAGGCCCGGTTTCGCGTATAGGGTGTATTTTGGGACATTTTGGGATATTTTAAAATATATTAGGGTGTCGGTGAAATAATCGAGGGTGTCGATTTATTGAGGATTGTTACAATAAGCCAACTGATTTGCCCGAGTCTTGAGGGGAAGAAGTCCACTTGAACGTTGGAGACTTGCACCTTCTAATCTGCACGTGGTTAAATCAGTTACTACCAAGATATCGTACCAGGATGTTACCAATATCCTGATCCGATATCCTGATCACAATTAAACAATCAAAGCCAGAATATTAGTCAAGATATATGTTCAGAAAATGACCCATAACAATTGTCCCCAAATATATCTGTTGGTATACCAATCCAACGGATATATTTTAAAACTTTATCTCGTAAACCGAGGCAATTAAAACGAGATGACGATTGAGGTAACATTATGCAACTTCCAATGCGACATTTACTCTTTACCCCCTATATCCAGCCTATATTAGCCGAGGGATTCTTCATTATGATCATCTCTATCTTCAAGCAAACTTCAGGTGTTTTCTCTATCTCCCTTCCCTGTTTTCCTTGTTTAAATCACTTATTCTTTGGTCGAGATTCTTCATGGCTACCCACACTAGATCCCAAACGGCAGATTCCGTTCCCCCCTTTCACAAGCAAAACCTGCTTAAAGAACCCTCAAAAGAGGTGTGTTCATTCGATAATGCCGATATCGCGGCTTTACGAGCTTCCGGTGCCTTTCCTGCCGGGACAATCTTCTGTCCATTCGACCGAGAGGTCCGATTGGATTTTTGTTCCGACGAGTGGGTATGCTTTTTTTCTTATCCTTTCTCCATAGGGCTTCAGTATCCATTTTCACCCTTCATATCTCGTTTCTTCAAGCTTACTGGCCTTAGCTTCACCCAAACCATGCCCATGGTTTGGCGCGTATTAGTTACCTTGGAGCGGATTAAGGCTCGTCATATGCCCAACTTGTGCATTGAAGATCTTCCGATGGCTTATCGTTTAAGATCCCATGGTTCCAGCCGGTTCCTTCTATTTTCTATCTCCAAAGATCCTCTCATTCTTAAGGCTACCAAGAACGAGGATAAATGGACAAGAAATTTCTTTTTTTGTGAAAAGGGACTCCATTGACAGGGGTTTTGACCTTCCTAAGAGATGGTTGACTTCTGGTAGGATTTAGGGTTTTAGGAATATCCCCAATCATATCCCGAGACTACATCTTGAACTGATATCCTGATATTTTTGCAGCAAACTTCAAGGAATTAGCTCCCCCAAGTGCCGAATCGAAAGGAAGAATAAAAGAAATCTACCAGCTTCCGGAAAGTAAAAGGACTTTTACCCTGCTACTTACAAGTCCAAGTCAAAGATCACGTTCCAACATATCTGGTAAGCATATTTTTAGAAATTATTTTTATTTATTAAACCGATTATATTTTAAAGGTATAACAAGTCTGAACGTATATTCCCTTATGCAGTGCCGGTTATCAACCTTGAAGGCTTCCAACTTGACGAGTTGGATAGTTACTCTAGCCTCGCACCTGCCAAGCAAGAATCCAATCCGAAGCCATCTGCCACACCGAAGCCTACCGGTTCGAAGACTGCTACTGCTCCCAAAGCTCCCCCAGCATCCTGGACCCGGGCCTCCAGCTCCCGGAAGAGGAAGGAAGCAGATTACCCTGCTACCCCCACATGTTCCTATTTGAGAACTATGGGTTCACAGAATCCAGCAAATTCATGACCGGCTTCCTCAACCAGGTTAGTATCCTTGACCTATATCCTGCACCATATGCTGGTTATAAATGTCTATTAAGGCTAATACATGTTCTTTTATTTTGCAGGGTCTCGAACGTCTGGTATTCCTCTATGAAGACGCATGTGGCATGAACGTCATGCTAGAAAGTAAGCTGAAAAAGGCCGAAGCCACCATTGTGGACCAAGCAGCGGTTGCCACCGCTAAATCGGAGCATTACGAAGCTAAATACAAGGCAATGGTCCAAGAGCACCAGTCTGCCATCCAGAAGGTCACTCATGAGGCTCAAGCCAAGTCCGATGCCGCCCAAGTTCAACATGAGCAGGACATGGCTTCATACCGGGAAAGCCTCAAGAATTCTGTTATCATCTCCCTTCTCCAGGCCAGACTGAAGATGGCTTACGAAGCCATAGCTATGGGATTTGAATGTCCTTCATGGAATATCAAGGCTTGGGAGATGAAACTGAAAGATCTTGGTGGTAACCCTGTGGAGCCCCCTTCAAAGCCTGCTGCAGAGGAGCCTGCTAAGTTGACCGAGAAGGTAGATGATGTTGGTGCTTCAAAGGATGCTGGTGGTGATGCTGGGACGAACGCTGGAGGGGATGCTGGAAGGGATGCCGGAGAAGATTTTGCTGATCAAGTCATGATGGAAGAAGGTGTTGCCCCTTAAAGGCAGTGAAGTGGGCGATAATGGATGTATGTGCCTAGGCCGGAGCCCACTTTTTTAAGTCTGACGGTCGTGGTCTGTTCAAACAATTTACTTTTCATGTCTTTGAACAATTTACATTTCCTGCATTAAGACAATATGATGACCAAAGGTGGATGGGTCCTGGGTTTCAGGATGAAGTCCTTGGTCATCAATTAGTATAACCTGTTTTGAACAATATAACAGTTGGAGGTGGATGGGTCTCGGTTTGAGGTGAAACCTTCAACTGTTAGGTAAATAAGGTAAAGAACTAATCGTGCTTTTGGTGGATAGGCCTCAGTTTGAGGTGAAACCAAAAGCATAACTTTTGACATGTTAATAATATAACCTTCCTTCGACTTACTTGCTGTTGTCCTTTAATTTTTGTCATGCATTGCTTACTTTAAATTTCAGTTTTCCAAAATCAGTGTAATTATTTCCTGACGCAAACAGGGTTTTTTCAACTCAAAACAATTCATATAAAGTTTTCAAAGGAAAAAGGTAGTTTACTTAGAATTTATAAACCTTGTTTCGATAATAGACGTTTGTCACAAACACAATTTTGATTTTAAATCCAGGTATTATATCCCGAATATTCCAACCAAATATCCTGAAACATATTCCGAAAGCACATTTCGAGAATATATCCTTAATCATGATATTTAAACCTTTTCCAAACATAGTTTCAAAAGTTCACATGACCTAAGTAAGGTTCACAAAGGAAAGATCATACCAGGAATAGAGTGTAACCCCAGTATCGAACTTCAATCCTTTTGCAACTTCTTCCACTAAGATGTCCCCAGTACGAGATACTTAGTACACTAGGCCCAACTTTGATCTTTTGAGCTCTACGCAATCGCCTAAAAAGGAATGTCCCCTGTGCATGAAGTCTTTGAATACTTAGAAATTTTTTGAAATTCAGTTCTAACTGTTTGGTCACTTCTTGTGTTAGAGGGATAAAACCCAAAAATATACTGGAGATAAATCCTTAGTGTCCTGGGGAAAATCCCATAAGTATCCTGGGGATAAACCCATATTTTCACGCGCTACAGGCGAGAGTGTATAAACTCCAAGACTTAGAAAGGTGATAACCTTTAAACCTTAGAGAGTATGAAAATACCCTTTCGTGAGAGAGGGTGATCAATCCTCATATACCTTTAGGATCCAGGATATAGCCAACAATGACGAAATTGTCAGCCACTTTTACATTGACTGGTCCCGCTATCTTGAACTATTCCTGGATAACTTGCGCTCCAGGCGGGGTGTTTAAACCCAATTCGAGGGAAAGGTGAATACCTTTAAACCTATGAAGGGATCAGGATCCCTTAAACGTGAGAGAGTGGGCCAATCCTCTGATCTTTCGAAGTATCCTGAATGTGTATCCTGGAGCTATATCCCGAAGCATACACTGCAAAACAATTGTTAAGCTAAGGTGGGTGTTAGCCTGGCTAACACCCCTCCGATGCTTAAGTCAGTAATGGGTTCATAACAATAAATAATATCAAAACATATTAAAAGAGGTAGAATCCATACCATCCTGAGTTAGAATTTAAATTCCAAACTCACTTGAAATAGAGCTTTAGATGTATAGCATTCCAGGATCTTGGTAGCATGTCCCCCTCCATATTCTTGAGTCGGTACGCTCCTTTTCCTGATTTTGATTCAATCTCATAGGGTCCTTCCCATTTCGGAGCCAACTTTCCATCAACAGGATTAGTAGTATTCTGGAAAGCCTTTCTCAATACCCAATCTCCAACCTAGAACCTTCTGGTCCTTATATTCTTGTTATATGCTTTAGATATCCTCTGTTGGTATCACCATTTCCGTTGGGATTACCGCTTCTGCTCCAAATACTAAGGAAAATGGGGTTTGACCAGTTGCACTTTTCACCGTCGTTCTATCAGCCCATAAAACAAAGGGTAGTTCTTCTGCCCATCTTCCTTTTTTAGCTCCTAGTCTCTTTTTCAAGTTGTTGACAATTATCTTGTTTGAGGATTCTGCTTGTCCATTTTCTTGAGGATGTACCGGTGTGGATGTGATCATTTTGATTCCCCAACTCTTGCAAAAGTCAGTAGTCCTCTTACTTATAAACTGAGATCCATTGTCACAAATTATCATAGCTGGTACTCCAAACCTGGTCAGGATATTCCTTTTTATGAAGGATACCACTTCTTGATCTCTAACTTGAACAAATGCTTCAGCTTCGACCCACTTAGAGAAATAATCAGTCATTGCCAACATGAAGACCTTTCCTCCTGGAGCCTTTGGCAATTTTCCTAATATATCCATTCCCCACTTCATGAATGGCCAAGGGGAAGCTATAGGATAAAGTGGCTCAGCCGGCTGATGTAATATATTACTGTGTCTTTGACAAGCATCACATCTTCGAGCATATTATGCAGCATCTTTTCTCATCGTCAGCCAATAATATCCTGTTCTCAACACCTTTGAGAATAACGACCTGCCCCCAGTATGGTTACCACAATCCCCTCCGTATATATCCTGAAGCACTTCTTTGGTTTCGGGATCCTCCAAGCACCTCAGATATGGTCCTGCAAGAGATTTCTTATACAAAACATTATTTATAATAGTGAATCGTGATACCATCATTCTAAAGGCCTTAGGATTTTCATCATTTGGGATGTGTCCTTCTTTAAGATATCTTATGATTGGAGCCATCCAAGACATAGGATCCTTCTCAGGATATTCATCACCAGGATCCTGAACACTTACTACTTCCTTATCCTGAGGATCCGTCGCAGGATATAGGATATGTAATATCGGTATTCGGGTTCCTTCCGGTATCCTGACTGATGATCCTAGATTTGCCAAGGCATCAGCTTCAGCATTATCCTCTCTTGGTACCTGTTTAAGTGTAAAAATATCGAAATATCCTGCTAATTTTTTGAGAATTTCTAGATACTCGATTAACTTCTCCCCTTTAACTGCATAGGTTCCATTAAAATGGTTAGTGATTAACAAGGAATCAACAAATACTTGTAAACTCTTGATATTCATGCTTTTAGCCAATTCTAATCCTGCAATTAAAGCTTCATATTCTGCTTCATTATTAGTGGCAGGAAACTCACACCTAATAGCCTGGGGTAATATGTCCCCCTATGGCGATTTTAGTAGTATACCCAAACCTACACCTCTTACATTAGATGCACCATCAGTATATAACGTCCAGGATTCTAAGCTTTCTCCTAGCTGTTGGACTTCTAGGTCTACTTCACTTTGAATATCACTACTGAAATCAGCCACAAAGTCAGCTAAAGCCTGAGACTTTATGACATTTCTAGGTTCATACACTAGATCATATGCACTTAATTTCACTGACCACTTAGCCATCCTACCTGACATCTCTGGTTTCCTAAGCACATTTTTTACAAGATAGTTGGTGTTAGGGGTGGATTTCTAAGTGACCCGTGATCCTCAAATATTATCATGTTTGGTGATCCTTACTTCTGTGTCAGTTAGTGATCCTCAGAAGTGCTTCAGGATCAGGATCATGGATCATCCTAAGGATCCTTATACTAATGATTGTTCACTTTGAATTCGTAACTGTTTTGCAGGAATATCAAATGGGACTTGGTCTTGGCGATATTTCTGGAGAATATTCTAACTCTATTCCGCACGTGCTTGGTCAGAAGTGGACGTTGTGGAGTCGTGGAGGACTTGCACCATTTGCGGATAGTTTGTTACTTAGATTTTTACTAGATTTAAATGGGGTAGCGAGCTAATTAGACAACACTTATGCTATTTTTGGCTACACACACTCTGAAAACCGCTCACAACAGCTCTCGTTCATTCACTTAGCAATTTCACACACTTTTTACACATTACAGTATAGTGATCCTTGTACTTAGCTCGCTATCATCCGAAGTTGTAACACATTACTTGTTTAATTTGAGTTGGTGATCGGTAGTTTCCATCACCCGGGGTTTTTTGTGCCGGAGATCAACTCTTGATCAAGGGTTTTTTCCCCGTATAAACCTTGTGTCACTTGTTATTTATTTTTCATAGTGATCCTTATTGCTATAAATCAATTCAAGCATCATACCCCTTAACAGAGAGTTTGGTTGCATTATCCTCATCAGATTTTTTGACCAAAACAGTTTGGCGCCCACCGTGGGGCAATTGGTGCTTCATTTCTAAGAAATTCTCATCTTTGTGATCATTCCGGTTCATTGCATACGAGCAAATGGCTTTATCAACAAAGAATACCTCTAGTGCGATGTTTGCAGTCAATTCATCCCAGGGCATTCCACCTTTGCCTCCACCACCTTCTGGACCTCAGAAAAATGCCGAGAAGAAACCAACTCCCATTTTCTCAAAACCTCCAACTTCTTCTGCTTCTTATACTCCTACTACTAGTGACTTGTTTACTCTGATTTTGCAGATGAAGGAGCATATCCAGCAGCAGGACAAGACCAATGAAAAGATCCTCAGAGAAATTGGAGACATCAAGAAACAGAAGAGATCGGCAGAGGATCATTCCCCACTAATGCCCAGATCTTTGAATTTTGATACTCCGGTTATAACTTCTCAGCCTTCAGCGGTTCCAGACGTTCAATATGTTGGAGGACCAAAAGGAGTGCATTACGGGTCATCAGCAATGACTCAGGCGTCAGGGTTACACTTTCAACCATCAGGATCCCATCCTCAGCATATAGGATCCTTTGCAAGCTCAGGAGGATACTCGGGAGTGCAGCAGATTCAAGGGTACTGGCCATTTCAAGGATCCTCCCAGATTCAAGGATCCTCCCAGGTTCAAGGATCCTCCCAGGTTCAAGGATCCTCGTATGTTCAAGGATCCTCCCAGGTTCAAGGTATGTTCCAGGATCCTCCCAAGTTCAAGGATCCTCCTATGTCCCAGGATCCTCCCAGGTCCAAGGATACTCACAGTTTCAAGGATCCTTCCAGATTCCAGGATCTTTAAGGAGTTTGCAATCAGGAAGTTCCGACATCCATCAGGGAGATTTCATTCCAATGCAAACCATTGCTTCTACGGGTCCATCGGCCATTCCAGAGCCCCAACAATATGGATTAACATCCACTCTTCCTAATTTGAATCCAATGGGAGGTAACACTTTTAATAATTCTTATACTACTAACCATGGCCTTATGCAAGATCCAGGTATCAATCATGCTATGGCCAGAGAATTGCAAAAGTTAAAGGATATGATATCAAGTGTCCCAGGAGTGGTCAAGCCTATCCCAGAGATTGTGGATGGGAGCCACAAGATATCTCGTTTTGCACCACCAATCTGTGATGCTGAGATACCCAAGAGGTTCCATGTACCTACCATGAAGTTGTATGATGGTTCAACGGATCCTGAGGAACACATAGCTCAATACAGGGAAAGGATGGAGATCAATCCCATCCCAGAAAGATTAAAGGAAGCATGTCTGTGCAAGGGATTTGGATCCACTCTTACTGGATCGGCTCTTAAATGGCTGCTAAGTCTTCCCCCCTACTCTATTACCTCATTTGCTAACCTAGTTAATCTATTTAATAATCAGTTTTCTTGTAGTAGAAAATTTGAGCGTTTAACTAGTGATCTATATAGGATAACCCAGGGTCATAATGAATCATTAAAGGATTATATCACTAAATTTAGTAAAGAATCCTTGGATATTCCTAACTTGGATATAGCTACGGCTGTTGAAGCCTTTAAAATGGGATTGCTTAGGGATTCGTTATTCTATGATGATCTTGTTATGACACCATGCAGGAACCTAGATGAGGTAAGGACCCGGGCCCTTAGGTTCATCCGGCTAGAGGATGACAAAAGGATCCAGGAGAGGTTAGCAGGATCCTCAAAGTAAGAGAAGCAAGGATCCTCATTCAAGAACAACAAGTTCAGATCCTTTAATAGATCTGACAACCAGAATGTGCATGCTGTTGAACAAGAAGAGGATGATGAGGATTATCCTCCAATCTCTGAATATTGTTTTTCTGTTGATAACAATGAACTAATCCTTGCGATGCAGAATTTAGGTGATAAAGCTAGATGGCCCAGAAAAAATGATAGACCAACTGCAACTAAAGATAAATAAAAGTGGTGTGCATACCATGAAGATTTTGGGCATCTCACAGAAGAATGCATCGCATTAAGAAAAGAAATTGGATACTTGTTGAGCAAGGGGCACTTGAAAGAATTATTGGGGAGAAAGAAGTCAAGGACTCAGGATCCTGAAAGGATCCCAGAGAAAGCTCCAGCCCCTCCAGCAGATGCACAAATTATAAACTTTATATCTGGAGGATCAGACATTTGTGCAACATCCTTCTCCGCAGCCAAAAGACATGCGAAGGAAACCAAGATGGATAATGGAGATAGACCCATTCGAACATCCAGTGTCTCCGAAGGAAAAGTTATAACTTTTGATGAGGATGATCGTGTTGACATCCAGGATCCTCATCATGATGGTTTGGTTATCACTCTTTTTATTTCTAACCATTTTGTTCGCAGGACCCTTATAGATGGAGGAAGCTCTGTGAACATTATCCAGCTAGATGTTCTCAAGAAGATGAACATCCCTGAATCCGACATCATACCAAGATCCTCTGTGCTCGTGGGATTCAGTGGCGAGACCAAGAATACTCTGGGGGACATTAAACTCCCAATCTATATCGAAGGCCTACATTCTTACCAAAAGTTTTGCGTTATTGACTGTTTATCTTGTTGTAATGTGATCCTTGGCAGGCCTTGGATACACGATATGAAGGCAGTCCCATCCACTTATCATCAATGTGTGAAGCTTCCTAGCCCTTGGGGAATAGTGAAGATTGATAGTGATCAGCAAGAGGCTAAGAACTGCTACACCTCATCAATGAAACCAGCATCAAAGTCTAGGGAGCAATAGCAATCAAAGTATCCTCCAAGGGATGTCTTGGAGGCAAGAGAACAGGATATAGTAGAAATCCTTATGGATCCTGATGATCCTGAATCTATAGTTTATATAGGATCAGGGATCCTTGGCGAAATAAAGGAAGACCTCATATCCTTCCTCAAAAGGAGAAAGACTACCTTTGCATGGAAACACGAAGACATGACAGGCATATCTAAAGATGTAATCACTCACAAACTTGGCATCGATAGGTCCTTCAAACCAATCCATCAAAGGAGAAGGAAATTTGCACCAGAAAGAAATGCCATTATCCAGAAGGAGGTAGAGAAATTACTCCGAGCAGGTATGATTAGAGAGGTCAAGTATCCAAGATGGTTGGCCAATGTGGTTGTTGTTCAAAAGAAAAACGGAAAGTGGAGGGTATGTGTCGATTTTACCGATTTAAATAAGGCATGTCCCAAGGATCCTTTCCCATTACCCCACATTGACTCCATGGTGGATGCAACTGCGGGCCATGAACTGTTAACTTTTATGGATGCTTCATCTGGATTTCAACAAATCCAAATGGAACCATCCGATCAAGAGGATACAGCCTTCATGACTCCAACTGGTATATACTGCTATATTGCTATGCCATTCGGACTAAGAAATGCAGGTGCAACTTATCAAAGGCTAGTGAATATGATGTTCAAGGATCAGATTGGACAAACTATGGAGGTTTACATAGACGATATGGTGGTAAAATCAATAAAGGCTGAGGATCACCTAAGAGACTTGGAGGAAGCATTCAATATCCTTGATAAATACAATATGAAGCTTAATCCTTCAAAATGTCACTTTGGTGTTAAAGCAGGTAAATTCTTAGGATATATGGTGACAAAGAGAGGCATTGAAGCCAGTCCAAAACAAATCAAAGCAATAGTCAACATCAAGTCCCCTACCAATGCTAAGGATGTTCAGAGATTAACAGGTAGGATTGCAGCTTTAAACAGATTCATATCCAAATCCTCAGAAAAGTGCAAGGAATTCTATGATATCCTAAGGAAGAACAAGAAATTCGAGTGGACTGAGAAGCATGAAAGTGCCTTAAAAGCTCTTAAGGATTACCTATCCTCGGCCCCGGCTTTGATGAAACCAGAAAAAGGAGATGTGTTATCCTTATATCTTGCGGTATCCTCAAAAGCAGTAAGTGCCGTCCTTGTTAAGGATCACGAAGGTACACAACATCCTGTCTATTATGTAAGTAAGAGTTTACTTGATGCTGAATCCAGGTATTCACACTTAGAAAAACTTATCCTTGCATTAATTATGGCATCTACCAAATTAAGACATTATTTTGAAACTCATGTTATTATCGTTAAAACTAATTTTCCAATCAAGAATGTCCTCAGGAAACCTGAAATGTCAGGAAGGATGGCTAAGTGGGCAATGAAGCTAAGTGCATATGATATAAGATATGAGCCCAGGACAGCCATTAAATCCCAAGCATTAGTTGACTTTGTGGCAGATTTCAGTAGTGATTTACAAAAGGAAGCTGAATTAGAAGTCCAGCAGCTAGAAGAGACCAAGGATGTGACACCTGTGTCACTTCAACCATCAAACAAATGCCAAACCAATGAAATATTGTATTTCATACTTGGGATTTGTAAAAATATGTGTATCGTTTACACATATCAACTCTTATTCAATTTCAAGCTCTAAATCGCTTTCTGGAGGGTTATACGCGCACTGATGCGTAAATATAACCAGTTTAATGCAACGAACACTCCGGAAAAGTGAAATAGGCTTAACATACCTTTAGTAACCTTTACATAACTTAGAAATAAGTTTTGAAGGCTTTGGTATGGCAAAATCTAGTTTATTCGCTTACAGGGACTAAACTTGACAAACTGCGAAAGTATGCCAATTTGAACTGTAACAGACATTCCGGAACATGACCATAAGTTAAACATACCATAAATATCCTTTACATAGCTTAGAAATAGGCTTTGAGGGGTTCGGTGTGCTAAAATAAACTTTTGGGTCATTCAGGGACTAAAAGCGTCAAAAAGTGCACAAGTTTGCACTTTCGCGCATAACTTACGTTCTGAATACATCCGGACATCCAAAAATTTATGTAAGCACTATAATATTTTATTTTAGTGTTTGGCATAAGAAAAATCCATTCGTCACGTCATTTGGATCGTTTTTCGCGCTTATGCGCATTCCGTCGTAATTAAGCGAACATCGCGATCGTACGACCAAACGAACCGACATCCGACATATTTTTGAGCATGTTTCATGTACAAAATGTTTATTCATCATTTTAGGGCCTTAAAGTTGGCTTAACGGGCCTTAAACATGCCGGGAATGGCTTAAACATACAACAGGGACCAAAACTGTCATTTCTGAAGGATGTTTGCTGATACATCGAATCTGGTCCATTCCACTTGTTGCAAATGGTTTTGGGGAATCTATGGGCTCGTTTTGATGTGCACATGGTTTTGGGCAATACCATGGGCTCACATGGTTTTGTAAAACCATTATCTTGAGGTGTATGGCCAAGATCAAAGCACGGTTTCCAAGAAACGATCTTAACGGTTCGGGAAATCCTATAAATACCCCACCCCCATTTGCTTCTAAACTCACTAGAATCTGATTTGAGAAGCTCTAAGTTGAAACCATTGTTTCATACCTGAGCTACTTGAATCACGATTAGCATTCGGGGACCCTTCGTAAGTATTCTTTCGTTCTTTTATTGCTTTTCGAGTCTTTTCGAGTCTGAAAGTCAAACTTTGTTTGACTTTCTGCGTTGACCAGTTTATGGTCAATGCGAAGTTCGTAAGAACTTTGCAACGTGAGTGTAATCACGTTGGTTATAGTCCCTTGGGACTATGCCTACTGATTACCACGTTGTATAGGGTCGTAGGGTAAGCGATCTAATAAATCGCTTATACCTTCGAACCCGACCCATTTGGTCGATCATTAGGATCCGACCAAACACATTAGGTGACCATAGTATATAGGGAATAACCTTCCGAGGTTATACCTTATGGTCGCTTCGTTTAAGTAGTTGTAAGATAGGTAGTTTATATGCCTTAGGTAAATTACCAAAATACCCCTTTGATGCCAAAATTCGTTTTAAACATATGTAACATAACTTTTGTCATCTAAACTGATTTGACAACCATATTAGACATGTTAAGGCATATTTTACTTGTCATAGGACTAGTTAGGCATTCCGAACGCGTTTTACGCGAACGACGCGTTAACGTAGCATAAGCTACCTAAACGGGTCGTAATGGGTCACAAACACTTAGGTTAAGTTTCGTTTTAGCATGAAGGCTTTGTTAAACCATATGACACGAGTCTCTATATTCGTTTGGTTTACAAACCCTCATTCTATCCAATCATCCGATTTAGGTCCGGTTATTAACATAGTTACCTATATTAGGTGTCGTTTGATATCCGCGATCTCTAGCATTGTTTGGTCGTTACTCAAGGACTACTAAGAAATCTCAAGTGAGTACATAGACCCCTCTTTTACTGTTTTCCAAACTGTTTTGGGGTGAAACACATGTGCCTACTTGTTACTTTCATGCTTTCCTGTTTTCACATCATACACCTGCTATGTTCGTTAGTACATTAAAGTACATGATTTCATTACATTTCATGCTATGTATGCCCATTGTGTGCGTACTTAGTACATCGTTTTACATTACATTTTATGCTATGTATGTCCATTTAGTTCATACATAGTACATTGTTTTACATTACACTTATGCTATGTATGTCCATTGTGTGCATGCTTAGTACATTGTTTTACATTACATTTCTGTTGCATATGCTCATCCAGCATGTGAACACATTATACTGCATTTTGAACCGTTGTAATCATTTGACTATGTGAACCGTTTGTATCTGTGAACCGTTAGTATCTGTGAACCGTTTGTATCTGTGAACCGTTTGTATCTGTGAACCGTTTGTATCTGTGAACCGTGCGAACCATATTTGACCATACATAAACATTTCTACAATTGTTAAACATTACATCTTGATGGTTTGGTTTGAGTAAGTGATTTAAGTAACGAGGCGTGTGTAATATGATACAAGCATGGTGGATACGCCGCTGGTACTTCCTATATATAAGTGTTTGTATGGTATTACATAGCGTAGCGTTATTTGAATCATTTCAGTTTGAGACATATAACATTTTATACAAATATCATACTTTTCACAAGACATTGATTTACAAACAACTTATCTTATACAAACTCATTTTACAATGGTTATTCATTTAACCATACATTATTCTCTTATTTATACATATCATCTGGTCTTATCGTTTTTCAAATGATTTACAAAACAAAGCAAATTACAAGGTTCATGACTAAACATTTTCTCAAACATAAGTCATGAAACCTATTTTCACAAAACCTATGTATCTCACAGGCATTTTTATGCTGACGTACCTATTTTCACATGTGTTTTTCAGGAGCTGTTGCATAAGATGATCAAGATACACATAGGCAGACTTGGGCTTTAGTGACAATAAAAGATGCAAGACTAGTTAATTATTTTGTATTTCTTTGTTTGTTAAGACATTGTAACACTTTTAATCAATAAAATGAAACTTCAATTGCCATGGATTTGAAACAATTAATTCTGTTACAACACTCCCCGATGTTTCCGCCATGTTTTGTATGTTCTACGTGGTCGGGGTATGACAGAAAAGATGGTATCAGAGTCAATGGTTATAGGGAATTAGGTTATTAGTAATGCTTTGACCTAGTCTATAACCTTCTTAGGACCCTAACGCGAGTTTACTTGCGTTTAGTCATAAAACAATACCGTCACCTATCCTTAGGCGACTACCACAACAAGAACATAAATTTCAAAACCGCTTTGAAAACTAATCATCTGTTCTAGGATGATTGATTACAAGGTTTTGAACCCTCTATTGTAAGGTTTTGAACCCTCTGTTATATGGTTTTGAACCCCTTTGAATTTTCAAAATCTCGTCAAGGTTTTGGGTTTTAAATAATGTGAACACTTGCAAACTGGAAGGGTGAATGCCTGTATTCTGGGTTTTCTGTCTAGGCAAGCACTTCGTATATATCTCATCAGACGCGAGACCAGTTGTGCTTACCTGGGAATTCTTGGGATGAGTGTTCACTTATAGGCGAGCATGTCTTCGCGATACATTATTTTTGATCCATTTACTTTGATTAGTCACCAGGGTCGTTTGTTGCTTTGTAGTAACAAACAAATGACCACTATCCTTGCTTCATCAAATTTGTTCATCTCATTCTTTTCGTCTAATTCTCTCACTCGTTTCATTTCATGTTTCCTCTTTTAGAATGCCTCCTCGACGCGAAAGCCAGATAGCGACTGCCGAATTGGCAGAAATCATTGCGCAGCAAATGGCTGCTCAATTCCCAAACCTCTTTGCTCAATGGAATCAAGCCAACAACAACATCAATGGTCCATGCAATTTCAAGAGTTTTAACTCGGCGAAACCACTCAAGTTTAGCGGTTATGAGGGAGCGACTGGGCTTCTTCAATGGTTCGAGAGCATTGAGAATACTTTCTGCCACGTACAGTGTACTGACAATCGCAAGGTCGAGTTTGCTTCGAGTGTGTTCCAGAAGAGAGCCCTTACGTGGTGGAACGGGGTTATGAGAGATCGTGGTGCAGAAGTTGCTCTAGCACAGACATGGGCTAAACTTAGGACCCTTATGATGAAGGAATTCTGTCCTCGTCATGAGATCAGGGCCTTGGAAAGGGAATTCGACAATCTTGAGCAAGACAGCGGTGAGCATCGAGCCTACACGGACCGTTATGAGGAGTTAAGTCTGTTATGCCCAAACATGGTCACGCCTTTGGATAAGGCAATCGAAAAGTACATTGATGGCCTCCCTGACTCAATACAAGACATTGTGACTGGCAGCAACCCTACTACAGTTAGACAGGCCATTGAGCTATCTGCAACCTTGACTGAATCAAAGATCAGGAAAGGTAAACTTTTCCAAAAAGGTGACAAGAAGCCGGTCGAGGAATCGAACCCAATCGAGGAATCAAAGACCATGGATGAACAGATTGGATCCCCTAAAAAGTCAAAGAAGCGAAAGGCTTCTCAGAACTTCGCCATGGTTACTCACAATGATCAAGCCGTCCCCAACCAACCAGCTCAACCCCCTGCTAGGAAGCCATACAATGGAACTGCACCCTTGTGCAACCAATGTAGCCTCCATCATCATGCCAATGTAAAGTGCCGCAAATGCCAAACTTGTGGACTTATAGGCCATACAACAAGAGTTTGCCCAGCTGCAGCTGCACCAAACCAAGCTGGCAACAATCCTGCTCAAGGTCGTTTTCTACCAGGTTCTTGCTTCAACTGTGGCGAGATGGGTCATTTCCGAAGAAATTGCCCAAAGCTTGCTAATGCAAATCCAGCACAGGGATGAGCATCTGACCGACAACATCGTTTAGAAATAATCACGTCTTATGTATTATTTTCTTTTGTTGTCAAGGTCCATGAAACAGTTGTTATCATTGTTTATAAATAAATCTTTTATTTACATTACAATGTATTTATGTGGTTGTATGTATAAACAACATATCTCTTACAATACCGACAATCAAGGAACCGTATTCCTTGAAGGACAGACTACCCCCAAACTTTCTTCCACTTGATGATCTCTTGCGTTTTCCACGAAATTCCTAAGTACCCGTTTCTTCTAAGGAAAACGAAGTACAAGGCGCAAGTTACAACACTGAACGAATACCCAAAGTACCACTATAAATCCTTAATAGGGTACCTAAGGGTATTTCCGTGAATCCTAAAATTGTTGTGTTCCTTAATTCGAATATTACGTTTCTTTTAAAACAAAATCGAATTTTTGGGAGATCTTCCTATCTCTTCAGATAGATCCCAGAGGACATTGAAGTCCATCGACTAGTTTCCATATCCGTTCTCAATCGATAACAAATTAATAACCAAGTTAAACAACTATGTGATTATGTGCTTATGAACATTACAAGACAAACAGTGCGGACTGTGCAAGGAATTACGTAATTATGGATGCATACATAATTATGGAATTTAGTGCACAGAAACCACAGTGAGCCTTGTCATGTGCCTAGAAGTTAACTCTATTCATTTCCATTTCTGAGGAAGCACCCGTTGAAAATGACTCCGTTTGTTCATTTTCGTTTCTGAAGATTTGTCCGTTGAGGAAATGAATATCCGTTTGTTTCTCCTTTTCATTTCCATTTCTGATGAAGCACCTGTTGAAAATGACTCTGTTTGTTCATTTTCGTTTCTGAAGATTTGTCCATTGAGGAAATGAATATCCGTTTGTTTCTCCTTTTCATTTCCATTTCTGATGAAGCACCCGTTGAAAATGACTCTGTTTGTTCATTTTCGTTTCTGAAGATTTGTCCGTTGAGGAAATGAATATCCGTTTGTTTCTCCTTTTCATTTCCATTTCTGATGACGCACCCGTTGAAAATGACTCCGTAAGTTCATTTTACGTTTCTGAAGATTGCCCGTTGAGGAAATGAATCCCCGTTTGTTTATTCCTTCATTTCCGCTTCTGAAGAATACTCGTTGAGGAAAATGACTCCGTCTGTTCATTTTTGTTCTGAAGAATGTCCGTTAAGGAAATGACAGGATTATGCCTTACATATCTCTGGTGGTTATTTGACACAAAGTCACAAATAGACTCCTACGAATAAATTTCGGAACGAAATTTCCTAAAGTAGGGGAGACTGTGACACCTGTGTCACTTCAACCATCAAAAAAATTCCAAACCAATGAAATATTGTATTTCATACTTGGGATTTGTAAAAATATGTGTATCGTTTACACATATCAACTCTTATTCAATTTCAAGCTCCAAATCGCTTTCTGGAGGGTTATACGCGCACTGATGCGTAAATATAACCAGTTTAATGCAACGAACACTCCGGAAAAGTGAAATAGGCTTAACATACCTTTAGTAACCTTTACATAACTTAGAAATAAGTTTTGAAGGCTTTGGTATGGCAAAATCTAGTTTATTCGCTTACAGGGACTAAACTTGACAAACTGCGAAAGTAGGCCAATTTGAACTGTAACAAACATTCCGGAACATGACCATAAGTTAAACATACCATAAATATCCTTTACATAGCTTAGAAATAGGCTTTGAGGGGTTCGGTGTGCTAAAATAAACTTTTGGGTCATTCAGGGACTAAAAGCGTCAAAAAGTGCACAAGTTTGCACTTTCGCGCTTAACTTACGTTCTGAATACATCCGGACATCCAAAAATTTATGTAAGCACTATAATATTTTATTTTAGTGTTTGGCATAAGAAAAATCCATTCGTCACGTCATTTGGATCGTTTTTCGCGCTTATGCGCATTCCGTCGTAATTAAGCGAACATCGCGATCGTACGACCAAACGAACCGACATCCGACATATTTTTGAGCATGTTTCATGTCCACAATGTTTAGTCATCATTTTAGGGCCTTAAAGTTGGCTTAACGGGCCTTAAACATGCCGGGAATGGCTTAAACACACAACAGGGACCAAAACTGTCATTTCTGAAGGATGTTTGCTGATACATCGAATCTGGTCCATTCCACTTGTTGCAAATGGTTTTGGGGAATCTATGGGCTGGTTTTGATGTGCACATGGTTTTGGGCAATACCATGGGCTCACATGATTTTGTAAAACCATTATCTTGAGGTGTATGGCCAAGATCAAAGCACGGTTTCCAAGAAACGATCTTAACGGTTCGGGAAATCCTATAAATACCCCACCCCCATTTGCTTCTAAACTCACTACAATCTGATTTGAGAAGCTCTAAGTTGAAACCATTGTTTCATACCTGAGCTACTTGAATCACGATTAGCATTCGGGGACCCTTCGTAAGTATTCTTTCGTTCTTTTATTGCTTTTCGAGTCTTTTCGAGTCTGAAAGTCAAACTTTGTTTGACTTTCTGCGTTGACCAGTTTATGGTCAATGCGAAGTTCGTAAGAACTTCGCAACGTGAGTGTAATCACGTTGGTTATAGTCCCTTGGGACTATGCCTACTGATTACCACGTTGTATAGGGTCGTAGGGTAAGCGATCTAATAAATCGCTTATACCTTCGAACCCGACCCATTTGGTCGATCATTAGGATCCGACCAAACACATTAGGTGACCATAGTATATAGGGAATAACCTTCCGAGGTTATACCTTATGGTTGCTTCGTTTAAGTAGTTGTAAGATAGGTAGTTTATATGCCTTAGGTAAATTACCAAAATACCCCTTTGATGCCAAAATTCGTTTTAAACATATGTAACATAACTTTTGTCATCTAAACTGATTTGACAACCATATTAGACATGTTAAGGCATATTTTACTTGTCATAGGACTAGTTAGGCGTTCCGAACGCGTTTTACGCGAACGACGCGTTAACGTAGCATAAGCTACCTAAACGGGTCGTAATGGGTCACAAACACTTAGGTTAAGTTTCGTTTTAGCATGAAGGCTTTGTTAAACCATATGACACGAGTCTCTATATTCGTTTGGTTTACAAACCCTCATTCTATCCAATCATCCGATTTAGGTCCGGTTATTAACATAGTTACCTATATTAGGTGTCGTTTGATATCCGCGATCTCTAGCATTGTTTGGTCGTTACTCAAGGACTACTAAGCAATCTCAAGTGAGTACATAGACCCCTCTTTTACTGTTTTCCAAACTGTTTTGGGGTGAAACACATGTGCCTACTTGTTACTTTCATGCTTTCCTGTTTTCACATCATACACCTGCTATGTTCGTTAGTACATTAAAGTACATGATTTCATTACATTTCATGCTATGTATGCCCATTGTGTGCGTACTTAGTACATCGTTTTACATTACATTTTATGCTATGTATGTCCATTTAGTTCATACATAGTACATTGTTTTACATTACACTTATGCTATGTATGTCCATTGTGTGCATGCTTAGTACATTGTTTTACATTACATTTCTGTTGCATATGCTCATCCAGCATGTGAACACATTATACTGCATTTTGAACCGTTGTAATCATTTGACTATGTGAACCGTTTGTATCTGTGAACCGTTAGTATCTGTGAACCGTTTGTATCTGTGAACCGTTTGTATCTGTGAACCGTGCGAACCATATTTGACCATACATAAACATTTCTACAATTGTTAAACATTACATCTTGATGGTTTGGTTTGAGTAAGTGATTTAAGTAACGAGGCGTGTGTAATATGATACAAGCATGGTGGATACGCCGCTGGTACTTCCTATATATAAGTGTTTGTATGGTATTACATAGCGTAGCATTATTTGAATCATTTCAGTTTGAGACATATAACATTTTATACAAATATCATACTTTTCACAAGACATTGATTTACAAACAACTTATCTTATACAAACTCATTTTACAATGGTTATTCATTTAACCATACATTATTCTCTTATTTATACATATCATCTGGTCTTATCGTTTTTCAAATGATTTACAAAACAAAGCAAATTACAAGGTTCATGACTAAACATTTTCTCAAACATAAGTCATGAAACCTATTTTCACAAAACCTATGTATCTCACAGGCATTTTTATGCTGACGTACCTATTTTCACATGTGTTTTTCAGGAGCTGTTGCATAAGATGATCAAGATACACATAGGCAGACTTGGGCTTTAGTGACAATAAAAGATGCAAGACTAGTTAATTATTTTGTATTTCTTTGTTTGTTAAGACATTGTAACACTTTTAATCAATAAAACGAAACTTCAATTGCCATGGATTTGAAACAATTAATTCTGTTACAACACTCCCCGATGTTTCCGCCACGTTTTGTATGTTCTACGTGGTCGGGGTGTGACAAAGGATCCTTGGATACTCTACACTAATGGATCCTCAAACATCAAGGGAACAGGGCTTGGAATACTACTAAAATCGCCACAGGGGGACATAATACCCCACTCTATAGCTTGTGAGTTCCAAACCACTAACAATGAGGCTGAATACGAAGCCTTGATAGCTGGCTTGCAAATCGCTAAGCATATGAGGATCAGGTATCTTGAGGTACATGTAGATTCTTTGTTAATCACTAATCACTTTAATGGATCCTATGCTGTTAAAGGTGAAAAGCTAATCAAATATCTGGAGTTAGTCAAAGAATTGGCACTCTCTTTTGTATCCTTTAGTTTGACACAGGTACCAAGGGAAGAGAATGCAGAGGCAGATGCACTAGCCAATTTAGGATCATCCTTGAAGATCCCGGAGGATATCAAGATTCCTATTATCCATATCCTGACCCCGGCTATCGAGGATCATGTGGCTATGGAGATAGGAGAGAATTCTGCAATTATCCCTAGTGAGGATACTCAAACTCATTCAGGATCATGGATCCTCCCAATCATGAGATACTTACAACATGGAGAGATTCCTACAGGAGAAAACCCTAGGGCTTTCAAAATTAAGGTATCTCAATTCACAATTTTAAATAATATGTTGTATAGACGATCTCTTGCAGGACCATACTTAAGATGCATTGAGGATCCTGAAATCCAAGAAGTTTTAAAAGACTTCCATGAAGGAGATTGTGGAAACCACACTGGGGGCAGAGCGTTATTCTCAAGGATCCTGAGGACAGGATACTACTGGCCAACCATGAAGAGAGATGCCGTGGAGTATGCTAAGAGATGTGATCCTTGTCAGAGACACAGCAATATCCTTCATCAACCAGCTGAATTTTTGCATCCTATATCCTCCTCTTGGCCATTTATGAGATGGGGTATGGATATAGTTGGTAAGCTCCCTAAGGCACCTGGTGGAAAAGTATTCATGCTCGCTATGACTGATTACGTCTCCAAGTGGATAGAGGCTGAAACTTTTGCCCAAGTCAGAGAAAAGGAAGTTATATCCTTCATTAAAAGAAATATTATAACTAGATTGAGTATTCCTTCTGAAATTATATGTGATAATGGTTCCCAATTCATTGGGGGCAGAACCACTAACTTTTGTGACAGCTGGGGGATTAAGATGATAACATCAACACCATCCACCCACAAGCTAATGGACAGGCAGAATCCTCCAATAAGATCATCATCAACAATTTGAAGAAGAAGCTTGGATCCAAGATAGGGAAATGGGCAGAAGAATTACCTTATGTGCTTTGGGCTGATAGGAGAACTCCTAAGAATGCTACAGGCCAAACTCCATTCTCTTTGGTATTTGGGGCAGAATCAGTGATCCCTACAGAAATGGTGGTTCCAACTGCTAGAACCAGTATTCGTGATCCTGAGGAAAATGATGAGAACTTGGTTCAAGACCTGGATACTATAGAAGAAATCAGAGATTTGGCAAGGATAAGGATGGCCAGTTATCACCAAAGAATTGCCGGTGCATACAACAAAAATGTGAGGATCAAGAAATTCCAAATTGGTGATATGGTACTAAGGAAAGCATTTCAGAATACCACCAATCCTGCTGATGGAAAGTTGGCACCAAAATGGGAAGGCCCTTACTTGATTGAAGCTGAGGCAGGAAAGGGGGCATATCGATTGCTAACAATGGAAGGTGACTTACTACCAAGAGCTTGGAATGCTGTCCATTTGAAGAGATATTTCATGTGATAAGGATCCATGATCCTCACATGATAAATATCCTTAAAGGATCCTTAAAGCACAGATGATCCTCATTTTTGGTAACATTCTAATCTCAAACTATTTCATTTCCTTACTTTTTCACATAAGGATAAGGATCTTGCATCCTTTATCCCCATTTCACGAGATTTTGAGTTTTGAAGGTTCAGGTACTCTTAGCAAAAGCATGATTATCCACACAAGCAACCAGTTACTTGGGTTTGACCCCAGTTCCGCCAGTAGCGCACGATGATCCTGGTATAGTTCATGGCAGTGGGACCAGTACTCGTTTTAGGGGCTGATAATTCCATTGTACTGGCTATACCTAGGATCCTACGTATAATGGTAGACGTACCATACGTCCGTTATTAAGGTTTCTAGCGTTTTCACGCTAGCTAAGGTTTTGGCATTTTCATGCCACTAAGTTTGGATAGTCGCCAGTTAGGGCCATACTCCAGTTAACATACGATCCTTGGGCTTGTCCCCATTTATCCTTTGGGCTTGTCCCCAGTTATCCTTTGGGCTTGTCCCCAGTTGCTAACCTTTATCTTATAATGGCTTAGTCCCAAGTTATGTTTTATTTCAGGTTTTCGAAGTTTAACAACCAAGGATCCTTGATCCTTACCTTTTACTAAGGTTTGTTGTGTGATTATCCTGGTTATAATAATATTAAGAGTTAGGATCCTAACTTGGATCCTCAGGTATGATCCTTAACTATTTTGATTTTATTCATTGATTATTTGAATAACCCTAATACTTTGACAACTGAACTCATGATCCTTAAAATATACCACTTTTTGGAATTTTTCAACTATAGGATATTTGATCCTGCATTATATCCTAAATTTTTTATCTAAGTTGTTCAACTTTTCTTACTCATACAAGTGTAAATCAAAACAATTGAAAAATAAAACAACAACAAGGATATCAACACAAGATAAGCCAAAAAAGATTAAGGTTATTTTATTAACAACAGTTTAACCATCAAAGGTTGTCAAAATTACCTACCCCGAGCATCTACCAGCAATACGTGGCCCGTCCGCTGGGGTAGGTAAAGGGTGTCCATTGTCTAAAGGTCTTAGTAGTGCAGGAATTAAAAAGATGGCAGGATCACAATGGCTTCATTCCCCAAACAGAGGATCCCTCCACCAGTTGTAATCCTACCTATTGTCCAAAGGATCATTCATGATCCTTAACCCTAATAGCTATTGTTTAGTTATTACAGACCATCATTGTTTTAAAAACATCACAACCACAAAAAACTACTACCAAATTTAAGAATTGGGCTCCGGCTGCGTCTAAGAATGTCCATCATCGCCTAATTGTGCAGCCTACACCTTCGCTGCATCCTCATCCCCTCTAGCTTCGGTATCCTTAACCTGATCCTTCCCGCTGCCTCCAGCTTCGATCGCCAAAACCTCCTCAGCCTCTTCATCATCTTCAAGATCAGCCAACCTTGCTTTCCAGCCCTCAACATCCCAGCTGCTTCTGTCGAAGTTAGGATCTTGAGCTTCCTGGGCCATCTTTAGTTTTGTCTGATACATTGTGATGGCAGCAGAGACCTTTGCACCTTCTATGAGATCATGCTTCTCATAGTCAATGTCGATCAGGATTTTAGCCGTCTTAGTCTTGGCATCTTGAAGGGCCTTTTCAAGATCAGCAATCTTGAGATCCTTAAGTACTGCAACTTGTTGAAGGTCAGCAATCTTCTTATCCTGCTCCTCGACGCTTCCCACATAATCTTCAATCTCAGCAAATTTCTGCAAAGAAAAAGACAAAGCAGTTCAAGATCAGGTGATCCTCAAATGAGTAGGATACCTAGGCAGAATTGATGATCCTCACGTCATTGAAGTATTCAAGGAACTGGTGGCGGATCAGTGGTAGGCCTTGTAGGTCCTCGGTGTCAGAAGTTTTCCTCTTCTTGCCACCCCTTCCTTTAGTGGGTGCCTTGGGAATGGAGATGCTAGGACTGGTAGTGGCCCTCTTCTTCCTGGATCGAACAACATCAAGGTCGGCCGTGTTGAATTGGGAGGCAGGCTTAGAAGATTTTCCGGCACCTACACATTTAAAGCAAGATAAGTATCCTTATCCTATTTCAATATAACTATTTATTTTAATATTCAACTATGCAAAAAGCAGGATACTTACTTGACATGGTGATGGAACCTGAGGATACTTCTTGTGAGTCTTGGGTGTCTATCTTGAATGACCTTATTTCAGGATCAAGCTTCCAAAAAGCAGCAAGCATATCCTTGGTTGTGGGTGTTGTGATGAGGTGTGAGACAGAGATAGCTGCATAACACAAGACAAAAAGGGGTTAGTGATCCTTTCACAAGAGCCAGATTACCTGATGATCCTTCTCAGGATCCTCTGTCCTACCATTGGTGGACCACTTCCTGGGTAAATGCTTTCCGTTTGGAATGGTATCCCTCCTGACAAAGAAGAAGCGTCGTTTCCAATTTGTGTCGTTCTTGGTGGCTTTAAAAATGGGGTGTTCTTCACCAGGTTTTCGCTTAAACAGATATCGATGTGATCCAAACGTCGTGAGATCATACATCTGTGTCAGCTCTGACATTCCTAAATCAATCCCTTCCTGCTCTATGATCCTCTCCAGGGTATACAAGACCCTCCAAATCATCGGCATAGCTTGGATGTAAGAGATGCCGGTAAGAGAAAAGAAGGATTCTGTAAAGTCTGGAAAAGGATAGGTGTATCCTATGGTGAATGGAGTAACTGGAAAGGTAACCCATGTTTCAGAAACATAGTCGCTCAGAATAGTGGGATCGAAGGGTTTGAAAAAGGTGTTCGCCGGAAAGCAGAGACGGATCTTATCTATTTGAGCATCGTTAAAGCAACACCTCTCATGTATTGAGTCTTTGATAATCCCTTGACTCTTCAAGGGGCTATTCTTCTGGTGATCCTTGGCGGGGGAAGACCGAAGCATCATTGATGTTGGTAAAGAAAGAAAAACAGAGTAAGAGAAGGAGAGATAAAAGAAGAGATACCTGATTGATCTTCGACCGAGAATTTAAAGGGAGTTTCTTCGAATTTAAATGCATATTAATCCTATCTCTAACTCCTATTTATAATGATGATTTGCAGGATTGTCACTTCAGTGACGTCAGCTTTGCAACGGCTAGTCCGTCTCCAACGGCTAGTTATCCGTTAGTTTGTTGGGGATAAGATCGAAAAAATATAACTTATTTATTTACGATATAACTCCTTATATTTTGGGGGCAATTGTTAGGGGTGGATTTCTAAGTGACCCGTGATCCTCAAATATTATCCTGTTTGGTGATCCTTACTTCTGTGTCAGTTAGTGATCCTCAGAAGTGCTTCAGGATCAGGATCATGGATCATCCTAAGGATCCTTATACTAATGATTGTTCACTTTGAATTCATAACTGTTTTGCAGGAATATCAAATGGGACTTGGTCTTGGCGATATTTCTGGAGAATATTCTAACTCTATTCCGCACGTGCTTGGTCAGAAGTGGACGTTGTGGAGTCGTGGAGGACTTGCACCATTTGCGGATAGTTTGTTACTTAGATTTTTACTAGATTTAAATGGGGTAGCGAGCTAATTAGACAACACTTATGCTATTTTTGGCTACACACACTCTGAAAACCGCTCACAACAGCTCTTGTTCATTCACTTAGCAATTTCACACACTTTTTACACATTACAGTATAGTGATCCTTGTACTTAGCTCGCTATCATCCGAAGTTGTAACACATTACTTGTTTAATTTGAGTTGGTGATCGGTAGTTTCCATCACCCGGGGTTTTTTGTGCCGGAGATCAACTCTTGATCAAGGGCTTTTTCCCCGTATAAACCTTGTGTCACTTGTTATTTATTTTTCATAGTGATCCTTATTGCTATAAATCAATTCAAGCATCATACCCCTTAACAGAGAGTTTGGTTGCATTATCCTCATCAGATTTTTTGACCAAAACAGTTGGTTTTAACACGAATCCTATGTGTTTCAAAATAATGTCTAAGTTTCGTTGACGCCATAACTAGGGCTAATATTAATTTCTCTAAATGAGAGTACCTAGTTTCAGCGTCTAATAAACTTTTACTAACATAATAAACAAGATACTGTTGACCTTCATGATCCTTTACAAGGACAGCACTTACTGCATTCCCCGATATTGCAAGATACAGGGATAATGGTTCACCATCCTCAGGCTTCATCAGTAGAGGTGCGGTTGAAAGATACCGCTTCAAATCCTGCAAGGCTGCTTCATGCTATCCTGGCCTCGCATCTTTAATTGCTATGCTGCACTAGGTTTTGTTGAGGATTTCATTGAAGAAGAATAACACTCCTTTGCTTCCTTTTGATCACTTTCCACCTTGACAACTCCCCAAGGAGTAGGGATCTTGATACATTGATGGTAGGTTGACAGAACAGCTTTCATATCATGGATCCAAGGCCTACCTAATATAATATTATAGCAGGATAGAGAGTCTATGACATAAAAGCGCTGCATTGAGTTGACCCCTTGAATATACACGGGCAACTTTATCTCTCCTACGGTATTCCTAGCTTCTCCACTGAAACCAACGAGTACAGTGGACTTCGAAGTAATATCCATCGGGGATACATTCATCCTCTTCAATGTTTCCAGCTGAATTATGTTGACTGAGCTGCCATTATCCACTAATATCCTGCGTACAAAATGGTTAGCAACATATAACGTTATTACTAAAGCATCATGATGGGGATCCTGGACAGTATCCCTGTCATCATTATCGAACGTGATGACTTTGTCAGTCGTGAGGGTTGACATCCTTGTCGGCTTATCTCCCCTCTCTGATTTGGCTTCCTTCGCGTGACTTTTTGCCGCAGATGTCGGATCCTCCTGAAATAAAGTTAATTATTTTTGCATCCGCAGGAGGTGATGCTGCATCTTCAGGATCCTTCTCAGGATCCTGACTCTTATTCTTCTTTCTTCCCAAGAGGTCCTTCAGATATCCCTTACTCAAGAGATAGCTTATTTCTTTTCTCAAAGCGATGCAATCCTCAGTAACATGTCCGAAATCCTCATGGAAATCACACTATTTGGACTTGTCCTTCCAATCAGCCTTTTGTTTATTCTTTCGGGGCCATCTTGCTTTGTCTCCTAAACCCTGCATAGCATACATCAGTTCAGGTATGTTAACAGAAAAGCAATATTCAGACAACTCAGGATCCTCATCTTCAACAGCATTCACTTTTTTGCCATCATTTCTGCCATACGGTTTAGAGCGATATGGTTTATACGAGGATTCTGATTTCCTGTTGGTTGACTCATAGGTTGTGGACGAATTCATCATCTCTTGCATCTTTTTGTCATCCTCCAGGCGAATGTACCTCAAAGCCCTGTTACGAGCTTCGTCTAGATTCCTGTAGGGATTCATTACAAGATCCTGATAAAACTGAGAATCTTTTTGTAATCCCATCTTAAAAGCCTGCACAGCTGTTGCAACATCAAGATGTGGGATATCCAAGGATTCCCGACTAAACTTGTTCACATAATCCCTCAAGGATTCCTGAGGTCCTTGAGTTATCCTGTAAAGATCGCTGGTTAGTTTCTCAAAACTTCGGCTGCAAGAAAATTGACTATTAAATAAATTAACTAAATGAGCAAATGAAGTAATTGAGTGAGGAGGAACGTTCAAGAGCCATTTTAAGGCTGATCTTGTTAAGGTAGAACCAAAACCCTTACACAGGCATGCTTCTTTGAGATCTGGAGGGATAAGGTTGATTTCCATCCTTTCCCTATACTGGGCAATATGCTCCTCAGGATCTGTAGTTCCGTCATAGAGTTTCATGTTGGGGGTTTGAAATCTTTTTGGGATTTCAGCATCACAAATAGGATATGCAAACCGTGATATCCTGTTGCTGTCCTGGGACACTTCTGGAATTGGCTGGACCACCCCAGGCACACTGGATATCATGTCTTTCAGTTTTTGGAGCTCCCTGGAAAATGCCGATGGCATACCTGCATCCTGCAAAGATCCAACACCATTAGTAGCAAGAGTATTATTATTATTAGATATATTACCAGTTTGGGGATTCTGGCCATATCCTGAGCTTCTCACAGTTGATACTCTTATTGAAGAGGGTATCTCAGGAGTATGACTCTGGGAATGGCTAGGCACAATATTCCCCCGGTTATCCTCAGTGTAAACTGCAGAACTGAAGTTTAAGGCCCTGGGTTGCAAGGGAGTGACAGTATCTTCAGCGGGCCTACTTGGGCCGGATTTCAAGAGTTGTATCTCTCTCATCAGCATCTGATTAGTTTCCTGCTGTTGCCTCATCTGTTCCTGTACACTACCATACAAATTTAGAATTTCTTCGTTAGAAGCCAAAACAGGACCAGATCCCTGGATATTGCGAGCGGGGATAACATCCCGAGCCAAATGACTTTCAGTTCCCTGTGAAGAGGCTTGCATTCTCGGAGGAGGTGGTGGAAGCACCGAACCAATTGTTGCAGAGGTTGTGGCAGACACGGTGGCAGAGCTCATGTTTGATCTCGAGGCCATAGAAAATAGTGTGGCAAAAAGTTTTGAAAATAGAAAACCAAGAAATGATTTTGCAAAATTTTTTAGTAGAAATAGCACCACTTGCCCCACGGTGGGCGCCAAATTGTTTTGGTCAAAAATTACCAAAGCAATTAAGTGATCAAATTAGTTAAATGAGGTAGTGTGCTAGAAATATGTGTTGAAAATATGCTAGTTAAGTTATTTGCAAAAACAGTTTCAGGATACGGCTCAGGATATAGAGCTGTATCTTTGATCAAACAATTAGCGAAAATGTAAAGGGTGACACAGGATGTACGAGGAAAGCCCTTGATCAATCTAGATCGCCGGCACAAAACCTCGGGAGCTGACAATCGCAGCTGCCTTGTTCTTCTATTACTTCAAATATCAGGATACAGTGCAGGATATGATGCGGATCAACTAGGTGTTACACTGTAATTCGAATACAAGTGTTTGTGTGTTGTGATTGTTTGCTACCAGAGAGAAAAAGTGTGCGTAAGAGTGTGTGCTTTAATCTGATCCGATCAATCTATTTATAGTAAAAGGAAACCAACTAAATATCCTATTATTCCGGGATTCAGCGGATATTCCCCATATGAATGTTGCAGTCCTAGTCTTCCGGGTCCAACGTCTATAAGCCAACTGATTTGCCCGAGTCTTGAGGGGAAGAAGTTCACTTGAACGTTGGAGACTTGCACCTTCTAATCTGCACGTGGTTAAATCAGTTACTACCAGGATATCGTACCAGGATGTTACCAATATCCTGATCCGATATCCTAATCACAATTAAACAATCAAAGCCAGAATATTAGTCAGGATATATGTTCAGAAAATGACCCATAACAGGTAGTACACACACAAGGTGTATGATGAAATGTCTAAGTGAAGTTAGAATGAGAGATATTTAGAAAAGATCTGGTGAAAATTAAATATGTCTAGAAAGTTACAGCCGAATGTAATCAGCTGTAACTGGGTCAAATCTTGTCAAAAGCTGATGTTTATTGAGTTTGTGATGAACTCCCAGGAAAAACCTTTTAAACCCAACTGGAATGGCATTTTTTCGACGAAAAATGAACGTTTTATGAATTTTTCCGTATCGAAGGTTCAGGCTGTGTTTTCTGGCAGAATTTGCAGCCCATTACGAATGAATTTTTCCCAAAATTGAGTTATGATCTCAAATTTTTACTGTAGGTAGCTTAAGGTTATTTAAAAAATCTCCAACTGGAATTTCGTCAATCAGATAAACGAGGAATTTTAAATGAATTTTTCCGTAAGCTGCAGTCAGAAGTGACGAATTTGATTGCAGCTTAGTAAATGAATTTTTATAAATTTTTGGTAGAGAGTTAGACTCTAAAAATTTAACATAAGGATAAACCCTCCGAGGGGCACGTCACGTAAAAAGATTGTAATTTTTGCAAGCTCGTAAGTATAGTAAACGGACGTCCCAAAACAGCCTATTATGATGTCATGAGTATATGAGATTAACCAAAAGTTAAAATGATAAAGCGTTGACTCTGAAAGTCAACTACGCATAAGGAACATCAACTAGACTTGTTGTTGTGATTATAAGATTATAGATAATCGTATGGTACATGGTATATAAATATGTGATAAATGGAATGACATGATGGATTATATGGGTTTGAAAGGATGTGAAATCGGGTACATGTCGTATGCTTATTAGGAACGATTAATGCAAGTTGAATGTGAAATTATGCAAATGTATGCTCGTTACCAAGTACAATGATGTATGATAACAAGAATGTGTTGATGATAACTTGAAAGCGTAGGAGCCATGTCAACATGGACACGAGCATGGAAGGGCAATGGGTCAAAAGTAAATACGAAAGCTATGCATGAACTCGGACGCACGAGGTAAGTGATTTCTGAAATCACTTCTTAGTTGTTTAAGTAAGGTAACGTCTAGTTTATTAAACATATTGACGATTGAAGTTAAATATGGCTTTTGGTTGTATGAATTCAGAAATTTTAGCTAAGTAGACCAAAAGGGTCAAAAAATGAGATCTTATTGATATGAGGGAATGATGCTTAAATAATGGCTACGGTATTATAACCGGGTAATAAGTATAATTGTATATTAGTTCGCTAATTGAGAAACGGAGGTGCGGGTTAATAGTTAAAAGACTCGGTTGTGAGTTTTAAGTATAAACGAATGAGTTGTTTGGTAGGACATAAACGGGTTAAATAACTAGTAAATGAATGTAAAAGTCGAATACGTATAAGTTAAGAATTTCTTTAGTCCAGATATTAGATATTGAGTCCATACGTTAGAGGACTGAATTACGATCGCGTAGGAAGAAACGGATTGTAAAACGGATAAGATTGAGGGAGTTATGAACGTTTTTGTGAAAAATGGTATTGTTGGGAATATGCAGCTCCCAGCTGCAAACTTTCTGTCAAAATTAGACTCTCACGCCCCGCGACGGATAAGCATCATTTCGGTCGTGGCCCGCCAGGGGACTTCGCGCCCCACGAAAGCATAAGCTAAACCTGTCGCGGCCCTCGACAGGCAATAAAGCTGGCAATTTGATTGTTTAATTGTTTGTTTTGATATACGGGCTTATCTAGATATGTCTTAAACAATATATAACTAAAAACATTTCATGATATATGAATATGTACAAAATTATATAATGGAAGGCTGCGAATATGACGTGATGGAATAAGTACATGAAAATTTAAGTGGTAATTAAGAGCTCGTAAGTATGTATAAATGTAGTATTGTATGCATGTATGAATGTAATTCGCTATGTATATACGTATGAATGATTTCAATACGTTTGAGTATTAACGAATACTAATGATGTGTTTTGAGATTGGAATGTAATGCAGGTATGAGAACATCGGGTTCATGAGGTAATGATGTCGAACTCGGAACAAGAAAATACGAGAGGATAGTAGAATGAATCAAATCTTCTATTGTTAAATGTTATGCAATATTAAACTATATAAGAATCATGTCTTATGATATTGTTAACGACTAATGGTTAAGTTGTATGTGATGTCCACAAATACTACACGAAATTCTTCTACCTCTAACGAAGGGAAGCGGACATGGATCGAGTCGAGAGCAAGGATTGTACGGAGAGAACAGTCACATAGCTTTAATTATGTAACACCTTAAAGTGTTAATTAAAAGTGAATGTTGTATATTTCTTTTAGTTAATGTTTGACATTTCGTATTTGAGCCGTCATGTGAGTAATGTGTCTAATAAAGAAAGAAATTTTTAAGGAACTTTTTCCGCTGTGTCGTTTGTAAGATATTACGTGTTAGGGTGTTACACCGCGAGAGGCCGAGGCCAAACCTGTCGCGGCCCGCGACAGGCTTCAGAGCTGGCAATTTTATTAATTTTGTTTATTTTGAATTTCGGACTTGTTTAAACTTGTTATTTAACTATCAAAACTAACTTTTACGTTGGTTTTGAATTTAGGTGATTGTAGTGTGCTCCCGGATGAAGATCAAACGGTTATCAAGAATCGAACACACGTCCAAACAAAGCTTCCGCGTTGATCTATTTTGTTTTAGTTAAGAGTGAACCTTGTAAACACTTAACATTATATTTTGAACGTTTTAAACATCTATGAATGTTAACTTGACAAAGTTTTTGTAAAGTCGCATTTTGGTATAAAGTGCGTATATTATGGTCATAATCATGTTAAAATGAATCGGGTCTTACAAAAACCTTTTTACCTACTGATGTATTATACTAAATAACTTATTTTGACCATATAACCCTGGTTATAACATCAGTTTACATTAAACATCGAAAATATCATCATTTAACAATTTTAACGCCGCTTCGGCGCATAGTATGATTTTAAACCATATTGACCAACCAAGACTTGTTACCTACTAATTTTATAAATCATTTAAATGTTTCTACAGTAGGCATAAGTTATAAACTCAGAATCCCAATTAAGTTTTCAAACTATGTGTGAAATGACCAAAATGCCCATACGGTGCATAGTTTGGTCTTAAACTATAAACCACACATATATTTGATATCTTACTAGTATTATATCATAAATTAACTATTTTTCTAGAATATTTATGAATATAACATCAGTTTACATGCAAGCTCTTTTTATAAGTCACTAAATGACCAAAACGCCCTTAAGAAGCTTAATTCGATTTTAAAACCTTAACGGGCATACATATTGATATCCTACTGATATTGTAACATGTTTAAATTATAATAGCACATAGAACTTGTACATGACTCATTCGGTTACCCGTTAATGCTTATACGCGTACGGTACTACTTATATAACTAGTATACATAAGTTTACCGAAACGGGTTTAACCTTATCATTTTAACCTCAACTTCCAGAATGTAATTAGTTTACCCATATTATACAAGTCTTAATACTTGTTGGGCTTAAACTACATTCTTTTCCGGTCATCGCTTAATCTAGCGTATTGTACCGTTTTTTATCCTTTAAGCTAGCCGGTCTAAGTCTACGACTTAAATAGGGCCCATTAGCATTCTAATTGGTTATTATTACCATCATTCTAGACTAGATCCTTCCAGTAAATGCTACCTACACTTAACTGTTGGTTATACGACTGAGTTATTTAAATTTTGCACTTGAATCGAGTTTTAGCTCAGGTAAATACTTTTAACTTATTTTCCCTATACGGGCTTGGGATACGGTAAATTATTACCGCTTGGTCGGGTATGGGATCACTTAGCCTGATTGTGGCTATAAAATATGCATAACCCGTTTTAATCTGTTTTCTTTGATAACTTAAACATTGGGGATTAACGCGACCGTGTCCTGGATATCCTCGGCTCATTTAAGTTACTAATGGCCATGACCAAAGCACGAGGTGTAGGCATACACCTGACAGATGCGAATGCTTAAATAATTTTACCCACAAGTTGGTGATATCTCCTTTGTGGGTTTATAAGTGGTGTGTCGGTTAATCATGTCTCGGTATACTGGGCCCATATGTATTGACAAACATGTAAAACTGTATACAAGATTAAAATTCTTAATTATCCCAAGTTATAAAAGATTTTCATGTGCCTTGTGCACTTAAATCAATTTTGAAATATTTTCAAAACGAGTCGGTTAATTGTATTTACCAGTGTAAAATGACATATTTTTCAAAAGACTAAGCTACAGGTATAACACATAATAGGCTGGAAGCTTCTTGGTATTGATAAGAGGATCTTGCAAATCCTTAGAATGCCTAAAGTCTATTGAACATCTTTTTGTACATTTTATGATCCGCCTGTGGATCCTTTGTTACGAACCGTTTGTATATTATTTTGAACTTTGAACATTTCGGTTTGTAATAGTAATTTTACTCCAAGACTTCCACTATGCTATTCTGTGTATATTGACTATGATGAAATCAACTTACGTCACGACACTCCCCACTGGCCCACCGGGTTATGGATGAAATATCGGGGTGTAACATTATATGTGAGGAATAGAAGATGATGATTAGGTTTAATTTTGATTATATAGAGTAAATAAGATGACATGTATTTGGATTGTTGGTGACCTTTGACACCGAGTGAATTTCATGGAGTTAGTTATTGCAGATTTTAAATTAACGATAAAAATAAATAAAACCTACATTAGAAATTGATTCCAATGAGAATCCAAAGTATATACATACTGGTTCGATCAGGCCCGGGTCATAGGGAGTGCAGGGTGGGCGACGGCACAATGCCCAAACCCTCCGATGACCCAAATCTTTCAATTTTGTATAGAATTTACGCTGTACAAGATAAAATATATATGCACTGAATCAAGTTATAACACAAATGAGCACTTGTACTAGTGGTTACTGCTTTGCTTAAACAAAAAGGAGACCCGCGTTCTAATTTAGGCATCTTCAAATTCTTTATTTTAGCTTATTTTTTGGGGTTTTTTTGTTAATGACATTGTCAACTAGATTTTTCCCTTTAATTAAAAAATTACTTCCTAAACTTAGCTAAAAATAATTATTTAAATTATATCCACATAAATTTTAATGATTGATGAGTTTATATTAAATTGAGATTTTTGAATAGGGCCCAATTTTTTTATCTCGCATAGGGGCAAAAATTTGTTTGTGATTTTCGGAGACGACCCTGGGTTCGATACATATATAAAATAAAACAACAAAGTTACGTACCGATTCGGTGATGGTGGTGCAAAAATACCAAATATATTGAAACCGACACATCACTACAAGAAACTGGGGCTCACCGACCACATATTTAACGGCGAAATGATTTTGTCACAACAGGTAGATGTATTGCGACTAAAAGTGGTCGCTACTAGTGTTTTAGGATATTCTGTCTTTTGTATGCTATTGCGAAGCACTTTTGTTGCTATAGGCTTTTAGCGGGATAGAGGGAAATTAAAGTGCTCTTCGAAATTTTATGAAAATTCAATAGCAATGAAAATTCATTGCCGCAGAGAAAGCTTTAAATATGAGCAAACTTACGTTTTGCTCCCTGTGGTTTGGTCGTTTTAATGGTTTTGCCTCAATCATTTAAAAATGGACATTTTAATCCTTGATGTTTCAATTTTGTCGCCAGTTTGCTCCCCGACTCAAACACACTTAAAACGTTCAGCTAAAAGTATGGGTATTTCATTAATTTTACTTATAACCAGAAGGGTATTTTAGTAATGTTAAGTTGATTATTTATTAACACATACAAACACACTCTCTCCTCTCTTTCTCTCTCAACATATTCTCCCTCTCTCTTCTCCATCACCAAACACCACCACCCACCACCTCACCACCATCATCCACCACCTCGCAACCAACTGCCAGCATCACACCGCCCGACCACCACCATCAGACCACCCGACCACCACCACTGTCATCCTCTCTCCCCCACCATCTAAAACTGCTTACAAACTAACCATTTTTCTGGCCAGATGAACACCTTGGTGCCGACCAACTTCACCACAACCGCAACATCCTTACCCCTCTCCTGCATCCTAACCCTTGTCCCCTTCTCCCTTGACCTAAAACCTCCACCATCGTTCCCCCTCCCCTTCCCCCACGTTTTTTCAGCAACACCCCATGATTAATCACCACAAACCCACGAATTTCAAGTTTAATTTCTACAAAAACCCTAACCAACCTTTCAATTTCAGTTTCAATTTTAATCTGCATCTTCACAAAACTAGATCTGAACTCGGAGATGATGTTGTCGGAGACGAAGAAACACATAGAATGATATTAATGGCAGATGGTGATGGCTTGACGGGCACTTTGCGTTGATGGTAGGAAAGGTGAACCAATAAGATTAGACGGGAGTTTGCGATGGCGACAGGTGGATACCACCAACGCTTCTTCGATCTGCTCGAGTTGAGGCTTAAAATGTTGTCATCGTCGGATTCTAGTAGGCTGGTGGGATGGGTGAGGGTGATGTCTCATGGAGGTGATGGTGGCTATTGTTGCAGAAGTTAGAGAGAGAGAGAGAAATAAGGGTGAAGAAGTGAGATGACATTTTTTTATTAATATACATGTATATTAATAATAAATAATTATGTTTTTTGTTTTTGTTTTCATTATTAAAATGGATTTAGGAATTAATAATAAATAATTAAATAATTATATGTACACTTATCAAAATACCCCTACTTTTAACTGAACGTTTTAACTGAGTTAGAGTCAGGGAGCAAGCAAACTGGTGACAAGATCGAAACATAAGGAGTAAAATGTTCGTTTTTAAATGATTGGGGCAAAACCGTTAAAACGACCAAACCATAGAGGGCAAAACGAAAGTTTACTCTTTAAATATTGTTAAAAACTTATAGCGACTAAATTTAGTCTTTAGGTATGAAAGCTTTAAAAATTACTAAAAACCTACATGGACGAAATTTAGCCGTTTAAAGCTTTATTTTTAAAATTAAAGTTTTTCTTAGATACGTGAAATATATTTAGTGAAACCCCTACAGTGACTAAACATCGTCTCTATAGGTCGGGCAGCCTAGCGACGCCGTGTGTAGCGACGAAACTGGCAACCAAATACGATGGAGCACTAGGAAAGAACCTACTATGACAAAATGTCGTCGCAAAGACTACAACGACAATATTTAGTCGCAAAAATCCCGTTTTTCCATAGAAAAGTCTTTATTTTTGTAGTGATTTCAAAATAAAGAAAAAAAACTATAAAACAAATACCAGTAACGATATTGTTCGGTAGGTTGGTATCACTCGATTTTCAGAACAACATCATTTACAGTAAAATTTATATTGAAACATTAGAAAAAAAATAAACACAACTACAAATTTATTTTTTTTTAATAAAATTAACAAACGCAAGTTATTAAAAAAACGAAATTAAATGATAAATCAAATATTATTAAAAATAACTATATGTGTAATTAAGATAAAAAACTAAATGGGTTAAGATTAAAATCATGGTTGTAAAACAAGATCTCGAAGACCAAATACTCCCCAAGTACTCGCTACAAGTTAGGTTGCTGATGCACGAGTACTCTTTGTCAAGGCTCCGAGTACTCCGCCTAGGTGGAGTACTTCCGGAGTACTCTCGGCTCCGACTAGGTGCGCCTAACGAATTTTACGACCATGATTAAAATATTAAATGGACTAACAGTATATGTATTTACTGTTTAATGAGTGAAATTGAAACTTAAAAACATGTTTTAAAGACTTGTAATAAGATGAATCGTATATTATACGTTATGTAAAATTCAAATCTTAGTAGAATCAAAATAAAAAAGATCAAAATCAGCTAAATAGATTTATAAACATATAAAGAAAGGTTGCAGATAAATAAGAAAAATAACATTTAATGTAGTGGATAGAGCAGGGCATTCTCACGGTACCCCGATCGACCGTATTAGGTTCAGCGTTGCCAGTAGATTGGGTAGGGTTCTCGGTTAGTAGCCATCGATTTGAATTCAATTTTTTGTGCATGATTATTGAGGCTTTAACATTTAAAATCCTATATATACCTTCATTTTTATCGGACCCATGATTTTTTTGGTCGGTCCTCGTTCGGGTCGGGTCAGAGCTAGGTTAGAATTAGGTTTAAAAAAAAAACAGAAAAAACGAGGTATACAAGGATTGAACCCATAACCTCTTATTGGTAAAAAGAGGGGTTTACCACTACACTAGTTTTCCTTTTCATTTTATGGTGTCCACCTAATTGTATTTATGAGATCCTTATAAAATTTAATATACCGGATCTACTAATTTTTTAAAAAACATTGGGGACCGGGGACCCTGACCTATTCAATGTAGGTCCGCCCCTGACCACCAATCATCTATAAAAAAACTTCTACACTTTTATCCTACCACAATTTCAACAAATTTCAACAAAACGTATGATTTTTAAAAAAGATGAGTTATTCATTTCACCGCTCAGTATTAACAATATATTATTGTATAACGATAGTAGTCTACAATTTCTCACGAATATCACCGAACGAGCCGAACATGAAGACACGACAACATCTAAAAAAAGATATATGCCACGTGATCATGAAAAAGGTAACAACATTCTGATGGAAGATTATTTGGCTGACAACCCCAAATACAACGAAGAGATGTTTAGACAAAGGTTTCGCATGTCAAAACGTTTATTTTTAATATTGTAGGCGATGTAGAAGCTAATTACGAATGGTTTCAAGAGGTCTAGACTAGAGGATGAAAAAGAGTTTTACGGCGATACAAAATTCACATAATCCTCCTGACGAATACGATGACTATTTATGTATGTCCGATAAGACGTCGCGTGAATGTCTACAATAGTTTTTGAAATGTCGTAATTAACTTACACAACAAAACGTTATTACGAAGACCGACAAGCCACGACATTGCACGTCTGTACGAAGTACATGAAGAAAGACATCACCTTACTGGTATGATCAGTAACATTGATTGTTCACATTTCATTTGGAGAATGTGTCCTAAGGAGTTGCAAGGACAATATATGAGAGTTGATCCCCAATACCCTACGATCATGCTAGAAGCGGTTGCGTCTCAAGATTTATGGTTTTGGCATGGGTTTTTTGGTCCGCCCGGATCACTCAACGACCTCAATGTTCTCCAACAATCTCCAAGTTTTCTCACCCGAAGGAATGGAACTGCGCCTAATTGTCCATTTCATTTAAACAAACACTTGTACAAAAGTGGATACTATCTTACCTATGGGACCTCCGTACTTGGTCAACGTTTGTGAAAGCGTTTCGATATCCGACCCATCCGAATTAAAAGAAATTCAAGAAGGCACAAGAGTCGAAAAAAGAGGATGTGGATCGATCTTTTGGAGTACTAAAAGGGAATGGGTATACTTAAGCAACCATTGCGGGCTATGACTGTAGAAAGGATTAAGACTGTTGTCTATACATGCATGATATTGCACAACATAATCTTTAAAGACAAAAACTTTTTTAAAACTTTTGAACAAAATTGTGATAAAAAGTTATGACAAAAACTTTTTTAAAACTTGCTATGTGAAGTTATGTTTCAACCTAAGATATGTTTGAAAATTCATAGTTCATTGCTAAAGAACCGAAAACAGTTAAAATGAAAATTGAACAAAAAAAACAATTAAACCCAAATCGAATAAAATGAGTTCGGTTTATAAGTAGCCCAACAAACCGAGTAATCAAAGCAAACCATACTATATATTTAGACGAATGAACCCAATTATATGAATTCGTTGTATTTGGTTGAAACCGAAAACCAAACCAAATTCGAATGCAATTTATCATTTAGTTTTGAAGTACTTAAATTTCGTTTACTTTGCTCCGATTTTTTGTTTAACCCAAACAATTTCAAACCGAATAAAAGGAACCAAATAGTCGAAAAGAACTGATGGGCACCTCTAACACTTCTAAGTTGTTTAAATTATTTTGGTCATAATTGTGCTCAAATTTAACATGTGAAGGTACTTTAATTTTAAAAAAATTGTTAAGAGACTTTTGTGATACAAAACAGAAATTATCACTACAAGAAATCTGAGTTTTAGCGGCGATAATAATAGGGGCGACACGGAGCAATAGCGACGACCTAGACGCGGGTCGCCCCTATTGCTACCTGTCGTCTCTATTGTTGTCGCCGCTAAAGGGTCAATCCGTGTGCTTCTTCAAGATTTGTTGCTGACCATTGATTAAAAACTGATCCAGTGGTCTTCATCTTATCCTACTTAAAGAAACATAAACCCCACATATCTTATCCTCAAAAAACAAACACCCATCTCACACACCACCTTCAGCCTTCATGTTCACCACTCTCTACCATTCACCACCAAGCAACAACCACCACCTTCAGCCGCCAACTGCCACCATCAACCTCCGACACTCCACGGTTCACCAACCAGCAAAGCCGCCGTCATCCGCCACCTTGAATCACCGCCATATCAACCACCTAACACCTTTGAGATGTTTGAAGCTCCACAGTCATATCAACCACCGCCATCCACCGTTGTGATTATTAAAGCTCCGCACACTTGTTTTTATACAGTGTTTGTAGAATTATGTAGTTTTGTTTAAAGCTCCAACCACTTATTCCATTTTGTATTTGTAAAAAACATGTAATGTATGCTGATCTTAATAATAAATCAATCATTTTTTTGTTATTATGTTATGTTTCATTTTCGAGTTTAAACAAACGACGGTGATTTGTACATTTGAAATCTGGAAATTCGTTTCCGCCGAACTTTCCGGCAATACTCCGGTATATGTCGCCGCTATTAGTGTGTGGCAATAGTGGCGACGTGTGGCAATAACGACGACAAGAGGCCTTTTACCGGCCAACCTTTAGCGGCGACATGTCACCGCTATTAACAATAGCGGCGCAGGTCAGGGCTTTTAGCTGCGACATAAATTCAATTACATATTCCCCTTTCCTAAGTTGGCTTATTACATATTTACCCAATCATAAAATTCAATTACATATTTCCCCTCCCTAACCCATATATATTACATATTTTCCCCTTTCATTAAAATTATTCTTATTGAATAACTATTTTACCCTTAAGAAGCTTATTAAATGAATATTTACATATTTCCCCTTTCAAAAATCATTAATCAATTACATATTTCCCCAATTCATATGATATTTCCCCAATTCTTCTACTTGTTATTCTTCTCAAACAATATTTCCCCAATTCATATGAGGAAAACGACTGCCTGAAATTCGAAACAACAGCCGAACCATGAATTTTAAAATATTGCAATTAAATAGTCGACCAAACACAACAAATCAACATTATTAAAAATATGCTACCAAATAGATGATGAATTTTCAAAATTACTAAAAATAAAAGATCAATAAAAGCTAAATTGTAACGAACTGCTGAAGCTTGATTCACGCCAAACATTTCATATAGCTGAATCTAACCCATTATAAAATAAGGCTAAAATAACAAACTGAAGTGCAAATTCATGTAAGCTCAGAATTCATAAATCTGTAAAAGATTTTTACAAAAAGAATGCCTATTTTCTTCTCAAAATCGTGAGATGTTTGTCGACTCACTCTATATACACACGAATTTGTTCAAAAACACACAAATTATTAGAACCAAAACCTCTAAATTTGTTAGTCCTACGTGTGCAAAACACAAAAAGCCAAAAATGTCAACTTAAATAAGTCACAATTCTACGATAGAAGCGAGACGTGAAAGTTACATGCGTAAAAGTGAAGGTGCCGACAACACTCCTACTACTAGGTGTAAGGTGTTCCTGCAAACGTAAGTGTAAGGAAAAAACACATGAAATTAGACTGCTCAGAGAAGCCGCACCCAGCGCCACCACCCAAATATTTACCATTTATCCCTTCTTTCTCTCGCTTTCGTTCTCTACCGTTAATGAGAAGCCAATACCAGATGATTGAATGGAGGGGAGGTGAGTGCTATACTGATCGTCCCTCACAAACCAAGAGTTACAATTGAATATATATTATAACAATAATTATAATTATAATTATAATATAATAAGAAAAGGGTAATTGAGTAATTTCTCAAAATAAAGGGGAAATATGTAATTGTTTTATTTATTTATTTGGGGAAATATGTAATAAGCTCTGTTATGAGGAGGAAATATGTAAAAATCCCTCTATTATTTTGGGGCGCCGGTAATTCTAGTTTATTAGGACACACGTACTAGCATTAATGAAAGGGTTTTTCATATGTTTGGTACATAAAATCGTGTTTTTCATATTCGAAAATCGTGTTGAAATAGATTCGTATTTTTTTATTACTATATTGGACATTCAAAATTACGAAGTTGATACATATGCAAAAGAAAGTTGGACATGGATGTCCAATAAACAATATAAGACAATATTGCTTTTGCATATGATCATGATCGCTTGCACACTAAACGACATTATTCAAACACACATTTAAAAGAGATTAAACTTGGTATCACAGACAAGATAAAGCATATGATTATGTGGCGAAATAATAATAAATAAATTTGTTATCAACTTATCATCTCTTTTTTTTTACAAATTTACAGTTGAAACGAAAGCTCGTACTTGCTAAAACTAATAAGTAATTATATACTTCTTAAAAGGGTCTGAGACGATGACGATGGATCATAAAAAATTGTAGAAGCACATAGTGGCAACATGCAGCCCCACTCTACTGCACTGTTCTGCACGGATGGATGATTGGGTTGGGTTGATATTGCCTAATCGATAGACCACGTCGACTTGATTGGTCAATGCTCATCACATCAGATGATTGTATTTGTCCCTTTTGCACCGCTTATTGTTATTTTGCTATTCTTTATTTTAACTACTCAATTTAATCCAAACTACCCCACTTATGTAAACAGTTTAAAGTTTAATCCCAGTAACTATTTTTTTTTAACGTACAACGAATTCTTCAAATAGGGTACTGACGAAATTCACCACATGAGGATACGTACTGACGAAATTCACCACATGAGGATACATTCGTATCCGAGCCGGGGCAAACTCATTGGCGAAAGGTCACCCACGCCCTACGCAGGGGCGGATCTTAGTGGAGCCGTGGCAGGGCCACAGCCCTGGCAAGTTTTTCGGCCGTAGTGCTAATTTTCCGCATTTCGATCGAAATTTTGTATATATACTATGTTCGGCCCTGGCAAGTTTTTCGGCCGTAGTGCTAATTTTAGTGCCCGTGTCTTTCGGCCCTGGCAGGTTCAATGGGCAAGATCCGCCACTGGCCCTACGGGCATAGACAACATTGGTGTCCAGGCCCGCCCACCATTGCAGGGGAAACCCACCACTCGAATGCCCACTGTGATATAAGTATATAACTACTAGCTCAGCTAAAAAATATTTCATCAAGTGAGACTCAAACCAATAACCTCAACATTAATTTTAAACAAAGAAACCTGTAACTAACGTTAATTTTCAACGTATACAAATACCATGGCAGGGAATAGTGTTTCCCTGCCATTGGTCGAAATGGGCGGCCACCCCTCATCTATTGGACAAACCATTTTATTATTTTATACCCACTTTAAATTTACGGTTTTGTCCCCAGTTTAAAATTTCGTTTTTCTCCCAACTTAAAAATATAATAACCCTTTTGCCAGCAGGTCAAAATTACGATTTTGCCCTTGGTTCAAAAATTACGATTTTACCCACAGCTTATTATTTTATACCCGCTTTAAAATTATGGTTTTGCCCCAGTTTAAAATTGCGTCTTCGCCCCAGTTTAAAATTGCGTCTTCGCCCCAGTTCAAAATAAAATTATGCTTTTGCCCCCGGCTCAAATTTACGATTTTCCCCTCGGTTCAAAATTACGATTTCACCCTCATTTTAAAATTACTATTTTGCCCTAGCTAAAAAATAAAATTATGGTTTTCCCCTACCTCAAAATTACGATTTTACCCTCAGTTCAAAATTATGATTTTCCCCCAATTCAAAATAAAAATATGACTTTAAACCCAGCTAAACCGAAAATACGATTTCGGCCTCGGTAAAAAAGTTACGCTTTTACCCTCAGACAAAATTACGTTTTCGCCCTAGTTCAAAATAAAATTTTGTCCCCCCCCCCCTCTCCGCGCTCCAAATTACGATTTTACACCAGTTTATTATTTTCTACCGACTTTAAAATTACGGTTTTGCCCTCAGTTTAAAATTACGTCTTTGCCCCCAGTTCAAAATAAAATTATGTTTTTTTCCCAGCTAAAATTTACGGTTTTCCCCTCGGTTAAAAATTACGATATCACCCTCAATTCAAAATTATGTTTTTTGCCCCCACTGCAAAACATAAATATGGTTTACCCCTAGCTAAAAATTAGGATTTTACCCTCGGGAAAAAAATTTGATTTTTCTCCTAAGTAAAAATAAAAATATAACTTTGCCCCCAGCTAAAAATCGTTTCAAAGAGCTGTGTACCACGCTTTTTACTTTTTCTTTCTAGCAAAACTATAGTACAGTTTTTTTAATTGGTTGAGAATTATTCGGTCATCGCCCCGCAACGCGGGCGGGGCTAGTTAACAAACAATAAAAGGCCTTATCATAAAAAAATAGTTAGGGTATCATACGATATAAATTTTATAAATATAATAATTAGTTTCGATGTAGAAAACAACTTCTATGTATAGCTATAATCTATGTCAGTGATTTAGTGAAATAACAACAGAGTAGGTGTTATTTATATTTTTTTTAACAGCGGAACTTCTATATAAAATATAGAAAACAAGTCAGTTATGGGTGTTCAGAAAAAACCGTAACTAAATAAAAACTGTAAACTAAACCGTAACCGAATAAACCGATCCGAACAACGGATTCGGTTTTTGGTTTGGTTTCTAACCAAAACTGAATTGTGAATATGGTTTATGGTTAAGTTTTTGGATCCATATTTTTTTTTAATTTGGTTTTTTGGACAACCGAATAAACCGTTAATTTAACTAATTCTTATATAAAAATAATAATGTTTAATAAACTATATACAATTTATTAGCACAAAATACTAAGTCTAATATCTAAGTATATGTATCCCCATGGTTTGAAGATTATTTATATTTTGTGTCATTAGACTTGTTAACTATTTATAGTTTCTATGATCTATATTTTGAGAACGGTTAATTTTGCATCATGTGGTGGCGTTGATAGCTGAGAGACAAAAGGGTACATTCACTAATCGGTCTTTGTCCCGAGTGCTGAGTGTTATGTGCCTTATGTCCAAAGCTTGATGCAAAACTACTATCGAGCCGGGGGTCTCACTGGAAGCAGCCTCTCTATTCCTACGGGGTAGAGGTAAGGTTGTCTACAGCTTACCCTCCTCAGACCTTACCTTTGCTTTGCTATTGGTGGGATTAACTGAGTATGATGATGATGATGATGATCTATATTTTGAAGTTTTAACTTTGTGGTTGTGTGTACGACTATTTTACGGATATGTTTGTTTTATTTTGTTATATCTTTTATTTATATATTGTTAGGTTTAAATTCGTAGCTGATTTGATGTTCGGAAGTTAGAACACAAACATAAATATAAATTATGAAAAAAAAGTACTTAGATACAATTTCGTTTCTAACCGAAACCAAACCGAATTGAATTTAGTTTGGTTTGGTTTGCATATTCCTAATTTGGTTTGGTTTGGTTTTGGGCTTGAGACATAAAATTTTGAAAACCAAATAAATCATAAACCGAACCGATGAACACCCCTACAGCCAACAATGAGTTGTAACACCCGCACAATGATTACATCATATCACAGTAATCACTAATATTAAAATCTCATAACCTATTCCAATTATACTACATATACATTTGTAAGTTGGGGGGGGGGGGGGGGGATAGTGCCAGGCAGCTGTCTGGCACTCCCCCATTGGACCAACACGTTTATTGTTTTATATACATTTTAAACTTACGTTTTAGCCCCGCAGCTCAAAATAAAATTACGTTTTTTGTCCCCATCTCAAAATTACGATCTTGCCCTCAATTCAAAACTACGACTTTGCCTGGCACTCTCCCATTGGACCAACCAGTTTATTATTTTATATCCATTCTAAAATCACGTTTTTCCCCTCTTTAAAATTACGGTTTTGTCCCCAGCTCAAAATAAAATTACGCTTTTGTCCCCAGCTCCAAATTACGATTTTCCCCTCCATTCAAAATAAAACTGTGGTTTTGCCCTCAGCTCAGAATTACCTTTTTGCCCCCAGTTCAAAATAAAATTTTGTTTTTGCCCACAGCTAAAACTTACGATTTTTCCCTCTGTTCAAAAATGTGATTTTTCCCCGTTTAAAATATTGTGATTTCGCCCCCATTTCAAAATTACGTTTTTTCCCAGTTCAAAATAAAATTATGTTTTTGCCCCCAATTCAAAATTACGATTTTGCCATCGGTTCAAAATAAAATTGTGCTTATGCCTCCAGCTTAAAATTACGTCTGTGCCCTTAGTTCAAATTTATATTATGTTGTTACCCCAAGTTCAAAATTACGAATTTGCTCCTGTGAAAATTTATAATTTTGCCCCTGGGTCAAATTTATAGTACTGCCATTACTTTAGCTTTTCGCAAATTACGATTTTACCCCAGTCAAAAAAGACAACCTTCCCTCAGTTAAAAATTACAATTTTGCCATTGTTTTAGTTTTTTTTATCAAAACTATAAAAGTGTTTTATTTTAATTAGTTGACTCGATTTAATTGTTTTTCGTGTCAGTGAGCTAACTAACACTCGCTTATTATTCGGTCATCGCCCCGCAATACGGGCGGGGCAACACCTAGTTATGCTATATTTAACATGAACTGTCAAAAGACTATTGAAACAGTAAATTGATGTTCTAGTACGACTTATCTAGAAAAGAAAATAAATTGTGACTTGGATATTTTCATGTAACACATTTAAATATTTAATTAAGACTGAGAGCATCAACATTTTATCCATCAAATTCTTTTTGAGAAGTTTTCATGTTATAAAAATTGGTCGTGAATAGAGAAGAGAAAATGTTACTGTTTATCTGTGTATTTAAATGGACACTATTTACCCTTTATAATTTTTTAATAAGTGGTTATGATTTGATGTGAGAGAAGAGGTAATAATAAAATTATAAGAAAAATTAATTGAAAGGAAAAAGAAAATATAGTTGTTTTTAGTGCAATTATAGACTAAAATATCATGAATAGGATGTGAATGCTCTGATTTTTGTGGATTGGTGCTCTATGCCAAATCAGGATGGAGGCGCGAAATACCATATAGGGCGCCAAGGGCACCCCATCCAACCCAATAACGGGCGTAATCAGGCGCATGAGACTGGGGTTCATCCCCTCTTAACCAATCAAATATTTTTGTTTTTTATTTTTTTTATTTTATATTTATTGGGTGTAGTTATTGGTAGTTTTTCCACAACATCAATTTTTTTAAGCTAAACAAATTATAGTTATATAAAGTGTGTATATATAGGGTTGAGTTTATTTCAGAACTCTAAATAATTGGAAAACTTTTAGAACTCTTACTAGACAATATTTTTATTTTTATATTTAGGGTACTTTTATCATTTATTATATGTATTTTTATGATTACATACATGTTAAGAGTAATTTTATGATGTTTTTATCAAGGTTGGAGAACTCGTTAGTCGCTAGTCGGCCGATGAGGTGGGGGCTAGCGACTACTCGGGATTAATCGGATCGGGTTTTTATATGTAATTTTCAGTTTTATGTATACATATACACATTTTTATAGGTCAATATTTTAAGTAGCTAGTTTTTAACTCTTACTCAACTCATATTTTTAAGTGTACAAGATTAATTGTTGGAATTCACATGTAATGGTTGAAAACTGGCCGAAATTTAGAGGATTTGGCCGGAATATATAAGTTTTTTGCCGGAATTTGGCCGGAATAACCGATTTTTGGCTGGCCGACTAGCGATTAATTGACTGATTAACGAAAAATTACTCAGTTACTGGCCGACTAGCGATTAATCGCCGACTAGTCGCGATTTTTACAACACTGGTTTTTATATGTAATTTTATAATTACACATATGTAAACTAGTTTTTTTACATATATGTAACTAGTTAATAGACATATATATAATTTGGTTGTTAAACATATGTAAACTACTCTTAACGTGTATGAAATCATAAAAATACATATAATAAATGATAAAGTGGGTACCCTAAATATAAAAATATATCTATAAAATGATTGTTTGTTAGGAGTTCTGAATGTTCTGCAATTATCTAGAGTTCTGAAATGATATATATATATATATATATAGAAACGGGATCGGGAGAAAACGCTCAAAAGTGTGAGAACAGTGAGAACGCTTCCTGGCCTAACACGTGTCACGCCGCTTAGAAAATGGCGGAGGGGCTTTTTTGTCCTTTCATCTTCTGTTTTTCCAGTTACGCTTTTTCCCAATGTTGGTTTAATTTTTGGTTTTTAAGATTTTTGGGGTTAACCAAATTCAATAATTAATGGCGTTTTAATAGTTTCATTGTATCAACATTTTGGCGTTTATGGCGTTAATAGCGTTTATTCACATCGTATGCCATTGGAACCCAGAGTGCAGGAAATCTATATGAATGACGTTTTTCAAGGGGTTTTAAACAAGATGACCCATTGTTCTATTATTTTTTTATAAACATTTTGGCGTTTGGGTTATCTTGGCGTTTTTCAATTGTTGGATTATATATCAGCCACAGTAAAAAAAAAAATACAAGCGAAGAAAATAAATTAAAAATCATAATCGGATCTCTCTTCACAATATTCACTGTCATCAGTCTCTCTGTTCTTTAATACTACAAGAACTGACACCAAAATATGGCGTTTTATGTAAAACTTAACAAACCCATCGGTTTGATTATTTTGTTTGCTCGTCTGTTGAAGTGGCTTTTTTGTGGATGTTTGGGGACATAGATCTATGACGTGTGGGTGGGTTTTTTCGCTTTTTCTTCATGTTGATCTTCATCTTTATCATCATCCCACTCTTAAGTGTCATTGAACTCTTCTCCTCATCCAAGCCTTCTTCAAGAACAAAAAATACAAAATGCCATATGACTGGCATTAGTATCTTTTTCTTGAATTTTTGTCCATCTCATGCAGCAAAAATCTTACTGAGTTACTCGCCTCCCCTAACAATTCATTCAGTGAAACTCTACGAATAACAATACTGAATATCCAAGAAAGCATATTAGCCATCTTTGATTTTTTTGGCGTTTTACAGTGAGTGGTATTTTAGTAGTATTGGCATTTGTTTTTTTTTTGTTTGATCAAATGGAAGTTGCTGAGATGTATCATTTTATAGGATTTCTTTTTGGCGCCTAAGTTAGGCGGTGCGTTATTATAATAAAGTATTTGTCTTTTCAGTTATTGTTTGTAATTATTGTTTTTGACAAGCTTTATCTCTGAAGTCTGTAACACGTCCCATCTTTCAAGTTTGGCGTTTTAGATTCTAATATAATAAATTTTCCCTATCTTCAGTTTTTCTGATTTGAAGTTACTGTTTTCTAGTTACATTTTCAAGTTTGTTTTCTATTTTTTATTTATTTATTTATTTTTTGGTTTTTTATAATACTTTTTCAAACTAATTTTATTATTGTTGGGAGTTTTTGGTGGCGTTTAACGGGATGATATTGTTTAAACAAGCATTTTGGCTGTTTTGGCGTTTTTATTATATATGGCGTTTTTATTATTCAACAATCAACTGAAAAGGAAAATAAAAAAAAAAGAATACATAAAAAAAAGTTTTTTTATAATACTTGTCCAATGAAAATACAACATTAAAAAGGAATTTACAACATCAAATAATTAATTTCTCCTCTCAAAATAATTCTTATTAGATTTTGTACACATGTGTAAATTTTCATTATTTACGAATTCACGTAAATTTAAACGTGTAAATTAAATTTTTAACAATGTATTCGAAAAATAATGATAAGTGTAAAAAAAATTTGTATTCGAATCGTTTTTTATCAAGTTCTCGCGGTATCTTTACTCGTACTCGTTCTCACGATTCTCACAATATTTAGCGTTCTCATTTAAACATACCCCTTTATACATAAACATATACAAAAGAATCACAACTATGCATGTCAGTATAATAATATCTGTAACTGAGTACAAGTAACTTAACTAATAAGCCTGATATATGTTAAAACAAAGACTAGACACACATATCACAATTGCAAGTATGGATAAAATGTTTTTGATTTCAAAAGCTACGAAAAAAAAAAGTTTGAAATCTGTAAGCAATTTGTTGTTTTAGTTTCCTGTAAGCAATGTGTTGTTTTAGTTTCTTAAAAATCAATATGATCGTAATTATTTTAATTAAATATTCAAACGTATTATTTTATTTTTGAGTAAATTACGATTTTGGCCCCTGTGATTATATCACTTTTACCCTTTTAGCCCAAAAAGAATCTTTTAACATTTGCGTCCCTAATGTCTTTTTTTCCAACCCTTTTGGCTCCTAACACTAACCCTATCCATTTACTTTTAGGGGCCAAAAGGGTTAAAAAAAGACGTTGGGGGTCAAAAGGGTTAGAAAAAAGGACGTTGAGGGCTCAGATATCAAAATATTTCTTTTTGGACTAAAAGGGTAAAAGTGATATAACAACAGGGGACAAAATCGTAATTTACTCTTTATTTTTTAACATGATTAATTAATTGTATTAAAAAAATAAAAAATGATCAAGATTATAAAAATATTGAAATTAAAAATTAGTGGTGGAAGAGAAAAAATAGCTTAATCATATATACAATTTTAAACAGTAAATATCAATAAATATTGTTAATTGCTCTCTAATTATTTTTTATTAAATAAGAATATTATAGAGTGAAAGCTAAAATTAGAGTTAATTACACAGATGGAATCTATGGTTTATAACTAATTTTATCTTTGGGTACTAACTTTTTTTAACAGGTTTAGGTTTTATGGTTTCAATTTTGTAACACATTTGGGTACTAACACCAAAATTAGTTAATTTTATCAATATGATGACTAAAATACCCTTCCATTTTTTTATCAATGTAACACCTTTGGGTACTAAGACCTAATTTTATTTAAGTTTAAATCAATTTTACAAAATCAATTTTTTTTATTTTCATATTTTTATTAAATTTCTTATTTAACATAAAATCTACTAGTTACACCAGTATTTTTTTTTTGTTCATTTACATTTTACTATTTTAGAACTTATACAGTTTATATATTTATTATATTAATGACTGAGATATAAGTTATTTTAAATTATTCTCTAATTAATTAAATATATATATATATCACCATAAGCAAACCAGAGCTCTTGAGAATCAGGCATTTTGCATCAATGGAGTTCGAGCGTGGGTATCAACCCTATTAATGGAAGTTCGCGACATATTTTGAGAGCTTCACATCTAATATGTCCAATATACCCACCTGAAATTAAAATACTAAAAATATCATGTTAATTAAAAAGATTGAAACTGTATAAGTTCTAAAATAGTAAAATGTAAATGAAGAAAAAAATACTGCTGTAACTAATAGATTTTTATGTTAAATGAGAAATTTAATAAAAAGATAAAAAGAGAAAAAATAAATAGATTTTATGTTAATTAAGAGATATAATAAAAAGATGAAAATAAAAAAAAGTAAATAAATTTTGTAAAATTGATTTAAACTTAAAAAACGTTACGTGTTAGTACGCAAATATGTTACATTGATAAAATTTAAAAAAAAAGTGGAAATGTATTTTAGTTATTATATTGATAAAATTAACTAATTTTGGTGTTTGTATCCAAAGGCGTTACAAAATTAAAACTAGAGTAAACTGCAATTTTACCCTCTGAGGTTAGGGGTCATTGGCACCCTTACCCCCCTAAGGAAATAATTGCAATTTTACCCCCCATTGTTAACTGTTATGTCACAATTCTACCCCCTGACTTCAATTTTGTTGACTGGTCTGTTGACTTGGGGGTGAAATGACTATTTTACCCTTTTATTTTACCCCCTGTGTTTTGTTTACTCTGTAATATTACCCCCTGCCACCAATGCCACCGCCATTCACCACCACAACCACCACTGCCACCTCCAGCCACCACCCTCAACCACCACTGCCACCGCCATTCACCACCACAACCACCACTGCCATCTTCTTCCTCCCCCCCCCCTCTCTCTCTCTAAAAAACCCACCACCCGCCTTCATCTTCAACAATCACCACCGTCTTCTCCACACCCCAGCCCCCAGTCGTTCAAAAAAAAAAAATGATGTGTGTCTATTTTAGCTAGTAAACCGGTTGGTAATAGTTGATTTAGTTAGCATTTGTTAAGTCGGTTAACTAGTCAGATAAGTCGAATGTTGAGTGTGCCTCAAGAACCATTCTTTATTTATTGGTTCTTCAAGTTGCTTAATCAGGTGATTAACCACTGATTCTTCAGCCTCAAAGACGCCAACGCCTATATCATCATTACTGTGAACTCAAGAATTGCATAGCACATCAGTTAATTAACTATATTGCTGCCATTTTTCTGTTTTATTTAATCTGGTACTATCTGAGATTTAATTGCTAATAGCATGAACCGAGTATTTCATAATCTAAGGTGGTGTTTGTTTTTTGGAAGAAGAGCTTCCTGGCCTCTTCTGTCTGCACCGTGCAGACGCGGGAAGAGGTTTAGCATCAGAAGAGTGTTTGTTTGTTTTTTTTTTTCGAGAAGTGCTTTTTACCTCTCCCCAACCTCTTTTTGGGGAAGAGATGAGAGGTAAGCTTCTCCAAGCAGAGGTTTACCTCTTCTTGGCACCACCTCCACCTCCACCCCTGCTCCGCCACCACCACCACTGCTCCGCCACCATCATCATCATCATCATCACCACCACTGCTCCGCCACCACCACCCCTGCTCCGCCACCATCATCATCATCATCACCACCCCTGCTCCGCCACCACCACCACTGCTCCGCCACCACCTCCGAAACCCCCACCTCCGAAACCCCCACCTCCGCCTCCACCTCCGAAACCCCCACCTCCGCCTCCACCTCCGAAACCCCCACCTCCACCTCCACCTCCGAAACCCCCACCTCCGCCGAAACCCTAAATCGAAACACCCCAAAACGATCAGAAACGAAACCCCCACCTCCGCCTCCACCTCCGAAACCCCCATCTCCACCTCCGAAACCCCCACCTCCGCCGAGACAGATCTGTTAGAGAGAGAGTAGAGAGAGAGTAGAGACAGATCTGTTAGAGAGAGAGTAGAGAGAGAGTGGTGGTGATGATGGCGGTGGTGATGATGACGGTGGTGAAGTGGTGGCGGTGATGATGATGGCGGTGGTGCAGATTGTAGAGAGAGAGTAGAGAGAGAGTAGAGAGAGATCAGTGTGTTGTGTGTTGTGTGTGTGTTGGTGAAGAGGTTTTATATAAAAAAAAACAAACCCTCTTCTCCTTGCAGACTGCAGACATTTGGTCCACCTCTTCTCCTGCAGATGTCTGCAGATGTGGCCTGCAGCAGAAGAGGTTTTCGTGCAGAAAAAACAAACAGCACCTAAGTGTTCTGTTCATAACCGGGCGCTGTGCCAACCATCGACATAAGTGGTAGCAAATTTTTTCCACAATTTCTCAAATTTCTTCCAAATTCATAGGCGATTGGGATTGGGATTGTAATGTGCACTCATGGGACTTTAAGACTTGACAATCACAAGTCTGGATGACGGTGGAAATTGTGGAAGCACAGAACTGGGAAGGGTCTTACAGTGGTGATTATGAATGGGTGGTGGGTTTTTTTTAGAGAGAGAGAGAGGGGGGGAGGAAGAAGATGGCAGTGGTGGTTGTGGTGGTGAATGGCGGTGGCAGTGGTGGTTGAGGGTGGTGGCTGGAGGTGGCAGTGGTGGTTGTGGTGGTGAATGGCGGTGGCAGTGGTGGCAAGGGGTAATATTACAGAGTAAATAAAACGTTGGGGGGTAAAATAAAAGGGTAAAATAGTCATTTCACCCCCAAGTCAACAGACCAGTCAACAAAATTGAAGCCGGGGGGTAGAATTGCGACATAACAGTTAACAATGGGGGGTAAAATTGCAATTATTTCCTTAGGGGGGGTAAGGGTGCCAATGACCCCTAACCTCAGGGGGTAAAATTGCAGTTTACTCTTAAAACTATAAAACTTAAATATGTTAAAAAAAGCTTGTACTTAAAGTGAAACTAAGTGTAAACCATTTGTTTTGAAAATATTACTACTTAATCAAGGGGAATGGCTTCAATGTCCTCAGCTGATTCTGTGACCCCACTTCCCACCCTCTCCTCATAATCCTCATATATAAATTCAGAATATTAAATAAATAAATAAAAACCTATATTTGTTTAATAATATTATTTCAACTGCTTTTGTCTCTGTATGTTTGTATTTAGTTACCAAATATATTCTTTTATATAAGAAAAAAGTTATATAAATAAATGAATGAATAATTTCCTCCCACACTTTCTCATCGTGATCTAATGTTTTTTTAATGAATTATTTTTCTTTACTTGGTTGATGATATTGATATACTTCTAACGACATGTTTTCTTTGGGACGAACTTAAAAAACAAGAGTTTATACTTTTTATATACAAATTTATAAGTTTGGGAACCATATGTAAAGTTGTGAAAGATAGAGAGAGTTAAATGTCAAAATACCCAAACTTAATTAAACCTAACTCACTATCTCTTTTTTTTACTTAGGCATATGATCGGAGAAGAAGGTGCTTTGTTTCGGCTATAAATGTTATGTAGGTTATAACTAAAATTTGGGCTATAAAAGGTGAATAGCCTTTTAAACCATGGGCCAGATCTAAAAATTTGGGTTTATTGAGTCAAAAAACCTAGGCCCGATTAGTCCGACTTTTGACCGACTAGCAGCGCCTTTGACCGATTTTGAACGACTTTGACCTGGACCGATTTTTTTGACCGACTTGCTCAAATTTAGGTGATGACCTGCCGATAGTGCCTAGGCGCCGATTAATCGGCAGCCTAGGCCGATTTCTACAACACTGCTATTAATGAGATAAATTTTGTAGGCTTTGTATTTCTGTACTTTTGGACCATGAGTGTTTCACTAGCAAGGTTAAACTATATCAAGTATACGAAATCCACAACCGGATAAAATAGAATTAAAATGTATTTCTAGAAAAAAACGAAGTTCTTAAACAGACCTTTACGTATAGGTTGGATCATTATATCGATTGGATTAAATTGTTGCAACTCTTCGTAAAAGAGTAGATTGTTATAACTAATGATTATTATCTGTTATTTCAGTGGAAACTTTGGTAGAAACTATATCGATAGCAACATAGTTACTATTGCCCTAAGTTACAACAACTGCTCTACTTTTAGTACTAAACTTAGTTATTATTGCTCATTAATGACTTACCACTCATGACATTTTCTACTTTTTAATTGTAACTTATTATGCTATGAGTCGCTACTAGATCAAGTTGTCACTAATCTTAGTTACCATTGATAATCAATAGTAACTTACTTTTGATAATAGTTATTGTTGGAAATTTGTGTGTTGTGAATGAAAGTCTTAAATGTGGTGGACACTTTGTCCCACATCGGAGTGGGAACAAAAAGATAGGCTACTTATAAGGAGAAACCTTAATGAAGTCTTTGAAGTCTTATGACATGTTTTACCACAAGTCCTACCCGCGCGCGCGCAGGGGGGTGCAAAAAATGGAACCGGATTTAGTTGAACTCGTGTACGTCCTGCGGACACGAATGCAGTTCCAAAAACCCGGGTCCGCGTGGAGCAGTTTTTTGCACTCTGAAATGAATGATCATTAACTGATTTATGTTATGAATGAGGATCATTATTTCATTTTTCAAACTGACTATCAGTTTCGTAACTGATATTCTAATGACCATTATTTGGTCTTTAATTTGCTGATTTCGGTTATGGTTCTAGCACTATAAATCTAAGGCAAAGCTGATCAGTTGAAACACACAGAAAACAACTTCTCTTCTCTCTATCTCAGTTTCTGCAACACAGCTTCTTGTTCTTTTCAGGCAAGTGATCAAGTCCGGCAGTGCGCGGTGCTGCTTCGAACCGGCGTACCCTGGGAACAGACGACGAATCTGTTTAAGGGAATTGTGTTAAACACAAGCCCGGTTCAATCGTTTACTGTTTCTTTTCTACTTCTAATTTAATTGCAATTTTTTTTCTCTAACCATTGTTCTGATCAGTGGTTCTGTTCAACTTGCCACTGTTTCAAACCGTCAGTGGTTGATCAGCGGTTAGACTGATCAGTGCTTAAACTGATCAGTAGTTTAACAAACTGGTCAGTGGTTTCTAATCAGTGGATTTCAAACAGTGGTTATTTCTTACAAACTTAAACATATTTTATTTACTGATTGTTCTTGTTCTTTTCAGAATGGAATCCCAGCCGATGACTACTGCTGTTTCTGCTGTCATGACCAGTGCTGTTTCTGCGGTCATGAGTTCTGCTGTTACCGTCACTACCGGTCTGGTGACACCACTGCCTAATGCAGTGTCGCATGCTGAGAAACCAGAGAAATTCAGTGGTGTGAATTTCAAACAGTGGCAGCAAAAGATGTTCTTTTATCTGACCACGTTGAATCTGGCAAGGTTCCTGACTGAACCTAAACCCCATGTTGATGAAGGGGATTTGGATACTCAAACTGTGAGCGCGATGCATGCTTGGAATCATTCGGATTTCTTGTGCCGCAATTTTATTTTGAATGGTTTGGTGGACACATTGTATAATGTGTATTGCAAAGCCAAGACTGCCAAAGAATTATGGGAGTCGTTGGATCGCAAATACAAAACAGAAGATCAGTGCTTAAACTGATCAGTGCTTAAACTGATAAGTAGTTAAGCTCATCAGTGGTTAGACTGATCAGTGCTTGAACTGATCAGTAGTTTAACAAACTGGTCAGTGGTTTCTAATCAGTGGATTTCAAACAGTGGTTATTTCTTACAGTTATTGCTAAAAATCAATTCCATAGAAGTAACTAGAGGTGTACAAACCGGTTAATCGGTTATTAAAAAACCGGTTAAAAAAAAAACCCGGTTTTTTCACCCAAAATAAAAAACCGGTTTTTTACCGGTTTTTCCTAAAAAAAACCGGTTTTTACTGGTTTTAACCGGTTTTTTAATAACCGGTTTTTGAAGTCAAGAATAGTAACCGGTATAAAAACCGGCGGTTAAAAAAAACCGGTTATAAAAAAACCGGTTAAAAAAAACCAGTTTCGGTTTTTTTTCCGGTTTCGGTTCTAAAACCAGTTTTTTTGTACACCTCTAGAAGTAACTTCCAACGAAGTTTCAATAATTCAGTGCAACTTTTTTCAACAAGACTCTTGGACCTCGCCATGGATATTATCTTGAACCCCCGCAATAGTAGTACCTCTTGGAACCCTCATGGTTTAGGGGCATCACCCCTTAGAACCCTACTGGTTTATTGGTGCCCCAAATCAAAATATATTTTTTAAATAATTATGTATATATATCTCTTAACTCGTATCAATATTTATTATACTTTCTTATTTGGTTTTAAGTAAATCTAATTATTGTAACATAACAATGATAACACTAAAAATTAAGGGGGCCAATGAGCGTCCAACAGGTCGTATCCGATCATGTTGCACGACGAACAATCGTACATGAGACAAGAAGGTACACAAGGACGCACACGTGGCACCAATCAGTGTGCGCCGACCACTGCTCCGTGATCTCCACTTAGCCGCTGATGACAGACCAGACAACAAGTACAATGGTCAGGACACGTGGAACCATTCAGCGTGCGCCAGCTACCCTCTCGCCTAGAAGCACCAACGGTTGTGGCAGAGAAGACAGATTGGATAATCCTTGTTGTCGACTACAGGCCCAAGGCCCATCAGCCCATCTCCTTCACAAACCACATTAGCTATAAATAGTGAGCTTCACCTTCAGGTTTAAGGATCGCTCTCTTCCTCTCTCAGTTTAATCACACGCTATTATCCTCAAAACATATAATTATTCTCACGCCAGATGGTGGTTACAAGGAGAACCCCCTATTCCCCTCCTTGTAACGAGCTTAACGATGTGTTTAGTGTTTTGCGGGATCATCATCATAGCAGCTTGGACGAGACAAAGAAGATTAACCTTATTTGCCGGGACACAAATCACAAACTAATCACCAGATTGGTTTGGTGTTTCTTCAATTGGTTAAACCATATCCTTTCGGTGCATGTGTTTAATGCATAACCTAGGATAGTGAAATGAAAGCGGAAAAAATCCATGTATTATTGTTTCAAAATTATAAAATTAGAATGAGGATTCTAATTACCAAACTATTTGTTTCATACCAATGTCATCCTGAATTGGGAGAATGGTTATCGAAGTTAATACTGTTTCCAAGTTTTGTTAAAACCTTCTATTTCCTAGTTTTTAGTTCTATCTATTAGTTGCATGTCTAACTTTAGTAATAAATTAAAATTTAAATAGTTCAATTGCAAAGATATGGTTTAACCAATTAAGGATTGAGGGCTTTGGGTTTTGCCCTTTGTCCAATTGAGAGAACCGTGAAGAAGATGCTTGGTGTTGAGCACTAACAAAGAAGAAAAAGAACAAAAAGATTTTAGGTTAAGTGTGTCTAGGAAGATGAAAGGGTATGAGCTTAGCAACCCTGAGTATTGGTAACTAGAAACATATGATTCTATGTTATTTGTGAAACAATCTCACATTTGTAGGTCCACAAGTGGCAATAACTATGCCTTTGTGTCGATAAAGAAAGACAAGGTCAACGTTAATAATATGCGCGCAACTAGGAATTAATATGAAAATGATTAAAGACAGGATCATATCATGACCTTTATATACCTCTGTCTTTATTTGTAACAACCCTCAAAAAGATCCCACAACGAACCGTTATCAAAACCCCCCAACACGTGTCGACGAAAACTGAAAACGAAAAAAGTTAAAAAAAATTGTAGCCCGGTGTGACAGGACAGTCTTGGACTATTGCGTGGCGCGGGGATCCCAGATTCTCCGGATGGCCACATGGTGCCATGTGGCAAACCTATGTGACTGACTCATGACACCTATGCCCTAGGTCTTTCCATCGCGTGGCACGACCAGACCCTTTTGATTCGTCGCGTGGCACGCCGAGCACCAAATTCCATCTGGATAAACATGGCCTCCTCGCGTAACGCGATGGAGAAACCATGTCTGCTCGCGTGGCGCGAAGGTGCCATTTTTCAGGTATAAATAGAGCAGTTCAGAAGCAATTCGGGTGCACAACTTGATTTCGAAAAATCGATCTTTCTGGCCTTCGAATCTCTGTTACCAAATATCTGTCACGATCCTCGTGCATGAAACCCTAATCGCTGAAACGATACCCTGTTCGATTGATCCAAAACCCTAGCAACAAAAAGCCGAACTTCTACCTGAATAAGGTGAGACTTTATACATTGCGGTTTTGCTCTCATGATTATCGTTAAAGTTTGATTTGGTTTGGTTTCTTGCATTAATACGTGTTACATTGTGTGTATCTTGGAACTAGGATTTAAACCTGGGAGGCTTAAAACCCCTAAATTCCGCAATGTGAGTCATTATCTTTTATCAAATGCTTTCAATACCCTAAATATTCTCAAGTTATTACTTATATTATAGTGATTAAGTCTTTGTATTCTTACTGGAAAACTATTGTCAGTATGTGGGGTTTTGTATACACTACTTGATAAGCTTCACTAGTTGAGAGAATCATCAACAGTGATATGACCACAGTCACAGGAACTGTCGAGTGACAAATACCTTTAGGCAGTTCTAAGATATAAACAAATATAAAAACTCTTAATGTTGTAATTATAAGAAAGTGACTTTATATACAATTGAATGAACTCACCAATATTTTCTGCTAATCAAATGTTTTTAAAACGTGTTTCAGGTGATTTGTTGTGAAGAGAAGGAAAAAGTGCTACGAGACACTAAAGCTTAAATAAGTGGTTATGTAACCTGAATAAAACGTGTTTTGTAATTAAGGGTTTATCCCCGTGAAAATCCTTTATGTAAATATGGGTTTTATATAATAGTTTATGAAATGAAAACTACAGTGTTTGAAAACTCTAATATTTTTCCTAACACCCGGTCCTGATGAAATTTCCGTTGCGAAAATTTTAATAAACACAGGTACCATCTTGTGCTGTTAACGGCTCCCGTCCAGGGTAGGGTCGGGGGTTGTGACATTTTTATACATTATGTATGTATACATAAATAACTAAAATTTTGTCGAGTCGTATGGGGAGGGGAATGAATCCATGGGTTCGATGATTGATTCGAATGAGGAGGATAATTCTCTTTTCGGGGAAAATTGTAACGCTTCACATTCTTGTACTTTCCTTATTTAGAAAGTGTAGTCATAATTTTATTTTTAGAAACTTGTAATTGTATCCTATCGTATTTCTTTTCCAACATTGTAATCCGAGACTTTGATCATAATAAAACTCGATTATCTTATACATACTTATGTTACACATTGCAAACTTGATTACATGCTCATACTCGAAAATTATTACATGAAATACTTGATGTAACTCCTGCGTCCCTAAACTTTTAGCTAATTATCACTTTTAGCCCTTACACTATGTCATACTTGACACTTTTGATACTTGGTGAATCTTACGCTATGATACTTGATTCTTAATGCTATACTTGATACTTGGAAACTATGATTCTTGATGCTTGGAATCTAGATTCTTGACTGTTGATACTTTGGTGCTTGACTCTTGAGGCTCGTGAAACTTGAGACTTGGTTGAACGAGGGACTGGAGTCTTGTCACTGGCGAAAACTATGGAAACTATGGAAACTTTTGTTTTAATGATAGAATCTAGCTATGTGATACTATTACCCAATAATACGCAACGCAACGCTTAATCTAACTCACGAAATGAAGACAGGAACGCGGAAAGGATGGGATGGACCGAGTGGCAATCCGATCGGATGACCAACCAATCGGATGGCCATTCGACCGAAGTGCCAACCGATCCGTGCACACCGTCTCACTCCCTCTCTCTGACACTATAAATAGGCCTGTCACATCATTCTCACTGATGTGACAGCCTCACTCGACCAAGATGCATACACTCCTACTTTTCTTCCATTTCTCGGTGATTTCGGTACGTTTTACACTAGATTCTTGTACATCTTTGATCACTACACTATCTCTACAAGATTCTCCTTTGAAATCTCACTTTTCACCATGAAATCCCTAAGATTCGAGCTCTTGAGGGTGACGTCATCATGATGGTTTGTACAAACCGTAGGGTGATGTTATTCCTGGCAAGATCTAGCTCAGATCTAAGGAATTTCATGTGTTTTACACTGAATCTTAACTAAATCTAGACTTTTAACAAAAACTTATGTTTATCTTCATCTTTTCTTAACTTTTTACTTAAAATGGTGGAATCCGGATCTGAACGGGCTGAAGACTTGATAGTTAGTCTTGAGTCGGCTTGGAAATGGATTGTTGCCGGAGAAGATGACCGGAGTACATATTTCGAAATAAGCACCGCCAAGAACAGACGATTGGACGAACTGGGGTGATTCCCATCCGATCAGGATGGCTATACATTAGTGTGTGTTTACCATTGTCTCAATACGTACCGTGTCGTCACCGTCGAAGCAAAACTTAGAAACTTTACAAAGTTGTGAACGGGACAAGGACAACCCAATCGAACGGCAATCCGATTGGATAGCCATCCGATCGAACTCCCATCCGATCAGGTGACACTTGCCTCTTAACCTTAAACACTTTGGAACCTTGAATCTTTGGTCGTCGAATGGCAATCCGATTGGATAGCCATCCGATCGAAGTGACAATGTGCCTTGAAATCTTTCAACACTTAGAAACTTTCTGAAACTTTAAACTTGGAAACTTCCATGATTGAATGGCAATCCGACCGAACCGCCATCTGATCGGATAACCATCCGATCGAAGTAACCTTACTTAAATACTCGGTAATCAATTTGGAAACTATACTCTTGGGTCGAACGACCATTCGATCGAATGGCCATCCAAATGGATGACCATCCGATCGGATGGCATTTCGTCCCCTACACAATAGTCATCCCAATCGAATGGCAATCCAATCGGATAGCCATCCGATCGAACAGCCATCCGATTAAGATGACTGATCCAACACTTGGTTTGAATCTCATTATCCTACCCAGTTCTTATCTGTTGTAATCTAATCAGGCTAACCCTAAAGAGCTCCCTTTGATCCAATAATAGTTAATCTATTAAGCAATCACTGTGAGTATACTCGATCCCTTTTGCTTTAAACTTTGGGATGCAACATGTATTCTATTAAACTATGATACTTGAAACTTTTGGAATCTAAACTCTATCCTATGTGTACGTGAAACTTGTGATTCTTGATTCTAGACTATTTGTGCTATGTGGACGTTTAATCCAGAGTGTGTAGTTCTGCCTTAACAATAGTAGCGCTATAGGAGATGCACCTCCCCATTATTCTCGGGGGTATTGTTAGGAGGATTCTAGTTTTCCTTGAGACTTGGCAAAACACTAAAGCATCGGGATACTTGGGCTATCACTTGTTGGACTGCGAACACTAGCATGGCTGAAACTATTTTCGTATCATTTACACGATGGATATGAGCTGTTTTAATCTATTATACTATTACTCAAACTTGTATACTCGCCAGTACATTTTTGTACTGACTCTATTTTAATATATGTTGCAGGCTGACAGGATGCTAGGATTCATGAAACAAGCTAGGATGAAGCTTAGATACTCCACTTAGCTAAATCTAGAAACTCTTGAAACAATGGTTATGTTTGTTTTGGTTTGATACTATGTTTTGTGGTCGATGTTGTTTAGACAATTGCATGAAATTGATTAATCTATATTGGAAATAATAGTGTTATGGAATCTCATGAGCAATCTGAACGCTTAGTGCTCGCACCCCGATGTTTCCGCCATCGACTGGGGTGTGACAGATTGGTATCAGAGCCATAACTATAGGGAATTAGGATAAGTAGGAATACTTGCCCTAGTCTATAGTTCTAGGAATCTTGATTCTTATCTGTTTTAAAACTTATGCATTCTACCGTATTTGCTTCCTAGCAACACATTTTCCTGTTAAACTTACATGCCTTTCCTAAGGCTGACACAATATACACTTGATACTTTGGAACACTGCTAACCAGTGTTTGTATTTTGCACGAAATTGTCCTCAAGTCAGGAGTGACATCCGAAACTTGAAGGGAAATTTCCTTATTATATTCTAGTAGGACTTATCTATTAATGCGTGCCAACGCTATTAGGGTACGACGTTGTTGTCACGCCCCGATATTTCCACGTATTACCGGTGGGCCCGGTGGGGAGTATCGTGACGTAGTTGATATCATCATAGTCAAACAACACAATATATAAATGCACAGCGGAAGCAAAAGATAAATATATTACAATCCGAGTATAAAGTAATATCAAGTATTACAACGGAAAGTAAAGGATCCACAGGCGGATCGAAAATAAAATGAAATATTGTTCAACAGACTTTGACATCTAGAGCTTGCGAGACTTGATTATTGATGCCTGGAGTAGCCAGCCTATTACGTATAGTACCTGCACTTAACCTTTTTGGAAAATACGTCAGTTTACACTGGTAAATACAACTTAACTGACTCATTTTGAAAAGAGTTTGAAAATTGATTTGAATGCACTTCGGCAAAATATCTTTTATAACTTGAGACAATTATTTGTATATAATCTTGTATACAGTTTTACTTATTTGTCGTCCATCAGGGCCGGTTTGTAGGGCCGGACTAGATTAACTGACACGCCACAGGTATAATGCCCAAAAGGATTATATTCCTCTAAGTGGATTACCAGTTTTTACATAATGCATCTGTCAGGTGTACGCCTACACCCCGTGCTTAGGTCGTGGCCATTTCTTTGAATGAGGCCAAGGATATCTGGGACATGGTCATTTAACCCCCAAAAGCCATACACCAAATAATACATATTAAACATGTTATGTAATTACATCAATCACAATCCGATTTAAATGACTACATACGCCCGACCAAGCGGTACTTTTATAGTACCGTATCCCAAGCTCGTATAGGGAAAATAAGTTAAGAGTATTTACCTGAGCAAAGTATAAATCAAATACAGCAAGTGCACGTAGCTTTTACTGGGCTCCTAATCTGGAATGAAGGTTTTTAATAACCTATTAGAATCCTAACGGGTCTTTAATTAAGCTTAGACTTAGACCGGTTAGTTTTCAAAAGGAAGACACGGTTCAAACGCATGATAACGCGAAGACCGGTTTAGAATGTGGTTTTTGACCCAACAAGCTTGTATGCTTGTTTAATATGGGTAAATTAAACACATTCTGGATTTTGAGACAAAAAGATATGGTTTGACCCGTTTCGGTTAATATATGCAAACTAGTCACATAAGCCGATCCGAACGCGACAAGTGCGTAACGAGTAACCAAAAGAGTCATATATAGGTTCCCTAAGTTAATATGTCTTAAATATGTTGTGATATCAGTAGGATATCTTCCATTATGCCCAAAACGAGTTTAATCTCAAAATAAGCCCCGTAGGGGTATTTTGGTCATTTTAAAGAGTATAAAAGAGATTAAATGAAGTTCTGAGATTCGGGTCTGAATACATCAGTAAAATAACTTATTTTAATAGGTCATATCAGTTGATAATAAGTCTTGTATGGAAAAATGGTTTTAAACCCAAACTATGCGTTTAATACGCGTAAAAAGTTATTTTAAGCGATTTTCGGGTTATACAGGAAATCTGAGTTTTCTGATCAGGTTATAAAGTTCAAAATACTTTATTTATTATATAAAATCAGTAGCAATTGGATTGGTGTCAAAATACTATGTAGAACTCATTTTATACATAAAAAGGGTATAATCGGTATTTACCGAATCAACGCCATAACCTTATGTTATGAGCAGGTTAAAAATAATTAAAAATCTTCAAATATCCCAAAATATTATATTACATCAGTGGGTATAAGGTTTGGTGTCAAAAATCGGGTTTAGATAGGCTTTATGCTAATGACACCGTTTAATTACTAAAAAGCGTCATAATTACGCTATTGAGCATAACTCCTTATCTAGACCTCAAACTGATGTGAAAATTTAGGTACATGTTTATAAATCAGTAACAAAGATTATTGTCCTTTCATATTTCCAAAATTCTCGTTTTATGGTCAAAAGGGCATTATGGTCAACATTAAGCAATTAACGGAAAGGTGTAAACGAATCGGACAATCAACGAACCAACCACAGAGGGTTATACTAACATGTAGCCTGGTCCTAAAGAAGTCCTAAGGCATTTCTAAACCATACTAAATCGGGTCAGAACTGAAGTCAAAGAAAAAGTCAAAGTTTTGCGACTTTTGGTTCCGAGCCGGGTCTAAACAGGAAATTGTCGGGTCGGACATGCTTAGACATGTTCTTATATTTATTACTAAGTTATATGAGTGATAAAATAGGTTACATGCCTTCTGCATTGTTAATTATGCGTTAATTCGAAGATTAGCATTCTGTTGACTTTTTCTAATCAACTTTGACCCGACAAATGGTCTAGTTAGAGCGGGAATCAGAGGGTGCCCTTTTAAGGGTTTAATGCCCACATAATTGCCAACTTATAACTACCTTCAGTTCGACTAATCACTGGACCATTAATGATTAATCGCTAAGTCAAACGGTAATTACGACGGTTTGACTTTTAAGCTAAAACTAAGTAAAAACTCAATTAAGGAAGGTCAATGGTACTTACCAAAGTCTAATGCACTATTAGAGATGACTTGGGTCTGCTCTTGTGCTCCAGGAAGCTCCACAAATGCAGATGGAAGGAATGATCACAAAGTTGCAACATGAATGGCCTTTTATAGTGAATTTGATCCATTATGATCATGACAAATCATGCTACCCTTGTTCCCTGATCATCAACATGTGTCCCTAAGGACTAGGAACTATTAGCAGTCGCCCATGGATGTGAAAATATCTTCTTAAGTCGGTTACAAGCTCAAACAGCCAACTGTCCCGTTTTTCTGTTTCTGGGCATCCCTTACGGACCGTAAGGGTCGACCTTTACGGTCTGTAAGCCATTCATCAGGGCCAAAAATCTCTTGACCTTTCAAGTTTCGAATGGGTAACTAGTGTAATACGATTTTAGGCCATTATTTTCAGTATGGGGCCTCTTGTTTGGGTCATGAACATTTTACACCACCTTAGTATGATATAAAGTTGGATCCTTTTGAAAGTGTCGTAAATGAAGGTTGTCGTGCATATCCTCGTAGGATCCCATTCTTGTGTAATTCGAATAAATCATTGTTAGCATTTACCAGATTTGAGTATACCAGATGTTTATAATATATATTAGGGTCTTGGGATTTATAATTAGGTCATTCAGAGGTATTTAATTAACATGTCGACGCTATAAATCCTACCATACATCTTTGACTAGATCCGGTTTCTAACACTTTTGTCTTGTATGACACTTGTCGTTATTTTATTGAAAACGAATTTTCGAGGTGTTACATCCTCACCCCCTTAAAAGAAATCTCGACCTCGAGATTTACTGAAATAAATGAGGGTACTTTTCTTTCATTGTGGACTCAACCTCCCATGTGTACTCGGGACCTCTACGGGCATCCCATTTAACCTTTACTATTGGCACATGCTTCCTTCGAAGCTTCTTAACCTGTCGATCCTCGATCGACACAGGTTTTTCAACAAACTTCAAGCTCTCTTCAATGTGCACATATGTATGTGGTATGACTAGTGATTCATCAGCGAAACACTTCTTCAGATTGCAGATGTGGAATACATTATGAATACCACTGAGCTCTTCAGGTAATTTTAACTTATAAGCCACTGATCCGACACATTCGATGACCTCGAATGGTCCTATGTATCTCGGGCTTAACTTACCCTTCTTACCAAATCGCATCACTCCCTTCCAGGGTGATATTTTAAGCAACACTTTATCACCTACCTCGAATTTCAGAGGTTTACGCTTTAGATCTGCGTAGCTTTTCTGCCTATCCCTGGCAGCTTTCAGGCGGTCACGAATCTGGACAATCTTATCCGTTGTTTCGAAGACTATTTCGGGTCCTGACAGTTGGACATCTCCAACTTCCGCCCAACAAACGGGCGTTCTGCACTTTCTACCGTATAAGGCCTCGAAAGGCGTGACTTTAATGCTCGAATGATAGCTATTGTTATATGAGAACTCGATTAATGGCAGGTGGTTATCCCAACTACCACCTAAGTCAATCACGCATGCACGAAGCATGTCTTCCAACGTTTGGATTGTACGCTCACTCTGGCCGTCCGTCTGAGGATGGTAAGCCGTACTAAAATTTAAGCGCATGCCCAAAGATTGTTGGAAACTTTTCCAAAAATGTGACGTGTATCTAGTATCTCTGTCAGAGATAATAGACACTGGTACGCCATGCAGAGATACAATCTTATCTACGTACAATTGGGCTAACATGTCGAAGCTATAGGTCTCCTTAATGGGTAGGAAATGTGTTGTCTTAGTCAGTCTATCTAATATCACCCATATAGTGTCATTTCCATTTCTTGTCTTCGGAAACTTGGTGATGAAATCCATTATCACCATTTCCCACTTCCACATGGGAAGTTTAGGCTGTTGTAGTAAACCTGACGGCTTTTGATGTTCAGCTTTTACTTACGCACATGTCAAACATTTAGCTACATAGGTAGCTATAGACTTCTTTAAGCATATCCACCAAAAGTTCGCTTTCAGATCCTGGTACATCTTATCAGCTCCAGGATGAACGGAATATTTTGAACTGTGGGCTTCCTGGAGGATGACATCTCAAAGTCCTCCATAAACTGGAACCCATATTCGTCCATTTAACCTCAAAATTCCGTCCTTGCCATAGGATAACTGTTCTTCAGTTACTCCTAGCTTTTCGTTAGGATAGTTAGCTTCCAGCACAGCTTCCTTCTACGCAGCTAACAACCTTTCATTCAAATTATTCTTTATTTCAATGCTCTTGGCATTGATTCGGATGGGTTTCACCCTTTCCTTTCGACTCAAGGCATCGGCGACTACATTCGCCTTGCCAGGATGGTATCTGATCTCGCAGTCATAATCATTCAAGGTTTCCATCCAACGTCGTTGCCTCATGTTCAAATCCTTTTGGTTAAATAGGTGCTGGAGGCTCTTGTGATCAGAATAGATCACACACTTGATACCATATAAATAGTGCCTCCATAGCTTTAGTGCAAATACAACGGCACCCAACTCCGAGTCATGGGTGGTTTAATTCTTTTCATGCACCTTTAACTGACGTGAAGCATAGGCGATAACCTTGCCTCCCTGCATAAGCACACACCCCATGCTAGTGTGTGATGCATCGCAGTAAACTACGAATTCTTCGGTACCTTCAGGCAATGTCAGTACAGACGTGTTGCTCAACATCTGCTTAAGGATATCAAAGGATTCTTGTTGCTTGGATCCCCAGTTGAACTTAATATCCTTCCTAGTCAAGGAAGTTAGGGGTGCAGCAATCCTTGAAAAAATTTCAATAAAGCGCCTGTAGTATCCTGCCAATCCCAAGAAACTGCGAATTTCTGTGGGCGTCTTCGGCTCCTGCCAATTCATGACAGCTTCAACCTTAGTGGGATCTACTTGGATTCCGCGTTCACTAACCATATGTCCAAGGAATTGGACTTCTCGAAGCCAAAATTCACACTTTTAGAATTTGGCATAGAGCTTCTCCTGCTGAAGTAGCGAAAGAATACATCGAAGATGTTTCTCATGGTTGGCCTGATTCTTTGAATAAATCAGAATGTCGTCAATGAAGACGATAACAAATTTGTCCAAGTAAGGCTTGCAGATGCGATTCATGAGTTCCATGAATGCGGCAGGTGCATTAGTGAGCCCAAAAGGCATCACTAGGAACTCGTAATGACCATAACGAGTCCTAAATGCAGTCTTGTGTACGTCTTCATCTCTAACCTTCAGTTGATGATAGCCTGACCTTAAGTCAATCTTAGAGAAGTAACTTGCCCCTTGAAGTTGATCGAACAGATCGTCGATCCTGGGCAATGGATACCTATTCTTGATTGTGACCTTATTCAGCTCACGGTAATTGATGCACAGACGTATCGATCCATCCTTCTTCTTGACAAATAATATTGGTGCTCCCCAAGGAGACGAACTAGGTCTAATGAAACCTTTGGCTAGCAATTCATCCAGTTGTGTTCTCAATTCCTTCATCTCTGTTGGTGCCAACCTATAAGGTGCTCTAGCAACAGGTGCTGCTTCGGGGATGATGTCAATTCTGAATTCTACTTGCCTATCTGGTGGTAAACCAGGTAGATCTTCAGGAAAAACTTCAGGGTATTCAGAAATGACAGGGATATCCTCAATCTTGGGCTTCGGCTCATCAATAGTCACTTGTGCCATGTAGATGACACAACCCTTCTTCAGACACCTAGAGGCTTTGAGCATAGATACTTGCTCAGGTAGACCATACTGGGTATCTCCCTGAATGGTAAGTGATTCACCAGACGGAGTCTTGATCACCACTTGCTTCTTATTGCAGACAATCTGGGCTTGGTTACGAGATAACCAATCCATGCTTATAACTATGTCGAAACCGGCTAACTTCAAAGGAAGTAAAGACAATGGAAATGAGTGGTTCTTAATGGATATGAAACATCCATCTAATATGGTTGAGGCGGTTTCTAAGGTACCATCAGCTAATTCCACCTCATATTTCACTCTTAGGGTTTTAACAGGTAAATTCAGCAATTCACACAACTTATTATCTACGAACGACTTATCAGCGCCTGAATCAAAAAGTACTCTTGCATATACATCATTTATGAGGAAGGTACCTGTGATCACATTGTCATCTTGGACGGCTTCCTTTGCATCCATCCTGAAGACCCTTGCATTAGTCTTCTTGACCTCTTCAGGCTTCTTGGCGTATTTAGGGCAGTTGGTCTTGATATCCCCTTTCTCATTTTAATTATAGCATGTTGTGTCTTTTATCTTCTTGCACTCTATCGTCTTGTGCTCTTTAGACTTGCATAACCCACATGCAGGTGATCCTGACTGAGAACTGGACTCAGGTCTGCACTTTCCAAAGTGGCGTTTTTGGCAAGTCGTGCACTTTGGCTTTTCCTCTGTTCGCTGACTATTCTTTCCAGACCCAAACTTCCTAGAATCAGTGTTTCCCTTGTGCTACTTCTCTGACCCTCGTGAGTTATCATCCTCACGCTTCCTCTTACTTTCTTCAGAATTCTTTAGCGATCTCAACCTGACCGCATCTAAAGTAAGGGACAAAGAGAGATCAGCTGTTGACCTAAATGTAGCAGGTCTTGAAGCCTTCACACTGGCTTTGATCTCTGGGGCTAAACCCCTAATGAAGCGAGCAATTCTCTTGGGTTCTGGTGTTACTAGGTAAGGAACCAGTCTGGACAGGGTATTGAAACTGGTGAGGTAAGCTTGACAATCTAGGTTTGTCATAACCAACGATAAGAAATCTGACTCGATTCTCTCGACCTCGTGTTGAGGGCAGTAGTTCTCCATAATGAGAGCAACAAACTGTTCCCATGACATGTTGTAGAGCGGGATCTTCCCAGCAGCTTGAATGAGAGACTTCCACCATGCCAGTGCCTCTCCTTTGAACGATTAGGATACATACTTCACTACATCCTTCTCAGCGCACCCGCTGATATCCACCACAGTGTCCATTTCATCCAACCATGTCATACAATCAATTGCCCCTTTCTCCCCGGTGAAATCCCGGGGTTTGCAGTAAACAAAGTACTTTTAGGAGCAACCCTTATCACGGGGTCCTTGATTCAGTACGACCTTTTGAGATGGAACACTCTTTTGGTTTGAGGAGTGTCGATCATCATCTTTCTTCTTTGGTTCCTCTTTCTTAGAGAGCGGCTTGCTATGAGGCTCTGAATGAGTTTTAGGGACAGACTTAGAGTGGGGTACAGATGAGGCTTTACTATGAGTCCCACTATACTCCCTGAATTGCTCCTCTACAGCTTTAGATACAGCTGTATCAATCAGTGTACGAAGTTCTCCTCTGGTTATATTAATCTTATCATCATCGTGGTTTTCCAGAGGATGACTGTTCATCTCATCAGAGTCCGCCATGTAGTTTTAATTGCTACAAAGAGAAAATAAGGGCAAGGTTTATTTAAAAGCCCATACAGTACTATCGTTCTTGACGATTTATTAACCATGGTTTTTAATACACCTTTTAGTTAATTTGCTAAATATATAATTGTTCAGGATCTTTATCATAATCCTAAATTATAAGTTAATAACAGCACAAAGGCCTAGTCACGTAGACAAGTTTAATTTATAGGCCTTGATTTTACGGAATCAAGACATTAAGGTTTGAATCAAAGTTCATTACCCTTTCTTGACAGGGAGTTGTAGGCTACCACTGTCTTTAGTCTCATGGGACGTTAATTATAGCCCGTGGGCACTTCATCCTTACGGGATGATCATATAAATAAGGGAATTTAGAATAACCCATTTAAAAATGACTTAAGTGATTTTATCGTATCACATTTTGTCAAGCTTGTTAATATGCTTTCAGATGTTTAACGAGGATTTGAATCTTTTTGAATAGGTTTTACCATCTTGGCTAAGTCTTTATAATGACCTACAAGCCAGGTTTTACCTTTTTAAGATTCTTATTAATATTCAACGCAGAACAATCCTATATTGAAATGGTTAATATGGATCTGAATCTAATTGTGGAACTACCATCTTGGCCCTGTCTTAAGGAGACATATGGCTAGGTCTTGTCCTTTTTAGATTTTGCCATTTTATTATAATGGTAGATCTTATAATATAGGAATGACATTTTTAAATATAATCGTTCCATTAAAATTTAAACAAGTATATGGTTGCCCTAAACGGGACTTCTAATAGAAAATGACTTGCCCATGCAAGGGCTAATCAGAAAAATAACAAAGGAACCGAATAAGGACAAAATAAAACGAATTAGGATTAGTCCTACGTTCTTGTCTAGACTCAAGAATGTGCAACTATGTAACTGAGATTAAACACAAAATGCTAGCGTTTAATTCACTCAGTGTTGGCTCTGATACCAACCTGTCACACCCCGATATTTCCACGTATTACCGGTGGGCCCGGTGGGGAGTATCGTGACGTAGTTGATATCATCATAGTCAAACAACACAATATATAAATGCACAGCGGAAGCAAAAGATAAATATATTACAATCCGAGTATAAAGTAATATCAAGTATTACAACGGAAAGTAAAGGATCCACAGGCGGATCGAACATAAAATGAAACATTGTTCAACAGACTTTGACATCTAGAGCTTGCGAGACTTGATTATTGATGCCTGGAGTAGCCAACCTATTACGTATAGTACCTGCACTTAACCTTTTTGGAAAATACGTCAGTTTACACTGGTAAATACAACTTAACTGACTCATTTTGAAAAGAGTTTTAAAATTGATTTGAATGCACTTCGGCAAAATATCTTTTATAACTTGGGACAATTATTTGTATATAATCTTGTATACAGTTTTACTTATTTGTCGTCCATCAGGGCCGGTTTGTAGGGCCGGACTAGATTAACTGACACGCCACAGGTATAATGCCCACAAGGATTATATTCCTCTCAGTGGATTACCAGTTTTTACGTAATGCATCTGTCAGGTGTACGCCTACACCCCGTGCTTAGGTCGTGGCCATTTCTTTGAATGATGCCAAGGATATCTGGGACATGGTCATTTAACCCCCAAAAGCCATACACCAAATAATGCATATTAAACAGGTTATGTAATTACATCAATCACAATCCGATTTAAATGACTACATACGCCCGACCAAGCGGTACTTTTATAGTACCATATCCCATGCCCGTATAGGGAAAATAAGTTAAGAGTATTTACCTGAGCAAAGTATAAATCAAATACAGCAAGTGCGCGTAGCTTTTACTGGGCTCCTAATCTGGAACGAAGGTTTTTAATAACCTATTAGAATCCTAACGGGTCTTTAATTAAGCTTAGACTTAGACCGGTTAGTTTTCAAAAGGAAGACACGGTTCAAACGCATGATAACGCGAAGACCGGTTTAGAATGTGGTTTTTGACCCGACAAGCTTGTATGCTTGTTTAATATGGGTAACTTAAACACATTCTGGATTTTGAGACAAAAAGATATGGTTTGACCCGTTTCGGTTAATATATGCAAACTAGTCACATAAGCCGATCCGAACGCGACGAGTGCATAACGAGTAACCAAAAGAGTCATATACAGGTTCCCTAAGTTAATATGCCTTAAATATGTTGTGATATCAGTAGGATATCTTCCATTATGCCCAAAACGAGTTTAATCTCAAAATAAGCCCCGTAAGGGTATTTTGGTCATTTTAAAGATTATAAAAGAGATTAAATGAAGTTCTGAGATTCGGGTCTGAAAACATCAGTAAAATAACTTATTTTAATAGGTCATATCAGTTGATAATAAGTCTTGTATGGTAAAATGGTTTTAAACCCAAACTATGCGTTTAATACGCGTAAAAAGTTATTTTAAGCGATTTCCGGGTTATACAGGAAATCTGAGTTTTCTGATCAGGTTATAAAGTTCAAAATACTTTATTTATTATATAAAATCAGTAGCAATTGGATTGGTGTCAAAATACTATGTAGAACTCATTTTATACATAAAAAGGGTATAATCGGTATTTACCGAATCAACGCCATAACCTTATATTACATCAGTGGGTATAAGGTTTGGTGTCAAAAATCGGGTTTAGATAGGCTTTATGCTAATGACGCCGTTTAATTACTAAAAAGCGTCATTATTACGCCTTTGAGCATAACTCCTAATCTAGACCTCAAACTGATGTGAAAATTTAGGTACATGTTTATAAATCAGTAACAAAGATTATTGTCCTTTCATATTTCCAAAATTCTCGTTTTATGGTCAAAAGGGCATTATGGTCAACATTAAGCAATTAACGGAAACGTGTAAATGAATCGGACAATCAATGAACCAACCACAGAGGGTTATACTAACATGTAGCCTGGTCCTAAAGAAGTCCTAAGGCATTTCTAAACCATACTAAATCGGGTCAGAACTGAAGTCAAATCAAAAGTCAAAGTTTTGCGACTTTCGGTTCCGAACCGGGTCTAAACAGGAAATTGTCGGGTCAGACATGCTTAGACATGTTCTTATATTTATTACTAAGTTATATGAGTGATAAAATAGGTTACATGCCTTCTGCATTGTTAATTATGCGTTAATTCGAAGATTAGCATTCTGTTGAGTTTTTCTAATCAACTTTGACCCGACAAATGGTCTAGTTAGAGCGGGAATCAGAGGGTGCCCTTTTAAGGGTTTAATGCCCACATAATTGCCAACTTATAACTACCTTCAGTTCGACTAATCACTGGACCATTAATGATTAATCGCTAAGTTAAACGGAAATTACGACGGTTTGACTTTTAAGCTAAAACTAAGTAAAAACTCAATTAAGGAAGGTCAAGGGTACTTACCAAAGTCTAATGCACTATTAGAGATGACTTGGGTCTGCTCTTATGCTCCAGGAAGCTCCACAAATGCAGATGGAAGGAATGATCACAAAGTTGCAACATGAATGGCCTTTTATAGTGAATTTGATCCATTATGATCATGACAAATCATTCTACCCTTGTTCCCTGATCATCAACATGTGTCCCTAAGGCCTAGGAACTATTAGCGGTCGCCCATGGATGTGAAAATATCTTCTTAAGTCGGTTACAAGCTCAAACAGCCAACTGTCCCGTTTTTCTGTTTCTGGGCATCCCTTACGGACCGTAAGGGTCGACCTTTACGGTCCGTAAGCCATTCATCAGGGCCAAAAATCTCTTGAGCTTTCAAGTTTCGAACGGGTAACTAGTGTAATACGATTTTAGGCCATTATTTTCAGTATGGGGCCTCTTGTTTGGGTCATGAACATTTTACACCACCTTAGTATGATATAAAGTTTTCCTTGGATCCTTTTGAAAGTGTCGTAAATGAAGGTTGTCGTGCATATCCTCATAGGATCCCATTCTTGTGTAATTCGAATCAATCATTGTTAGCATTTACCGGATTTGAGTATACCAGATGTTTATAATATATATTAGGGTCTTGGGATTTATAATTAGGTCGTTCAGAGGTATTTAATTAACATGTTGACGCTTTAAAATCCTACCATACATCTTTGACTAGATCCGGTTTCTAACACTTTTGTATTGTATGACACTTGTCGTTATTTTATTGAACACGAATTTTCGAGGTGTTACATCCTCACCCCCTTAAAAGAAATCTCGACCTCGAGATTTACTGAAATAAAGGAGGGTACTTTTCTTTCATTGTGGACTCAACCTCCCATGTGTACTCGGGACCTCTACGGGCATCCCATTTAACCTTTACTATTGGCACATGCTTCCTTCGAAGCTTCTTAACCTGTCGATCCTCGATCGACACAGGTTTTTCAACAAACTTCAAGCTCTCTTCAATGTGCACATATGTATGTGGTATGACTAGTGATTCATCAGCGAAACACTTCTTCAGATTGCAGACGTGGAATACATTATGAATACCACTGAGCTCTTCAGGTAATTTTAACTTATAAGCCACTGATCCGACACATTCGATGACCTCGAATGGTCCTATGTATCTCGGGCTTAACTTACCCTTCTTACCAAATCGCATCACTCCTTTCCAGGGTGATACTTTAAGCAACACTTTATCACCTACCTCGAATTTCAGAGGTTTACGCTTTAGATCTGCGTAGCTTTTCTGCCTATCCCTGGCAGCTTTCAGGCGGTCACGAATCTGGACAATCTTATCCGTTGTTTCAAAGACTATTTCGGGTCTTGACAGTTGGACATCTCCAACTTCCGCCCAACAAACGGGCGTTCTGCACTTTCTACCGTATAAGGCCTCGAAAGGTGCGACTTTAATGCTCGAATGATGGCTATTGTTATATGAGAACTCGATTAATGGCAGGTGGTTATCCCAACTACCACCTAAGTTAATCACGCATGCACGAAGCATGTCTTCCAACGTTTGGATTGTACGCTCACTCTGGCCGTCCGTCTGAGGATGGTAAGCCGTACTAAAATTTAAGCGCGTGCCCAAAGATTGTTGGAAACTTTTCCAAAAATGTGACGTGTATCTAGTATCTCTGTCAGAGATAATAGACACTGGTACGCCATGCAGAGATACAATCTTATCTACGTACAATTGGGCAACATGAATGGCCTTTTATAGTGAATTTGATCCATTATGATCATGACAAATCATGCTACTATCACACCCCGATATTTCCACGCATTACCGGTGGGCCCGGTGGGGAGTATCGTGACGTAGTTAATATCATCATAGTCAAACAACACAATGTATAAATGCACAACGGAAGCAAAAGATAAATATATTACAATCCGAATATAAAGTAATATCAAGTATTACAACGGAAAGTAAAGGATCCACATGCAGATCAAATAAAAGGAAAAACTGTTCAACAGACTTTGACATCTAGAGCTTGCGAGACTTGATTATTGATGCCTGGAGTAGCCAGCCTATTACGTATAGTACCTGCACTTAACCTTTTTGGAAAATACGTCAGTTTACACTGGTAAATACAACTTAACTGACTCATTTTGAAAGGAGTTTGAAAATTGATTTGAATGCACTTTGGCAAAATATCTTTTATAACTCGGGACAATCATTTGTATATAATCTTGTATACAGTTTTACTTATTTGTCGTCCATCAGGGCCGGTTTGTAGGGCCGGACAAGATTAACTGACATGCCACAGGTATAATGCCCACAAGGATTTTATTCCTCTAAGTGGATTACCTGTTTTTACATAATGCATCTGTCAGGTGTACGTCTACACCCCGTGCTTAGGCCGTGGCCATTTCTTTGAATGATGCCAAGGATATCCGGGACATGGTCATTTAACCCCCAAAATCCATACACCAAATAATACATATTAAACGGGTCATACAAATACATTAATCACAATCCGATTTAAATGACTACACACACCCGACCAAGCGGTACTTTTATAGTACCGTATCCCAAGCCCGTATAGGGAAAATAAGTTAAGAGTATTTACCTGAGCTAAGTATAAATCAAATACAACAAGTGCGCGTAGCTTTTACTGGGCTCCTAATCTGGAACGAAGGTTTTTAATAACCTATTAGAATCCTAACGGGTCTTTAATTAAGCTTAAACTTAGACCGGTTAGTTTTCAAAAGGAAGACACGGTTAAAACGCATGATAAAGCGAAGACCGGTTTAGAATGTGGTTTTGACCCGAAAAGCTTGTATGCTTGTTTAGTATGGGTAGCTTAAATACATTCTGGATTTTGAGACAAAAGATATGGTTTGACCCGTTTCGGCTAATATATGCAAACTAGTCACATAAGCCGATCCGAACGCGACAGGTGCGTAACGAGTAACCAAAAGAGTCATATACAGGTTTCCTAAGTTAATATGCCTTAAATTTGTTGTGATATCAGTAGGATACCTTCCATTATGCCCAAAACGAGTTTAGTCTCAAAATAAGCCCCGTAGGGGTATTTTGGTCATTTTAAAGATTATAAAAGAGATTAAATGAAGTTCTAAGATTCGGGTACGAATACAACAGTAAAATAACTTATTTTAATAGGTCATATCAGTTGATAATAAGTCTTATATGGCAAAATGGTTTTAAACCCAAACTATGCGTTTAATACGCGTTAAAAGCTATTTTAAGCGATTTCCGGGTTATACAGGAAATCTGAGTTTTCTGATCAGGTTATAAAGTTCAAAATACTTTATTTATTATATAAAATCAGTAGCAATTGTATTGGTGTCAAAATACTATGTAGAACTCATTTTATACATAAAAAGGGTATAATCGGTATTTACCGAATCAATGCCATAACCTTAGGTTATGAGCAGGTTAAAAATAATTAAAAATCTTTAAAAATCTCAAAATATTATATTACATCAGTGGGTAAAACGTTTGGTGTCAAAAATTGGGTTTAGATAGGCCTTATGCTAATTGCGCCGTTTAATTACTAAAAGGCGTTATAATTACGCTAATGAGCATAACTCCTAATCTAGACCTCCAACTGATGTGAAATTTTGGGGACATGTTTATAAATCAGTAGTAAAGATTATTGTCCTTTCACATTTTTAAAATTCTCGTTTTATGGTCAAAAGGGCATATTGGTCAACATTAGGCAATTAACGGAAACGTGTAAACGAATCGGACAATCAATGAACCAACCACAGAGGGTTATACCAACATGTATCCTGGTCCTAAGGAAGCTCTAAGGCATTTCTAAACCATACTAAATCGGGCCAGAACTGAAGTCAAAGCAAAAGTCAAAGTTTTGCGACTTTCGGTTCCGAACCGGGTCTAAACAAAAAATTGTCGGGTTGAACATGCTTAGACATGTTCTTACATTTATTACTAAGTTATATGAGTGATAAATAGGTTACATGCTTTCTACATTGCTAAATACATGTTAATTTGCAAATTATAGTTCTGTTGACTTTTTCTAAGCAACTTTGACCCGACATTTGATCTAGTTAGAACGGGAATCAGCGGGTGCCCTTCAATTCGAATAGTCACTGGACCATTAATGATTAATCGCTAAGTCAAACGTTAATTATGACGGTTTGACTTTTAAGCTAATAACTAAGTAAAACTCAATTAGGAAAGGTTAAGCATACTTACAGAAGTCCTATGCACGATTAGGGATGCTTAGGGTCTGCTCTTGAACTCCCAAAAGCTCCAGAAATCCAGATGGAATGAATGCAAGAATGTTGCAAACATTGTGGCCTTTTATAGTGAATTTGATCCATTATGATCATGACAAATCATGCTACCCTTGTTCCCTGATCATCAACATGTGTCCTTAAGGCCTAGGAACTATTAGGGGTCGCCCATGGATGTGAAAATATCTTCTTAAGTCGGTTACAAGCTCAAACAGCCAACTGTCCCGATTTTCTGCATCTGGGCACCCCTTACGGACCGTAAGGGGGTGGCTTACGGTCCGTTAGCCATTGGCAGAAGGCAAAAATTTTTGATCTTTCGAGCTTTTAAAGGGAAACTTAGGTAAAATGATTTTGGGTCATGAATTATCAGTTTGGGGCCTCTACAACAGGCTTGAACAGTTATGTACCCTACCATGATGCAATGTTTTCATGGACTTTAAAGAGAAAACATAAACGAAGGTTTGTCGTGCATTTCTTCGTAGGATTCCACTCTTGCAAGTATGAATCAATTATTGCTAGAAATCACCGGATTTGAATGTATACCAGATGTTTATTATTCATATTAGGGTCTTGGGATTCATAATGAGGTCGTCCAGAGGTATAAATTTAACATGACGACATTTTTAAATCCTGCCATACATCTTTAATTGGATCCGGGTTTATATCACTTTTTGTCTTACATGACACGTGTCGTTATTCTATTGAACACGAATTTTCGAGGTGTTACATCCTCACCCCCTTAAAATAAATCTCGACCTCGAGATTTATTGAAACAAATGAGGGTACTTTTCTTTCATTGTGGACTCTACCTCTACCACGTGTACTCGGGACCTCTACGGGCATCCCATTTAACCTTTATGATCGGTACATGCTTCCTTCGAAGCTTCTTAACCTGTCGATCCTCGATTGACACAGGTCTTTCAACAAACTTCATGCTCTCTTCTATGTGCACATCTGTATGTGGTATGACTAGTGATTCATCAGCGAAGCACTTCTTCAGATTGCAGATGTGGAATACATTGTGAATACCACTGAGCTCTTCAGGTAAGTTTAACTTATAGGCAACTGATCCGACACGTTCGATGACCTCGAATGGTCCTATGTATCTCGGGCTTAACTTGCCTTTCTTACCAAATCGCATCACTCCCATCCAGGGTGATACTTTAAGCAACACCTTGTCGCCTACCTCGAAGTTAAAAGGTTTACGCTTTAAATCTGCGTAGCTTTTCTGCCTATCCCTGGCAGCTTTCAGGCGGTCACGAATCTGGACAATCTTGTCCGTCGTTTCAAAGTCTATTTCCGGTCCTGACAATTGGACATCTCCAACTTCCGCCCAACAAACGGGCGTTCTGCACTTTCTACCGTATAAGGCCTCGAAGGGCGCAGCCTTAATGCTTGTATGGTAGCTATTTTTGTAGGAGAATTCGATTAACGGCAGGTGGTTATCCCAACTACCACCTAAGTTAATCACACATGCCCGAAGCATGCCTTCCAATGTTTGGATTGTACGCTCACTTTGCCCGTCCGTCTGAGGGTGATAAGCCGTACTAAAATTTAGGCGCGTGCCAAAAGATTGTTGGAAACTTTTCCAAAAATGTGACGTGTATCTAGTATCTCTGTCAGAGATAATAGACACTGGTACGCCATGTAAAGCTACAATCTTATCCACGTATAATTGGGCTAACATGTCGGAGCTATAGGTCTCCTTGATGGGTAGGAAATGTGCTGACTTAGTCAGTCTATCTACTATCACCCATATTGTGTCATTTCCTTTCCTCGTTTTTGGCAACTTGGTGATGAAATCCATTGTCACCATTTCCCACTTCCACGTGGGAAGTTCGGGCTATTGCAGTAAACCTGACGGCTTCTGATGCTCAGCTTTGACTTGCGCACACGTCAAGCATTTAGCTACATAGGCAGCTACAGACTTCTTCAAGCCTATCCACCAGTAGTTTGCCTTTAGATCCTGGTACATCTTATCAGCTCTAGGATAAACAGAATATTTAGAACTATGGGCTTCCTGGAGGATAACATCCCGAAGTCCTCCATAAACTGGAACCCATATTCATCCATTTAACCTCAAAATTCCGTCCTTGCCATAGGATAACTGTTCTTCAGTTACTCCTAGCTTTTCGTTAGGATAGTTAGCTTCCAGCACAGCTTCCTTCTGCGCAGCTAACAACCTTTCATTCAATCCATTCTTTATCTCAATGCTCTTGGCATTGATTCTTATAGGTTTAACTCTTTCTTTGCGACTCAAGGCATCGGCGACTACATTCGCCTTGCCAGGATGGTATCTGATTTCACAATCATAATCATTCAAAGTCTCCATCCATCGGCGCTGCCTCATGTTTAAATCCTTTTGGTTAAGGAGGTGCTGGAGGCTCTTGTGAACAGAATAGATCACACACTTGATACCATATAAATAGTGCCTCCATAGCTTCAGTGCAAATACAACGGCACCCAACTCTAAGTCATGGGTGGTGTAACTCTTTTCATGCACCTTTAACTGACGTGAAGCATAGGCAATAACCTTGCCTTTCTGCATAAGCACACACCCCATGCCAGTGTGTGATGCATCGCAGTAAACTACGAATTCTTCGGTACCTTCAGGCAATGTCAGCACAGGCGCGTTGCTCAACTTCTGCTTAAGGATATCAAAGGATTCTTGTTGCTTGGGTCCCCAGTCGAACTTAATCTTCTTCCTAGTCAAAGAAGTTAGGGGCGCAGCAATCCTTGAAAAATTTTCGATAAAGCGTCTGTAGTATCCTGCCAATCCCAAGAAACTGCGAATTTCTGTGGGCATCTTCGGCTCTTGCCAGTTCATAACTGCTTCCACCTTAGCGGGATCCACTTGGATTCCACGCTCACTAACAACATGTCCAAAAAATTGGACTTCTCGAAGCCAAAATTCACACTTCGAAAATTTGGCGTAAAGCTTCTCCTGTTGAAGTAGTGAAAGAATACATCGAAGATGTTTCTCATGATCAGCTTGGTTCTTCGAGTAGATGAGAATGTCATCGATGAAAACGATGACAAATTTGTCTAAGTATGGTTTGCAGACACGGTTCATGAGATCCATGAATGCTGCTGGTGCATTAGTGAGCCCAAAAGGCATCACTAGGAACTCGTAATGACCATAACGAGTCCTAAATGCAGTCTTGTGTACGTCTTCATCTCTAACCTTCAGTTGGTGATAGCCTGACCTTAAGTCAATCTTAGAGAAGTAACTTGCCCCTTGAAGCTGATCGAACAGATCATCTATCCTGGGCAATGGATATCTATTCTTGATAGTGACCTTATTAAGCTCACGGTAATCGATGCACACCCGCATCGATCCATCCTTCTTCTTGATAAATAAGATTGGTGCTCCCCAAGGAGACGAACTAGGTCTAATGAAACCTTTGGCTAGCAAATCATCTAACTGCGTCCTCAACTCCTTCATCTCTGTTGGTGCCAACCTATAAGGTGCTCTCGCAACAGGTGCTGCTCCGGGGATGATGTCAATTCTGAATTCTACTTGCCTATCTGGTGGTAAACCAGGTAGATCTTTAGGAAAAACTTCAGGGTATTTAGAAATGACGGGGATATCCGCAATCTTGGGCTTCGGCTCATCAATAGTCACTTGTGCCATGTAGATGACACAACCCTTCTTCAAACACTTAGAGGCCTTGAGCATAGTCACTTGCTCAGGCAGTCCATACTGGGTATCTCCCTGAATGGTAAGTGATTCACCAGACGGAGTCTTGATCACCACTTGTTTCTTATTGCAGACAATCTGGGCTTAGTTACGAGATAACCAATCCATGCCTATAACTATGTCGAAACTGGCTAACTTCAAAGGAAGTAAAGACAATGGAAATGAGTGGTTCTTAATGGATATGAAACATCCATCTAATATGGTTGAGGCGGTTTCTAAGGTACCATCAGCTAATTCCACCTCATATTTTACGCTTAGGGTTTTAACAGGTAAATTCAACAATTCACAAAACTTATTATCTACGAACGACTTATCAGCGCCTGAATCAAAAAGTACTCTTGCATATACTTCATTTATGAGGAAGGTACCTGTGATCACATTGTTGTCTTGGACGACTTACTTTGCATCCATCCTGAAGACCCTTGCATTGGTTTTCTTGACCTCTTCAGGCTTCTTGGCGTACTTAGGGCAGTTGGTCTTGATATGCCTTTTCTCATTGCAATTGTAGCATGTTGCATCTTTTATCTTCTTGCACTCTATCGTCTTGTGCTCTTTAGACTTGTATAACCCACATGCAGGTGATCCTGACTTAGAATTGGACTTAAGTCTGCACTTTCCAAAGTGGCGTTTTTGGCAAGTCGTGCACTTTGGGTTTTCCTCTGTTCGCTGACTATTCTTTCCAGACCCAAACTTCCTAGAATTAGTGTTTCCTTTATGCTTCTTCTCTGACCCTCGTGAGTTATCATCCTCACGCTTCCTCTTACTTTCTTCAGTATTCTTTAGCGATCTCAACCTGACCGCATCTAAAGTAAGGGACAGAGAGAGATCAGCTGCTGACCTAAACGTAGCAGGTCTTGAAGCCTTAACACTGGCTTTGATCTCTGGGGCTAAACCCCCAATGAAGTGAGCAATTCTCTTGGGTTCTGGTGTTACTAGGTAAGGAACCAGTCTGGACAGGGTATTGAAACTGGTGAGGTAAGCTTGACAATCTAAGTTTGTCATAACCAACGATAAGAAATATGACTCGATTCTCTCGACCTCGTGTTGAGGGCAGTAGTTCTCCATAATGAGAGCAACAAACTGTTCCCATGACATGTTGTAGAGCGGGATCTTCCCAGCAGCTTGAATGAGAGACTTCCACCATGCCAGTGCCTCTCCTTTGAACGATTGGGATACATACTTCACTACATCCCTTTTAGCACAACCGCTGATATCGACAACTGTGTCCATTTCATCCAACCAGGTCATACAATAATTGCCCCTTTCTCCCCAGTGAAATCCCGGGGTTTGCAGGAAACAAAGTATTTATAGGTACAGCACTTGGTACGTGGTTCATTATCGAACACTAACCTCTTGGATGGAACACTGTGTTGATTAGATGAATGTCGATCATCATCCTTCTTTGGTTCCTCTTTCTTAGAGGGCGGCTTGCTATGAGGCTCTGAATGTGTTTTAGGGACAGATTTAGAGTGGGGTACAGATGAGGCTTTACTATGAGTCCCACTATACTCCTTGAATTGTGACGGGTAGTCCGTAGGACAACCCTTAAAAGATCTAAATATACGCACATTCTACATTTATTTCAGTTATTTACTTGAACATGGTAATCACGAGAGGTTTGATGTTGCAGGCACTAAAGGGCTTAAAGAATGGATATTATGAAGCTTGGATGGAAGCTTGATGTTGGTGAAAACAAAATTAGAAGATTTAACTTGTAATGAAGAGAATAAGAAGAAAAACCACATACAGCACCGTAACCTACGGCTCCCAGCCGTAGGTTACGGCTTCCATCATGTGTCAACAATTATAGCCGTAAAACAGGAAGGAGGAGCCGTAAGGATTGGTCTGAGCCGTAACCTACGGCTCCCAGCCGTAAGTTACGGCCCCTGCTGTTGACTATGGACTTGTTGACCACCGTAACCTACGGCTCCCAGCCGTAGGTTACGGCTCCGACTGAAGCCATCATGTAACCTCCATATTAAATACGGTTTTGAAGTGGTTTTATGGTGGCTTTTCACTTGTTTTCGGTTATCAATCATTGTGGACGAATTGGTGAGCTATCTTGGAGACTTTTTGGCAACAACAACACTTGGGAATCATTAGGTTTATTGTTTTTGATCTTGATGAACATTGAAACTTTTGTTAAGATGTTGTTTGAAGCTATGCGTGGCTAAACACTCTATGATCATCCTAGGTTGAAGGTTTGTTTAAGACGGTTGTGTTTTGATTCCATATTTCTAGAATGATAAACTTTATCTATGTTTTGTTTATCATGGTGTGTGATTGCTTAGCTGTAAATTGTTAATTCTTATGATTTTTTCTAGTTTGAAACCATACGTTCTTGGTGCCGTTGGCAATCGAGATATCATGGGTAAAATTAGGATTGGGTAAGGGTTGATTGGTCATCGGGTAACAACCTCACGTTCACGGAATCTGAGTACTTCGTTCCCTTTTATCACAATAAGTAATTACACACGAACTATGTCTATGTAGTTCTTTCTAGTGGATGATAACACAATTGTTGAAACAAACCGGAAACTTAGGATGGTCATTCGTCTCCAAATTGTTTACAATCTCAACTCTCATCTTGCAAATTAATTAGTATTTTTAGTTTTTAAAACCAATCCAATTCAACCAACTCTTGAATTTTACTTTTCTTGCAATTAGTCTAATTTAGTTAATCTAGATAAATTCTCAAATAACACATTTTCCACAAACTCCCTTTGTTCGATACCCACTTACCGCTATCTATTTAGTTGTATTTGGATTAAATTTGATTGTGACCACGACATCACGTCAAATTGCTCCTCTACAGCTTTAGATACAGCTGTATTAATCAGTGTATGAAGTTCTTCTCTGGTTATATTAATCTTATCATCATCGTGGTTTTCCAGAGGATGACAGTTGATCTCGTTAGAGTCAGCCATGTAGTATTAATTACTACAAAAGAAAAATAAGGGCAAGGTTTATTTAGAAGCCCATACAGTAATATCGTCCTTGACGATTTATTAACCATGTTTTTAATACACATTTTAGTTAATTTGCTAAATATATAATTGTTCAGGATCTTTATCATAATCCTAAGTTATAAGTTAATAATAGCACAAAAGGCCTAGTCACGTAGACAAGTTTAATTTATAGGCCTTGATTTTACGGAATCGAGGCATTAAGGTTCGAATCAAAGTTCATTACCTTTCCTTGACAGGGAGTTGTAGGCTACCACTGTATTTAGTCCAGAGGACGTTATAGCCCGTGGGCTCTTCATCCTTAAGGGATGATTATATAAATAAGGGAATTTAGAATAACTCATTTAAGAATGACTTATGTGATTTTATCGTATCACATTTTGTCAAGCATGTTAACATGCTTTCAGATGTTTAACAAGGATTTGAATCTTTTGATTAAGTTTTACCATCTTGGCCATGTCTGCAGTGACATTTAGGCTAGGTTTTACCCTTTAGATTCTTTTTAATATTTAACGCAGAACAATCCTGAATTGAAATGTTAACAAGGATCTGAACCTAATTGTGGAACTACCATCTTGGCCCTGTCTTAAGGTGACATATGGTTAGGTCTTGTCCTTTTTAGATTTTTCCATTTTATCATAATGGTAGATCTTATAATATAGGAATGATATTTTAAATATAATCGTCCCATTAAAATTAAAACAAGTACATGGTTGCCCTAAACAGGACTTCTAACAGAAAATGACTTGCCCATGCAAGGGCTAATCAGAAAATAACAAAGGAAACAAATAATGACAAAATAAAACGAATTAGGATTTGTCCTATGTTCTTGTCTAGACTCAAGAAAGTGCAACTGTGTAACTGAGATTAAACACAAAAGGCTAGCGTTTAATTCACTCAGTGTTGGCTCTGATACCAACCTGTCACACCCCGATATTTCCACGCATTACCGGTGGGCCCGGTGGGGAGTATCGTGACGTAGTTGATATCATCATTGTCAAACAACACAATATATAAATGCACAGCGGAAGCAAAAGATAAATATATTACAATCCGAATATAAAGTAATATCAAGTATTACAACGGAAAGTAAAGGATCCACAGACGGATCAAATAAAAGGCAAAATTTTTCAACAGACTTTGACATCTAGAGCTTGCGAGACTTGATTATTGATGCCTGGAGTAGCCAGCCTATTACGTATAGTACCTGCACTTAACCTTTTTGGAAAATACGTCAGTTTACACTGGTAAATACAACTTAACTGACTCATTTTGAAAAGAGTTTGAAAATTGATTTGAATGCACTTCGGCAAAATATCTTTTATAACTTGGGACAATCATTTGTATATAATCTTGTATACAGTTTTACTTATTTGTCGTCCATCAGGGCCGGTTTGTAGGGCCGGACAAGATTAACTGACACGCCACAGGTATAATGCCCACAAGGATTTTATTCCTCTAAGTGGATTACCATTTTTTACATAATGCATCTGTCAGGTGTACGCCTATACCCCGTGCTTAGGTCGTGGCCATTTCTTTGAATGATGCCAAGGATATCCGGGACATGGTCATTTAACCCCCAATAGCCATACACCAAATAATACATATTAAACGGGTCATGCAAATACATTAATCACAATCCGATTTAAATGACTACACACACCCGACCAAGCGGTACTTTTATAGTACCGTATCCCAAGCCCGTATAGGGAAAATAAGTTAAGAGTATTTACCTGAGCTAAGTATAAATCAAATACAGCAAGTGCGCGTAGCTTTTACTGGGCTCCTAATCTGGAACGAAGGTTTATAATAACCTATTAGAATCCTAATGAGTCTTTAATTAAGCTTAAACTTAGACCGGTTAGTTTTCAAAAGGAAGACACGGTTCAAACGCATGATAAAGCGAAGACCGGTTTAGAATGTGGTTTTGACCCGACAAGCTTGTATGCTTGTTTAATATGGGTAACTTAAATACATTCTAGATTTTGAGACAAAAGATATGGTTTGACCCGTTTCGGCTAATATATGCAAACTAGTCACATAAGCCGATCCGAACGCGACAAGTGCGTAACGAATAACCAAAAGAGTCATATACAGGTTTCCTAAGTTTATATGCCTTAAATATGTTGTGATATCAGTAGGATACCTTCCATTATGCCCAAAACGAGTTTAGTCTCAAAATAAGCCCCGTATGGGTATTTTGGTCATTTTAAAGATTATAAAAGAGATTAAATGAAGTTCTAAGATTCGGGTCCGAATACATCAGTAAAATAACTTATTTTAATAGGTCATATCAGTTGATAATAAGTCTTATATGGCAAAATGGTTTTAAACCCAAACTATGCGTTTAATACGCGTAAAAAGCTATTTTAAGCGATTTCCGGGTTATACAGGAAATCTGAGTTTTCTGATCAGGTTATAAAGTTCAAAATACTTTATTTATTATATAAAATCAGTAGCAATTGGATTGGTGTCAAAATACTATGTAGAACTCATTTTATACATAAAAATGGTATAATCGGTATTTACCGAATCAATGCCATAACCTTAGGTTATGAGCAGGTTAAAAATAATTAAAAATCTTTAAAAATCTCAAAATATTATATTACATCAGTGGGTAAAAGGTTTGGTGTCAAAAATTGGGTTTAGATAGGCCTTATCCTAATCTAGACCTCCAAATGATGTGAAATTTTGGGGACATGTTTATAAATCAGTAGTAAAGATTATTGTCCTTTCACATTTCTAAAATTCTCGTTTTATAGTCAAAAGGGCATATTGGTCAACATTAGGCAATTAACGGAAATGTGTAAATGAATCGTACAATCAATGAACCAACCACAGAGGGTTATACCAACATGTAGCCTGGTCCTAAGGAAGCTCTAAGGCATTTCTTAACCATACTAAATCGGGTCAGAACTGAAGTCAAAGCAAAAGTCAAAGTTTTACGACTTTCGGTTCCGAACCGCGTCTAAACAGAAAATTGTTGGGTCGAACATGCTTAGACATGTTCTTACATTTATTACTAAGTTATATGAGTGATAAAATAGGTTACATGCTTTCTACATTGCTAAATACATGTTAATTTGCAAATTATAGTTCTGTTGACTTTTTCTAAGCAACTTTGACCCGACATTTGATCTAGTTAGAACGGGAATCAGCGGGTGCCCTTCTAAGGGTTTATTACCCACATAAATACCAACTTATAACTACCTTCAATTTGACTAATCACTGGACCATTAATGATTAATCGCTAAGTCAAACGTTAATTACGACAGTTTGACTTTTAAGCTAATAACTAAGTAAAACTCAATTAGGAAAGGTTAAGCATACTTACAGAAGTCCTATGCACGATTAGGGATGCTTAGGGTCTGCTCTTGAACTCCCAAAAGCTCCAGAAATGCAGATGGAATGAATGAAAGAATGTTGCAAACATTGTGGCCTTTTATAGTGAATTTGATCCATTATGATCATGACAAATCATGCTACCCTTGTTCCCTGATCATCAACATGTGTCCCTAAGGCCTAGGAACTATTAGGGGTCGCCCATGGATGTGAAAATATCTTCTTAAGTCGGTTACAAGCTCAAACAGCCAACTGTCCCGATTTTCTGCATCTGGGCACCCCTTACGGCCGTAAGGGGGTGGCTTACGACCCGTAAGCCATTGGCAGAAGGCAAAAATTTTTTATCTTTTCAGCTTTGAAAGGGCAACTTAGGTAATATGATTTTGGGTCATGAATTATCAGTTTGGGGCCTCTACAACAGGCTTGAACAGTTATGTACCCTACCATGATGCAATGTTTTCATGGACTTTAAAGAAAAAACATAAACGAAGGTTTGTCGTGCATTTCTTCGTAGGATTCCACTCTTGCAAGTATGAATCAATTATTGCTAGAAATCACCGGATTTGAATGTATACCAAATATTTATTATTCATATTAGGGTCTTGGGATTCATAATGAGGTCGTCCAGAGGTATAAATTTAACATGACGACATTTTTAAATCCTGCCATACATCTTTAATGGGATCCGGGTTTATAACACTTTTTGTCTTACATGACACGTGTCGTTATTCTGTTGACTTTTTCTAATCATCTTTGACCCGACAAATGGTCTAGTTAGAGCGGGAATCAGAGGGTGCCCTTTTAAGGGTTTAATGCCCACATAATTACCAACTTATAACTACCTCCAGTTTGACTAATCACTGGACCATTAATGATTAATCGCTAAGTCAAACGGTAATTACGACGGTTTGACTTTTAAGCTAAAACTAAGTAAAAACTCAATTAAGGAAGGTCAAGGGTACTTACCAAAGTCTAATGCACTATTAGAGATGACTTGGGTCTGCTCTTATGCTCCAGGAAGCTCCACAAATGCAGATGGAATGAATGATCACAAAGTTGCAACATGAATGGCCTTTTATATTGAATTTGATCCATTATGATCATGACAAATCATGCTACCCTTGTTCCCTGATCATCAACATGTGTCCCTAAGGCCTAGGAACTATTAGCGGTCGCCCATGGATGTGAAAATATCTTCTTAAGTTGGTTACAAGCTCAAACAGCCAACTGTCCCGTTTTTCTATTTCTGTGCATCCCTTATGGACCGTAAGGGTCGACCTTTACGGTCCGTAAGCCATTCATCAGGGCCAAAAATCTCTTGACCTTTCAAGTTTCGAACGGGTAACTAGTGTAATACGATTTTAGGCCATTATTTTCAGTATGGGGCCTCTTGTTTGGGTCATGAACATTTTACACCACCTTAGTATGATATAAAGTTTTCCTTGGATCCTTTTGAAAGTGTCGTAAATGAAGGTTGTCGTGCATATCCTCGTAGGATCCCATTCTTGTGTAATTCGAATCAATCATTGTTAGCATTTACCGGATTTGAGTATACCAGATGTTTATAATATATATTAGGGTCTTGGGATTTATAATTAGGTCGTTCAGAGGTATTTAATTAACATGTCGACGCTTTAAATCCTACCATACATCTTTGACTAGATCCGGTTTCTAACACTTTTGTCTTGTATGACACGTGTCGTTATTTTATTGAACACGGATTTTCGAGGTGTTACAGTTGTCAAGATAGAGGTGAAACTCAGACCTTGATAACTAGTCCCACTCTTTGATTTTATGTCTCGCCAAAGTCTCAAAACTTCCATTCAATTAGGAACGGGAAATGACCAAAAGGACAAATATCGTAGGCCTAACATCGATGACGTGTTTGTCTCAGTAAATCAGGACACGTTGCCTCAATTCGAAGGGAGTTCGAATCGCTTTGGTTAGTCACCGTTCCTCTACCCGGAACAATCCTATGTTTTATGAGCCTATTCTTTTGTGTTATCTCGATTTTACGTGTGGTTTTAAACTTGATTCCTCGTTTATCTTGATTCTTCGTTCATTTTGAGGCTGTTACACGAAACACACGTATGTCCGCAATCTAAAACGTTAATCCTAATCTCAGAATCAAACTAAATTTATGAAGCTTCATTTAATGATGATAATCTATGTGGGAATCTTGATCGACTATGACAGTATGTGAAACAATTTATGAATCTATGTGCTATCGTGGTTGTGAAACACTAAACGGAACATGGCATAGAAATACGAGACAGAAGTGACGTGTCTGAAACATGGTGGATACGCCGCTGGTACTTCCTTTATATAAGTTTTTCGGGCATGTTACCAACTTTCGTACCACGTGCCATGCGAAACTTGGTGTTTTGCAGACCAGTGATTGGATGGTTGGAATCTAAGCTATGGGAAACTACTTGTGTAATCTATGAGGAATCTATGTGTAATCTACGTGCACTCTATCATGATCTATGTGTATTCTATGTATATATGGTTTTGAGGAACAAAATACGAAATGTAGCCTAGCGCCAAAGACGAGGCGGAAGTGGCATGTCCGAAACATGGTGGATACGCCGCTGGTACTTCCTATATATAAGTGTTTCTGGCATGTTTCCGAACCTTCGTATCACGCGCTAAGTGAAATTCGTAGTTTTGTCGACTCGGGTTGAAGTTGTTGAATCTACCGAATTAGTCTATGATATTGAATCTACTTGGTTAATCTATGTTGAATCTAAGCAAGATGTGATGGAATCTAATGTTATGGTTAACGATGCATGACACCGATGACGAGACGGACGTGACATGACTGAAGCATGGTGGATACGCCGCTGGTACTTCCTATATATAAGTGCTTCCATCGTGTTGCCGAACTTTCGTAGCACGTGCTATGCAGGATTTCGTTGTTTTGAGATGAGGTTGTTAACTCTAATCTACGTGAATCTATTTGAAATCTATTGAAATCTATGTGAATCTACTGGGTAATCTATTGGAATCTGTTGGAATCTATGTGAGTCTATTGAGTTAGTCTATGTGATTCTACCGGTCTAATCCATGTGTGTATAATGACGATGATGGGTGTGTTGTTAAGTTGGCAATCGCGACACGTAACATGACACCGAGTATGAGGCAGAAGTGATGTGCCCGAAGCGTGGTGGATACACCGCTGGTACTTCCTATATATAAGCGTTTCTGACATAGTGCCAAACTTCGTACAACGTGCCATGCGAAGGTCGTGGGTTTGCGGTGTTGAAGCTATTGTGAACTATGTGAATCTTGTTGAATCTTGAGTCTTTAATCTATCGTGTGTGAATCTATATTGTGAGACTTTGTGAACCTAGACTTATACGATCCTCTTGTTGGATCCTTAGGATGTCTTCTCGAAAGATCTCCGACACTCTCAAGAGATCCAGGGATAAGTCTCAGAAAAAGATGATGTCCTTCATGGCCGACCAGATCGCTCGAGTCGTGCCAAAGATCGTCTCTGAGATCCAAGGATCGAACACTCCGCCCTCTTCTGTTGACTCTAAGACGGAGAAAGAAAAGTCTACAAAATTCAGCTATAAACATTTTGTCTCTTGCAAACCTAAGTCTTTCACGGGCAGTGATGGGGTGGCTGTTATGCTCGAGTGGTTTGACAACATCGAGGTTACCTTCATTAACAGCGAGTGCCCAGAGCACCTAAAGACTAGGAGTGCAACGGGAATGTTTCAAGGCAGAGCGTTGGAGTGGTGGTCAAATGAGAGAAACATCTGTTCTAATGAAGAAGCCTATGCTCTTCCATGGACTGAGGTGCGAGAATTGATGATGCTTGAATTCTGCCCTCCTCATGAACAACTAAAGCTTGAAGAAGAGTTATGGCATTTGTAGTAGATTGGTGATGATAATCTGGCTTATACTACTCGTTTCAAGCAACTCAGCTTGATCGTTCCTCACTTGGTTTCTACCCCTAAGCGTATGATAACCAAGTATATCAATGGTCTACCTCCTGCTATGCATGATTCTATTGAAGTAACTCAGCTCGGAACTATTGAGGAAGTCTACCGTCTTGTAGCAAGTCTCAACAACAACCGTGTTCGTGATAAGCAGTTTGCTAACTCTGCTCCCTCCAAGTCTGCACATCAAGTTACCCAGCAGCCAAGTGGCAGCAAGAACAAGAGGCGAAAGTCACAGGGTTTAGGATGCAATGCTATTGTTCCAGTTGCAAACCTTGCTGCTAAACCTGCTCCTGCTGCAACTGTTCAGAACCCTGCTGCTCCTGAAGTCAAAAAGCAGTACTCTGGGTCTTACCCCAAGTGCGCAACCTGCAACTTTCATCATCCTGCTAATTCTGAGTGTCGTTTGTGCACTAACTGCAATCGCTATGGTCATACGACTCCTTACTATCATCAAGCTAATCCTGCTCAACCGGCTCAGCAAGCCCCAGCTTAGGCAGCCCTACCAGCTCTTCCAGCTCCTCCGCAGAATCCTAAACCAGTTAACGCAGTCCGTGCATGCTACAAATGTGGAGATACTACCCACCTTCGTAACCAGTGTCCTCAGCTGAACCAGGATCAACAGCCAGCCGCTCGTGGGCGAGCGTTCAATCTTAATACTATCAAGCTCGTAACGACAATGACGTCGTTAATGGTACGTTTCTCGTTAATAACCTTTACGCTTCGATTCTATTTGATACTGGTGCCGACAGAAGCTTTGTGTCCGTAGAATTTGAATCTTTGTTAAACGCTCTATGTTACCTAAGCCATTTTCAGTGGAGATTGCCGATGGGAAGTCGATTCTAGTTGATTCTATTTTCTGTGGTTGTTCCTTGATTCTTAACGACCACGTGTTTACTATTGATCTAATACCCATGCAATTGGGTAGTTTTGATGTCATTATCGGTATGGATTGGTTGTGTAAGAATCATGCCGAGATTGCCTGTCACGAGAAGTTTGTACGTCTACCTCTACCGTCCGGTGATATTTTGCATGTCTATGGAGACCGACCTTCAAGAGGGCTGAAGTTGATGTAATGCACTTAGGCGCACAGATGCTTACGTAAACAGAACTTTGCTTCCTTGGCCCATGTGGTGGAACAAAAGGGCAAATGGAAGAACATAAGTGACGTTCCAGTAGTGTGTGATTTCCCTGATGTCTTCCCTGAGGATCTACCTGGTCTTCCTCCTCCTAGGTCCGTCGATTTTCGTATTGATCTCATACCTGGTGCAACTCCTGTCGCCAAGGCCCCTTATCGACTTGCACCTTCCGAGATGCAAGAACTATCGAGTCAGGTTCAGGAATTGCTCGACAAGGGATTCATTCGTCCAAGTACCTCCCCGTGGGGTGCTCCCATGTTATTCGTCAAAAAGAAGGATGGTTCATTCCGTATGCGTATCGACTACCGTGAACTTAATAAGCTTACCGTTAAGAATCGTTATCCTCTCCCTCGTATTGCTGATCTATTTGACCAACTACAGCTTGTTTCTCGAAAATTGATATTCATTCTGGCTTTCATCAGCTTCGTGTACTCGAGGATGATGTACCAAAAACCGCATTTCATACTCGTTATGGACACTACGAGTTCGTGGTCATGCCTTTTGGATTGACCAACGCACCCGCTGTGTTCATGGATCTCATGAATCGTGTTTGCAAGCCCTATTTGGATCGTTTTGTGATAGTCTTCATCGATGATATTCTCATTTATTCTAAAACTAAAGCCGATCATGCTCGTCATTTACGCTTGATGCTTGAACTCCTACGTGGTGAACGTTTGTATGCTAAATTTTCTAAGTGTGAGTTTTGGATTAATGAAGTGCAATTTCTTGGTCACGTCGTTAGTAAGCAAGGTATTCATGTTGACCCGTCAAAAATCGAAGCTGTGAAGAATTGGAGTCCGCCAAAATTTGCATCTGAGATTCACTCCTTTTTAGGATTAGCAGGTTATTACCGTCGATTCATCTCAGATTTCTCTAAGATCGCTGTTCCTTTAACTTCGTTGACTCAGAAAGAAAAACCTTTTGCTTGGGGACCCGACCAAGAGGAATCTTTTCAGACTCTTAAGACCCTTTTGTGTAACGCTCCTATTCTTACTCTCCCTGATGGGAATGATGACTTCATGGTATATTGTGATGCCTCGAACCGTGGTTTGGGCTGTGTGCTCATGCAGCGGGACAAGGTTATTGCTTATGCTTCTCATCAACTCAAAGTACATGAGAAAAACTATACCACTCACGATCTAGAGCTTGGTACAGTTGTGTTTGCGTTAAAGATATGGCGACACTACCTGTATGGTACTAAGTGTGTGGTTTTCACTGACCATAGGAGCCTTCAACATATCTTTGACCAAAAGGAACTGAACATGCAACAGAGACGTTGGGTGGAATTCCTTAACGATTACGATTGCAAAATTCGCTATCATCCTGGCAAGGCGAATGTAGTGGCCGATGCTCTTAGTCGTAAAACTCATGTGAATGCTATTCGTATCTCTAGTGATCTTCATGAGTGTCTTCGTGATGCTCAGTATTCCTCAGCAAATGAAGGAAGTCTAGAAGTGGAAATCCAAGGCGCTAAAATTGATCAACTCGAAACAAAACCTAATGGACTCCAATACTACCTCAATCGCATCTGGGTGCTGGATCTCGATAATCTCCGTGAGCTCATTATGAATGAGGCACACAAATCCCGCTACTCTATTCATCCAGGTGCCGACAAGATGTACCATAATTTGCGTATGACTTATTGGTGGCCTGGTATGAAGAAGGACATTGTTGTATATGTTTCTAAATGCCTTACTTGTACGAAAGTTAAGGCTGAACATCAACGTCCTTCAGGACTCTTAGAACAGCCCGAAATCCCAGTTTGGAAATGGGATAGCATCGCTATGGACTTTGTTACTAAGCTACCTCAAACACCTTCTGGTCACGATAGTATCTGGGTGATTGTTGATCGTTTGACCAAATCAGGCCACTTTCTTCCTATTCATGAAGATTATAAAGTGGAGAAGCTTGCTCGGATCTATACTGATGAGATCATATGCCGTCACGGCATACCTCTTGACATAATCTCGGACCGTGATGGTCGTTTTACTTCTCCTCTTTGGTAAACCTTTCAATCCTCTATGGGTTCTCATTTGAATCTTAGCACGGCTTTTCATCCTCAGACGGATGGACAGACCGAGCATACTATTCAAACCCTAGAGGATATGCTCTGTTCTTGTGTCATCGACTTTGGTGGTAACTGGGATGTACATTTACCATTGATTGAGTTCTCGTACAACAACAGCTATCATTCCAGTATTCAGATGGCTCCTTTCGAAGCTTTGTATGGTCGCAAGTGCCGATCTCCTCTCAGCTGGCATGAGGTTGGCGACAAGCAATTTACTGGCCCTGAAATCATTCAAGAGACAACGGATAAGATTCTTCAGATCCGTGATAACTTGATCAAGGCTAGGAACAGACAAAAGAGCTACGCTGATAGAAGGCGCAAGCCTCTAGAATTTAATGTTGGCAACCGAGATCTTCTCAGGGTATCTCCCTGGAAGGGAGTAGTTCATTTTGGTAAAAAGGGAAAGCTCGCTCCTCGCTATGTGGGTCCTTTCGCGATACTCGAAAGGATTGGCAAGGTAGCGTACCGACTCGACTTTCCACAGGAACTAAACAACGTGCATCTAGTGTTCCACGTGTCTAAACTACGTAAGTGCCTAGCCGACGAGGAATTACAGGTTCCCCTTGAAGACTTGCAAATAAATGAAGTTGTACACTTTGTGGGGAAACCAGTCGAAATCATGGATCAGGGTGTCAAGCGACTGAGACGCAACAAAATTCCCATAGTCAAGGTTCGATGGGAAGGAAAGCGTGGCGCCGAATTTACTTGGGAACTGAAAAGTGAGATGAAAGCCAAGTATCCGCAGCTCTTCGAGCAGTCTTCTTCCTAGATTTCGGGGATGAAATCTCCTAAAGGAGGGGAGACTGTAACGCCTGCGTCACTAAACTTTTAGCTAATTATCACTTTTAGCCTTTACACTATGTGATACTTGACACTTTTGATACTTGGTGAATCTTACGCTATGATACTTGATTCTTAATGCTATACTTGATACTTGGAAACTATGATTCTTGATACTTGGAAACTATGATTCTTGATGCTTGGAATCTCGATTCTTGATTGTTGATACTTTGGTGCTTGACTCTTGAGGCTCGTGAAACTTGAGACTTGGTTGAACGAGGGACTGGAGTCTTGTCACTGGCGGAAACTGTGGAAACTTTTATGTTAATGATATAATCTAGCTTTGTGATACTAGTACCCAATAATACGCAACACAGCGCTTAATCTAACACATGAAACGAAGACGAGAATGCGGAAAGGATGGGATTGACCGAGTGGCAATCCGATCGGATGACCAACCGATCGGATGGACATTCGACCGAAGTGCCAACCGATCCGTGCACACCGCCTCACTCCCTCTCTCTGACACTATAAATAGGCATGTCACATCATTCTCACTGATGTGACAACCTCACTCGACCAAGACGCATACACTCCTACTTTTCTTCCATTTCTCGATGATTTAGGTACGTTTTACACCAGATTCTTGTACATATTTGATCACTACACTATTCTCTACAAGATTCTCCTTTGAAATCTCATTTTTCACCATGAAATCCCTAAGATTCGAGCTCTTGAGGGTGACGTCATCATGATGGTTTGTACAAATCATAGGGTGATGTCATTCCTGCCAAGATCTAGCTCAGATCTAAGGAATTTCATGTGTTTTACACTGAATCTTAACTAAATCTAGACTTTTAACAAAAAGTTATGTTTATCTTCATCTTTTCTTAACTTTTTAATTAAAATGGTGGAATCCGGATCTGAACGGGCTGAAGACTTGATAGTTAGTCTTGAGTCGGCTTGGAAATGGATTGTTTCCAGAGAAGATGACCGGAGTACGGATTTCGAAATAAGCACCGCCAAGAACAAACGACTGGATGAATTGGGGTGATTCCCATCCGATCAGGACGGCTGTACATTGGTGTGTGTTTACCATTGTCTCAATACATACCGTACCGTGTCGTCACCATCGAAGCAAAACTTAGAAACTTTACAAAGTTGTGAATGGGACAAGGATAACCCAATCGAATGGCAATCCGATCGGATAGCCATCCGATCGAACTGATATCCTATCTGGTGACATTTGCCTCTTAACCTTAAACATTTTGGAACCTTGAATCTTTGGTCGTCGAATGGCAATCTGATCAGATAACCATCCGATCGAAGTGACAATGTGCCTTGAAACCTTTCAACACTTAGAAACTTTCTGAAACTTTAAACTTGGAAACTTCCATGATCGAATGGCAATCCGACCGAACAGCCATCCGATCGGATAACCATCCGATCGAAGTAACCTTACTTAAACACTTGGTAATCAATTTGGAAACTATACTTTTGGGTTGAACAACCATTCGATCGAATGGCCATCTGAACGGATGACCATCCGATCGGATGGCATTCTGTCCCCTACACAATAGTCATCCCAATCGAATGGCAATTCGATCGGATAGCCATCCGATCGAACAGCCATCCGATCAAGATGACTGATCCGACACTTGGTTTGAATCTCGTTATCCTGCCCAGTTCTTACCTATTGTAATCTAATCAGGCTAACCCTAAAGAGCTCCTTTTGATCCAATAACAGTTAATCTGTTAAGCAATCACTGTGAGTATACTTGATCCCTTTTGCTTTAAACTTTGGGATGCAACATGTATTCTATTAAACTATGATACTTGAAACTTTTGGAATCTAAACTCTATCCTATGTGTACGTGAAACTTGTGATTCTTGATTCTAGACTGTTTGTGCTATGTGGACGTTTAATCCAGAGTGTGTAGTTCCGACTTAACAATAGTAGCGCTATAGGAGATGCACCTCCCCATTATTCTCGGGGGTATTGTTAGGAGGATTCTAGTTTTCCTCGAGACTTGGGAAAACACTAAAGCATCGGGATACTTGGGCTATCACTTGTTGGACTGCGAACACCAGTATGGCTGAAACTATTTTCGTATCATTTACACGATGGATATGAGTTGTTTTAATCTATTATACTATTACTCAAACTTGTATACTCGCCGGTACATTTTTGTACAGACTCTATTTTAATATATGCTGCAGGCTGACAAGATGCTAGGATTCATGAAACAAGCTAGGATGAAGCTTAGATATTCCACTTAGCTAAATCTAGAAACTCTTGAAACAATGGTTATGTTTTTTTGGTTTGATACTATGTTTTGTGGTCGATGTTGTTTAGACAATTGCATGAAATTGATTAATCTATATTGGAAATAATAGTGTTATGGAATATCATGAGCAATCTGAACGCTTAGTGCTCGCACCCCGATGTTTCCGCCATCGGTTGGGGTGTGACACTTGAAACATCACTTATACATGCTTTATACTTATATTTTACACTTTTATGCTTGAAATACTTAAAACCGGCTGAAAATACGTGAAACTGGTCAACTTAACTCTCTCATGCGAATGGACTCCTTCGCACGGATGGCCCATTCGTGCGAAGTAACCACCCATTTGTGCGAATTGACCTCAGTCGTACGAACCATCCATCCGCACCAACTCTCCCTCAACCCTATAAATACGAGACCACTTCCGCTCCTTACCACTTTCCAGCCACTTCAACTCACGAGAAATTCTCTAAAGTTTTCAGCTGAGAACAGAAGGATTGAAACATTCTAAGTGAGTTTAACTCACTTCTTTTTCTTGTTTTCTTCTACTTTTCTTCCATTTTTCTTCAAACCTTCTTGTTTGGCAAAACCTCTTGGATGGTTTTCACGAGTTTGTCTTGGTAAACTAATGGTGAAAACTCACCACTTTTGAGGTCCAAACTAAGATTTAAAACTTTGATTTTATTTATGTTCTTACACCTTAGAATTCTATTTTTATTAAAGTTCTTGAACAATATGTTTTCAAACTGAAACTTGGTGGAATCTGGTACTCACTGAGCTCACAACTCAGTTCATAGTTGTGGATTTTCGTTGAGGTTAATTTTCACCAAGAACAGGACTCACTTGCACGAAGGAAGTCCCTTCGTGCGGACTGACTCCCATTCGTAAGAATGGTGGCTCTTTCGCATGAAAGACCCCCACTCGCACGAAATGCTTATGATTTTAATCTTTTAATTTTACGTTCATCCGTGTTCCAAGTGTTGAAGTCATCTCAGATTCACCGTCTTCAATATGGATGAATCTGAGTCGTGACAGAAATGTGAACCATGGGAGCCTTGGCTTTCCAAACTAGTTCCACCACCTCACTCGCCTACCTTGTGACTGAACACCAAGCAGTTTCCTAGACACAAAGTAAGATAACCCTGCCTCGCCTCCAACACTTGCCATGTTGGGAATGACACGCCCGGGTTGTTCTTATTTGGCTGCTTGGATTATTTATTATTTATTTTTGTTATACTTATTCGTGACCAACTGAACTGATAACACAACTGTATAATATAAGACCCAAAAATATATTTAACCAAATCCATAATGTTAACCGGTCTATGGTTAAGTGTCATGGATGGAACTTCGCACGAATGGACTTCCCATTCGCACGAACAGGTATCCTTTCGCATGGATTGTAAGACCCTTACAAAACATTGAATATTTCATATAATATATTGTAAATTTAGATATCAAAAATTCTGTTTTTCAAAAACATCGGTGTAATGACGTTTACCTAGAGTTCAAAACATTAAAACTATATTTACACAAGTTTAAAACATTCAAAAGATGTTTATAAAAGTTCTACACAAGTTTTGTAACAAAAGTGTCTAATATAGTAGCGGAAGCTTCATTGGTTCGTGTGTTCGGTTCTCGTGCAAGCTTGATCACCATCCTAAAGACTTTCATAGTTACCTATAATCAAAATGGTCATAAACGTTAGTTATGGAAGTTTATAACTTATTAAAACGAGTCCGTAACGCAAAACAAACAACACAACAGCTTTTGCTGACTATAGGACCCATCGCGTGCCGCGATGTAACAACCCGCGTTTTGAAGTCAAAGTCAAAGTCAAAGGAAGAAAAGATTGCTAAATGTGATCTGTCACTCCTTGCTTAACTATTGATTGTACTCCTTGATTCGTTAGTCGATACTTTAATTTTGTGTTACTTTAGTTGTATTATGTGGAGTATATGCTATAAATCGTTGTCTAATCGTTAATCGACTTATCGCTAATCACATCGCTATCGCGTCGCAACTCGAATTAAAGGTTATGGATATTGTTTTACGAGTGTGTGTTATTATGTGTTACTTGGGCACGTTGTGTTTATGTTGAGGTGGTTAATCGCAAACACAATCACAACTCTATCGCAACGCAATCTCATCGCAAACTCGAGATCTAAGGATTACTTTTATGTTGGTTAGTAGTTTAGCTATTTGTATAATTAATGGTCAATACTATCACATCGCTTACTCGCACCGCAACGCTCAACGCACGAAACGAAATGTCGAAAACCAACTCACACAACCCAACCCAACCCAACCCAACCCATCTGATCGAATGACCATTCGATCGAGTGGTCATCCGTCCGGATGACCATCCGATCGAACCGCCTTCCGATCCGCACTTCCCCACCGCCTTTCTCCTCTCTTGCCTATAAATAGAACCTGTCACATCACTGTTCATGTGATGTGACAGCTCTTGTTCGACCAACACGTTCCAGCTCTATTTTCTCTCGATTCCTCGTGATTCTTGTAAGTTTTCAACCCAAATCTTGTACTTCTATGATCTACACACACTTCTTCATCATTTTCACCATCAAATCTTAACTTTTCACCATGAAATCGGTGGATTTGGGGTGTTTCAGGGTGATGTCATCATGGGTTCTCATGAACTTCAAAGTGTGACCTCATTCCACCAAGAATAACTCAGATCTAAGAGATTTCAACATGTTTAAATGCTGATTTCCTCTTAAAACTAAACATAATCAAAGTGTTTCAAAGTTTTCTTCAATAATCTCAAATTTTCACATAAAACCGATAGAATCTGAGCTCGTTCAGGCCTTCTACTCATCCTCTAGTGAAGAGTCGGTCTGAGAACGGATTACTATCAAAGAGACAACCGATTCACGGGTTGAACATGAATACAGTTAACTAATCAGACGGGGTGATTCCCATCCGATTGGGTGACTTGGACTTGATAGGGTTCCGTTGTTTGACACGTTATTACACCATCTCGGTACAATCGCAAAACTTTCCAACTCAGCAAATTGTTACAAGTTTCAGAGCGAACAGGTTACTGAACGAATCACCGTCCGATCGGATAGCCATCCGATCGAATGGCAATCCGACCGGATGACCTATGATGTTCAACACTTAAACTTTTTCACAAAAAATTTAAAGGAGTTAGTTCAAACGAATCGCCATCCGATCGGACGGCCATCCGTCCGGATGACCTGATTGGTAGAAATATTTCTCATTTTATAAAATGCTACAAAGAAAACTTCAAAGTAACATCATACACAAACACATCCATCCCAGACAAGTGGTGATATGTGTTGCGCATTCTACAATTCGCTGTCACCTCTATGCATATTTAAAAAAGTCGATAACCTACCTGCTTCACATTATACATGTTACATGATGGTTATGCGTGATGTGTGCAAAATGCATGTCACACCCCGATATTTCCACATATGACCGGTGGGCCCGGCGGGGAGTATCGTGACGTAGTTGATATCATCATAGTCAATACACACAATATTATAGCACAGTGGAAGGCTTGGTGAATAAACTATTACAAACCATACTGTCTGAGTGTTCGAGTTTATGAATATACAGACTGGAATGTAATAAGATCCACAGGCGGATCATAAATGTAACAAGAAACAAAAACAACAGACTTCAGGTATCTCATGGATTTGCAAGATCCTCTAATGACACCCTATAGCTCCAGCCTATTACGAGAGGTACCTGTCAAATCAGTCTTTAAGAAGATACGTCAGTTTACACTGGTAAATACAATTAACTGACTCTTTTGAAAACATTTAAGAAAATTGATTTAAGTGCACATGGCATAAATCTTTTATAACTTGGGATAATTATTTAAATATAATCTTGTACACAGATTTACATGTTTGTCTTACAATTGGGGCCGGTTGGAAGCCGGTCGTGATTAACCGACTCACCACTTATAGAACCCACAAAGGAGTTATCCCCAACATGTGGGTTTATATATTATTTTAGCATTTGCATCTGTCAGGTGTATGCCTACACCCCGTGCATAGGTCGTGGCCATTTTAAATGAAATGAGCCGAGGATATCCAGGACACGGTCAGATTAACCCCCAATGTTTATGTTATCAAACAAGACATATTAAAACGGGTTATGCAAATTTATTAATCACAACCCGATTAAATGATTTCATACCCGACCAAGTGGTATTATTATAATACCATATCCCAATCCCGTATAAGGGAAAATAAGTTAAAAGTATTTACCTGATGCTAGCAGTTAAATCCTAAAGCTTTTAGAAGGCACCTTCTACCGGAAGCTATTTAATCTGTATAGAAGGTTTATTAACCTATTAGGATGCTAACGGGTCTTTAATTCAGTCAAGGACTTAGATCGGCTAGCTAGAAGGAAACTTTACGGTTCTAAACGCTAGATTAAGCGGAGACCGGAATAGAATATGGTTTAGACCCGACAAGCTTGGATACTTGTATAATATGGGTAAACTAAACACATTTTGGAAGTTGAGACTTTATTGATAAGGTTAAGCCCGTTTCGACTATTTTATGTAAACTAGTCACATAAGCCGATCCGAACGCGTAAACGCATAACGGGTAATCAAAATAAATTATATACAGGACTTAATCATTATTATGCTCAAAATATGTTAATACATCAGTAAGATTTTAACATATATGCCCAAAAAGAAATTTAAACCAAAATAAGTCCCATAAGGGCATTTTGGGTAATTTTAATGCCCATAAAAGAGTTTAATTGTGCAACTGAGTTTCAGGTCTGATTTAGTCAGTAAAAATATGTATTTTTATAAGTTATATTAGTAGGGTGTGTTATATATGTGAAATTTATCTTATATAACCAAACTATGCACCATAGGGGCATTTTGGTAATTTTACATAGGCTTTAAAGGTCAAAATAAACTTCTGAGTTTAAAAACTTTGACTTACTATTTAATTATATAAATTAACTTAAAACATCAGTGGGTAATAAGTTTTATATGCCAAATATAGTTTTAACCCATACTAGGTGCTTAAAACGCTTAAAAGTCGGTTTAAAGGGGTATTCGGGTTAAAATAGGAAATCTGAATTTTTGATCAGTTTATAAAGTTCAAAATACTTTATTTATTGTATGAAATCAGTAACAAAAGGTTTGGCACTAAAAAGTTATGTAAAACTCATTTTATACATGAAAAGGGTAAAACCAACATTTACCGAAATCAAGTTATAATCCTATGTTATGCTCAGCCTAAAAGTAATTAAAAATCTTTAAAAATCCCAAAATATTATTTTACATTAGTGGGTAAGAAGTTTGGTGTCAAAAATCGGGTTTAGATAGGCTTCATACAAATTACGCCATTTAAATAATAAAAAGCTCCTTAATTACGCTATTGAGCATAACTCCTATTCTGGACCACAAACTGAAGTCAAATTTTCGGGACATGTCTAAATATCAGTAGCAAAGGTGTTAGTCCAATCACATTGTTAAAAATCTCAGTTGTATGTAAAAAGGGCGTTTATGGCATTATTAAGCATAATTACGATCAAGTGCATATAATTCAAACCACTAGGCACCATGCAATATAACTCCAGGGGATTATACTACTAAGTAATGTGGTCCTAATGGAAGCTTAAAACATGGGAGAATTAAGCTAGAATGGGTCAGAACTGAAAGTCAAAGCAAAAGTCAAGCTTTTGCGACTTTCGGTTATAAACTGACCTTAGACTATTAATTGCCGGGTTAGGACTGATAAAACATGTTTGAATATTGATTACCAAGTCATTAGAATGTTAAAATATAATTTAGAACCTCTGTTTTATTAATTAGAATCATTTTTGTAATTTCTGTCCAGTTTGACTTTTTGTCAAACTACTTTGACCCGACAATTGACCAGTCAAACGAGATAATTAGGAGGTGCCCTTTTAAGGGTTAATCACCTACACTAATGTGGTTCTATAACCACTTTCAATTTGATCAGTGGTTAAGCCACATATAATTAAAACGAAAGTCAAACTAATTTTACGATAAGTTTGACTTTAGAGTAATTAAGCTAATTAAAACGATAAAACATGAAATTAGAGGCTTACTAAAAGTCCTAGCTGTCTTTTCTACACTTGATAATCCTCTTCTCACTGATGGAAGCTCCAGGACAAGTCCCTCAAGTGAATTGTTTGCAAATGTGTTTATGAACACAAGAATAGGCTCCCTTATATAGCAAATTCCATGAATCTAGATCTTTTCCAGGTGTAATTGGAGGCCCTGGGATCACCCCAGGTGTCCTAGCTATTGAAAATAACCGACTTACAGCTCCCTAGGTCGTTACAAACTAGACTAAGGCGGTGGAATAGGCAAAACCCGCACCTGGCAACATTTTTCTGATCTGGGCATGCTGAGGCTGGCCGCGTAAGACTTAAGGGAGTCTTACGCGGGCCGCGTGGACCGGCTAAACTGGCAAAATAAGTTTCCAAGCTGGCAGTTTCAGTCCCTGCTCGTTTTTTACCCTTTTTAACCTTATTGTTGACATGTGGGGCCCTTGTGGTCAGTATGTTGATGCTCTAGGATGAATAAACTAACTTCGTTAGGCTCCGGTTCGTTAAATACCTCTTTGAAAGCAAGTTTCATCAAGTTGACACTTTTGGCCCAAAGTCTTGAAAACACGCTTAACGATCTCGAAACCACGTGAAATTCATACCACTTATTCTTAGGAGTATATTTGAATATTTCGAAGCCTCGGTTTCGTTAAAAGGTCACTCAGAGGTTAGAATCGACATGTTGACACGTTTAACCCTTGTAATTTAATAATCCTCCGATTATTTTTATAAACGGCTTCTTATATCAAATCAATCACCCGTTTAAGAATATATTCATCGTGTATGGTCATTCAGAGGCACAAGTTTGGCATGTTGACACTTTTAGTCCCTGTGGTTTCATAGATTCACTATTTGACAACTTTGGTCCTTCAAACTAAATCTTTCACACCTTTAGAGTTTAGGACACGTGTCTTTACATAGTTGGACACGCTTTTACGTGGTGTTACATCCTCACCCCCTTAAAATAAATCTCGACCCTGAGATTTACTGGAATAAGTGAGGGTACTTTTGTCGCATAGTGGACTCAACTTCCTACGTATATTCAGGACCTCTACGGGCATCCCATTTGACCTTTACTATAGGTACATGCTTTCTTCAGAGCTTTTTAACTTGTCGATCCTCGATCGATATAGGTCTTTCAACAAATCTCAAGCTTTCATCAATTTGCACGTCTTTATGAGACATAACCAATGATTCATCAGCTAGGCATTTCTTGAGATTACATATATGGAACACATTATGGATTCCACTCAGCTCCTCAGGCAAGTTTAACTTATAAGCTACACTGCCGACACATTCGATAATCTCGAATGGTCCAATATATCTAGGGCTTAACTTACCCTTCTTACCAAAATGCATCACACCTTTCCAGGGTGACACTTTCAATAGAACTTTATCGCCTATTTCAAACTTTAGAGGTTTTCGCCTCTCATCAGCATAACTTTTCTGCCTATCCCTGGCATCTTTTAGGCGATCATGAATCTGTACAATCTTGTCCGTTGTTTCAAGGACTATATCAGGTCCTGACAGCTGAGTTTCTCCTACTTCTGCCCAACAGACGGGCGTTCTGCATTTCCTACCATATAATGCCTCAAAAGGCGCAGCCTGAATGCTAGTATGGTAGCTATTGTTATAAGAAAACTCAATCAATGGCAGGTGGTCATCCCAACTACCACCTAAATCAATAACACACGCACGAAGAATGTCTTCCAAAGTTTGAATTGTACGCTCACTCTGTCCATCAGTCTGAGGATGGTAAGCGGTGCTAAAATTCAAACGCGTGCCCAAGGATTGTTGAAAACTTTTCCAAAAATGAGAGGTGTATCTAGTATCTCTATCAGAGATAATAGACACCGGTACTCCATGAAGAGCTACGATTTTGTCTACATACAACTGGGCTAATTTATCGGAGCTATGAGTCTCCTTGATGGGTAAGAAATGTGCTGACTTAGTCAGTCTATCAACAATGACCCATATGGTATCATTTCCGTGCCTTGTTTTAGGTAACTTGGTTATGAAATCCATGGTTACCATCTCCCACTTCCATGTAGGGAGTTCTGGTTGTTGAAGTAAACCTGAAGGCTTCTGATGTTCAGCATTAATCTGAGCACAAGTCAGGCATTTAGCTACATGTGTGGCAATAGATCTCTTTAAACCTATCCACCAATAATTAGCTTTCAAATCATGATACATTTTGTCACCCCCGGGGTGAACTGAGTACTTGGAGTTGTGGGCTTCCTGGAGGATTACCTCTCGAAGTCCTCCATGAATAAGAACTCAAATTCTTCCATTCATCCTGAGAATTCCATCCTTCCCAGGTGCTAACTGTTCAGCAGTTATACCTGTTATGGGTCATTTTCTGAGCATACATATCTTGACTAATATCCTGCTTTTAATTGTTTATTTGTGACCAGGATACTGGACTGGGATATTGCTAACATCCTGAGCGATATCCTAAGGTTGATTGAATTAACCATGTGCAGGTTAAAGGCTGTGGGTTACTAACGGTCAGATGGACTTCTTCTCCTCAAGACTCGGGCGTATTTGTTATGTGAGAGACGTTGAACCCGAAAGACCAGGTCTACAACGTTCGAGTGGGGAATATTCGCCGGATCCCGGTTTATTAGGATAGTTTGTTACACTTGTTTTACTATAAATAGATGGGGGCGGATCAGATTAAGGCACGCAACCTTCACACACACTTTCGAACACTTTTGCTCTCTAGCTCACTACAAACACCATACACAAACACTTGTATTCGAATTACATTGTAACACCTAGTTGATCCGCACCACATCCTGCACTGTATCCCGATATTTGAAGTAATAGAAGAACAAGGAAGCTGCGATTGTCAGCTCCCGAGGTTTTGTGCCGGCGATCTAGATTGATCAAGGGCTTTCCTCGTACATCACGTGTCAACCTTTACTTTTTCGCTCATCGTTTGATCATAGATACAGCTCTATATCCTGAGCCGTATCCTGAAACTGTCTTTACAATTAATTTGGATAAAATATTTTACACACATATTTCTAGCACACTACCTCACTTAACTAATTTGATCACTAAATTGCTTCGGTAATTTTTGACCAAAACAATTTGGCGCCCACCGTGGGGCAAGTGGTGCTATTTTTGCTAAAAACTTTAGTAAAATCATTACTCGGTTTTCTTTTGTCAAAACTTTTTTCTAAATTGTTTCCAATGGCCTCGAGATCAAACATGAGCTCTTCCACCATGTCTGCTACAACCTCTGCAACAATTGGTTCGGTGCTTCCACCTCCTCCTCCAAGAATGCAAGCTTCATCACACGGAGCTGAAAGTCATATAGCTCGGGATGTTATCCCCGCTTCCAGTACCCAGGGATCCGGTCCTGTTTTGGCATCTAATGATGGAATTCTAAATTTGTTTGGTAGTGTACAGGAACAGATGAGGCTGCAGCAGGAAACTAATCGGATGCTGATGAGAGAAATACAACTCTTGAAATCCGGCCCAAACAGACCTGCTGAAGAAACTGTCACTCCTATACAGCCTAGGGCTTTGAACTTCAGTTCTGCAGTTTACACTGAGGATAACCGGGGGAACATCGTCCCAAGCCATTCTAAGAATCATACTCCTGAGATACCCTCCTCGGTCAGGATGTCAACTGTGAGGAGCTCAGGATATGCTTCAGGATATGGCCAGAATCCTCAGACCGGTAACGTGTCAAATAATAATATTCTTGCTACTAACAACAATGGGTCTTTGCAGGATGCAGGTATGACGTCAACATTTATTAGGGAGCTTCAGAAATTGAAGGACATGATATCCAGTGTACCTGGAGTGGTCCAGCCAATTCCGGAAGTATCTCAAGACAGCCACAGGATATCCCTCTTTGCATATCCTATCTGTGATGCTGAAATCCCAAAAAGATTTCAGACCCCCAACATGAAACTGTATGACGGGACTACGGATCCTGAAGAGCATATTGCCCAGTATAGGGAAAGGATGGAAATCAATCCTATCCCTCCAGATCTCAAGGAAGCATGCTTATGCAAGGGTTTCGGTTCTACCTTGACAGGATCAGCCTTAAAATGGCTGTTTAATGTTCCTCCTCACTCAATTACTTCGTTTGCTCATTTGGTTAATTTATTTAATAGTCAGTTTTCTTGTAGTCGGAGTTTTGAGAAACTAACCAGTGACCTTTACAGGATAACTCAAGGACCTCAGGAATCCTTGAGGGATTATGTGAACAAGTTCAGTCGAGAATCCTTGGATATCCCACATCTTGATGTTGCAACAGCTGTGCAGGCTTTTAAGATGGGGTTACAAAAGGATTCTCAGTTTTATCAGGATCTTGTAATGAATCCCTGCAGGAATCTCGATGAAGCTCGTAACAGGGCTTTGAGATATATCCGCTTGGAAGATGACAAAAAGATGCAAGAGAGGATGAATTCTACCTCAACCTACGAATCAACTAACAGGAAATCAGAATCCTCGTATAAACCATATCGCTCCAAGCCATATGGTAGAAATGATAACAAGAAAGTGAATGCTGTTGAAGACGAGGATCCTGAAGAGTATCCTGAATTATCTGAATACTGCTTTTCTGTTAATATACCTGAGTTAATGTATGCTATGCAGGGTTTAGGAGACAAAGCTAGGTGGCCTCGAAAAAACCAGCAGAAAGCTGATTGGAAGGATAAATCCAAATGGTGTGCCTTCCATGAAGACTTCGGACATGTGACCGAGGATTGCATTGCTCTAAGGAAAGAAATAAGTTACCTGTTGAGCAAAGGGTATCTGAAGGATTTGCTGGGAAGGAAGAAGAATAAAGCGCAGGATCCTGAGAAGGATCCTGAACGAGCAGCATCACCCCCAACAGATGCCAAAATAATTAACTTTATTTCAGGAGGATCCGACATTTGTGGGACTTCGTATTCGGCGGCCAAGAGACATGCAAATGAAGCTAAGACTGAAAGGGGAGATAAACCAGCTAGGATGACTACCCTTACAACCGATAAAGTGATCACTTTCGATAGTGATGACAGGGATACTGTCCAGGATCCTCACCATGATGCTCTCGTAATAACATTATATATTGCTAACCATTTTGTACGCAGGATATTGGTGGACAACGGTAGCTCTGTCAATATAATTCAGCTGGAAACATTGAAGAGGATGAACGTATCTCCGATGGACATTACTTCGAAGTCCACTGTGCTCGTTGGTTTCAGTGGAGAAGCTAGGAACACAGTGGGAGAAATAAAGTTACCAGTATATGTTGAAGGGGTCAACTCGATACAACGTTTCTGTGTGATGGACTCCCTATCCTGCTATAACATAATACTGGACAGGCCATGGATCCATGATATGAAGGCTGTGCCATCGATTTATCATCAGTGCATCAAGATCCCTACCCCTTGGGGGTTGTCAAGGTTGATAGTGATCAGCAGGAGGCGAAGGAATGCTACCCATCCTCGATGAAATCCTCAACTAAGCCTAATCCAGCACAGCAATTAAAGATGCGGGCCCAGGATATCATGGAGGCTTCTGAACAGGATGTAAAGAAAGTTATCCTGGATCAGGATAATCCTGATATCTCGGTGCTCGTAGGGACCAATATCCCTCAGGATATTGAAGAACGATTAACTAACTTTTTGAAACACAGGATGTCGATATTTGCATGGAAGCATGAGGATATGACAGGTATATCCAAAGACATTATTACTCACAAGCTTGGAATTGATAGGTCGTTCAAGCCTGTTCAGCAAAAAAGAAGGAAGTTTGCTCCTGAACGAAATATAATCATCCAAGAGGTAGTTGAAAGATTGTTAAAGTCCAAAATGATCAGAGAAGTCAAGTTTCCAAGATGGTTGGCAAATGTGGTCGTAGTACAGAAGAAAAATGGGAAATGGAGAGTCTGTGTAGATTACACAGACTTGAATAAGGCCTGTCCTAAAGACCCATTCCCTCTTCCTCATATCGATGCAATGGTCGATGCTACTGCTGGGCATGAGATGTTAACATTCATGGACGCATCCTCAGGATTTCAGCAGATTCAAATGGAGCCTTCGGACCAGGAGGATACTGCCTTCATGACACCGACAGGTATTTATTGCTATACTGCTATGCCTTTTGGTTTGAAAAATACAGGTGCAACATACCAGAGATTGGTGAACATGATGTTCAAAGATAAGCTGGGGGACACAATGGAGGTATACATCGATGATATGGTAGTGGAATCTAAAAAGGCTGAGGATCACCTCCAGGATATTAAGGGAGTGTTTGATATCCTGGATCAGTATAACATGAAGCTGAATCCTGCTAAGTGCCATTTCAGAGTGGGGGCAGGAAAGTTTCTAGGATATATGGTGACTAAAAGAGGAATAGAGTCAAGCCCGGAGCAGATTAAAGCCATCCTGGATATCAAATCACCTTCAAACATGAAGGATGTTTAACGGCTAACAGGGCGAGTTACAGCATTGAACAGATTTATTTCAAGATCCTCGGAAAAATGCAAGGAATTTTATGATATCCTCAAGAAGAATAAGAAGTTTGAATGGGAAGCAAAGCATGAAGCAGCCTTGCAGGATTTGAAGAGATATCTCTCAACTGCACCTCTATTGATGAAGCCTGAAAATGGTGAACCACTATCCCTATACCTCGTTGTATCAGGGAATGCTGTAAGTGTCGTTCTTATAAAGGACCATGAAGGTCAGCAATATCCTGTCTATTATGTTAGTAAAACTTTATTAGATGCTGAAACTAGATATTCTCATTTAGAAAAGTTGATATAAGCATTAGTTATGGCATCAACAAAACTTAGACATTATTTCGAGACACATAGGATTCATGTTAAAACCAATTATCCTGTTAAAAACGTGCTTAGGAAACCAGAGATGTCAGGTAGGATGGCCAAGTGGTCAGTAAAATTGAGTGCTTATGACTTAGTATATGAGCCTAGAAATGCCATAAAGTCTCAGGCTTTAGCTGACTTTGTGGTGACATTCAAAATGAAGTAGATTTAGAAGTACAGCAGCTAGGAGAAAACTTAGAATGTTTGACATTATATACTGATGGTGCATCTAACGTAAGAGGTGTAGGTTTAGGTATACTACTAAAATCGCCACAGGGAGACATATTACCCCAGGCTATTAGGTGTGAATTTCCTGCTACTAATAAAGAGGCAGAATATGAGGCTTTAATTGCAGGATTAGAGTTGGCTAAAAATATGAGTATCAAGAATTTGCAAGTATATGTTGACTCCTTGTTAATCACTAATCATTTTAATGGAACTTATGCAGTTAAAGGAGAGAAGTTAATCGAATATCTCGAAATTCTCAAAAAATTAGCAGGATATTTCGATATTTTTACACTTGAACAGGTACCAAGAGAGGATAATGCTGAAACTGATGCCTTAGCAAATTTGGGATCATCGGTCAGGATACCGGAAGGGACCCCAATGCCAATATTACATATCCTATATCCTGCGACGAATCCTCAGGATAAGGAAGTAATAAGTATTCAGAATCCTGATGAGGAGTATCCCGAGGAGGATCCTAAGTCCTGGACGGCTCCAATCATGAGATATCTCAAGGAAGGACACATCCCTAAGAATGAGAATCCTAAAGCCTTTAGAATGAAGGTATCACGATTCACTATTATAAATGATGTTTTGTATAAGAGATCTCTTGCAGGACCATATCTGAGGTGCTTGGAGGATCCCGAAACCAAAGAAGTACTTCAGGATATACATGAAGGGGATTATGGCAACCATACTGGGGGCAGGTCCTTATTCTCAAAAGTATTAAGGACAGGATATTATTGGCCGACAATGAGGAGAGATGCCACAGAATATGCTCGAAGATGTGACGCCTGTCAAAGATATAGTAACATATTACATCAGCCTGCTGAACCGCTGTATCCTATTGTTTCCCCTTGGCCATTTATGAAGTGGGGTATGGATATAGTGGGAAAGCTTCCAAAGGCTCCAGGAGGAAAGGTTTTCATGTTGGCAATGATGGATTATTTCTCCAAGTGGGTTGAAGCAGAGGCATTTGTTCAAGTTAGAGATCAGGAAGTGGTATCCTTCATAAAAAGGAATATCCTGACTAGGTTTGGAGTACCAGCTGAGATAATTTGTGACAACGAATCTCAAGTTATAAGTAAAAGGACTACTGACTTCTGTAAGAGTTGGGGAATCAAAATGATTACATCTACCCCGGTACATCCTCAAGCAAATGGACAAGCTGAATCCTCGAACAAGATAATTGTCAACAACTTGAAGAAGATATTAGGGGCCAAGAAAGGAAGATGGGCAGAAGAACTACCCTTTGTTTTGTGGGCTGATAGAACGACGATAAAAAGTGCAACTGGTCAAACCCCATTTTCCTTAGTATTTGGAGCAGAAGCAGTGATCCCGACAGAAATGGTGATACCTACAGCAAGATCCAACCTCAGGAATCCTGAGCAGAATCCTGAAGTCCTATGCCAGGAGTTTGAAGATGTTTTGCAGAATATACTTCGGGATATAGCACCAAGATACACACTCAGGATACTTCGGAAGATTAGAGGATTGGTCCCCTCTCTCACGGATAAGGGATCCTGATCCCTTCACAGGTTTAAAGGTATTCACCTTTCTTCCGAATTGGGTTTAAACACCCCGCCTGGAGCGCAAGTTATTCGGGAATAGTTCAAGGTGGCGGGACCAGTCCATGTAAAAGTCGCTGACAATTTCGTTACTATTGGCTATATCCTGAATCCTAAAGGTATATGAGGATTGATCACCCCTCTCACGAAAGGGTATTTTCATACTCTCTAAGGTTTAAAGGTTTTCACCTTTCTAAGTCTTGGAGTTTATACACTCCCGCCTGTAGCGCACGAAAATTTGGGATTTTCCCCAGGATACGAGGGATTTATCTCCAGTACATTTTTGGGTTTTACCCCTGTAACACAAAAAATTGTCTATATAATTGGATCTGATGTCCTGAAAATTTCTAAGTATTTATGCACAGGGGACATTCCTACTGAGGCAATGGTGTAAAGCTCAAAGGATAAAGCTCGGACCTAATACACTAAGTGTCTCAGACAGGGGACATCTTCATTGGAAGAGTTGCAATGGGATTGAAGTTTGAGAATAGGGTTATACTCTATTCCTGGTATGATCTTTCCTTTGGAAACGTTATTTGAGTTTTTGAAACTATGTTTGACAAAAGCTTAAAGATCCTGATTGGGATAAATTCTCGGGATATATTTTCAAAATGTATTTTCAAAATACTTTTCAGGATATTTGATTAAAATATTTGGAACTGATACTAGTTTGAAATTAAAACTTTGATCAAACAAGAATTGTCAAAGCAGGTTTTAGAAAGTGAACTATCTTTTATTCTTTAAAAGTTTTCTCTAAAGTTGATTGAATTTTTAGAAGTTCTATTTAATAAAAGTTTTTCATAGTATATCACTGCGTATATTGATCATGATATTTTTGAAAGATAGTTGTACAAAATTTTGCAAAGCTAGGATCTGTACTTAGAAAGACAGAAAACAATAGCAAGAAAAATGAAAGATGAAATTATTTGAAATAAGCAGTACTAATTGATAACCGAAGGTTTCATCCTGAAATCCAGGACCCATCCACCTTCGGCTATCAAATTGTTTTGATGCAGAAATAAAAATTGTTCACAAGACATAAAATTGTTCAAACGATTTAAAAAGCATGAGCTTTAGGGGGCAGCGCCTTCTTCGTTCATGGTGATTTCAGCAGCATCCGTCTTGGGATCCGCCTCAGCATCCCTCTCGGCATCGGTTGCTTTTTCAAATGCTTTGGAAGATCCTTCGGAAGCTGGTTTGGTAGAAGTGCCGCCGAGGTTCTTTAGCTTCGTTTCCCAGGCACCGACGTCCCAAGAAGGGCATTCAAAGCCTAGTGTTTTGGATTCATGGGCCATCTTCAGCCTGGCCCGGGGAAGAGAAGTGACGACGGAACTCTTAAGGCTTTCCCGGTAGCTGACCATATCCCGTTCATGTTGCGCATGGGCAGCATCAAGATCATAGCCTTGAACTTTTCCTCATAATGACGAGATTTAGCGGCTGCAATCATGCCTTGATCGGAGATCGTGACTTCCGCTTTCTTTAACTTGGATTCAAGCGTCTTGTTGAGCCCGCAGGATTCTTGATACAGATGAACCAGACGTTCAAGACCCTGCAAAAATAAGAAGACAGGTATTGATTTTGATAAATCCATGTAAATGGTATAAGCTGCAGGATATGGTTTGAGAATACTAACCTGGTTGAGAAAGGAAGTCATAAACCCGCTTGCTTCGATGAACCCATAATTCTCATAGGGAAATGTGTCAGAAATAACGGGGGAATCGGGCTCTTTCCTTTTACGGGAGCTTGAACTCCGGGGCTTGGTAGCTGGCGAAGGTTTGGTAATGACAATGGCTTTGGAACCACTGGGTTTGGATGAGACTGTGGCCTTGGGACTAGGCTCCTTCTTAATTTGAACCTGATCAGAATAGTTGTCCAACTCGTCAAGGTCAAAAACTTCAGGGATCTTGGCTGGTGCTGCGTAAAGGGAAAGAGTTTTACATCTTTATTACTCTTCATTCTATTATGCTATGCTAACTAATTATTTTAAAAGTAATCCTTACCAGACATTTCAGATGACGAGTGTTGACTGGAACTTGGAATGTGTGTGGTAAAACTCCTCTCTATTGCAGGTAGTTGGTAAACAGTCTTGATTCTTTTCTCTGATTCCGCAGTAGGGGGAGCTACTTCCTTGAAATTTACTGCAAAGGAATCAAAAAGAAGGATATTAGCAAAAGATAAAAATCTAAAGGTACATGGGAATATTCATAACCCTACCGGTGGTTAACCACTCCACCGGAAGGCTAGCACCCTCAGCAATGGAGTCTCGTTTGACGAAAAAGAACTTGCATTGCCATCCATCTTCGTTTTTGGTGGCTTTAAGAATAAGGGGTTTGTTGGAAGTCGAAAAAAGCAAAAACCGGCTAGAACCATGAGATCGAAGGCGGTAAGCAATTGGCAGATCTTCAATACAAAGGTCAGGACAGTGAAGGTTTTTAATTTGGTTTAGAACGATTAATACCCTCCAGAACATGGGATTGGTCTGAGCAAAAGAGATACCTGTGGTCCGGAAAAATTGCATCATAAATTCGGGAAAAGGGTATCGGAGACCTAGCGAGAAAGGGTATGCTGGAAAGCAAACCCAATCAGTAGAAGAAACATCCGATCGAATTGACCGATCGAATGGTCTAAAGACAGTGTTATCGGGGAAAGCACCGGAAGCTCTCAAAGCCGCAATGTCTGCGTTATCAAAGGCACAGACTTCCTTCTCAAGATTTTTGAGAAGATTCTGCTGAATGAAGGTCTCGGATGATTCACCGGTTTGGGAATGAGTTCTGGCGGCCATTGCAGATAAAGAAAGAAAAATTGATAAAAGATGAACGAGAAGTAGGGAATTACCTGGAGACTCCGTTGGAGATATTTGCTTTTCAAACAAGAAGAGAGAAGATATAGGAGCATTGTAGATCTCCATCGAGCTAAAAGCGCGTTGGAAGTTATGATGTGATCTTGACCGTCGTCTCGATTTAATTGCCTTAATTTACGAGATAAAGCTTTTAAAATATATCCGTTGGATTGGTATACCGACAGATATATTTGGGGACAATTTTTATGGGTCATTTTCTGAGCATACATATCTTGACTAATATCCTGCTTTTAATTGTTTATTTGTGACCAGGATACTGGACTGGGATATTGCTAACATCCTGAGCGATATCCTGAGGTTGATTGAATTAACCACGTGCAGGTTAAAGGCTGTGGGTTACTAACGGTCAGATGGACTTCTTCTCCTCAAGACTCGGGCGTATTTGTTATGTGAGAGACGTTGAACCCGAAAGACCAGGTCTACAACGTTCAAGTGGGGAATATTCGCCGGATCCCGGTTTATTAGGATAGTTTGTTACACTTCTTTTACTATAAATAGATGGGGGTGGATCAGATTAAGGCACGCAACCTTCACACACACTTTCGAACACTTTTGCTCTCCAGCTCACTGCAAACACCATACACAAACACTTGTATTCGAATTACATTGTAACACCTAGTTGATCCGCACCACATCCTGCACTGTATCCCAATATTTGAAGTAATAGAAGAACAAGGCAGCTGCGATTGTCAGCTCCCGAGGTTTTGTGCCAGCGATCTAGATTGATCAAGGGCTTTCCTCGTACATCACTGTTTTGGTCAAAAATTACCTAAGCAATTAAGTGATCAAATTAGTTAAGTGAGGTAGTGTGCTAAAATTATATGTGAAAATGTATTGGCCAAATTAGATATGAAAACAGTTTCAGGATACAGCCCGGGATATAGAGCTGTATCAATGATCAAACAATGAGCAAAAAAGTAAAGGTTGACACGTGATGTACGAGGAAAGCCCTTGATCAATCTAGGTCGCCGGCATAAAACCTCGGGAGCTGACAATCGCAGCTGCCTTGTTCTTCTTATTGCTTCAAATATCAGGATACAGTGCAGGATGTAGTGCGGATCGACTATGTGTTACAATGTAATTTGAATACAAGTGTTTAAGTGTGGTGTTTGCGGTGAGCTAGACAGTAAAAGTGTTCGAGAGTGTAAGTGTAAAATTGTGTGCCTTAAACTGATCCGCCCTCATCTATTTATAGTAAAGATAATGTAACAAACTATCCTAAACTTCCGGGATCCAGCGAATATTCCCACTCGAACGTTGAGGACCAAGTCTTTCGGGTTCAACGGCTTCCTCATAACAAATACGCCTGAGTCTTGAGGAGATGAAGTCCTGATGACCGTTAGTAACTTACAACCATTAACCTGCACGTGTTTAATTCACTCAACCTTAGGATATCGCTCAGGATGTTAGCAATATCCCCGTCCAGTATCCTGGTCACAAATAAACAATTAAAAGCGGGATATTAGTCAGGATATGTATACTCAGAAAATGACCCATAACAATCACGTGTCAACCTTTACTTTTTCGCTCATCGTTTGATCATAGATACAGCTCTATATCCTGAGCCGTATCCTGAAACTGTCTTTACAATTAATTTGGATAAAATATTTTACACACATATTTCTAGCACACTACCTCACTTAACTAATTTGATCACTAAATTGCTTCGGTAATTTTTGACCAAAACAATACCTAACTTTTCATTTGGAAGATTATCTTCCAAAACAGCATCCTTCTGTGCTGCTAATAGTCTGTCATTCAGACTATTCTTCAACTCAATGCTCTTGGCATTGATCCTAATTGGTTTAACTCTTTCCTTCCGGCTTAGAGCATCTGTGACCACATTCGTTTTACCAGGATGGTAGCGAATTTCGCAATCATAGTCATTTAAGGTTTCCATCCAACGACGTTGTCTCATATTAAGCTCTTTTTGATTGAACAAATGTTGGAGACTTTTGTGATCTGAATAGATTACACATTTAGTTCCATACAAATAATGTCTCCACAACTTTAGTGCGAATGCAACGGCACCCAATTCTAAATCGTGGGTGGTGTAATTCTTTTCATGCACCTTTAGTTGTCGTGATGCATAGGCAATCACTTTGCCTTTTTGCATAAGTACACAACCCATACCGGTGTGTGAAGCATTACAATATACAACAAACTCTTCAATTCCATCAGGTAAGGTTTACACTGGAGCATTGCTCAATTTCTTCTTAAGAATCTCAAAGGATTTTTGTTGTTTTGGACCCCAATCAAACTGAATATTCTTTCGGGTCAAAGAAGTTAATGGTGCAGCTATTCTTGAGAAGTTCTCAATGAATCTTATATAATATCAAGCTAAACCCAGAAAGCTACGTATTTCGGTTGGAGTCTTGGGTGCTTCCCAATTCATTACAGCTTCTACCTTAGCGGGATCTACTTGGATACCACGCTCACTGACAACATGTCCAAGGAATTGGACTTCGCAAAGCCAGAACTCGCACTTGGAGAATTTAGCATACAATTTCTCCTGTCGAAGCAATCCTAAAATGCATTGAAGGTGCTTCTCGTGATCAATTTGATTACGAGAGTAGATAAGTATGTCATCGATAAAGACGATGATAAGTTTATCTAAGTATGGCTTGCAGACCCTATTCATGAGGTCCATGAATGCTGTTGGCGCATTAGTGAGCCCAAATGGCATCACTAAGAATTCGAAATGTCCATACCTCGTCCTGAATGCCATCTTAGGCACATCTTCAGTTCTAACCTTAAGTTGATGATACCCAGATCTCAAATCAATCTTCGAGAAGTAGCTTGCCCCTTGGAGTTGATCGAACATGTCGTCGATCCTGGGCAAGGGATAACGATTCTTGATCGTTACTTTATTTAATTCACGATAATCAATGTATAAGCGCATTGATCCGTCCTTCTTTTTCACAAACAGTATTGGAGCTCCCCAGGGCGAAGAACTAGGTTGTATGAAACCTTTTTCCAATAGTTCATCCAATTGAGTTCTGAGTTCCTTCATTTCAGTAGGTGCTAGATGATAAGGAGCTCGTGCTATAGGTGCTGATCCTGGGAGAACGTCTATCCTGAACTCTACTTGCCTCTCAGGAGGTAATCCAGGTAATTCGTTAGGAAAGACATCAGGATATTAAGAGATAATTGGAATATCTTCAATTTTTGGCTTCGGATCATTCACAGTCACTTGTGCCATGTAAATGACACATCCATTTTTCATACACTGCGATAACTTGAGAATAGACACATTGCTGGGCAATCCGTATTGTGTATCCCCCTGAATGGTGACCGATTCGCCAGAAGGGCTTTTGATAATAACTAGCTTTTTATCACAGGAAATTTGGGCTTGGTTATGCGACAACCAATCCATGCCTAAAACTATATCAAACCCAGCCAGTTTCATTGGCAAGAGAGATAACGGAATAGAATGATTCTTAATGGATATAGAACATCCATCAAGAAGAGTGGAAGCTGTTTCTAAGGTACCATCAGCAAGCTCTACCTCGTATTTTATGTCTAGAGTCTTAATAGGCAGATTCAATAACTTACAGAACTTATGGTCTACAAAAGACTTATCAGCACCGGAATCAAATAAGACTCTAGCATAATTATTATTGACGAGGAAGGTACCTGTTATGACGTTCTCGTCATTCACCGCTTCCCTCGCTTGCATCTGGAAAACTCTCGCGTTGTTCTTCTTTGCCTCCTCGGGCTTCTTTGCATTCTTAGGGCAATTGGTTTTGATGTGCCCCTTTTCATTGCAACCATAGCAAGTTGCATCCTTTATATTTCGGCACTCAACAGACTTGTGCCCTTTCTTTTTACAGATCCCACATGGTTTGGCCTGTGGGTCTTGGTTGCATTTTCCAAAATGTCTTTTGTTGCAAGTCTTACACCTGGGCTTGTCACTTGACTGCCCCTTTTTGGAACCAGAGTTCCCTTTGCCCTTTTTGTTCGACTGAGGAGACTTGTCTTCCTCTCTTTTCCTTTTCCATTCATCGGTCGCCCTCTTCGCCCTACTCCTCACAACATCCAAAGTGAGGGACAAGGATAGATCCACAGCGGATCTATAAGTGGCTGGCTTAGAGGCCGTAACATTTCCCTTTACTTCAGGGGCTAAGCCATCGATGAAACGCGCAATGCGTTTGGGTTCAGGAGTGACTAAATATGGCACAAGCCTTGACATTGAATTGAAGCTAGTCACATAGGATCTACAATCCAGATCCTTCATTACCAGGGTGAGGAAATTAGTCTCTATCCTTTCTACCTCGTGTTGAGGACAGTAAGTGTCCTTCACCAAGTCAACAAACTTTTCCCAAGAAAGATTATATAGGTGAACCTTTCCGGTAGACTGTACTAGAGCTTTCCACCATGTAAGGGCATCACCCTTGAAGGATTGTGATACAAACATAACCACATCCTCCTTAGCACATCCGCTAATGTCTATCATAGTCTCCATCTCGTCTAACCATTTCATACAGTCAATCGCTCCCTTTTCTCTAGTAAAATCCCTAGGCTTACAGGAGACAAAGTACTTATAGGTACAACCTTTGGTGTACCTAGGAGTCGGCTTAAGGACTATCTGTCTCTTGGGTTCACTACCCTGGTTAGATGAGTGCTGAGACTCACTTTTCTTATTAGTGTGGGGTTGAGAATGGGATTTTGACTGAGTTTGAGACCGAACAATACTCGGCTCTTTAAACTTAGCATCTACCGCTTGAGAAACTGCTGCGGTGATCATTGCTTGCAGTTCGGCACCAGTGATATTAATCCTGGTGTTGTTGCCTTCTGTAGGATGACTGTTTGCTTCATCAGAGCCAGCCATTTCTGAATACTATATCAAACATAGATGATATATTTAAATTACACATTAGATCATCGCATTGATGACTAGATGGTCATGGTATTACTAAACCATCTAGACCGTTTTAATAAATTAATCAAATCAAAAGAATATAATATTCTCTTATATCTATTAGACAGGGGAATTATAATTCACCACTGTCAATGTCTTAAAAGACATTTTATTTAACATTAGGCTTGTCTCAGAGACGATTAAAATATATAATCATTGGTCTCTTGGATTAGTGACCTTGTAAGAGTCGAACAAAGTTCATTGCTTTTTTTGACAAGAAGTTTATAAGTATTACTATCATTGTCATTATTACACCTTTGCTTATAAGCATACATCTCTAATGGATGTTATGGTGTATACATCATATTGATGTTTATTAGCCATGATTCATGTTGATCATATAGGCTAAAATTGTGGCTTGGAAAAATCCAATACATTAGGAAGATTGTGTGGTTTCTCGTACCGCACAATTCAGGATTGTTAACATGTTTTCAGATGTTAACAGAGAGTCATTATCTTAAAAAGGTTATACCATCATAGCCATTTAATATTTTGGCTAGGTTATACCTCTAAGAGTTTCTTAGGCGGATTAAATAAAATTTGAAATGAAGTAGCATGATATAATAAATTACATATTTAAAAACAAATTAAATTCATTAAACTACGAAACGATTACAACATTGCCCAAAAAGGGTCTTGAGAAAAACAACACAAACTGCCCACGCAGGGGCTACTGAAAACATTGCCCACGCAGGGGCTACTAAAACGGAAGTAAGTCCACGCAGGGACTTGGTACATGAAAACAAAATAAATGTCCTCGTAGGGACTTTATTACAAACAAAACAACCCAACATCATCCTATTTCTTCTTGCCCTTGAGAAGGTTCATAAGACCCTTGACAAAGCCATTGTGCTTCTTCTTAGTTTCATGGGTCTCATGTTCAACCCTGTCTAACCTCTCTAAAATCTCTTGAGTTTGCTGCTGCTGGAACGGATGAGGTTGTTGGTATGGCGGGTATTGAAAATCCTGCGCCAGGTATCCAGTGGGATAAACTGGAGGGTAAGAAGAAGGGTAAAGATGATGGTATTGTGTAGTTGTAAGGTACGGATCATGAGTCCCGTAGTCAGATGGGTATCTAGACGGATTATACCTTGATGATCCCGGGTATGTCAGGATCGGGTTGTCAAAACCCAACGGTGGCTGTAGTGGTGCGTGTGAAACTGGCAGAAGGTTGACTTCCGGCACCGTGTGTGAGGGTCCACCCAACTGAGGGTCTTCTGGGATAGGAGGATACGAACTTGAGCCACGAGGAGATGCAAACCGTGGTCCCCCATGTATGGACATTCTAGCATTTCTCCTCCGCCTTGGCGGCTCGGGAGGCTGTTGAGGTGGCTCCTCAACTGGCAAGGGTGGTGGGGTAACAGCTCGAAGCTGTGGTTCATCCAAGGGAGGTTGGACTGGGGAGTTATGGTATGATGGTGTAAAGAACCAGTCATACTGAGCCATCCTCTCCTGGAATGAGTCGGGCCCATGATACGGTGATCCCTGAAATGGGGAACCGCTTGAGATACTTATTGGGTGGCCTGGTGTTCCTGTTTGCAAATCTGGGTCCGGGTCATCATCCATCTCCATTTCCTGAGAAAAGTGATCCTCAGGTCCCAAAGGGTTGTAGCCCAAAAAGTCGTTAACATAAGCGTTCGGATTAAATTGTGTAGGTGAGTAAGTGGAATCTGAATGATGAAAAGGATGAGATTGGAAAAAGTGGTGTGATTGGTTTGAGTGATGAGTTCCTTCCGAAAGAGGGGAATGATGGGGTTCGATAGGAATGGGCAACCCAAAATAAGGAGGGTCAGATGGCGAGGATCCCAGCGAGACAGAATGTCTTGCTGGTTCAAAGCTGTGGCTCCAATTATCCTTTGAGTCAGAGCCGGAAAGCGAGTCGGAAGGTGTACGTCTGTGGGAGGGTCCCGTGCTGCTAGACGGTCCTCCACGCATGGGTCCTTTGCCTTTTCCCCTTACTCTTGGTGGCATTCTTCAAAGTGATAACCTGTCAAAACAATTAACTATAATAAAGCAATTTAAAGGAAGGTTAAGAGTAAAATCCTAGGTCATTTTCCTAGACTCGAGAGTCTAAGGAATGTGCTTATTGTGTCATTGAGATTAAACACAAAAGGTTAGTGTTTAATTCACTTAATGTTGGCTCTGATACCAACCTGTCACACCCCGATATTTCCACATATGACCGGTGGGCCCGGCGGGGAGTATCGTGACGTAGTTGATATTATCATAGTCAATACACACAATATTATAGCACAGCGGAAGGCTTGGTGAATAAACTATTACAAACCATACTGTCTGAGTGTTCGAGTTTATGAATATACAGACTGGAATGTAATAAGATCCACAGGTGGATCATAAATGTAACAAGAAACAAAAACAACAGACTTCAGGTATCTCATGGATTTGCAAGATCCTCTAATGACACCCTATAGCTCCAGCCTATTACGAGAGGTACCTGTCAAATCAGTCTTTAAGAAGATACGTCAGTTTACACTGGTAAATACAATTAACTGACTCTTTTGAAAACATTTAAGAAAATTGATTTAAGTGCACATGGCACAAATCTTTTATAACTTGGGACAATTATTTAAATATAATCTTCTATACAGATTTACATGTTTGTCATACAATTGGGGCCGGTTGGAAGCCGGTCGTGATTAACCGACTCACCACTTATAGAACCCACAAAGGAGTTATCCCCAACATGTGGGTTTATATATTATTTTAGCATTTGCATTTGTCAGGTGTATGCCTACACCCCGTGCATAGGTCGTGGCCATTTTAAATGAAATGAGCAGAGGATATCCAGGACACGGTCAGATTAACCCCCAATGTTTATGTTATCAAACAAGACATATTAAAATGGGTTATGCAAATTTATTAATCACAATCCGATTAAATGATTTCATACCCGACCAAGTGGTATTATTATAATACCATATCCCAAGCCCGTATAAGGGAAAATAAGTTAAAAGTCTTTACCTGATGCTAGCAGAAAAATCCTAAATCTTTTTGAAGGCACCTTCTACCGGAAGCTATTTAATCTGTATAGAAGGTTTATTAACCTATTAGGATGCTAACGGGTCTTTAATTCAGTCAAGGACTTAGACCGGCTAGCTAGAAGGAAACTTTACGGTTCTAAACGCTAGATTAAGCGGAGACCGGAATAGAATGTGGTTAGCCCGACAAGCTTGGATACTTGTATAATATGGGTAAACTAAACACATTCTGGAAGTTGAGACTTTATTGATAAGGTTAAGCCCGTTTCGACTATTTTATGTAAACTAGTCACATAAGCCGATCCGAATGCGTAAACGCATAACGGGTAATCAAAATAAATTATATACAGGTCTTAATCATTATTATGCTCAAAATATGTTAATACATCAGTAAGATGTTAACATATATGCCCAAAAAGTAATTTAAACCAAAATAAGCCCCATAAGGGCATTTTGGGTAATTTTAATGCCCATAAAAGAGTTTAATTGTGCAACTGAGTTTCAGGTCTGATTTAATCAGTAAAAATATGTATTTTTATAAGTTATATCAGTAGGGTGTATTATATATGTGAAATTTATCTTATATAACCAAACTATGCACCATAGGGGCATTTTGGTAATTTTACATAGGCTTTAAAGGTCAAAATAAACTTCTGAGTTTAAAAACTTTGACTTACTGTTTAATTATATAAATTAACTTAAAACATCAGTGGGTAATAAGTTTTATATGCCAAATATAGTTTTAACCCATACTAGGTGCTTAAAACGCTTAAAAGTCTGTTTAAAGGGGTATTCGGGTTAAAATAGGAAATCTGAGTTTTTGATCAGTTTATAAAGTTCAAAATACTTTATTTATCATATGAAATCAGTAGCAAAAGGTTTGGCACTAAAAAGTTATGTAAAACTCATTTTATACATGAAAAGGGTAAAACCGACATTTACCGAAATCAAGCTATAATCCTATGTTATGCTCAGCCTAAAAATAATTAAAAATATTTAAAAACCCCAAAATATTATTTTACATCAATGGGTAAGAAGTTTAGTGACAAAAATCGGGTTTAGATAGGCTTCATACAAATTACGCCATTTAAATAATAAAAAGCTCCTTAATTACGCTATTGAGCATAACTCCTATTCTGGACCACAAACTGAAGTCAAATTTTCGGGACATGTCTAAATATCAGTAGAAAAGGTGTTAGTCCAATCACATTGTTAAAAATCTCCGTTGTATGTAAAAAGGGTGTTTATGGCATTATTAAGCATAATTACGATCAAGTGCATATAATTCAAACCACTAGGCACCATGCAATATAACTCCAGGGGATTATACTACTAAGTAATGTGGTCCTAATGGAAGCTTAAAACATGGGAGAATTAAGCTTGAACGGGTCAGAACTGAAAGTCAAAGCAAAAGTCAAGCTTTTGCGACTTTCGGTTATAAACTGACCTTAGACTATTAATTGCCGGGTTAGGACTGATAAAACATGTTTGAATATTGATTACCAAGTCATTAGAATGTTAAAATATAATTTAGAACCTCTGTTTTATTAATTAGAATCATTTTTGTAATTTCTGTCCAGTTTGACTTTTTGTCAAACTACTTTGACCCGACAATTGACCAGTCAAACGAGATAATTAGGAGGTGCCCTTTTAAGGGTTAATCACCTACACTAATGTGGTTCTATAACCACTTTCAATTTGATCAGTGGTTAAGCCATATGTAATTAAAATGAAAGTCAAACTAATTTTACGATAAGTTTGACTTTAGAGTAACTGTTGGACCGTTTTGCGACCCCGAAAAGTCAGTTAAGGATGTTCATCTTCACGTATAAAGGCGGAATCAGTACACGCAAAGTTACACAGCTTTTCCTATTCAATTCCTTCTTTATTGATGCTTTTTAAATCAATTTTGACAGAGTTTCAACCCCAAAAGCTCTCAACAGGTTCGCTCCAACGTACATCAATCATGATATCAGGTTCGCTCCAATGACCTATATATAGTGTGATCAGGTTCACTCATTTGGACTGCCATATGAGCGGACCTACCTATATGACAAATAAGCGGACCACATGAAACCCTATGAGCAGGCCTATCTGACACATAAGCGAACCTATGACAACACATGTTCACAAAAGCGAACCTATCAACATAAAACATGATTTTGATTTTCAAGACCCTCTGATGACCTATCTTGACCTAAGACTTAAAGTAGACGTAGTCAACAGACATTCTGTGCACCAACAGACTCCCCCTTGGATGTTGACGAAGTATTCAGCTCCGAGTCTTCAGTCTTGGTCTTTTATCCAACTCTCTGTCTTCTTATCATAAGTACTCTATCTTCACAGGTTCAGGTTCACAATCTAGCTCCATCTTCAAGCTCCCCTTTAACTGTTGATCCAGACTCCCCCTTTCACAGACTCCCCCTTTCAGTATGCTGGAATCTGAGATATTGATCTGGTTCAAGCTTTGATATTTAGCTTCCATGGGAATAATGAAGTCCAAAACCTGTGTCTCAAACATCAATCATTACAAACTATCTTTTCAACAATAAATCACAAACTCAGTTTTAGAAATCCACTCAAGTATTCAGGTCCAAGTTAATGACCCTAGTTACTCAATTAATCTACCAAGTCCAATTTAATGACCTCGGTTGATCATTTGACGAATCAAACTGATTTAAAACAACAATTTTCACTTTTTCTGAAAATAACAAGTATCAAGTTAATGAACTTGTTTTTGACTTTCCAATAAAAACAAACTCCATCAAAGATAAGCTCTCCTCATTCTTCAGTCCAGAATCTCCTGCATCTGCTTCAAACATCTGAGAATCCAACAATCAACTCTCCACTTTGGTTTGTCAGAAAATAAAGCAGAAATAAAATCTTTTTGGATTTTATAAAGCGTTCTAAACCAAAAAAAAATGAAATATAGAAAACTTAAATTTCAGAAAGTAAACAAAGTAAACTATTTACAAACTTATTTTTGGCGAGCGTGTCAGGGAATCATATCAGCTATCAGACAAATCACAAGTACCGTTAAGCTACATTTCATACACAGACTTAAACAATTCACCTCGATTGTCGATATACTGATCCATCTTAAATTTTCACACAATTTTCAATCTACTCAGGATATGATTTAGATGTTTTATGAACTAGCTCATTCATGTGTCCCACCTCTTGAATATACTCCCGTATCCAGAATCCCAATTATTAGTCTTACAGGTGAGTATACTACAATGATATCTGTACATAAATTAGGTAATGCGAGGGCTGAGGGATCTCAGGTCGATACTTCCGTATACGCAGAGAGATATCAGCTTCGACTTTACGGTATGTCCCCTTTAGAGGATCTTTTTGCTACAACAGCAGCGACTATCAATTTTATTGTATCATCGGCATGCTGAGGGTTTATGCTATATTTCAAGCATTTGCAGAAAGTATTATCCAAGGACTAGGTCAGAACCACCGTTCAGCAAAAGTCCCGGAATAATACCCCAGACATCATTGAGTATAAAAACCTAGTATATCAGATTATGAGACCTTTCAAACGAGATTTCAGGGGTTACCTATATATCCAAGTAGTGTTCCCCCACGAATTTCACAAGTTTGAAATTTTAAGTTTATATCCCGAATAAATCTACTAAATGTGCGAAAACCTATCAACACATCATTAGTGAGACTATTTAACTCATTTAATCTTTACAAATCTTTAGCATACTGTAATAGTCTAGCCGATGTACTATCATTTTCCCTATATACACAAGCTCTTTTTTCAGATTTTATCATGTTTTTGTATTTTTGCATTTTTTTACTGTTTTTGTATTTTCTGAAAATATATCTATATACAACTATCTACTCCCCCTCAATACCAAAACAAGTAAAAAAATCGACAAACCATTGCAGATGGTTTCTCGTCTTCATCCGCAACAGTACTCTCATCAACGCCCACAATTCCATCCAACACCGAAAGAAGCTTCATACCATTCAGTTTTAACAAATATTTAAACCGATTTTTATCAAAAGCTTTGGTATGTAAATCAGCTTTCTGTTCGTCAGTGTGGATTTTCTCAATTCGCATCAACTTTTTCTCAAAGCAATCACGAATAAAGTGATGACGAATTTCTATGTGTTTAGTTATAGCGTGATGTACTGGATTCTTTGTTATATTTATTGCGGCCTCATTATCAACAAAAAGAGGTGTGTTAAGAAACTGCAAACCGTAGTCGCGCATCTGTTGCTGTATCCACAAGATCTGAGAGCAGCAACTGCTAGCAGAAACATACTCCGCTTCACATGTAGATAGCGCCACAGACGTTTGTTTCTTACACTGCCAGGTAACCAATCTAGGACCAAAGAACTGGCATCCTGCAGTTGTTGATTTTGAATTGACTTTGCAGCATCCGAAATCCGAATCGAAATACCCTTCGAGCGTAAAATCGCCTTTCCTAGGATACCACAACCCCAATGAAGGAGTTCCTTTCAGGTAGCGTAATATCCTCTTCACAATGATCATATGCGAAGCTCTCGGGTTAGATTGAAATTTTGCTGCGAGGCACGTTGGGTACATGATATCAGGTCGTGAAGTAGTTAGGTACATTAATGAACCTATCATGGAACGGTAAAACGTTTCATCAGCCCTGTCTCCGGTGAGATCTGGGTGAATCCCATGATTTGTTGCAAGTGGGGTAGCAGCTGGAGTAGAACTTGATATCCCAAATTTCTCTAGAATATCATGAACGTACTTCGTCTGATGAATGAAAATTCCCTCAGGAAGTTGTTCAACTTGGAGACCCAGAGAGAATTTCATCTCCCCCATTGATGACATTTCGAACTTTTGCTTCATCACTGATTCAAAATCTTTGCACAGATTTTCATTTGTCGACCCAAAAATTATATCGTCCACATAAATCTGAACTATCAGAAGATGACCGTCGACCTCTTTAGTGAAGAGAGTGGCATCCACTTTTCCACGAATGAACTTGTTGGCTAGTAGGTGTTGAGACAAAGTCTCATACCAAGCTCTCGGGCCTGGTGTAAACCATACAGCGCTTTGTCCAATAAGTAGACCTTGTTTTTGTGGATTGGATCGGTGAAGCCCGGCGGCTGACCGACATAAACCTCGTCTTTGACCTTCCCATAAAGAAACGCCGATTTTACATCTAGCTGATATACTTTGAAGTTCTTCCAAGACGCAAATGCTAGGAAAATTCTGATAGCTTCTAGTCGTGCTACAGGAGCATAGACTTCTGTAAAATCAATCCCCTCCTGTTGACTAAATCCCTGAACAACGAGTCGAGCTTTGTTGCGAACCACAACTCCTCTATCGTCTCTCTTGCACTTAAATACCCATTTTGTATTAATTTTTCTGTGACCATCCGGAAAATCAACTAACTTCCACACTCCCAATTTCTCGAATTGACTAAGTTCCTCCTGCATTGCAATGACCCAAGAATCTTCAGTAAGCGCCTCTTTGTAAGTTCTTGGTTCAACCTGCGAGATAAAACAACTCAATGAGAATTCAGTTTGCAAAGGAGCAACTTTTGTATAGAAACATGTAAGCCCTTTATCAATCTGATTTCGAGTGCGAACGCCTGTCTGCAATTCTCCTATGATCAACTCCTCTGGATGATATGAAAAAGTTCGCGGCATCACTTCACTTGGAACATCTACATTTCCCTCCAGATTAGTAACATTCTGCTCTGCATCTTGTTCACCAACTTGGTTTGTTTGACTTGAAATCTGAATTTGCTCCCCCTCAGAATCTGAATCACCATGATCAAAGATTGGCATGTTTTCAGCTTCTTGATTATCATCCTGAACCGACTGATTTTCCTGAGCAACTTCATTTTGTTGGACATCATCATGTTCACTAGCATTACTCGGACCTGCTTCATCGTCATTTGAAGTTTCCCGTGGTCTTCTAGAATACTCAGCTGGAAACCTTAGCTGTGACTCGTATTCACGCAAAATATCCAACTCATCAAAGAAATCTTCATCTTCCTCTGACTCTTCTTTCATGGCAAACAAATCCCACAGTTTGTCATAATGATAACGCCATGAATCTCCAGGATTCTGCGGCGGCATAGTATAACCTTGACATTCAACATTTACAGCTTCAATAATCCGCTTCTCACTTGGAACAAAGACACGTCGCATCGGATTTGCATAACCAACAAATATTCCTTCAATGCTCTTCGGACCAAACTTTCCATGAGGCTCTATAACTGTACAGGGTGACCCGAACGGTTCTAGATACTTCAAATTCGGTTTGCGGTTATTGATTAGCTCAAAACATGTTTTGTTGAACTTCTTGACAGTGAGAACCCTGTTGAGCGTATAGCATGCGGCGGAAACAGCTTCTGCCCAAAAATTTATCGGTAACTTTGAATCTGCGAGCATAGTTCTAGCCGTCTCGATTAGTGTCTGGTTTTTGCGTTCTGCGACTCCATTCTGCTGCGGAGTGTACGGAGCACTAAACTCATGCAATATACCTCTTTCATCACAAAATTCTTCCATCTTGCTGTTCTTGAATTCAGTACCATTATCACTTCGAATTCTCTTAATACGCCTTTGGTATAGATTCTCAATCTTTCTGAATAACGCCATCAAACTGTCAAACGTTTCGTCTTTCGTCTTTAAGAAAGAAACCCACGAAAATCTGGAATAATCATCAGTAACCACAAGACAGTAGAGATCCCTTGTAATACTTTTGACGTTTACTGGACCAAACAGATCCATATGTAGTCTCTCTAATGGTCTGGAAACTGAATTGACTTGCTTTGTAGGGTGTGACTTTTTCTTCTGCTTGCCTTTAACACAACTAATGCACTCCCCTTCCAGATGAAAACCTTTGATATTAACTCCAAGAACCAAATCATTGTGCACCAAGTGATTCATCTTCCTTAGGTGAATATGCCCCATCTTGCGGTGCCACAATCTCGATTCTTTCTCAGTTGCTCTAGAAACAAAACAATGTGCTTGACCAGTAGTTGTAGTTGCTACAGTCATGTCCAACACATATAAATCATTCACTCTAGGTGCCCGCATGATAATCCATTCTTCAGGGATAACAAATCCTGGTTTCAAGATCAAACATTCTTTATCAGTGAAGTGGGTAGTATACATATTGTCACAAATCTGCGAGATACTTGGCAGATTGTTCTCCAGCTCAGTAATGTAGTTAACTCTCTCAAACGTAACAATCTCGTTGGATAACGCTCCTTCACCAATAATTCTACCACCTTCATGACCTGCAAATCCTACATAACCACCATTGATATTTCTCACATCATACAGCAACGCAGTCTTCCCTGTCATATGTCGAGATGCTCCACTATCCATGATCCATCTGGATACAAGTTTTTGGAAGATCCTGCACATAACAAACTATGACTTAAACAACTTTAAGAAAGATGCCGATTCATGCTTCGCGATCAAGGAAGCTCCAGCAATTCAAACTGCTTAGTCGAACATGGAGTCCACCCAGGCCTCATCAGCCTTAGGTGTAACCTTGACTCTCGCAATTTGAATTTTTAAATTTTCAGCCTTCAAAGGTGGAAAATTCACATCATAATCAACCGAAATTGATTCTTCAGCCTTTTTCACTTAAGAAGTTGAAATTTTCATCTCTGTTTTTGGTTTCCAAACTTGTTGAGATAGTGCAACTCGTTTATAAAACTTGTCGTTTTTAGTTACCATTTTATTTACGGGTTCATTTTTCACTTTGATGTTGTCATTTTTCACATTCTTTTTCTCAACAACAATTTGTGCTTTACCCTTTTCGTCAACTTTCTACTTTTGAATCTTCACAGTTTCAGTCTTAGGCTTCACATTAGTACACTTTCGTGCAATGTGACCAACTTGATTACATCTGAAACATGTTCGAGTATCAACAACTCGACTTGTGCCTTCAGACTGATACTGTGAAGCTCTTTTCTCAAAGAATTCTTTATTCGATTTTGAAAAAATCTCTTTTTCTTCATCAGCAAGTGAACTTGAACTGTTCACAAACACCTTCTTTTCAGCAAACCTCTTGTTTTGAAAGCTCTTTTTCTGATAACTCTTACCACCCCTATAACCACCCGACCAATTGTTTCGGTTGTTATTATAAAAACGCGGTGAATTAACAGATTTCTTGTAATATGATTTATTTTTCTCAAAACTCATTTTTCTCTTTGTTTGACTCAGATTGTTCACTTCTGACAACTCAACTTCAACCAACTTGAAGACTTTTGTCAATTTGTTCACATTTACATTCTCAATTGGAAACTCAGAATCCGAATACAACTTATCAGATCCAGCCATCTTGTACATCACAAGACCCGGTTCATCACTTAAGTTGTTTTTGGATTTTGGTTTCTGAATGTACTTGTCCAAGAAACACCCATCTTCCTCTGTAGTGTCACTATCCGTTTTTAGCACATTTTCAACAACACCTTTTACAATATCATTTTGGACACTATCGTCATTGGAAGATGTGAACGTGACATCAATGTTCTCCGGAAGTTTAACTTCACTTTCTTCCTCAATTTCAACCAACCCAGATTGCTTTTTCGTGTAATTATCAAGAACAAGTGGTGGAACTTGATGAAAACCCACCCCAGTTCCATCAGAATACACATCTTCGCCCGCTTTGTCTTTCCCGATGGGTTTGGGAATAATGTGTTGCAAAACAAAGCTTGCTGAGTTGTAACTGTTAAGCTTCAACTGGATTCGCTCGTTTTCAATTTCAGCCTCTTGAAATTTAAGTTTCAGTTTAGCGATTTCATCCAGTTGTTGGTTGATTGATTCTTCTTTTACTCTAAGCACTGCTTTTAGATGTTCATTTTCTTTAAAAGTTTTACCATTTCGATCATCATTATCTTTCAAAGTGCTTTTGAGTTTTTCAAACTTCTCAGAAATCTGACGGTTTTCAAGAATTAACCTTTCATTTTCTTGTTTAATTTTGTCATGATCAATTTTATCATTTTCAATTTGTCTAGTTAATTCTCTTATCCGTTCAGTTGAAGCTTTAACTGTTTTGTCACGATCAAGAATCTGATTCTCAACACTTCTGACCTTTGCTGTCAGATCTTCAACTTTCTTACCATTGAGATACGTGACTGTGTTACAAAATTTGCACTCTTTGTTGCAATTTTTGCAATCAGCATTTCCATCAATTTTCTTACCTGACGCATTTGTTGACAAGTTTGAACTGACCTGGCTTTTTGACTCAGACACGGAGTTAGAGTCTACCTCAAGTGCCTTAGCAGCCAGCACTTTGTCAGCCATTTTTCCCAAGTTCTCAGCATTCAACTCCTGCGTTGTGTCAATAACTCCAGTATCAACTTTCTTTGATTTTTCCAGCTCTTCTTTCTCCTTTTTCTCTTTCTCTTCTTTCTCTTTCTCGTCTCCAGTTCCCCACCATTTATTCTGCCAGTACTCATCCTCTTCTTTGTACTGCTGGATTATGGCTTCGATATCAAGCGTTTTGTCATCGATCGCAATATTTCCATATTCATCAAGATAACACTCTCTATCCGGATCCCATCTATTTGCTCTCCTCGCTTCCAGAAAGATACGAGATATTCTAATCTTTTTGTTTTCAGCAATCATTTTTCTGTATTGATATTTCTGCTCTTCAGTTCTATCGTCTTTCCACGGAATAGGTTCGTCGTTTTTCGCCATGAATGCGTAACCAACCGCATCTTCTTCCGGTAGAACCTCTTGACTCCAATCATACCCTTCATCATCATAAATCACTGCAAGAGCTCTAGATTTCTCTTTGTTGTCTTCAACTTGCTTCAATCTAGGCGGCTCGGATTTATTCTGATGATAAATTGCCTTCTTATAATAATCATCTCTGAAAGGATTCTCCGACTCATCAGCATAAGCGTTTCTGCATTCTCGTTTGAAGTGACCTTTCTGCTTACACTTGAAGCATGTCACCTTGGACTTATCGAACCCCAATTTGGTAGAAGGACCACCAATTGTTTTTCTGCCGGTAATTTCCATGAAACGCTGTGCTCGACGAACAGCACTGGCCATAGCCCAACGAATATCGATCAGCTCCATTTCCTCAGGATCAATCTGATCATAATCTTCTTTTGTCAGATTGGTGTTGCCTATCTTCCCAGCTACTAACCCTTCATACGATTCCAACACCGATGCTACGAAGATCATCTGCTGTTTGGCCGACTCCTCATCAAAATTCTGAGCATTCTTCAAGTCTATTGCAATGTTGCATTGAAAACGATTCTTTGCATCAGAATGACTTGCAAATGATGAAGATCCACTGTGATAACCACTGTGACTTCCACTGCTTTGACCACTTTGACTTTCTTTGCTTGCTAAAACGCAGTCTTGGGAGAAGTTGCTTTTGGCATCATGCTCTTTGGATAATACAAATCCAAATTCTGCTGGTAAGATGAGTGATTGACTTTGTATGTCTTCTTCAGTTCCAACTCGTGACTCTCGAGTTTCTCAATCAGCAAATCTAATGTCAACTTTTCTGGTGCTTTGATAGTATTCTTCAGCATCAGCGCATAATATCTCCAATCCATCTCGTCAGGCAACGAATCGAACAATTTGTCGATAAGGTCTTCTTCAGGATATCTGATATCATGTCTTACTAATTCCAGCTTCAGATGACCAAACCATTCTATCATTTTACAAACTGACTCGTTCTTTAAACACCCAAACATATCAAACTCTTTCTTAAGTAGTTTCTTTTTGTTTTTCTTGATTTCTTCACTACCTATACATTTCTTTTCTAGCTTTTCCCAAAGATCTTTTGCATTTGAATAATCGATCAAAGCAATAATGTCTTCCCGGACGGATTGAAATAACAATGCCACACACTTTTGTTCAGCTACAAACGAATCAATCTCCTCAGCTGCTCTTAAAGTTTCACCATTTTTGTTTCCATTGGCATAACCGTTTTTCAGACTTTTCCAGCTGGGAAATGCAAATGCCATCAACCAGTCTTCAAACTTTCTTGACCACCGACTGTATTCCTCAATAGCCATTAGCTTTGGAGGTTTATTGAAGGTTCCAAAAGCACTTTCTGATTCCCAAGCTTCCTTTTTCTTCTCTTTTGGTGGATTCTCATTCGTATTGCTAGACGAAGAATCATCGTTTCCGGAATCTCCAGCGAATGCGTACATGTCGCTGAACAGGTTCAAGAATATGTCATCCATCTTGAGTGTACCTGCAAGAATCAACAATCACTTAGTAAAATTTTCGAAATTTTGAAAGATAGTGACAAATGAGCGAAATATCAATTTTGATGACAAATAAGCGAAAACAACCAAAATGTACACTCGAGCGAAATCAGTTGTGACTGATAAGTAAAATCACTTATGTAACAATAAGCGAAATCAAAATAGTGTTCCAATGAGCGAAACTGACTTATAAGCGAAATAAGTTTGTCACAAGTCCATATCAGCGAAATTAGAATGATGTCACAAAGAGCGAAATATTCTATGTCCGAATAAGCGAAACTATCAGGTTCAAATAAGCGGACCTAAGTGTTGTCTGTATAAGCGAACCACAAGAGCGAACCAGACTATGTCACAACAAACGAACCACACAAGCGAACCTCTACAAAGTCACAATGAGCGAACCACAAAAGCGGATCTACAATGTCCGTTCGAGCGGATCTACAAGGTTCGTTCGAGCGGATCTCCTCAGATCGTATAAGCGGAGCTAGCAATTTCGAGCGGAACTACTCAGTTATTTCGAGTGAAAGTATCGTAAAAGCGAACCTAAATGGTTATTTCGAGCGAACCTATCGATGTCCGAAAAAGCGGACCTATGTTTTTACCCAATTTTAACCATTTTTAAACCGTGTTTTAACCTGAAACTTTCTAGGGTTTGTAAATTGTATGTTACACACAATATACTCAAAAATCAGACAATTTCAACCGTAGGAACTATCTCAAATCGAAAAAGTATGAGAGAAAGTGAGTAGAAGTGAGAGAATTTTGTCGAATCAGCTGTAGTAGTATGAACTCCTCGTCCTGAAGCTCTGATACCACTTGTTGGACCGTTTTGCGACCCCGAAAAGTCAGTTAAGGATGTTCATCTTCACGTATAAAGGCGGAATCAGTACACGCAAAGTTACACAGCTTTTCCTATTCAATTCCTTCTTTATTGATGCTTTTTGAATCAATTTTGACAGAGTTTCAACCCCAAAAGCTCTCAACAGGTTCGCTCCAACGTACATCAATCATGATATCAGGTTCGCTCCAATGACCTATATATAGTGTGATCAGGTTCACTCATTTGGACTGCCATATGAGCAGACCTACCTATATGACAAATAAGCGGACCACATGAAACCCTATGAGCGGACCTATCTGACACATAAGCGAACCTATGACAACACATGTTCACAAAAGCGAACCTATCAACATAAAACATGATTTTGATTTTCAAGACCCTATGATGACCTATCTTGACCTAAGACTTAAAGTAGACGTAGTCAACAGACATTCTGTGCACCAACAGTAACTAAGCTAATTAAAACGACTAAACATGAAATTAGAGGCTTACTAAAAGTCCTAGCTGTCTTTTCTACACTTGATAATCCTCTTCTCACTGATGGAAGCTCCAGGACAAGTCCCTCAAGTGAATTGTTTGCAAATGTGTTTATGAACACAAGAATAGGCTCCCTTATATAGCAAATTCCATGAATCTAGATCATTTCCAGGTGTAATTGGAGGCCCTGGGATCACCCCAGGTGTCCTAGCTATTGAAAATAACCGACTTACAGCTCCCTAGGTCGTTACAAACTAGACTAAGGCGGTGGAACAGGAAAAACCCGCACCTGGCAACATTTTTCTGATCTGGGCATGCTGAGGCGGGCCGCGTAAGACTTAAGGGCGTCTTACGCGGGCCGCGTGGACCGGCTAAACTGGCAAAACAAGTTTCCAAGCTGGCAGTTTCAGTCCCTGCTCGTTTTTGACCCTTTTTAACCTTATTGTTGACATGTGGGGCCCTTGTGGTCAGTATGTTGATGCTCTAGGATGAATAAACTAACTTCGTTAGGCTCCGGTTCGTTAAATACCTCTATGAAAGCAAGTTTCATCAAGTTGACACTTTTGGCCCAAAGTCTTGAAAACACGCTTAACGATCTCGAAACCACGTGAAATTCATACCAGTTATTCTTAGGAGTATATTTGAATATTTCGAAGCCTCGGTTTCGTTAAAAGGTCAATCAGAGGTCAGAATCGACATGTTGACACGTTTAACCCTTGTAATTTAATAATCCTCCGATTATTTTTATAAACGGCTTCTTATATCTAATCAATCACTCGTTTAAGAATATATTCATCGTGTATGGTCATTCAGAGGCACAAGTTTGGCATGTTGACACTTTTAGTCCCTGTGGTTTCATAGATTCACTGTTTGACAACTTTGGTCCTTCAAACTAAATCTTTCACACCTTTAGAGTTTAGGACACGTGTCTTTACATAGTTGGACACGTTTTTACGTGGTGTTACAATGCAACATATAAATTACATCAAATGAGGCATAAAACTAACCCTTTTTAGTACTAATGTTGGAAAAAGTGTGCTTTTGTCTTCCTTTTGTATTTTCAGGGTTAAAAGAGCTTAAATGAACAAAAGAAGCAAAAATGCAGCCAAATCCAGCATAAATACAAGAAAAGGAATAAACGTGGCATGCCCGACCCCTCGACAACATCCTCTAAAGCAAAAACAAGGGAACAGAAGGCTGAACACGCCCCGTGCTCAGTGAGCACGGGGGCATGCCCAAGTGTCTGCAGGCAAGACAAAGTTGTAGAAGCTTCTATCACCCACCACGGGGGCGTGCCCAGCGGACACGGGGCCGTGGTTAACTCTAAGATTCGAAGAATCTAGGAAAATCTTGATAGTACAGATACGCTTCTACACACGGGGTCGTGCCCAGCGGACACGGGGGCGTGGTCAACTAATGCAGACAAACTGCATTAAATGAAGAAAGAGAAGATGGGTGGACACGGGGCCATGCCCAATGGACACGGGGCCGTGTTCGGGCTTCTGTGCAGGCTATAAATAAGGGTGCTTGGCTCATTTGCAAACCATCCCTTGGCAAACCACCTCTCTCACACTTCACCCACACTCCACCACCACCACCACCACCACCACACACCATCATCCACCACCATCATCCATCATAGATTGTGTGTAGTAGTCTCGGGATCCAAGATTGATCGTAAGAGTTCTTGACAATCAAAGGCCATGTTTGCCTAAGTCTCTTACATCACTTGGTGAAGACAAGTGTCTAGTGTAATACTTTTTATTTTTAATCTTTTCGCACTTTTTATTTGGTTCTGTATTAATGACTTTAATAACTAGTTTCTTATGTTGAAGGTGAGTCTTCCTTATCGTTTGTCCGTGGTGTCTTGGCATTATTTTACTGTCTATATAAAATAAAAGATTTTCACCATTCATATCTCCACGGTCTATATGGAGATATGTTGGCTACTTGGTCGGGGGTTAAGGAAACGGTTTGGTAAGAGTCTTGCCTTGTTCAGTGTATAGATATTGCAAGGACCTGGGTCAACTTTAGTAGGACCTCCTTCAATACCCACTGGTATTGGATGGCGGGGGTCCGAACTCCTGGATCCCCTCATATGTAAACTATTATTAATACTTTAACCCGGCTACTTTGTACTGTATCCTTGCTGACTCAGACTACTTAGCCGAGGGTAACGTCACCTTCAGAAGAGGGGCATACCACAATATGCATTAATAACTTAATTAATTATCTTTCAATAATTCAACCCTTTAGGATTGTATCCTTGCTGACTCAAACTACTGGGTTGAGGGTAACGTCAACTTCAGAAGAGGGGCCTACTACAATAACTAAGATAATCTCTTAAAAAGTGCAAAAGTGCGAAAATAATCAAAAGTTACACTAAATACGAATCGGATCCAAGTGATTCATCTTGTCTATCTGGTATTAAAAGCACTTGTGTCCTTGGACGACCTCGGTATCTTACCAACACTATACTACGCTCACGATGGGTGCACTTGCCCATATGTGTGTTTAGTGTTAGTAAATATCGTGTTTTATAAATTTAAAACTTGGCTAAAAAGGGTTAAAGGGCTTAAAATATACATTAAAAACTATACAACACTTCACACGCATCAAGTTTTTGGCGCCGTTGCCGGGGACACAAGGATTTTAAAAAAGCTTAAAATCGACGGCCTAATCAGTTTTTCAAAACCTTTTTAAAACGCACGCATTTTTTCTGCATTTTAGTTAGATTTTGCATTTACAGTAGCCTGAACACGGGGTCGTGCTCACTAAACACGCCCCGTGCTCAACATAACCAGTAACCTTAATTAAAACGCCCAGATACAGATTATGTACACGGGGCCTTGCTCACTGAACACAGGGTCGTGTCCAGCCTCTGTTTCCGTTTTTATTTTTGTTTTCTGGTCTCGAGACTTTGTTGTGGTCTGCTGAGTGATTCTCATGGATCAATACTCAGGAGGTTACAACTACACCTATGAGGGGGATGATTATAGGGAAGACTATTGCACCAATTGTTGTGACCCGCACTCGGTTCAATATTGTGACTTATTTCAACCATCCACTTCATACACCTACTATGAGGAGCCCAGGTACGAGCCATCAACTTCATACACATCCTATGAAGACCTAAGGTATGAACCTCCTCCCTCATACTCATATTTTGAAGAACCAAGGTATGAGCCTTCATACTTATACTTTGAGGAACCATAATATGAGCCACCACCTTCATATGCTTATTATGAGGAACCATGGCGTGAACAACCCACCTCATATGAGTATTATGAAGAACAAAATTACGACCCTTATCCATCATATACTTACAATGAAGAACAGTGGTGTGAACCATCTACTTCCTATGAGTATTATGAGGAACAAAGGATCGAACAACCGGATTCGAGCTTTGAGAATCCCGATCCTTACTCTATCACCGACATAGCCGATAGGATAATAGAGAAAATTAAAACTATCGAACGTTGCATATTAGAATCCCGCGCAAGGGAAGAGGAGTCCCGCACAAGAGAAGAATTAAATAAAAAAGAGATAGTTGAAAATGTAAAAATGGAAGAACAAATAAGTGAAAAACCGATATGAGTTAAACAACGAAAAGGGTGAGTCCGACAACGTTAAAATTCAAGAAGAGTCTAATTTTGAAAAAAAATAATCTCTTGTCACCTTCTTTCAAAAATCATTGTTTAGTTCCCACTCATGCTAAGTTTTTAAAAGAGTTAAACACTAACACTAAAATTGACGAAACGGTAAGCATTAAGTTAACTAATGATCAAACTTCGCTAATAAAAGAAGATCCATTTGAAATTAACATTACACCGGTTCCATGTTTTTTTTCAAAATTCATTTGTTAGTAATATTACAATTGATAAAGATCTTTGTGTTAACATAATGCCAAACTACATTTTCGAAAAATTAAGTATTGGTGATTTTTCTCCACTTCAAATACCCATTTTTCTATCCAATCGGAAAGTAATAAAATCAATCGGTGTAGTTGAGGATGTCTTGGTTCAAACAAATCAAATGGTAATCCCAACCGACTTTGTCATCCTTGATGACGCTCCTCTAGTGTTGGGACGACCTTTTGTAAAAACCCACGAAGCTTCGAAAAACCGGAAGCGTAACAATCTATCTATTCAATTAGGGGCATTTAAAAAGAATGTCGATCTTGAGCGTTCAATGAAATATCCATTCGACACTAATGACCCCCTAATTGAAGATGAAAATGAACCACCTGATACAAGAGAAGAAATTGACCACTTTGTTGAAGAAGAGGTCGCAATAGAAAAAACTTTTGTAGTTCTTGATCGAAATGAGCAACCAAATAAGGAGTCTCCTAAAGACCCACCTCTTGAGCTCAAAGAACTCCCAAAAGGTTTGGAATATGCTTTTCTCGACAAAGATGGTAAATCACCTGTAATTATTTCGTCTAAATTAACTAGGGTAGAAAAAGAAAAATTAATTACATTTTTGAAAAAACACAAAAATGCGATCGCTTGGAAGCTTGTAGATATTAAAGGCATAAGTCCTTCCATGTGCACGCACAAAGTTTTAATGAGCGATGAATATAAATCGGTAATACAACCACAACGTAGAGTAAATCCAAATGTCCAAGAAGTGTTTAAAAACGAAGTCATCAAATTGCTTGACGCTGGACTTATTTACCCTATCTTCGATAGTCCGTGGGTAAGTCCCGTCCAAGTAGTTTCAAAGAAAGGAGGTATGACGGTAATAACTAATGAAAAGAATGAATTAATACCAATGAGAACCGTCACATGATGGAGGGTGTGTATAGATTATCGTCGATTAAACGAAGCAACAAGGAAATATCACTTTCCTTTACCCTTCATTGATCAAATGTTAGAAAGATTATCCGGTCATAAATTTTACTGTTTCTTGGATGGTTTTTCAGGTTACTTTCAAATCCCGATAGCACCCGAAGACCAAGAAAAGACAACTTTCACATGTCCCTATGGAACTTTTGCTTATCGATGCATGCCCTTTGGTCTATGTAATGCCCCCGCAACCTTTCAACGTTGCATGGTGGCCATCTTCCATGATATGATAGAAAAGACAATGGAAGTCTTCATGGACGACTTTTCTATCTTTGGAGATTCATACGACCAATGCCTCGATAACCTTGAGCGAATGCTATCCCGATGTGAGGAAACTAACCTCGCCCTTAATTGGGAAAAATGGCATTTCATTGTAACGGAGGGAATAGTACTCGGTCATAAAATCTCAAGCGAAGGAATGGAGGTAGATCGAGCCAAAATAGACACTATTTCTCGATTACCACCCCCATCCTCCGTTAGAGCTATCAGAAGTTTCCTAGGACATGCCGGATTCTATAGGCAATTTATCAAAGACCTTTCTAAAATTTCAATACCTCTAACAAAATTACTTGAAAAAGATTCTCCTTTCATCTTTGACAAGGATTGCAATCAAGCATTTCTATCCCTTAAGGAAATGCTAGTCAATGCACCTATCATGATAGCGCCTGATTGGAAATTACCTTTAGAAATAATGTGTGATACAAGTGACTTTGCAGTTGGAGCCGTCTTGGGACAAAGAAAAGAAAAGCATTTTCACCCAATTTATTATGCTAGTAAAACACTTAACGATGCACAAGAAAATTACACAACAACAGAAAAAAGTATTACTAGCTGTGGTATTTGCTTTTGATAAATTTCGTTCTTTTCTTGTTCTTTCTAAAACAATTGTCTATACAGATCATGCAGCCATTCGATATCTCTTCAAGAAGCAGGATGCTAAACCACGTTTGATTCAGTGGATTCTACTCCTCCAAGAATTTGATATTGATATCAAAGACAAAAGAGGAGCAGAAAACACCGCAGCAGATCATCTTTCACGCCTAGAAGACCCAGCTTTAGAGGCAACCAGGGATGAACAAATCAATGAAAAATTTCCAACGGAGTCCCTGGAAATGGTGGAATACCAAGAAGAACCATGGTACGCCGACTATGCTAACTACCTAGCTAGCGGTATAGTCGCAAAAGGTTGGCCACATCATCAAAAAAAAAATTATTTGCTGATGTAAATCATTACTTTTGGGAAGACCCTTATATTTTCAAAATGTGTGCCGACCAACTCATCCGCCGATGCGTACATGGTGGTGAATGTAACACCTCGAAAATTCACGTCCTATAATGTGTTGACACGTGTCATAATGTTTAAACGTGTGAAAGAAATATTATAGAAGGACTAAAGTTGACAAACGTGGAAAGTATGTGAATATACGTATTCTAAGTGTCAACTATGAATAATTATATTATATATTACCCCTACACGATGCTCATACCTTCAAACGAATAAATCATGGATCATACGAAGCTAAATGTGTGTGATTTCAAACTACAGGGACCAAATGTGTCAACATGTTTAATTTATACCTCTGAGTGACCTTTTGACGAACCCGAAGCTTTGTAAATATTAATTATGCTCACGAGAATGCACCATAAAAATTTCATAAGGTTTCGTTAACGTATGAGAAAGTTATGATCAAATTCGTGTGCGAAGCGTTAAAGCGCAAACGTCGAAAGTTAGGACTTTTCGGGTGAAAATAAAGTTACCCGGGGACTTGGCAAAGTGGGTATATGATTTAAGGCCTTAGTAGATCAATTGTGGAGGTTTAAAGTGCAATAAATCAGTAACTATTCGAGTTTTGAAGAGACAAGGGCTGAATCGCAAACAAAAATCAAAAACCTGATCTGCATGGGGGTCGCGCTGCGCGACGGGTCCCTCGCGCTACGCGAGGGTGTGCCCAGCTCCGAAAAATTCGCTGATGGTCTGCCATTGCGTATTTTCGCGACCTCTACTCGTTTTTCCACTTCTCATGGCCCCTAAAACACCTCCTAAGCCACTAGGACACCTGTTGATTGTTTGTGGGCACTCATAGACTTGTTTGTCAATGATTTGTGGTGATTGAAACCATTATAAATAGCCCTTCAAAGTCACAAACATTCTCACACCTTCATCTGATCATTTGGAGCCTTTCTGGAGCTAAGGAACTCTCCCAACTGATCATAAGTCGTGCATAGGACCCTTGTAAGTGTTCTAATCCTTTCTTGTTTGAGTTTAGCTTAGTTAATTAGCTAAAAGTCAAACCGTCGTAATTACGGTTTGACTTCGAGATTAGTCAATAATGGCTCAGTCAAATCTCGAATTAAAAGTAGTTATAAGTTGGTATTTATGTGGGTAATAAAACCCCAAAAGGGTTTCCCCTGATCACCACTTTAACTAGTTCAAAAGTCGGGTCAAACATATACTTAAAAAGTCAACAGAATTCTTAAAAGGTCATTTATGCATAATTAGCTATCTAGACCATGTATAACCTGTTTGATTATTGTTATAACTTAGTAATTAGTGTAAGAACATGTCCAAACCTGTTCAACCCGACTATTTCCTGTTTAGACCCGGTTCGGAACCGAAAGTCACATAGTTTGACTTTCACTTTGACTTTCAGTTCTGACCCGTTTAGGCATATTTTAGAAATGCCACAGAGCTTAAATTGGACTAGGTTACATGTTAGAACAACCCTCTGTGATTATGCACCTCGGTTCATTAGTTATCCAATTAATATGCAAGTTTCCGTTAATTGTTCATATGTTGACCGTTATGCCCTTATTACCTTAAAACATGATTTATGAAAATGTAAAAGTGTAGAAACCTTGAATATTGATATATAAACTTGTATGCAAAATTTGACATCAGTTTGACTTGTAGATTAAGAGTTATGCTCATTAGCGTAATTACGGTGCTTTATGTTAATAAAATGGCGTAATTAGCGTATAGCCTAATTAAACATACTTTTTGGTATCAAACGAATTACCCACTGATGTAATATATTATTTTGGGAATTTTAAAGATTTTTAATTAATTTTAGGCTGAGCATAACTCATAGTCGTAGGCTTAATTCGGTAATTGTCGGTTTTGCCCTTACGGGCCATAAAATGAGTTTTACACATCTAAACGACTCCAAACCTTTTGCCACTGATTAGTTATGATAAATGAATTATTTTAAGCCTTCTGGAAATATAAAAATATCAGACTTAAGTATCGAACCCGGTAATGGCCTTTAATCGCCTTATTTAGCGTTATTAGCGCATAGTATGTTTTAAAATCATATTGGACATACCCGGGTTGATACCTACTGATATAAGAAGCAAATTATCATATTTTAACAGTAAGCAAAAGTTGATAAACTCAGACTTCAGTTTTGAGCTTGTCGGCTTATGTGAAATTACCAAAATACCCCTACGGGGCCTAGTTTGGTTAAAAATGATAAGTTTCACATACATGCTTTAGCCTACTGTTAAAACTCATCAAATTGAGTATGTTTGCTGTTTACATCAGACCTGTAACTCAGTTAGACATTTAAACTCTTTTACAAACTTTAAAATGACCAAACTACCCCTACGGAGCATAGTTTGTGTTTAAATTAGTTTCGGGCATAACGAAAGACACCTTACTGATGTCACAACATATTTGAGACATAATTAACTTAGGAAATCTGTATATAGCTCTCATGACTACCCGTCACGCTTATTACGCGTACGGTTCGGTTTATGTAACAAGTTTACATAAATTAGCCGAAACGGGTCAAACCTTAACGGTTTTATCTCAAAATCCAGAATGTGAATAATAAACCCATATTAAACAAGTCTTCAAACTTGTCGGGTCTGAATCACATTCTATCCGGTCTTCGCTTAATTGTGCGTACGAACCGTATCTTGAAACTAGCCGGTCTAAGCTTAAGCTTAATAAAAGACCCGTTAGAATTCTAATAGGTTATATTAAACCTTCGTTCCAGATTAGGAGAGACAGTAAAAGCTACGTGCATTCTACTTATTGTGAATTATACTTGCATCAGGTAAATACTTTTAACTTATTTTCCCTATACGGGCTTGGGTTACGGTACATAGCGTACCGCTTGATCGGGCATCAAATCTCCACGCTTAGTGGGTAGTTGAATAATTTGATCGGCTCGTTTTAAACAGATGTGTTTACTTTACAGCCTTTGGGGGGTTAATGACCATGTCCCGGATATCCCTGGCATCATCTTACGAGATGGCCACGACTTGAGCACGGGGTGTAGGCGTACTCCCGTGTATAACTCACTTAAAGTGGTGTGTCTATTGATCTTTAACCCGGATACGTTCCGGGCTACTGAACGCATAAGTAACATGTAATTCGTTCACAAGATTATTATATTATTAAAATAATTCTCCCAAGTTAAATAAAATGATTTATGCAACGTGCATCCAAACCAATTTTCAATCATTTTCCAAAATGAGTCAGTTGAATGTATTTACCAGTGTAAACTGACGTATTTTCCCAAAAAGACTGAATGCAGGTACTAAACGTAATTGGCTGGATTGTCTCCTAAGCATCAATAAAAGTCTCGCAAGCTTAGGATGCCAGAAGTCTGTTGAACAATTAAATGTTATTTTGTTTCGATCCGTTCTGTGGATAAACACCGGATATTGTGACTTTGTTTACAATAAATAAATTCGGTTGTATCTTATTTTAAATTTGCTTCCGCTGTGCATTATTATATTGTGTTGTTTGACTATTACGTTGCCAACCACGTCACGATACTCCCCCACCGGGCCCACCGGGCCCACCGGTGACACGTGGAAATCGGGGTGTGACAGGTTGGTATCAGAGCCAACACTGAGTGAATTAAACACTAGCCTTTTGTGTTTAATCTCAGTTACACAATTGCACATATCTAAACTTTTGAGTCTAGACTTATAATCTAGGACAAATTCCACCTCTTCGGTATTTGTTTTGTCCTTTAAATTTTATATTTTTGTTATTGTTATCTCATGCTTTATTGACAGGAATAACAAAGATGCCTCCGAGATTCTTCCGAACACGAGGACGTGGAAAGGGGCCAGTTACCGCCCCCAACGATCATGAAGCTGGATCTTCACGAAGGCGAGCTCCATCAAACACCGAGAGTGACGACCCTCGGGAGAATCGAAGAAACCAGTTCGAGCCGGCCAGGCGGTCGGTTTCGCATAGTTCGACTCCGCCCGCTCTTAACCCTTACGAGCCGAACAATCCACAGCCCTCATACGTACCGCTGCAGAGATCACTATCTCATCATTCATATGGAGACCCTACACCTATCTTTCGGGGACAGTTTAACCCGGTAGGATTCATACCGGAACCCGTGGGTTTTAACCCACTGGGTCCCGAGGACCACTTTTCCGGGGATCACGCGGATGATATGGACGAGGATACGGACCCCGTCATGCCAGCGAGTGGTACTCCGAACCACCCCATCGAAATTTCTGATGGATCGTCCTTCCACGGATCACCCTACGGTGGTCCAGATAGTTTCCAAGCCCTGTTCGATCAACACCAGTGGTATTATACACCATCACACCACTCGTCATCTCATGGGCAGCATCAGCAGCAGCATTCTCAGCAGCACCAGGAGCCACAGCCACAGCCGCATCATCAAGATTCATCAGAGGATCATCGGTTTGTGGCAGTTACGCCACCACCTCCACCGCCACCAGTTCAACCGCCACCTCCTCAACCGCCAAGGCGTAGAAGAACCGGTGCCCGTATGTCGGTGCGACCAGGGGACTTTCATTTTAGCTCCCCACGACAGTCAAGTGCAAGTCACTACCCGCCTCATCGGGAGGACCCACAAATGGGTGGGCCTTCGCAGCCAGTTTTTCAACAGCCACCGCCCATGGGTTTTGAAAACCCAATACCAGCATACACGGGTCCAAGTAATTACAACCCGTTTGAACCACCAGCTTACCACAACTACGGATACGCTGAGGCAGATCCTAATATGGAAGCAGCAAATTATAACGCCCTCAATGCCCAAGGACCCTACGGAGATCCATGGGGGGTAAGCTACCCGAATCAGGGGTACCCAATACCTCCCAGGCCTATCATTAGAACGCAGTCGCAGCCGCCACGATTTTCTCCCCCAGAACGGGAGGAAATTCTACATAGATTGAATCAGGTTGAGCGGGAAGCTCGCCGCGACCGCCAAGAGAAGCAGACCTTCTTCCAGGGATTAATAGGACTGCTCAAGGGAAAGAACAAGAAGGATTATTAAATCCTCCCAGCTGTTGTTGAGCCCCTGCGTGGGCATATTTGGTTGTTAAGCCCCTACGTGGGTGTGTATGTTTGTTTGTGTGTATTGACCCCTGCGTGGGTCTATCTTTCCATAAACCCCTACGAGGGTATGTTGTATGTTTAGTCCCTGCGTGGACTTATGTTTGTTTAAGTCCCTACGTGGACAATTGTTGGTGTGTTAGTCCCTACGAGGACTTGTGTCTTTCTGTAAGACCCCTACGTGGGCATGTCTTCTGTAAGACCCCTGCGTGGGCATGTTGGTATGTTTTAGCTCCTGCGTGGGCAAATTTCATGTGTAAAAGACCCGTTTAGGGCGATATGAAATATAGTGATAAATTAATGGAGTGTTATTTTTATAAATTTCATGTTTGCCATTTGTGCATAAATAAATTATAAATGAAATAAATAAATTAAAATCATTCCTTTTAATCTGCCTAAGTAATTATTTAATTAAGAATCTTTAAGTGTGAAACCTAGCCTCGTGTCAAATATAAGACCGGGCCAAAATGGTAAGACCGGTTTAAAAGATTCAAATCCCTGTTAACATCTTAAAACATGTTAACACTCCTGGCAGAAGTGATTCGTTAAAAATCACATGTCATTCTTAAATGAATAAGGATTCTTTAGAAGATTCCTAATCCAGTTTAATGATATCTGAATCCTGGATTTACATCATCAATTAAGATGATCATATTTAACCATACGTGGTAATATAGTGCCTACGGGACTTGCTCATTTCTACATGAGCCAAAAGACAGTGGTAGCTATGACTCCCTGTCTAATAAAGGTAATGAACTAGGTTCAAACCTTAAAAGTCTTGATTCTCTGAAATCATAGTTTATGAAATAGTCCATGAGACCAAGCCTTATGTGCTAATATATATTGTTATTGTTTTATGTTTAGGATAAATTTTAATTGAAATCCTAAATTAATACGATTAAATAGTTAACCAAATATGGTCTCTGTTTACCATGGTTAACGAGTTACCCTAAGGGGTAATTCCATAATAAACTCCCAAATAAAATATTGTTCTTGTTTTCTGTAATAGTTCAATACAAATGGCTAACTCTAATGAAGTCAATAGCCATCCAGTGGCGCCAAATGAGAACGCCCAGATTACATTAACGGGTGCCGAGTTAAAAGCAATCATAGACGGCGCTGTTACTCAAGCTTTGGATAGACAGTATGAAGAATACAGTAGTACCCGAAGTAGGACCCACTCTGTATCACATTCAAAGCCAAGGACACATTCAGAGGCTCATAACAAGCCTCCTCCCAAAAAGGATGGACCCAAGAAAAACGGTGATGATCGTCAGTCCACCAACCATCAAAGTGTCCCATCTCAGCAATTAATACTGCATCAAGGGCCCAGTAACAAGGGTTGCTCCTATAAGTACTTCGTGTCTTGCAAGCCCCGGGATTTTACAGGGGAAAACGGGGCCGTCGATTGTATGACATGGCTGGATGAGATGGACACGGTGGTAGACATCAGCGGGTGCGCTGAAAGGGATATAGTAAAGTTTGTGTCACAGTCCTTCAAAGGTGAAGCATTGGCCTGGTGGAGATCTCTGATGGAGGCCTCCGGAAAGATCCCGTTGTATAGCATGACGTGGGATCAATTCATTGCCCTGATCAAAGATAATTTCTGCCCTCAACATGAGGTGGAAAAGATAGAATATGACTTTCTATCATTGGTGATGAAGAACCTCGACTGCCAAGCTTACCTGACAAGCTTCAATACGCTGTCCAGGTTAGTTCCCTACCTGGTAACTCCGGAGCCAAAAAGAATTGCTCGCTTTATTGGTGGTTTAGAACCCGAGATCAAGGCCAGTGTAAAAGCTTCTCGGCCGGTTACCTTCAGGTCTGTAACTGACCTTTCCTTATCTCTCACTCTGGATGCGGTCCGACAGAGATCGCAGAGGAATAAGGATGCCGAGAAGAGGAAGCGTGAAGATGATGGTTCGCGAAGGTCGAACAAGAAACACCGTGGGAACGGTGATAACAAGAAGGGATCCGAGTCGAGGAAGGATGGGCATAAGTCTGATGAGAAGCCCAGGTGTAAAACTTGCAAGAAACAGCACTATGGAAAGTGCAGACTGGAGTCGAGCTCTCAGACTCAGTCAAAATCCTTTGCTTGTGGAATTTGCAAGTCCACGGACCATAAGACCCAGGATTGCAAAAAGATGAAAGACGCAACGTGTTACCGTTGCAATGAGAAGGGGCACATCAAGACCAACTACCCGAAATACAACAAGAAGCCTGAGGAGGCTAAGAAGACTAATGCCAGAGTCTTCAGAATGGATGCGAAAGAAGCTGTGCAGGACGATAATGTCATAACAGGTACATTCCTTGTAAATGATGTCTTTGCAAGAGTACTTTTTGATTCAGGCGCAGATAAGTCTTTCGTAGATCATAAGTTTTGTAAATTGTTAAATTTACCTGTCAAAACCTTAAACGCAAACTATGAGGTAGAGTTAGCAGATGGTACCATAGAAACCGTCTCTACTGTGTTAGATGGATGTGCTATATCCATTAAGAACCATTCTTTTCCTCTATCTCTACTTCCGTTCAAATTGGCTGGTTTTGACATTGTTCTGGGTATGGACTGGTTATCTCATAACCAGGCCCAAATTGTCTGTAACATGAAGCAAGTAGTGATAAAGACTCCGTCTGGTGAATCACTTACCATTCGGGGAGATACCCAGTATGGACTACCTGAGCACGTGACTATGCTCAAGGCTTCCAAGTGTTTGAAGAAGGGATGTGTCATTTACATGGCGCAAGTGATTATGGAGGAACCTAAACCGAAGTTAGAAGATATCCCTATCATTTCTGAATACCCAGAAGTGTTTCCTGAAGATCTACCTGGATTACCACCAGATAGACAAGTTGAATTTAGGATCGATATCATCCCAGGAGCGGCACCAGTTGCTAGAGCACCATACAGATTGGCACCCACAGAAATGAAGGAGTTGCGGACGCAGCTAGATGAATTGCTGGCTAAGGGTTTCATTCGACCTAGTTCATCTCCTTGGGGAGCGCCAATCCTGTTTGTCAAGAAGAAGGATGGGTCGATGCGTCTGTGCATCGACTATCGCGAGCTTAATAAAGTCACGATCAAGAATAGATATCCATTGCCCAGGATCGACGATTTGTTCGATCAGCTTCAAGGGGCAAGTTACTTCTCAAAGATTGATCTGAGGTCAGGATACCATCAGTTGAAGGTTATGGATGAAGACGTTCACAAGACTGCATTCAGGACTCGCTACGGTCATTACGAGTTCCTAGTGATGCCTTTTGGGCTCACTAATGCACCAGCCGCGTTCATGGATCTCATGAATCGCGTCTGCAAGCCTTACTTAGATAAATTTGTTATCGTCTTCATTGATGACATCCTTATTTATTCTAAGAACCAAGCTGACCATGAGAAACACCTTCGATGTATTCTCAAACTTCTACGTCAGGAGAAGCTCTACGCCAAATTCTCTAAGTGTGAATTTTGGCTACGAGAAGTCCAATTTCTTGGACACGTGGTCAGTGAGCGTGGTATCCAAGTGGATCCCGCTAAAGTTGAAGCTGTTATGAATTGGCAAGAGCCAAAGACGCCTACAGAGATTCGTAGCTTCCTGGGATTGGCAGGTTATTACAGGCGTTTTATTGAAAATTTTTCAAGGATTGCTGCACCCTTAACTTCCTTGACCAAGAAGAAAGTAAAGTTCGTTTGGGGCCCTAAGCAGCAAGAGTCCTTCGATGTTTTGAAACAAAAGTTGAGCAACGCTCCTGTGCTTACCTTACCTTAAGGCGCTGAAGAATTTGTAGTTTATTGTGATGTATCACACACTGGCATGGGGTGTGTGCTTATGCAGAAAGGCAAGGTGATTGCCTATGCATCACGACAGTTAAAGGTGCACGAAAAGAATTACACCACCCATGACTTGGAATTGGGTGCCGTTGTGTTCGCACTAAAACTGTGGAGGCATTATCTTTATGGAATCAAGTTTGTGATCTTTTCTGATCACAAGAGCCTCCAGCATCTGTTTAACCAGAAAGAATTAAACATGAGGCAACGCCGTTGGATGGAAACTTTAAATGATTATGATTGTGAAATCAAATACCATCCCGGCAAAGCGAATGTAGTCGCTGATGCCTTGAGCAGAAAGGAAAGGGTTAAACCCATTCGAATTAACGCCAAGCGTATGGAGATAAAGAACAGTTTGATAGAAAGGGTGTTAGCTGCACAGAAGGAAGCTGTGTTGGAAGCTAACTATCCTAATGAAAAGTTAGGAGTAACTGAGGAGCAGTTAACTCTTAGCAAGGACGGAATTCTGCGATTAAATGGACGAATATGGGTTCCAATTTTTGGAGGACTTCGTGACGTCATCCTCCAAGAAGCCCATAGTTCCAAATACTCCGTTCATCCTGGAGCTGATAAGATGTACCAGGATTTGAAGGCAAATTATTGGTGGATAGGCTTGAAAAAGTCTGTAGCCGCCCATGTAGCAAAATGCTTGACATGTGCGCAAGTCAAAGCCGATCATCAGAAACCGTCAGGTTTGCTACAACAGCCTGAACTTCCTACATGGAAGTGGGAGATGGTAACTATGGATTTTATTACCAAGTTACCCAAGACAAGGAAAGGAAATGATACGATATGGGTTATAGTTGACCGACTGACTAAGTCAGCTCATTTCTTACCCATCAAGGAGACTTATAGCTCCGATATGTTAGCCCAGTTATACGTTGATAAGATTGTAGCCTTACACGGCATACCTGTAGCTATTATCTCTGATAGAGATACTAGGTACACGTCACATTTTTGGAAGAGCTTCCAGTAATCTTTGGGCACACGTTTGAACTTTAGTACGGCTTACCATCCTCAGACAGACGGTCAGAGTGAGCGTACTATTCAAACGTTGGAAGACATGCTACGCGCATGTGCGATCGATTTGGGAGGTAGCTGGGATAAGAACCTACCATTGATCGAATTCTCCTACAACAATAGCTACCATACCAGCATAAAGGCTGCGCCTTTTGAGGCATTATACGGTAGAAAGTGTAGATCGCCAGTTTGTTGGGCGGAAGTTGGAGAAGTCCAGTTATCAGGACCAGAGATCGTGTTCGAAACGACGGACAAGATTGTCCAGATTCGTAACAATCTCCAAGCTGCCCAGAATAGGCAGAAGAGTTACGCGGATCCAAGTCGTAAGGATTTTCACTTCGAAGTAGGTGACAAAGTCCTACTTAAAGTGTCACCATGGAAAGGGGTGATGCGATTTGGTAAGAAAGGCAAACTAAGCCCGAGATACATAGGACCTTTCGAGGTTATCGAACGTGTCGGGTCAGTTGCCTACAAGTTGAACTTACCAGAAGAGCTCAGCGGAATTCACAATGTGTTCCACATCTGCAATCTAAAGAAGTGTTCCGCTGACGATTCACATGTCATGCCACATACAGACGTGCAAATAGATAAGAGCTTAACGTTTGTGGAAAAACCTTTGTCGATTGAAGATCGACAGGTAAGGAAGCTTCGAAGAAAGCATATACCTTTTGTAAAGGTCAAATGGGATGCCCGTAGGGGTCCCGAATACACGTGGGAGGTTGAATCCACGATGAAAGAAAAGTACCCTTACTTATTTCAGTAAATCTCGGGTCGAGATTTATTTTAAGGGGGTGAGGATGTAACACCTCGAAAATTCACGTCCTATAATGTGTTGACACGTGTCATAATGTTTAAACGTGTGAAAGAAATATTATAGAAGGACTAAAGTTGACAAACGTGGAAAGTATGTGAATATACGTATTCTAAGTGTCAACTGTGAATAATTATATTATATATTACCCCTACACGATGCTCATACCTTCAAACGAATAAATCATGGATCATACGAAGCTAAATGTGTGTGATTTCAAACTACAGGGACCAAATGTGTCAACATGTTTAATTTATACCTCTGAGTGACCTTTTTACGAACCCGAAGCTTTGTAAATATTAATTATGCTCACGAGAATGCACCATAAAAATTTCATAAGGTTTCGTTAACGTATGAGAAAGTTATGATCAAATTCGTGTGCGAAGCGTTAAAGCGCAAACGTCGAAAGTTAGGACTTTTCGGGTGAAAATAAAGTTACCCGGGGACTTGGCAAAGTGGGTATATGATTTAAGGCCTTAGTAGATCAATTGTGGAGGTTTAAAGTGCAATAAATTAGTAACTATTCGAGTTTTGAAGAGACAAGGGCTGAATCGCAAACAAAAATCAAAAACCTGATCTGCATGGGGGTCGCGCTGCGCGACGGGTCCCTCGCGCTACGCGAGGGTGTGCCCAGCTCTGAAAAATTCGCTGATGGTCTGCCATTGCGTATTTTCACGACCTCTACTCGTTTTTCCACTTCTCATGGCCCCTAAAACACCTCCTAAGCCACTAGGACACCTGTTGATTGTTTGTGGGCACTCATAGACTTGTTTGTCAATGATTTGTGGTGATTGAAACCATTATAAATAGCCCTTCAAAGTCACAAACATTCTCACACCTTCATCTGATCATTTGGAGCCTTTCTGGAGCTAAGGAACTCTCCCAACTGATCATAAGTCGTGCATAGGACCCTTGTAAGTGTTCTAATCCTTTCTTGTTTGAGTTTAGCTTAGTTAATTAGCTAAAAGTCAAACCGTCGTAATTACGGTTTGACTTCGAGATTAGTCAATAATGGCTCAGTCAAATCTCGAATTAAAAGTAGTTATAAGTTGGTATTTATGTGGGTAATAAAACCCCAAAAGGGTTTCCCCTGATCACCACTTTAACTAGTTCAAAAGTCGGGTCAAACATATACTTAAAAAGTCAACAGAATTCTTAAAAGGTCATTTATGCATAATTAGCTATCTAGACCATGTATAACCTGTTTGATTATTGTTATAACTTAGTAATTAGTGTAAGAACATGTCCAAACCTGTTCAACCCGACTATTTCCTGTTTAGACCCGGTTCGGAACCGAAAGTCACATAGTTTGACTTTCACTTTGACTTTCAGTTCTGACCCGTTTAGGCATATTTTAGAAATGCCACAGAGCTTAAATTGGACTAGGTTACATGTTAGAACAACCCTCTGTGATTATGCACCTCGGTTCATTAGTTATCCAATTAATATGCAAGTTTCCGTTAATTGTTCATATGTTGACCGTTATGCCCTTATTACCTTAAAACATGATTTATGAAAATGTAAAAGTGTAGAAACCTTGAATATTGATATATAAACTTGTATGCAAAATTTGACATCAGTTTGACTTGTAGATTAAGAGTTATGCTCATTAGCGTAATTACGGTGCTTTATGTTAATAAAATGGCGTAATTAGCGTATAGCCTAATTAAACATACTTTTTGGTATCAAACGAATTACCCACTGATGTAATATATTATTTTGGGAATTTTAAAGATTTTTAATTAATTTTAGGCTGAGCATAACTCATAGTCGTAGGCTTAATTCGGTAATTGTCGGTTTTGCCCTTACGGGCCATAAAATGAGTTTTACACATCTAAACGACTCCAAACCTTTTGCCACTGATTAGTTATGATAAATGAATTATTTTAAGCCTTCTGGAAATATAAAAATATCATACTTAAGTATCGAACCCGGTAATGGCCTTTAATCGCCTTATTTAGCGTTATTAGCGCATAGTATGTTTTAAAATCATATTGGACATACCCGGGTTGATACCTACTGATATAAGAAGCAAATTATCATATTTTAACAGTAAGCAAAAGTTGATAAACTCAGACTTCAGTTTTGAGCTTGTCGGCTTATGTGAAATTACCAAAATACCCCTACGGGGCCTAGTTTGGTTAAAAATGATAAGTTTCACATACATGCTTTAGCCTACTGTTAAAACTCATCAAATTGAGTATGTTTTCTGTTTACATCAGACCTGTAACTCAGTTAGACATTTAAACTCTTTTACAAACTTTAAAATGACCAAACTACCCCTACGGAGCATAGTTTGTGTTTAAATTAGTTTCGGGCATAACGAAAGACACCTTACTGATGTCACAACATATTTGAGACATAATTAACTTAGGAAATCTGTATATAGCTCTCATGACTACCCGTCACGCTTATTACGCGTACGGTTCGGTTTATGTAACAAGTTTACATAAATTAGCCGAAACGGGTCAAACCTTAACGGTTTTATCTCAAAATACAGAATGTGAATAATAAACCCATATTAAACAAGTCTTCAAACTTGTCGGGTCTGAATCACATTCTATCCGGTCTTCGCTTAATTGTGCGTACGAACCGTATCTTGAAACTAGCCGGTCTAAGCTTAAGCTTAATAAAAGACCCGTTAGAATTCTAATAGGTTATATTAAACCTTCGTTCCAGATTAGGAGAGACAGTAAAAGCTACGTGCATTCTACTTATTGTGAATTATACTTGCATCAGGTAAATACTTTTAACTTATTTTCCCTATACGGGCTTGGGTTACGGTACATAGCGTACCGCTTGATCGGGCATCAAATCTCCACGCTTAGTGGGTAGTTGAATAATTTGATCGGCTCGTTTTAAACAGATGTGTTTACTTTACAGCCTTTGGGGGGTTAATGACCATGTCCCGGATATCCCTGGCATCATCTTACGAGATGGCCACGACTTGAGCACGGGGTGTAGGCGTACTCCCGTGTATAACTCACTTAAAGTGGTGTGTCTATTGATCTTTAACCCGGATACGTTCCGGGCTACTGAACGCATAAGTAACATGTAATTCGTTCACAAGATTATTATATTATTAAAATAATTCTCCCAAGTTAAATAAAATGATTTATGCAACGTGCATCCAAACCAATTTTCAATCATTTTCCAAAATGAGTCAGTTGAATGTATTTACCAGTGTAAACTGACGTATTTTCCCAAAAAGACTGAATGCAGGTACTAAACGTAATTGGCTGGATTGTCTCCTAAGCATCAATAAAAGTCTCGCAAGCTTAGGATGCCAGAAGTCTGTTGAACAATTAAATGTTATTTTGTTTCGATCCGTTCTGTGGATAAACACCGGATATTGTGACTTTGTTTACAATAAATAAATTCGGTTGTATCTTATTTTAAATTTGCTTCCGCTGTGCATTATTATATTGTGTTGTTTGACTATTACGTTGCCAACCACATCACGATACTCCCCCACCGGGCCCACCGGTGACACGTGGAAATCGGGGTGTGACAGTGAAGCAAGAAGAATTCTCCGCCATTGTCATGAAGGTCCATATGGAGGACATCATGGTGCCATAAGTACCACACGAAAGGTATTTGATTCAGGATTTTACTGGCCAACCATTTACAAAGACTCCCAAAGTCTTGTCAGAACATGTGACGCTTGCCAAAGAACAGGTAATATTTCTTCCAAAAACGAAATGCCACAAAATGGCATTCTTGTTTGTGAAATTTTTGATGTGTGGGGACTCGACTTTATGGGACCTTTCCCACCGTCAAAAGGAAACAAATATATACTTGTGGCAGTCGATTACTTGTCTAAATGGGTCGAGGCCGAGGCACTTCCAACCAACGATGGAAGAGTCGTGGTAAGATTTCTGAAAAAATTATTCTCTCGTTTTGGAACACCAAAAGCTTTAATAAGTGATAGAGGTACCCATTTTTGTAATCAACAACTTGAAAAAATCTTAACAAGGTATCGGGTCTATCACCGGGTTTCAACGGCATAACACCCTCAAACAAACGAACAAGCCGAAGTGACTAATAGAGGTTTAAAACGAATACTTGAAAAAACCGTAGGGTTAAATAAAAAAGAATGGGCCGATAAATTACATGATGCTTTATGGGCTTTTCGAAATGCTTATAAAACAACAATAGGTACAACCCCATATAAGCTCATCTATGGAAAAAGTTGTCATTTGCCAGTAGAAATAGCTCACAAAGCCTACTGGGCAATTAAAAATGTAAATTTAGATTTAGAATTTGCCGGTAAAAATCGATTTTGTCAATTAAACGAATTAGACGAACTAAGGAATTATGCATACTCTAACTCCGAAATTTACAAGGAAAGAATGAAAAACTTGCATGATAAACACATTAAACCTAATGAATTTCGATTAGGAGATCAAGTTCTATTGTTTAATTCACGACTTCGGTTATTTCCTAGTAAATTAAAGTCTAGGTGGTCAGGACCTTTTTCCATCACCCATATTTTCCCACACGGTGCAGCAGAAATTAAATCTCGAAATGGAAATCCATTTAAAGTCAATGGCCAACGGCTGAAACTCTATCAATGATTCATTGAGGATGAGGAGGAAGAAATCTCACTTCAAACGATCGAAGAATGAAAGCATCAACATCATACCTGGTAAGTTACAAGTAAGCAGGGTGACATCTAAATCGGTAAGTCTTCTAACCAAATTTTCAGGAAACAGGGCACTCACACGAGCACTTAAAAAAATTAAAACTTGCCCACCCACGGGGCCGTGTCCGCGCAACTGTCGGGATAAAACCCCTTTTCCAAACAGTTTCTTCATTTCCACACGCCCTGTTTCCCCGAAAAGTCTCTGGTTCTGGCGATTTTTCTACAAGATTCCGACGTCTCCTCTACTTCTAACAACATCAAGGTATGATTCTATCATTATTAGTAGTTAGATTAAGCATTTGCATGTAGTTAAAACACCAAAAATTTGGGAAAAAATCTAGGGTTCTTGAACTTCATCCGGATCGGACCTCAAATTTTTGCTTAGATCTGTTAGCATTAGTATAGATACATGTTATAGGAAGTAAATCAACTTGTATTGTTCGTAGATTTGCCCGATTTCTCACAAAAAATCCAAACCCTTGTTTTTGAACCGAAAAAGATAAAATTGAAGGGGTAAACGGGTTGTTTTGGGAAAAACGGCACTTGGGGTTTCATTTTCGGGGAAAACCGCCCCTACTGGACCAAAAATTTTCAAGTTTTCGGAGCCGGGTCGAAAAATGGGATTTTTGGGAAATAGACGTCTGGACACGGGGTCGTGCTCGCTGAGCACGGGAGCGTGTCCAGCCAATTTCTGGCCAACTCTGGGATTGTCTGCTGAACACGAGGCCGTGTTTAGCCGACTGTTTTCAATTTTTCTCCGAAAATTTCACTGTTTCATGCTAATTGTTTGGTGTTTCCTTTCAGATGTCCAAGAAATTCACGCGGTTCAATGCAAATGAGTTGGATGCTAAAGCAAGATACGATGCGCTTCGAACCAGGCCGGAGGAATACCCATGAATAGTATGCATGGATCTTCTAGGAGCAGTGAACCAGCTTGACCAATTTAACAACCTAGTCCCCGGTCCACTGAGAGCCGCTCTGTGCACTCGACTTCGTTCAGTCCATGAATATAACCTGGAATTCTACAGCACATTTGCTTTCAAAACGAGAGCCGATCCATTCGATAATGATGGGGTAGAATTCCGGTGTTGTTAGTGCATACATCTGTCGACTTTGTCTTGTATCGAGTCTTGTACTAGATATGTTAGATCAGGGCACGTTGAACGAGAAAATAGGATGTGTTTATGAGACTTTCGCTTGAAAGAGGTCAGTCTGCTTGAAATGACTCTTGTCAGATTCAAGCGAAACTAACATAGAGTAGTTCTCTTGAACTGATTTTGGTCACTTTCAAGCGAGACCCCATCTCTTATAAATAGTCTTCAAGCGATCTCATTTGTAACAGTTGCTAAAAATCATACCGAGGTGCTGCCGGTTTGATTCCTGGATGTAATCAGTGTAAAATCAATCAGAAGTGTGTTTAAAGTGAATTGCAAGCTGTTTCAACGTCTGTTTCTTGTTTTCCGCACCTGAAACAGATTAGAACTTCTTTGAACGACTCATTCGGGTCATCATACGATCCTACAACTGGTATCAGAGCACAGGAGGGGGAGCTCTATATGATTCAGCTTGAAAATTTCTGTTTTTCTACACTTTCTTTCGAAATTTCAAGATTTCACGGTTAAAATCAGACAAATTTTGCACAGAATGTATAAAAGTGCATTTTAACAAACCCTTGAGAGTTTCACATTAAAATTCGAACTAAAAATGGGTAAAATGGACCTTCGATCATGTTTCGCTTGAACATACTATCTGTTTTCGCTTGAAATTTTGATTTCATTTCAAGCGAACTAAACCATTTCGCTTGAATTAGAGGATTCGCTTGAAAAATCGTGTCTCGCTTGAATCATCTCAAGCGAACTAGGTCTTTTCGCTTCAAATTGATCAGTTCGCTTGAAAGTTTTAAATTGGTGAGTTCGCTTGAAAACTTATCTCGCTTGAAGTTGTTTGCAGGTTGTTTTCGCTTGAACAGGTTATCTCGCTTGAAAACTGTTTTGTGGAAAAAATTTCGAATCATGAGTGAAGACTTTTACAACGCATTTGCAACATCCCCGACTACTCCGGCTGTCATTGCTCAGAACATGAATTTGGAAAACGAAACGGGAACTACTCAGAAACCCCCGAAGCTAATGAGCATTGAGGAGTATTACAGGATGTAAAAATGTACTACAAAGGCAGTGTTCCAGAAGTTGAAAGAAGCCCGAAAATCCAAAATGCGTTTAGTGCTGGAGATTTATCTGAAAAAGTTGATCAAAGTTCTAAAAGTAGCAGCGGTTTCTCTTCATACTCGAGTGTCAATCCAAAAGATACTACATCAAGCTTTCATTCTCAAAGCACAAAGACTGGAAACGGTTATGTGATACAATGCAATATTGTTTTGAATCTTCCTGATGGTCAAAGTTTTTCAGAAGAGGTTGCTAAAGATCACATGGCATTGCTTGGTTCTGTGTTATTATCTTATGAAGGATTAGTTGCAGGGCGGATCGGAAATCCCATGCTAACAAAGGAGGATTACGATCTGATAGACGCTGAAGAAATGGAGCTCATGGACATTAAATGGTGTTTAGCTAGTGTCTTGAGAAGAGCCGAAAAGTTTAAACTGATTACTGGAAGAAATGACTTTCTTGATGCACATGTTTCTACTTTAGGTTTTGATAAATCTAAAGTTACTTGTTTTCGATGCAGGGAGAAAGGTCATTTCAAGAGGGAATGCAAGAATAGAGAGGCAAATGATCCAAAGAATCCGTTTGGAAAAGATGATTATTACCGAAAAGCTATATATCAACAAGTTGGTCAACAACAAGAACCGCAGGTGGCTCATGGTAGAAAAGTGATTGAGGATTCAAAGAGAGCATGCTTGGGAAATCAAGAAAATTTTCACTGGGAAAAATACATTTCATCCAACAACAAAGCATGCCTAATCAATCAAGAAGACGAAAGATTACCTGAAGGTTTTAGCTGGGATATGTTTGCAGATGAGAATGGGAATTTCAAAGCTTTCATTGCCAAGATTGTGAAAGAACCAGACATGTTCACTGAGTGGATGAAATCCATTGGTATTAGTGTGAAAAATGAAGATGAAAAATCTGTTTCATCAGAAGAATGCTCACAGAGCTCAGATGAAAGTTCACAGAGTGATGAAAGTTCAGAAAAGGAAATTATTTTTGATCAAACACCATCTGATTCTGGTTCTTCGGATGATAGTTCTGACAAATCAGTAGAGTTTGATCAATCACTAACTGATGATAGTAGTGATGATGAAGAAGAAAAACATATTAATATTGCAAAAGCTCATCTATCTCCTGAAAGTTTTCATTTTTATTTTGCAGATCGCCTGGAGAAGCTGAAGGAGAGACGTGCAGCAAAAGAACAAAATCAAATGAAAACTGAAAGTGTTGCTGAGAAGATTATTGAAGCAGAAAAGGTGACTGAAGCTGATAAAGTTGTTGAAATTGAAAAGATCATAGAAGTAGAAAAGATTGTGGAAGTCATCAAACTATGCCAAAAGTGTTTAGAGACTTGTAAAGAATGTGCAACAAAGGATGAAAAGTTGGCTGAGCTTGAGAAGATGAAGGAACAATTGCTGTTCAATCTTAACTACGTGAAAGAATCTTATGATGTTTTGAACAGAACAGTAATTGGTCTTCAAAAGACTAACTCTTAGAGAGAAGATGCTTTAACGATGATGAATGCAACGATGATGTCGAAGCAAAAAGCTATAAATCATTACATCGAAGAATGTGCTACACTGAAACAAGAGTTGGAGAAGGAAAAAATGGAGAACGAAAGAATCAGACGCTTATTGCAAAGTTATTCTAGTTCTGATTATCTTATTGATCGAATTTATCCGACTGTTGCAGGTTTCGAAGCATTCAAGGATGAAAAGACAAAGAAGAAGGATACTGGTAAGAAACCGACTGTTAGCTATAACAAGTGTCCGCCTCCAATCTGGGAAGGTTATTCTCCTAGAAAACCAAACGGGGAGCAAGTCGAAAAAGCAGTCAATATAAAGCTAAAAACCGTTACAACTGATGATTTACCCGAAAATATTGACGTTACTTTCACATCATCTGACACTGATCATGAGTCTGAGTTAATAAAAAAGGTGGTCGATCAGGTGTTAGATACTGATGAGGAGTCTGAGTCAAAGACTGTGTCTGGAGGGTCAAGTTCGTCAGTCAACAGTTCAAAACCGATGGTTAAACAGGCATACAGTAAAGAGTTTTTGTTATCAAAATCTAATTTGAATGATGAAACATTTGAAGTAGCATACACTTTAAATGATTCTGATAAATTATATTCTGACAAAGAGTTTCCAATAAGAAGTGTTAGATTTGAAATGATCAAAAAGGTTTTCAAAATGACAGAAATTAAGATTTCTGAAATAAAAGATTTAAATCTTACTAAAAAACCTAAAAAAATATACTTCAAGAGTACAACAACGATTAAAAAAGAAAAAGGGTTACAATTCTGGTTCTGGTTTTCAAAAGAAACCAAATCATAATGGTAGCTACAAAAAGAAAGGATTAGGTTTTATTCCACCAGAAAATTATAAAAATGAGAAAAATTCTAAAACAAAAACAGAATTTGTTTCAGGAGGAAGTGCAGAAGAAGAACAGAAGAAACCTTTCTGGAGACAATCAAACCAGGAGTTACTTGCTGAGAAGAAAAGGAATGGAACTGGATTGTTTCATCCAAAAGAGACTCGAACCTGTTTCAAAGGCAATGAAGTTGGTCACATTGCATGGAACTGTCAGAAAAATGCTAAGACTAAACAAGGAGTTTCTGAAAAACTAAAAGAAATAGTTGTTGATGTTGAACCACCAACCGAAAAATTTAGAATTTTTGAAAACTCAACCTATGAGGTTGGTGAGTGTTCTAAAAAGAATTTTTACAAAAGGAAAGCAAAGGACAACCAAATATGGGTTGTTAAGAAGTCTGAAGAGAAAGTCGGCGATGAACCCGGTTCCACAAAGCCAGAGGAGCCACAAGTTGAGATTAAAACAGAAAAATCTGTGTTTTCAGAAGATGATGTTGATTTTCCATCACTGAAGTTTGAAAAAGTCAAACAGAAAGTTGGTAAAGTTGAGATCTCGGATCAATTTTACTTCGAGAAGAATGAGTTTGATGTCGAGAAAGTTTCCAATGGAAATGTTAAGAAATTTTTTGGGAAAATGCTTGATGGGAAAGTAAAAGGGGTTAAAGATTTTTATGCAACTAAAAAGGCAACTTACAACCCTACTGAACAAGAGTTAAAAGAGCTAAAAACACCCAAGGTTGGTCAGACTTGGGTGGAAATTCTTTTCCCTTGAACATCTGACTATGCCGGAGATCCCAAGTTTGTAATCGTGGATCAGGAATCGGCATCTTTCTTAGTAATTGATTGTGTGATTGAATTTTTAAAATAGTTGAATTTTTACAGGATAAGTGTGACTTGCCGGAGCTTCCAGGTTGGTAAGTGCGAAGCAGGAATCGGCATCTTGATTGGTAAAATGATTTGTGTAGATGATTTTTTTCCTACATGTGATTAAATGTTTTGGATATACTTATAAGTAGTAAGAGGTTGTTTATGGCAAAGTGATTACTCAAGGTCATTAGTTTGAACTTGATGTAATTTTCATACAAATGGTATTTGAAGAACAATGTGATGAATCAAACCCCTAATCTACAAGTGATAAAATTAACAAAACTTATTTTTCGGAAAAATCATTTTGATTAAAACAAACTTAAGTGTTTTGAAATCATAATGAGAAAATAGTTTTGTGTAAGGGGGAGTTCTGATTGTTTATGCCAAGTGGATGGCGAATTGAAGCGATTTGATATTGGTTGTCAATTTTCGTGTATAGTTTGTTTTCAAATTTCCTTTAATGTGTTTGCATTTTAGGGGGAGTAGAAATTTTTGAAAATCCAAAAACATTTGAAAATTTGAAAAAGACAAAAACATGATAAAATCAAAAATGAGTTTTTGTGTCAAAGAAGAGGAAATGATAATAAATCAGTAGACGGTCACAGTATGCTAAAGATTTGTATTGATTAAATAGCGTTAAACGGTCTCACTGATGATATGCCGATAGGTTTTTACACATTTAGTAAGCTTTTTCTAGATATAAACTAAAATTCAAACTTGCTTATTTTGTGGGGAACACTACTTGGATATATAGGTAACCCCTGAAATCTCGTTTGAAAGGTCCCTCTTTCTGAGATACTAGGTCTTTATGCTCAGTGATATCTGGGGTATTATCCCGGGACTTCTGATTTTGCGGAAGCAATGGCCTAGTCCCCGGAGAATACTTTCTGCTTGCTTGAAAAATAACGCCGCCCTCAGCAAATTGATGAAACAATAAAATTGATAGTCATTGCTGTTGTAATACAAAAGATCCTCTAAAGGGGACACACCAAAAGTCGAGCATTCATCTCTCTGCTGAACAGAAGTTCTGACCTGAGCTCTCACGGTTTCGGACTATAATTTATTCCCTTACAGATATCATCTGTGGTATACTCACATGTAAGACTGAATATTGGGATCTGGATACGGGAGTATATTCAAGAGGTGGGACACATGAATGAGTTTAAGTCCTTAAAACATCTAACTTATATCCTGAATCAGTTGAAATTTGTGTAAGAATTTAAGTGGATCAGTATATCGCAATCTAAGTGAATTGTTTAATTCTTAATGTGTAACTAAGCTCAACGGTACTTGTGACTTGTCAAGAACTGATATGATCCTCTTACACAAACTCACAAAAAAAAATATTGTCTGTAAATATTTTTTTTACTGCATTTTATTTCTTTACTTTAAAAAATCCAAAAAGATTTTAGTGTGTTTTAGCATAAACTTTTGAAAAATTCAAAAAGATTTTCGACAACTGATGTTGGAGAGCTGATTTTCAAAATTCCAAGTGCTAAACAGGATGACATTTTTGTGAATGGGAGTATGTGTTTGTAAATCAAATGTGTTGATCAAATTCTAAAGTGGTTCATCAAAATTATTGGTTTATTGTTGAGGGAGAGTTTGAGTGAGTGTATATACCTGGATTTGAAATGTTTAAATTTGAAAATTTACTTTGAGGTAGAGATTGTGCAGATAACCTGAGCTAGACGAGAGCCAAGTTACGATCTTGGAACAACGTCGAAACCGAGTGATAGCGAATCAGGTTGATCGATACCTGAGGATGCAGTGGATAGAGCATGAGCCAGGTTTCGATTCTGTGGAAAAGTTTAAGCCAGGCAACGAGCTTGAATTTATGAAAGTCAGATTACGATCCTGAAATAGATGATGCTGATGAACTTAAGGAATGCCAGCACATTATTAGGGGGAGTCTGTTAATGCTGATTGAAAGAGTGAAGCCCAGAGACTGTTCAAGATTGAAGACGTAAAGACTCGACACTTACGACTCGTCAACATCTGAGGGGGAGTCTGTTAGTGCATACATCTGTCGACTTCGTCTTGTATCGAGTCTTGTACTAGATATGTTAGATCAGGGCACGTTGAACGAGAAAATAGGATGTGTTTATGAGACTTTCGCTTGAAAGAGGTCAGTCCACTTGAAATGACTCTTGTCAGATTCAAGCGAAACTAACATAGAGTAGTTCGCTTGAACTGATTTTGGTCACTTTCAAGCGAAACCCCATCTCCTATAAATAGTCTTCAAGCGATCTCATTTGTAACAGTTGCTAAAAATCATACCGAGGTGCTGCCGGTTTGATTCTTGGATGTAATCAGTGTAAAATCAATCAGAAGTGTGTTTAAAGTGAATTGCAAGCTGTTTCAACGTCTGTTTCTTGTTTTCCGCACCTTAAACAGATTAGAACTTCTCTGAACGACTCATTTGGGTCATCATACGATCCTACAGGTGTGGAGGGACTTAGTACTCAATCTCGATAGCACAGTTTGGGTCGATAGTTGGGTTGTATGCGGAGGAAGATGCGGGGGATGAAGAAAACACCGGCGGTCTCCGCGAGATCAAGGAAAGTGACCGCCAAGCTGCTTGGGCTCAAATAGGAGAAGGCATCTACAATCCTGGTAGCACTAAGAGCACTAAGTTGAGGGACCCTCTTTACCGCTACATTCACAGGGTCCTCACTTACTCTCTTAGTCAGAGGCACGATAGTAGCGGTGTTGTAGGTTTGAGGGATCTACTAGTCCTTCATTGCATTCATACCAGCACCAACCTTGATGTTCCGTATCTCCTGCTCCGAAACATGCATTGGAACCAGCTTGCTACTCCCCCGACTCCTATCTTCTTTGGGGGGTGGATATACCATCTCTTCAAGCATTTCGTGAACATGCCCAGATCTTTCGAAAAGGGCCCATGGTCGGGAAGAGTTGACATGGTCATCTGCCGCTCAATGAACCTGATTTATGAAGCAGAAGACAGGACGGTCAGCTTCCAAAGAGTCCAGGGCATGCATGGAACACGCAAGAGGCACTCGTCTTACACGCTCCACATTTCCAACCTCCTCCTCAGTACCATTACCAGCCCCAGGGTGATCCGGGCCAATCCTCCTCACAAGGAGGCAGTTTTCCTAATTTTCAAAGCTTACATGACTTATTGCAGGAAAACCTCATGTGCACCAGGAACACCTACAACATGGCCAGCAACACGTACGCCCGGGTCGGAGCAATAGAGAGAAACATATCCGACATACAGGATGACATTGGGAACATCCGGGAGTACATGGCGGGGCACGGAGGAGGAGGAGATGATGATGAAGACGAGGACATGGATTAGGCGGGAGGAGTGGAGGTAGCGGTTCATGGTTGGAGGTCCACATGTTAATCCCTTATCTCATGAACAATTTCCGACCTGCGTGCCCTTTGTTGAACAATTTACTTTCTTTAACTCTTTTTACTTTGTGCATTTATTTTTCTTTTTAACTTTGTGACATGGATGTTTGAACGATGGTAATTTAGGATGCTTGCTATGGTTTGGTGTGGTATTTATTAGTTAAACAGGTACATACGAGGCTTAAAGTACTAAACATTAGTGCTATTAAAGCCGAGACAGGAAAACCGAAGCCAGAAACCTGTTTTTCACCTTTGCAGATTGTCTACACGGGGTCGTGTCCAGCCAACACACCCCCGTGCCCATTGCCCCAGACATGCTGTTTGTCAAAACTCTGCAGATTTTTACTAGACATGGGGTCGTGCTCAGCCGACACGCCCCCGTGTCCACCTTCTGTAAGTTCTCGTTACTGGCAATCTGACCACGGGGCCGTGTCCAGACGCCCAGTAACATAAATTTTTGTTTTTAACACATCTTTTTACACATTCAATCAACCTAAAAACTTGTTTTTGGGACACATTGAGGACAATGTGTAATTTAAGTGTGGTGGGGATGCTAAAACCTTGAATTTTGCAAGACCTAATTATAAGCCTTACACAAAACTCTATTGGAACCGCTAAACACCCCAATTTTTTTCAAAAATTTTCAAATTTTTTTACTTGTCTTGGTTTAATTTGGGAATTACAAGTTCTAAAAAAAGGTGATATTTTTACAAATTTACAACCGATAGCGTCATGATAAAAAGAACCAACATAAGAAAATTATGAAACGGCATGACAAATCTAGTTAAAATTTGATTATATATACTTGATCACATAAAAAACCATTCCCACAAAAAGTGAGTTTTGAGCCTTTATTGAGCATACAAATACACATATTTAAACTAAATGCTCATTTTTCGTTTCTTGTGTGAATAGCCGCTTGGTTCTTACGACTCTAGAACTTGCCACGACAATACATTCCCGGTCCTTACCAACTTAAACCCAAGTAAGTAAATGATGGAGGCATTAGGACTAACCCTTTTTATTTCTACACCATTATTTTTCTTTTTCTTTTTTTACCACCTACCCAAAATCCCCCTAGTTAACCCCTTTGAGCCTAAACATTTTCATTTCTTAACCCAAAACAAACACCATTTTTACCCACCAAAACCCTTTTTCATTTTAAACCCTTTATTTTAATAACAAAGCTCGGTTTTTCTTATGACTTCTTTATAAAAAAAATGATGATGAAGCCAAAAGAAATAAACAAACAAGTTTATCAAAAAGAACTTTGTTTGAAGAATTGCTTCATCAAAATAAAAAGTCATAAAAATAAAAAGTCTTACGAAAACCGAACCTTTTTACGCTTTTCGCCCTTTTCTACTAACCACTAACCCAACCACCTACCTTTAACCAAAGCCTAACCCTTCCCCCAAAAGTCCTCTTGATATTTACAAAGGTTTTTAGTTAAAAAGGAGGAGGATTGATTACTTGGCAAGCTTATGGTAGGAATAAGTTCCATGCCGCTCTCGAGAGTTTTCACAAAAATACACCTTCGGCCGAGTGTCGAGTGATCCCCCGTGAGGTATGTGAACTTGTATAAAAATGAAATTTTAAAGAGGCATGTTATGCCCTAATAAGTAATTTCTCTTATGAAAAGTTTTAAATAAATCATGACGAATAGGATTGTAAATAAAATAAAAATAAAACCTAATAAAGAATCTTGGAAATCCCGACACTCTATGACAAGCCCAAAACCTTCTCTTCTACCCATTCCATTTGGGAGTGTAAGCAACATTATAAAGAGTTTTGCTTGAGGACAAGCAAATATTCAAGTGTGGGGGAATCTAATGTGTGCAAAATGCAACATATAAATTACATCAAATGAGGCATAAAACTAACCCTTTTTTAGTACTAATGTTGGAAAAAGTGTGCTTTTGTCTTCCTTTTGTATTTTCAGGGTTAAAAGAGCTTAAATGAACAAAAGAAGCAAAAATGCAGTCAAATCCAGTATAAATACAAGAAAAGGAATAAACGTGGCATGCCCGACCCCTCGACAACATCCTCTAAAGCAAAAACAAGGGAACAGAAGGCTGAACACGCCCCGTGCTCAGTGAGCACGGGGACGTGCCCAAGTGTCTGCAGAAAAGACAAAGTTGTAGAAGCTTCTATCACCCACCACGGGGGCGTGCCCAGCGGACACGGGGCCGTAGTTAACTCTAAGATTCGCAGAATCTAGGAAAATCTTGATAGTACAGATACGCTTCTGCACACGGGGTTGTGCCCAGCGGACACGGGGGCGTGGTCAACTAATGCAGACAAACTGCATTAAATGAAGAAAGAGAAGATGGGTGGACACGGGGCCGTGCCCAATGGACACGGGGACGTGTCCAGGCTTCTGTGCAGGCTATAAATAGGGGTGCTTGGCTCATTTGCAAACCATCCCTTGGCAAACCACCTCTCTCACACTTCACCCACACTCCACCACCACCACACACCATCATCCACCACCATCATCCATCATCCATCATCCATCATAGAGTGTGTGTAGTAGTCTCGGGATCCAAGATTGATCATAAGAGTTCTTGACAATCAAAGGCCATGTTTGCCTAAGTCTCTTACATCACTTGGTGAAGACAAGTGTCTAGTGTAATACTTTTTATTTTTAATCTTTTCGCACTTTTTTATTTGGTTCTGTATTAATGACTTTAATAACTAGTTTCTTATGTTGAAGGTGAGTCTTCCTTATCGTTTGTCCGTGGTGTCTTGGGATTATTTTACTGTCTATATAAAATAAAAGATTTTCACCATTCATATCTCCACGGTCTATATGGAGATATGTTGGCTACCTGGTCGGGGGTTAAGGGAACGGTTTTGTAGGACCTCCTTCAATACCCACTGATATTGGATGGCGGGGGTCCGAACTCCTTGATCCCCTCATATGTAAACTACTATTAATACTTTAACCCGGATACTTAGGACAGTATCATTGCTGACTCAGACTACTTAGCCAAGGGTAACGTCACCTTTAGAAGAGGGGCCTAACACAATATGCATTAATAACTTAATTAATTATCTTTCAATAATCCAACCCTTTAGGATTGTATCCTTGCTGACTCAAACTACTGGGTTGAGGGTAACGTCACCTTCAGAAGAGGGGCCTACTACAATAACTAAAATAATCTCTTAAAAGTGCAAAAGTGCGAAAATAATCAAAGGTTACACTAAATACGAATCGGATACATGTGATTCATCTTGTCTATCTCTTTTTGTTTTTTATTTTTCAGCATTTTAGTTAGTTTTATTTTTCTTGTTTAAAAACCTTTTTCTAAACTTTTGAATTGATTAGACGTTGAGGATAAACCGGTATTAAAAGCTCTTGTGTCCTTGGACGACCTCGGAATCTTACCAACACTATACTACGCTCACGATGGGTGCACTTGCCCATATGTGTGTTTAGTGTTAGTAAATATCGTGTTTTATAAATTTAAAACTTGGCTAAAAAGTGTTAAAGGGCTTAAAATATACATTAAAAACTATATGACACTTCACACGCATCATGCGTAAACTCGCTTTCGCTACTATATTACTATTAAACCTGTATTCTCACCTTTACACTATGTGTATTGACCTCTATTTTAATGTATGTGATAGGTGTTTGAGATGCTAGGATGCTTGCTATGTGGAACCAAGTTAGGAAGAGTCTAGAAATAAAACAAATAATATTTTGAGTTGTCGAAACTAAGATTTGTCTTTGGGATATCTATGTCTGTAATAACTGCTTTATTTGATAAGTTATGGTATGGGACATAATGTTAATTATCCGGTAATTTAGTTGGTATGGGTTTCTCTTGGAGAATTTGTTTCGCTCAATGTCGTGCCCCGATGTTTCCGCCATCGGTTGAGGTTTGACAGATTGGTATCAGAGCCATAACTATAGGGAATTAGGCAAGACTCGACCTAGTCCGGGTTGATGTCTTAGAAATGATTTAGTCTATAGTCTAAGTACCAACAGACCAACTTGTGCGAATCCGGTAGGGGTTTTGTACGAGCTTACTCGATATTCTCGCTCGAACTCACTGTACACTACACTCTTGCGCGAACATCGCATGCAACCGTTCCATGCAAGATCAGCCTTTCCTAAGGCTGGCGACACACATAAACGAATGATCTGGTTGAGACTAGGACTGAAAACCGCAAACTCTCGACCAAATCGCTCGTTCGACTCGCACATTTCACTACAAACACGAGAATTTGCGTTGAATCAGGAGTGAAATCTGTAACAACCCTCAGTAAGACCAACACCCTTAGTATATTTTTCGACACCCTATTATATCTTAAAATATCCTTATAAGTCTGTAAATACACCCCGTATGTGAAAACCAAGCCCGAAGTATGTTATAATATATAAAATAAATTAAAAACAAGAAATAGTAAGTTGAGGCGGGCTGCGTAGACCCACCCCAACCATTTACGCGGGCGGTATCAAGGTGGATATTGGATTCCTTTGAGTTTCTTTAGTTCAAACGGGCCGCGTAAGACCTCGTTTATGTTAACGCGGGCCGCGAGAGACCTACAACGCGGAGACATCCTGAGCTGACACGTGTCGACATCGTGGCGGGTCTAGATCATGACCGGGACAAGCTAGTCAGTTGACCAGGGTTAACGCGGGCCACGTAACCCTTGTCTGTTCTTTACGCGGGCCGCGTGAGGACCAGTTTCAGCACCTATATAAGCAGGCCATCAGTTTTCGTTTTTCGTCGCTCACAATTCATTCTCAGTCTCGAATTTCTGAAGTTATAAGCATTATAGTCAAGTATTATACCCCTAATTAGCGAGGTTCTGCTTCGTTGTAAGTATTATAACCCCAATTTCGTAACAGTTACGCTGCCCGATTGATTTAGGGTTCCGTAACAACTGTCGTGGTTCTGCCCGACGTAGTTGTTGGAATGCCGTCTCGGGGAGGGTATCATTAATATTTTTAAAGGGTTATGATACTAACCAATGTACATTTGTATAAATTATAGATTATATCCAGGAAACCCTTACAAGAAGTCTAAAATATCAATGTGAGGTTATCCTCTTTTTGTTAACCTTTTTGGAATGTTTTACAAAACGTTAATTGTTTTACAATGCGATTAAGCGGTGATTGAGTCTTTGTAGTTCTTCAATTACTGCCGGTATGTTGGGGTTTTGTATACAAAATTTATTACTTGCGAGTAGTAAGTCGGAATGACAGTACGTTACCATTGGACAACGAGTTAGCCAATGAGTAATATGACCCCCCAGTCAAGGATTGACAGTACTGAATGAGTAATTGTGTAGAAATAAACAATGTGATTGCTCTCAATACTGTGTTAATTGATAAAATGTTTCTTGATTAAACTGGGATTCACTCACCAGTATTTCCCGCTGACAAAATATTTTTAAAACATGTTTCAGGTAACACAATGTGAAAGCCAACTGGGAAAAAGCCAGCTCGAGAGCACTAAAGGCTTGGAAAATAAATGGCTATAAAAGTTACCTAATAAACAATGTTTTAAATTCAATAAAATAGGGTTTGCCCCTATAAATGTACTGTAATAAGAAACTTGGGTTTTGCCCATGTGATTATTAATATTAAATGAGGTGGTTTTACTCTGATAAACATTTCCTAACTATGGTCCTGATGTAAATTCCGCTGCAAGATTAATCAACTGATACCACCAAACTCTGAGCTCGCGCCTGCCCGTTCTCGGGACAGATAAGGGATCGGGGGTTGCGACAGAAGGTGGTATCAGAGCTTAGCCACTGGTCTGAGAAAAGAAGTGTTCTGCTGACACTTAAATTATAAATTTTGTGTTAGGAAATAAATTATGGAAATAAGTGCATAACTGTATTTATTTGTTATGTGTTATTTGACTATTTGTTAGTTTACAGTATGAGTGATCAAGGACCCTCAGACATGAGTCGTCAGTTGTCTGATTCACCTAAGAGTGAAGGTACTTCTTCACAGCCTGCCCTTTCTGGGTATTCTGCTGATCAGGAAGAAGGAGTGTTTACTTTTAGAGCTCAGTCAGAAGGGCCATTCCCTCATAAGAAACGAGGATGGTTCAGTAAGGAAGCCTTTGCTCGTAGGAAGAGAATGCGAAAGTTGCAACAGCAAAGAGTTCTAGCAGCCGCTAAGCAAAAAACAGATGCCCATACACAGGATATGCTTAATAGAAGCCTAGCCAATTTTCATATCCTAGCTACAACTGTTGCTGACCCGAGTCTGGAACAATTAGTAGCCCCACAACCACAAAACCCAGACCAACCCATGGAGATAGAAAATCCTGACAACCAAGTGGAGATGCATGACATTAATCCAGAAGAAATCCCTAGGATACCTGCACCAAACCCCCTAGACCCAAATTATGACCCCTGGTGGGACGATAATAGGGACTTTGTGCAACTTTACCCTATTCAGGAAGACACATCCACACAGAACATAGGAGCCTACCCAGGTATGGACCCTTTAGATCCCTATTACCATGATGAATATATTAGGGAAATCTTAGAAGATCCTTACCGATTTCAGACACTTTCACCCCCATATCAGGAACCCGCACCCCAGATTCCAAACCCAGTCCTAGAACCTGCACCCCCAATGAGTGCAGAAAACGTACAAGAACTTAGGACTTTTGGGGAGGAAATTTTAGAAAGCAATGAGAGAATGCGTCAGGTGGGAGAGCGTCTCGTATGGAAATACGATGAGCGCAATATGGATTTTTGGATAAATCCATATCCGTGAATGTGAGAATGGAGGAAACAGTAGTAATAATAATAAAATATAATAAAATAAAATATGTTTGTACGGATGCATATTACTAGTAGTGTTGATGCGTGTGAAGTGTTATATATATTAGGTGTATATTTTAAGACCTTTTTAACACTTATTTTAGCCAAGTTTTAAATTTATAAAACACGATATTTCACTAACACTAAACACACATATGGGCAAGTGCACCCATCGTTGAGTGTAGTATAGCGTTGGTAAGATACCGAGGTCGTCCAAGGACACAAGAGCTTTTAATACCGGTTTATCCTCAACGTCTAACCAAAATAAAAGTTTAGAAAAATGTTTTAAACTAAAAAAAATAAAAACTAACTAAAATGCTGAAAAGAAAAACAGATAGACAAGATGAATCACTTGGTTCCGACTCGTATCTAGTATAACATTTGATTATTTCCGCACTTTTGCACATAATTAAGAGATTATCTTAGTTATTGTAGTAGGCCCCTCTTTTGAAGGTGACGTTACCCTCACCCCAGTAGTTTGAGTCGGCAAGGATACAATCCTAAAAGGGTGAATTATTGGAAGATAATGAATTAAGTTATTAATGCAGTATTGTGGTAGGCCCCGCTTTTGGCGATGACGTTACCCTCGGCTAAGTAGTCTGAGTCAGCAGGGATACAGTCCTAAATAGCCGGGTTATAGTATTGATAGTAGTTGACTTATGAGGGGGTCAAAGAGTTTGGACCCCCGCCATCCAATACCGTGAAGTATTGAAGGAGGTCCTACTAAATTTGACCCAGGTCCATTGCAGGACCTCTAAACGCTGAACAATGGCAAGACCTTTACCAAACCGTTCCCTTAACCCCCGACCAGGTAGCCAACATACCTCCATATAGACCGTGGAGATATGAATGGTGAAAATCCTTTATTTTATATAGACAGTAAAATAATGCCAAGACACCACGGACAAACGATAAGGAAAGATCACCTTCAACATAAGTAACTAGTTATTAAAGTCATTAATACAAAACCAAATAAAAAGTGCAAAAGATTAGAAATAAAAAGTATTATACTAGACACTTTGTCTTCACCAAGTGATGTAAGAGACTTAGGCAAACATGGCCTTGATTGTCAAGAACTCTTACGATCAATCTTGGATCCCGAGACGACTCACACACTCTACGATGGACAATGGATGATGGTGGTGGATGATGGTGTTGTGATGGTGGTGGGTGGTGGATGAGGTGTGAGGGAGGTGGTGTGCCAAGGGATGAGATGAAATGAATCCAAGCACTCCTATTTATAGGCTGAACAGAGAGCTGGACACCGCCCCGTGTCCGCTGGACACGGCCCCGTGCCTGTCTGACACTCTCTCTCCTCATTAATTGTAATTCGCAATTACAATAAATGCGCCTGCTGTACTTTCGACACGCCCCCGTGTCCGCTGAGCACGGCCCGTGGTGGGCAATAGAAGCTTCTATGGATTTGTCTTTTCTACTGCTTCTTGGGCACGCCCCCGTGCTGGCTGAGCACGGGGCGTGTTCAGCCTTCTGCCTTCTCCATTTTGCTTTGGAAGGTGCCGTTGAGGGGTCGGGCAGTCCACTAATGTTCCTTTCCTTGTATTTATGTTGGATTTAGCTGTCTTTTTGCTTCTTTTGTGTTTTTGAGCTCATTTAATCCTGAAAATACAAAAGGAAGACAAAAACACTCTTTTTCCAATATTAGTACTTAAAAAGGGTTAGTTTTATGCCTTGTTTGATGTAATTTATATGTTGCATTTTGCACATATCAAATACCCCCACACTTGAACTTTTGCTTGTCCTCAAGCAAAACTCTTTAATATGTGGCTTACACTCCCAAATGGAATAGGTAGAAGAGAAGGTTTTGGTTTGTCGTAGAGTGTCGGGATGTCCAAGATCTTTTTTTTTTAGGTTTATTTTTATTTATTTACACTCCTATTCGTAATGATTTATTTAGAACGTTTCATAGGAGAAACTATTTAATTGGGCAGAACATGCCTTTTTTAAAATTCCATTTATATACAAGTTCACATACCTCACGGGAAAAATCACTCACACTCGGCCGAAGGTGTATTTTTAGTGAATCACTCGAGAGCGGCATGGAACTTATTCCTACCATAGGCTTGCCAAGCAATCAATCCTCCTCCTTTTTAACTTTTATACCATTGTAAATATCAAGAGGACTTCGTGGGTTAAGGGTTAGGCTTGGGTTAAAGGTAGGTGGTTGGGAAAGTGGTTAGTAGAAAAAGGGCGAAAAGGCGTAACAAGTGTCGGTTTTCGTAGGAATTTCTATTTTTTTTTTTAACTTTTTATTTTAATGAAGCTTTTATTCAAACAAAGTTATTTTTGATGACTTTGTTTGTTTATTTTCTTTTTGCTTCATCAATAACACACTTTTTTTTTCATACGAAAAACCGAACTTGTTACTAAAACAAAGGGTTAAAAATGAAAAAGGTTTTGGTGGGTAAAAGGGTTTTTGGTTTGGGTGATGAAATGAAAAGGTTTAGGCTCAAAGGGGTTAACTAGGGGGATTTTTGGGTAGGTGGTAAAAGAAAAAGAAAAATAATGGTGTAGAAATAAAAAAGGGTTAGTCCTAATGCCTCCATCATTTACTTACTCGGGTTTAAGTTGATAAGGACCGGGAATGTATCGTCATGGTAAGTTCTAGAGTCGTAAGAACCAAGCGGCTATTCACACAAGAAATGAAAAGTGAGCATTTAGTCTAAAGATGTAAATTTGTATGCTCAATAAAGGCTCAAAACTCACTTTTGTGGGAATGGGTTTTTATGTGATCAAGTATATATAATCAAATTTTAACTAAGTTTGCCATGCCTTTTCATAATTTTCTTATGTTGGTTCTTTTTATCACTACGCTATCGTTTGTAAATTTGTAAAAATATAACCTTTTTAAGAACTTGAATTTCCCGAGTTAAACCTAGACAAGTAAAAAAAAATGAAATTTTTTGAAAAAATTTGGGGTGATTAGCGGTTCCAATAGAGTTTTGTGTAAGGCTTGTATTTAGGACTTGCAAAATTCAAGGTTTTAGCATTCCCCCCCCACACTTAAATTACACATTGTCCTCAATGTGTCCCAAAAATAAATTTTTAGGTTGATTAGATGTGTAAAATAGTGTTTAAAAAGCAAAAATTTGTGTTACTGGTAGTCTGGGCACGGCCCCGTGTCCACTAGACACGACCCCGTGACGAACTGCCAGTAACAAGAACTTACAGAAGGTGGACATGGCCCCGTGTCCATTGGACACGGCCACGTGTCTGACAAAAATCTGCAGGACAGAAGCCAAACAGCAGGTCTGGGAGGTGAGCACGGGGGCGTGTTGGCTGGACACGTCCCCGTGTGGACAGTCTGAAAGCCTGAAAAACGGGTTTCTTCCTCCGGTTTTTCCATCCTGGCCCTATAAGTGCTGAGGTTTAGCACCCCAAGCCTTGGTTTGTACCTGTTTCATCACTTAATACCACACCAAACAACACAAACATCCTAATTTACCATAGTTAATTGTTCCAAGCATAAAGTAAAAGAAAACTAAAACGGAAAATAAAAGTGTTGCAAGGAAAGTAAATTGTTCAACTTCTGGCACGCAGGCCACCAATTGTTCGATAGATAAAGGGACTTAAACCTGTGGGCTCGCCATCAACCCGCTCCTGATCCTCCAAACCTCCTACTCCATATCCTCATCGCTATCATCACCTCCATCCCCATGCCCCGCCATGTACTCCCGGATGCTGCTGATATCGTCTTGTATATCGTTGATGTTGCGTTCAATAGCTCCAACCCGGTGGTAAGTATTGTTGGCGAGGTTGTAGGCGTTCCTGGTACACATGAGGTTTTCCTGTATAAGATCATGTAAGCTTTGAAAATTAGGAAAACCGCCTCCTTGTGAGGAGGATTGACCCGGATCACCATGGGGTGGATACTGGTGGTGGGGAGGTGGTGCGTGAAGAACTAGGGCCTCCTGTGGGTTCCATGCATAGCCTTGCGTTCTTTGGAAACTCACTGTTCCGTCTTCCGCCTCATAAAGTAAGTTCATGGCTCGGCAAATGTGGTAGTCAACTCGTCCCGACCATGGGCTTCTTTCAAAGGCCCTTGGAATTTGCGTGTAATGCTTGAAAAGACGGTACACCCATCCCCCGAAGAAGATAGGCGTTGGAGCGCGAGCAAGGCGGTTGAGATGCATGTTTCGTAATAGGAGATACGGAACATCGAGAGGGTTTTGGTTGTGGATACAGTGGAGGACAACCAAATCTTTCAACCCTACAACACCGCTACTGTCGTGACGTTGGTTTAGAGAGTAGGTGAGGATCCTGTGAATGTAGCGATAGAGTGGATCCCTTAGCTTCGTACTCTTGGTGCTGCGAGGGTCGTAGATTCCTTCACCGATTTGAGCCCATGCGGCTTGTCTTTCATTTCCCTCCAAGTCTCGTAATCCCCTGGTATTCTCTTCATTTCTCGATTCCTCTTCTTGGTATAGCCCTATTATGGCTCCAAACTGTGCCATGGAGATCGAGTACATTGTCCCTCCACACCGAAATGCAACCCCTTCATTGTCGAATGGGTCACACCTTGAATTGAAGTTGAAAGTACTGTAGAACTCCATGGTGCATTGATGCACCGACCGAAGCCTAGTGTTTAATGCAACAGCTAGTGGTCCCGTAACGATGTTGTTGAATCGGTTCAGCTGGTTTACCAAGGTTAACAGGTCCGTGCAAGCTCTCCTGGGGTACTCCTCGGGTCTCGTTTGAAGTATCTCATACCTTGCCCTTGCATCGAGCTCGCTTGCATTGAACCTTGTGAACTTTTCCATCTGAAAGAATACACCAAAAATTTTACGAAACGATGAGATTTTTAAAGAAACTGCAAACAGCCGGCTGGACACGACCCCGTGTCCAGCGGTCTGTTATTCAAAAACTTCATTTTTCGACCCGGTTTTGAAAACTTGAAATTTTTTGGTCCAATAGGTGCGGTTTCCCCCGAAAATGAAACCCTAAACACCGTTTTTCCCAAATTATCCCGTTTACCCCGTCAATTTTATCTTTTTCGGCTCAAGAACAAGGGTTTGGGGTTTTTGTAAGAAATCGGGTGAATCTTTGAACAATCTAAGTGTATTTACTTTCCTTAACACTAATCTAACTAAATGCAAACAGATTTAGGCAAAAATTTTAGGTTCGATCCGGATGAACATCAAGAACCCTAGATTTTCCCCAAATTTCTGGTGTTTTAACTACATGCAAGTAACTAATCTAACTACTAAGAGTGATAGAATCATACCTTGACGTTGTTAGATCGGTAAGAGACGTCGAAATTTTGCGAAAAATCGCCTGGAACCAGAGCTTTTGTGGGGAAACGGGGCGTGTGGAATGAAGAAACTGTTTTGAAAAAGGGGTTTTATCCCGTCTGCAGCGCGAACACGGCCCCGTGTCCAGCGGACACGGCCTCGTGCCGAGCAGTTTTTTTTTTTTAGTGCGCGTGTGAGTGCCCCCTTTTCCCATAAGCTATGGTTAGAAAACTTACCGCTTTATTTTGTCGTCTCAATCGTTCGTAACTTACCAGGCATGATGTAAGAGACTTAGGCAAACATAGCCTTGATTGTCAAGAACTCTTACGATCAATCTTGGATCCCGAGACGACTCACACACTCTACGATGGACAATGGATGATGGTGGTGGATGATGGTGTTGTGATGGTGGTGGGTGGTGGATGAGGTGTGAGAGAGGTGGTGTGCCAAGGGATGAGATGAAATGAATCCAAGCACTCCTATTTATAGGCTGAACAGAGAGCTGGACACGGCCCCGTATCCGCTGGACACGGCCCCGTGCCTGTCTGACACTCTCTCTCCTCATTAATTGTAATTCGCAATTACAATAAATGCGCCTGCTGTACTTTTGACACGCCCCCGTGTCCGCTGAGCACGGCCCGTGGTGGGCAATAGAAGCTTCTATGGATTTGTCTTTTCTGCTGCTTCTTGGGCACGCCCCCGTGCTGGCTGAGCACGGGGCGTGTTCAGCCTTCTGCCTTCACCATTTTGCTTTGGAAGGTGCCGTTGAGGGGTCGGGCAGTCCACTAATGTTCCTTTCCTTGTATTTATGTTGGATTTAGCTGTCTTTTTGCTTCTTTTGTGTTTTTGAGCTCATTTAATCCTGAAAATACAAAAGGAAGACAAAAACACTCTTTTTCCAATATTAGTACTTAAAAAGGGTTAGTTTTATGCCTTGTTTGATGTAATTTATATGTTGCATTTTGCACACATCAAATGCCCCCACACTTGAACTTTTGCTTGTCCTCAAGCAAAACTCTTTAATATGTGGCTTACACTCCCAAATGGAATAGGTAGAAGAGAAGGTTTTGGTTTGTCGTAGAGTGTCGGGATGTCCAAGATCTTTTTTTTTTAGGTTTATTTTTATTTATTTACACTCCTATTTGTAATGATTTATTTAGAACGTTTCATAGGAGAAACAATTTAATTGGGCATAACATGCCTTTTTTAAAATTCCATTTATATACAAGTTCACATACCTCACGGGAAAAATCACTCACACTCGGCCGAAGGTGTATTTTTAGTGAATCACTCGAGAGCGGCATGGAACTTATTCCTACCATAGGCTTGCCAAGCAATCAAACCTCCTCCTTTTTAACTTTTATACCGTTGTAAATATCAAGAGGACTTCGTGGGTTAAGGGTTAGGCTTGGGTTAAAGGTAGGTGGTTGGGAAAGTGGTTAGTAGAAAAAGGGCGAAAAGGCGTAACAAGTGTCGGTTTTCGTAGGAATTTCTATTTTTTTTTAACTTTTTATTTTAATGAAGCTTTTATTCAAACAAAGTTATTTTTGATGACTTTGTTTGTTTATTTTCTTTTTGCTTCATCAATAACACACTTTTTTTTTTCATACGAAAAACCGAACTTGTTACTAAAACAAAGGGTTAAAAATGAAAAAGGTTTTGGTGGGTAAAAGGGTTTTTGGTTTGGGTGATGAAATGAAAAGGTTTAGGCTCAAAGGGGTTAACTAGGGGGATTTTTGGGTAGGTGGTAAAAGAAAAAGAAAAATAATGGTGTAGAAATAAAAAAGGGTTAGTCCTAATGCCTCCATCATTTACTTACTCGGGTTTAAGTTGATAAGGACCGGGAATGTATCGTCATGGCAAGTTCTAGAGTCGTAAGAACCAAGCGGCTATTCACACAAGAAATGAAAAGTGAGCATTTAGTCTAAAGATGTAAATTTGTATGCTCAAAAAAGGCTCAAAACTCACTTTTGTGGGAATGGGTTTTTATGTGATCAAGTATATATAATCAAATTTTAACTAAGTTTGCCATGCCTTTTCATAATTTTCTTATGTTGGTTCTTTTTATCACTACGCTATCGGTTGTAAATTTGTAAAAATATAACCTTTTTAAGAACTTGAATTTCCCGAGTTAAACCTAGACAAGTAAAAAAAAATGAAATTTTTTGAAAAAATTTGGGGTGATTAGCGGTTCCAATAGAGTTTTGTGTAAGGCTTGTATTTAGGACTTGCAAAATTCAAGGTTTTAGCATTCCCCCCCACACTTAAATTACACATTGTCCTCAATGTGTCCCAAAAATAAATTTTTAGGTTGATTAGATGTGTAAAATAGTGTTTAAAAAGCAAAAATTTGTGTTACTGGTAGTCTGGGCACGGCCCCGTGTCCACTGGACACGACCCCGTGACGAACTGCCAGTAACAAGAACTTACAGAAGGTGGACACGGCCCCGTGTCCACTGGACACGGCCACGTGTCTGACAAAAATCTGCAGGACAGAAGCCAAACAGCAGGTCTAGGAGGTGAGAACGGGGGCGTGTTGGCTGGACACGTCCCCGTGTGGACAGTCTGAAAGCCTGAAAAACAGGTTTCTTCCTCCGGTTTTTCCATCCTGGCCCTATAAGTGCTGAGGTTTAGCACCCCAAGCCTTGGTTTGTACCTGTTTCATCACTTAATACCACACCAAACAACACAAACATCCTAATTTACCATAGTTAATTGTTCCAAGCATAAAGTAAAAGAAAACTAAAACGGAAAATAAAAGTGTTGCAAGGAAAGTAAATTGTTCAACTTCTGGCACGCAGGTCACCAATTGTTCGATAGATAAAGGGACTTAAACCTGTGGGCTCGCCATCAACCCGCTCCTGATCCTCCAAACCTCCTACTCCATATCCTCATCGCTATCATCACCTCCATCCCCATGCCCCGCCATGTACTCCCGGATGCTGCTGATATCGTCTTGTATATCGTTGATGTTGCGTTCAATAGCTCCGACCCGGTGGTAAGTATTGTTGGCGAGGTTGTAGGCGTTCCTGGTACACATGAGGTTTTCCTGCATACGATCATGTAAGCTTTGAAAATTAGGAAAACCGCCTCCTTGTGAGGAGGATTGACCCGGATCACCATGGGGTGGATACTGGTGGTAGGGAGGTGGTGCGTGAAGAACTAGGGCCTCCTGTGGGTTCCATGCATAGCCTTGCGTTCTTTGGAAACTCACTGTTCCGTCTTCCGCCTCATAAAGTAAGTTCATGGCTCGGCAAATGTGGTAGTCAACTCGTCCCGACCATGGGCTTCTTTCAAAGGCCCTTGGAATTTGCGTGTAATGCTTGAAAAGACGGTACACCCATCCCCCGAAGAAGATAGGCGTTGGAGCGCGAGCAAGGCGGTTGAGATGCATGTTTCGTAATAGGAGATACGGAACATCGAGAGGCTTTTGGTTGGGGATACAGTGGAGGACAACCAAATCTTTCAACCCTACAACACCGCTACTGTCGTGACGTTGGTTTAGAGAGTAGGTGAGGATCCTGTGAATGTAGCGATAGAGTGGATCCCTTAGCTTCGTACTCTTGGTGCTGCGAGGGTCGTAGATTCCTTCACCGATTTGAGCCCATGCGGCTTGTCTTTCATTTCCCTCCAAGTCTCGTAATCCCCCGGTATTCTCTTCATTTCCCGATTCCTCTTCTTGGTATAGCCCTATTATGGCTCCAAACTGTGCCATGGAGATCGAGTACATTGTCCCTCCACACCGAAATGCAACCCCTTCATTGTCGAATGGGTCACACCTTGAATTGAAGTTGAAAGTACTGTAGAACTCCATGGTGCATTGATGCACCGACCGAAGCCTAGTGTTTAATGCAACAGCTAGTGGTCCCGTAACGATGTTGTTGAATCGGTTCAGCTGGTTTACCAAGGTTAACAGGTCCATGCAAGCTCTCCTGGGGTACTCCTCGGGTCTCGTTTGAAGTATCTCGTACCTTGCCCTTGCATCGAGCTCGCTTGCATTGAACCTTGTGAACTTTTCCATCTGAAAGAATACACCAAAAATTTTACGAAACGATGAGATTTTTAAAGAAACTGCAAACAGCCGGCTGGACACGACCCCGTGTCCAGCGGTCTGTTACTCAAAAACTTCATTTTTCGACCCGGTTTTGAAAACTTGAAAATTTTTGGTCTAATAGGTGCGGTTTCCCCCGAAAATGAAACCCTAAACACCGTTTTTCCCAAATTATCCCGTTTACCCCGTCAATTTTATCTTTTTCGGCTCAAGAATAAGGGTTTGGGGTTTTTGTAAGAAATCGGGTGAATCTTTGAACAATCTAACTGTATTTACTTTCCTTAACACTAATCTAACTAAATGCAAACAGATTTAGGCAAAAATTTTAGGTTCGATCCGGATGAACATCAAGAACCCTAGATTTTTCCCCAAATTTGTGGTGTTTTAACTACATGCAAGTAACTAATCTAACTACTAAGAGTGATAGAATCATACCTTGACGTTGTTAGATCGGTAAGAGACGTCGAAATTTTGCGAAAAATCGCCTGGAACCAGAGCTTTTGTGGGGAAACGGGGCGTGTGGAATGAAGAAACTGTTTTGAAAAAGGGGTTTTATCCCGTCTGCAGCGCGAACACGGCCCCGTGTCCAGCGGACACGGCCTCGTGCCGAGCAGTTTTTTTTTTTTTTTTAGTGCGCGTGTGAGTGCCCCCTTTTTCCCATAAGCTATGGTTAGAAAACTTACCGCTTTATTTTGTCGTCTCAATCGTTCATAACTTACCAGGCATGATGTTTTTATTCTTCCATTGTTTGAAGCGAGATCTCTTCTTCCTCATCCTCAATAAATCCTTGATAGAGTTTCAGCCGTTGGCCATTGACTTTAAATGGTGGCCCATTTCGAGATTTAATTTCTACTGCACCGTGTGGAAAAATGTGGGTGACGGAAAAAGGTCCTGACCACCTAGACTTTAATTTACCAGGAAACAATCGAAGTCGTGAATTAAACAAAAGAACTAGATCCCCTACCCGAAATTCATTAGGTTTAATATGTTTGTCATGCAAATTTTTCATTCTTTCCTTATAAATTTCAGAGTTTGAGTATGCATAATTCCTAAGCTCGTCTAATTCATTTATTTGACAAAATCGATTTTTACCAGCAAATTCTAGATCTAAATTTACATTTTTGATTGCCCAGTAGGCTTTGTGTGCAATTTCTACTGGCAAATGACAACTTTTTCCATAAACTAGCTTATATGGGGTTGTACCTATTGTTGTTTTATACGCAGTTCGAAAAGCCCATAAAGCATCGTCTAATTTATCAGCCCATTCCTTTTTATTTAATCCTACGGTTTTTTCGAGTATTCGTTTTAAACCTCTGTTAGTCACTTCGGCTTGTCCGTTTGTTTGAGGGTGATATGCTGTCGAAACCCGGTGATAGACCCCATATCTTGTTAAAAAAATTTCAAGTTGATGGTTGCAAAAATGGGTACCTCTATCACTTATTAAAGCTTTAGGTGTGCCAAAACGAGAGAATAATTTTTTCAGAAATCTTACCACGACTCTTCCATCCTGTGACGGTTCTCGTTGGTATTAGTTCATTCTTTTCGTTAGTAATTACCGCCATACCTCCTTTCTTTGGAACTACTTGGACGGGACTCACCCAAGGACTATCGGAGATAGGATAGATAAGTCCGGCGTCAAGTAACTTGATGACTTCGTTTTTAACCACTTCTTGAACATTTGGATTTACTCGACGTTGTGGTTGTATGACCGATTTGTAGTCATCATTCATCAAAATTTTGTGTGTGCACATAGAAGGACTAATTCCTTTTATGTCCACAAGTTTCCAAGCTATTGCGTTTTTGTGTTTTTTCAAAAGATTAATCAATTTTTCTTTTTCTAAGTTATCTAATTTAGATGAAATAATTACAGGTAACTTACCATCTTTGTCTAGAAAAGCATATTCCAAACCTTTTGGAAGTTCTTTGAGCTCAAGTGGTGGGTCTTTAGGAGACTCCTTATTTGGTTGCTCGTTTCGATCAAGAACCTTAAAAGTTTGTTCTATGGCGACCTCTTCTTCAACAAAGTGGTCAATCTCTTCACTTGTATCGGGTGGTTCATCTTCATCTTCAATTAGGGGGTCATTATTGCCGAATGGATATTTCATTGATCGTTCGAGATCGACACTTCTTTTAAATGCCCCTAATTGAAGAGGTAGATTATTGAACTTCCGGTTTTTCAAAGCTTCGTGAGTTTTTACAAATGGTCGTCCCAACACTAGAGGAGCGTCATCGAGGATGACAAAGTCGGTTGGGATTACCATTTGATTTGTTTGAACCAGGACATCTTCAACTATACCGATTGATTTTATTACTTTCCGATTGGATAGAAAAATGGGTATTTGAAGTGGAGAAAAATCACTAATACTTAATTTTTCGAAAATGTAGTTAGGCATTATGTTAACACAAAGATCTTTATCGATTGTGACATTACTAATAAACGAATTTTGAAAGAAACATGGAACCAGTGTGATGTTAATTTCAAATGGGTCTTCTTTTATTAGTGAAGTTTGATCATTAGTTAACTTAACACTTACCGTTTTGTCAATTTTAGTGTTAGTGTTTAACTCTTTTAAAAACTTAGCATGAGTGGGTACTAAACAATGGTTTTCAAAAGAAGGTGTCAAGAGATTAATTTCTTCAAAATTAGACTCTTCTTGGATTTTAACGTTGTCGGACTCACCTTTTTCGTTGTTTAACTCATGTGTCGGTTTTTCACTTACTTGTTCTTCCATTTTTACATTTTTAGTTATCTCTTCCTTTTTTAATTCTTCTCTTGCGCGGGACTCCTCTTCCCTTGCGCGAGCTTCTTTTATACATCGATCGATAACTCTAATGTGTTCTAATATCCTATCGGTCACTTCGGTTATAGAAAAAGAATCGTTATTTTCTAAGCTTGAATCCGGTTGTTCGACCCTTTGTTCCTCATAATACCCATATGAAGTTGATGGTTCACACCATTGTTCTTCATTGTAAGCATATGATGGATAAGGTTCGTAATTTTGTTCTTCATAATACTCATATGAGGTGGGTTGTTCACGCCATGGTTCCTCATAATAAGCATATGAAGGTGGTGGCTCATACCTTGGTTCCTCAAAGTATGAGTAAGAAGGCTCATACCTTGGTTCATCAAAATATGAGTATGAGGGAGGAGGTTCATACCTTTGGTCTTCATAGGATGTGTATGAAGTTGATGGCTCGTACCTGGACTCCTCATAGTAGGTGTATGAATTGGATGGTTGATATGATTGATTATTTTGAATCGAGCGTGCATTACGACAATTAGTGCAATAATTACCCCTACAATCATCCTCATCATAGGTGTAGTTGTAACCTCCTGAGTATTGATCCATAAGAATCACTCAGCAGACCACAACCGAGTCTCAAGATCAGAAAACAAAAAGAAAAACGGAAACAGAGACTGGACACGGCCCCGTGTTCAGTGAGCACGGCCCCGTGTTCAGGATCTGTATCTGGGCGTTTTAATTAAATTTACTGATTTCGTTGAGCACGGGGCGTGTTCAGTGAGCACGGCCCGTGTTCAAGTTTCTGTTACTGGGTGTTTTTATGAAAATGTGCAGCACGGCCCCGTGTTCAGCGACCACGGCCCCGTGTACAGGCTACTGTAAATGCAAAATTAAACTAAAATGCAGAAAAATGTGCGCGCTTTTAAAAAGGTTTTGAAAAACTGATTAGGCCGTCGATTTTAAGCTTTTTTAAAATCCTTGTGTCCCCGGCAACGGCGCCAAAAACTTGATGCGTGTGAAGTGTTATATATATTAGGTGTATATTTTAAGCCCTTTTTAACACTTATTTTAGCCAAGTTTTAAATTTATAAAACACGATATTTCACTAACACTAAACACACATATGGGCAAGTGCACCCATCGTTGAGTGTAGTATAGCGTTGGTAAGATACCGAGGTCGTCCAATGACACAAGAGCTTTTAATACCGGTTTATCCTCAACGTCTAACCAAAATAAAAGTTTAGAAAAATGTTTTAAACTAAGAAAAATAAAAACTAACTAAAATGCTGAAAAGAAAAACAGATAGACAAGATGAATCACTTGGTTCCGACTCGTATCTAGTATAACCTTTGATTATTTCCGCACTTTTGCACATAATTAAGAGATTATCTTAGTTATTGTAGTAGGCCCCTCTTTTGAAGGTGACGTTACCCTCACCCCAGTAGTTTGAGTCAGCAAGGATACAATCCTAAAAGGGTGGATTATTGGAAGATAATGAATTAAGTTATTAATGCAGTATTGTGGTAGGCCCCGCTTTTGGAGGTGACGTTACCCTCGGCTAAGTAGTCTGAGTCAGCAGGGATACAGTCCTAAATAGCCGGGTTATAGTATTGATAGTAGTTGACTTATGAGGGGGTCAAAGAGTTTGGACCCCCGCCATCCAATACCGTGAAGTATTGAAGGAGGTCCTACTAAATTTGACCCAGGTCCATTGCAGGACCTCTAAACGCTGAACAATGGCAAGACCTTTACCAAACCGTTCCCTTAACCCCCGACCAGGTAGCCAACATACCTCCATATAGACCGTGGAGATATGAATGGTGAAAATCCTTTATTTTATATAGACAGTAAAATAATGCCAAGACACCACGGACAAACGATAAGGAAAGATCACCTTCAACATAAGTAACTAGTTATTAAAGTCATTAATACAAAACCAAATAAAAAGTGCAAAAGATTAGAAATAAAAAGTATTATACTAGACACTTTGTCTTCACCAAGTGATGTAAGAGACTTAGGCAAACATGGCCTTGATTGTCAAGAACTCTTACGATCAATCTTGGATCCCGAGACGACTCACACACTCTACGATGGACAATGGATGATGGTGGTGGATGATGGTGTTGTGATGGTGGTGGGTGGTGGATGAGGTGTGAGAGAGGTGGTGTGCCAAGGGATGAGATGAAATGAATCCAAGCACTCCTATTTATAGGCTGAACAGAGAGCTGGACACGGCCCCGTGTCCGCTGGACACGGCCCCGTGCCTGTCTGACACTCTCTCTCCTCATTAATTGTAATTCGCAATTACAATAAATGCGCCTGCTGTACTTTCGACACGCCCCCGTGTCCGCTGAGCACGGCCCGTGGTGGGCAATAGAAGCTTCTATGGATTTTTCTTTTCTGCTGCTTCTTGGGCACGCCCCCGTGCTGGCTGAGCACGGGGCGTGTTCAGCCTTCTGCCTTCTCCATTTTGCTTTGGAAGGTGCCGTTGAGGGGTCGGGCAGTCCACTAATGTTCCTTTCCTTGTATTTATGTTGGATTTAGCTGTCTTTTTGCTTCTTTTGTGTTTTTGAGCTCATTTAATCCTGAAAATACAAAAGGAAGACAAAAACACTCTTTTTCCAATATTAGTACTTAAAAAGGGTTAGTTTTATGCCTTGTTTGATGTAATTTATATGTTGCATTTTGCACACATCAAGTGTAATTTTCTTTCCGTTGGTATTGTAATCTTTATTTCAGTACTAGTGTGTAATAGACGCATAGTACATGAAAATAGAGTACCAGTCGCAATGATCGACGTTTTTGGCTAGATTGCGTGTCATGTGAATTACGATATTATCTATTATCTTGTGATATTAATATGGGATAAATATTTAAAATTCAAATGACCGACGAAGGAAATCAAGGAAATCTGAATAATGATAACCAGAGTAACATTAACGTGGTTAATGAGAATCCAAGCATCAATAACAATAACAATCAAGTGGATAATAGTGCTATCCAACACATAGTAGCACAAGGAATTATAGATGCAATGCCATGTATTCTTCAAACTGTTAAGGATGCTGATAATAAAAGTAAGCATAGCAGTAAGCGACCAATTGAACCAGAACACAGCGTGAAGAATGGACCAATACTTCAATTGCCTATTCCCAAAAAGAGGAGAACCGTGTCTTACGGTTGTTCTTATAAAGAATTCTGGTCTTGTAAACCAATGGAATTCTCAGGCAAGGAAGGGGCCATTGCAACCTTACGCTGGATAGAGAAGACTGAGGCAGTCTTAAGGATAAGCAAGTGTGCTGAAGAAGATAAAATATTGTTTGCTTCTAATCTGTTTAAGAATTCAGCGTTAGAATGGTGGAACACTATCCTCCAATCAAGAGGAAGTGATAGAACTTACAATATGGAATGGGAAGAATTTAAGAACAAGGTAGAAAGGAAATTTTGCCCACCCAATGAAAAAGAACAGATAGCAAACAAATTCCTAAACCTTAGGATGACTGGTGTGGATAGTAAGGGATACACTAAAATATTCTTTGAATATGCCAGAATAGTGCCAACTCTTGCTTCACCAGAACCAGTATTAATCTCCCGTTATATTTGGGGATTAATTGGAGAAATAAGACACGTAGTCAAGGCAGCTAGACCTCAAACTATAGAAGAAGCTGTAGAACTAGCAAATACCTTGACAGATGAATTAGTCTGTACCCGAGAAGAAGATCAAAGAAGGAACCTAACCCAAAAGCTCACACAAGAATTTCGTTCTGGAAATTTTAATCGTGGGAAAAATATAGGTTCTACCTCTACACCTTACTGTAGGAATTGCAAAAGAAAGCATTCAGGAAGATGCTCTATATACTGTAACTTTTGCAAAATATCGGGACACAAGGAAGAAGACTGCAGGAAGAAAAATAGCAGGATATACTACAACTGCGGAGAACAAGGTCACATCAAGCCTAATTGCCCAAAATTAGCTCCAGCTACGAACAACAAGAACACTAAAAATGCTAGAGCATTTGTTCTGACTGTAGATGAAGCCAAGATGATTCCAAATGTCATAGCTGGTACGTTTTTAGTTAATGATGTCTTTGCTAAAGTATTATTTGACTCTGGTGCAAACCAAAGTTTTATTAATACATCATTTTGCAAATTTCTAAATCAGTCATTAACTAAACTACCACTAGAATGCCTAGTAGAGACAGCCAATGGAGAAACTGTTAGAATTTCTGAAATCTTGCAGGGAGCAAGCATATAAATTTTAAATCAGAAATTTATTGCAAATCTTTATCCCATGAATCTGGAAGGATTCGATGTTGTTTTAGGAATGGATTGGTTAATAGCCAATAAAGCCAGTATTTTATGTGATCAAAAGTCAATCCAAGTAAATTCACCAAAAGGTAAAACGATCACAATTAAAGGAGATAAACTCTCTAGGTCCACTAAATTCATCTCTGTGATGAAAACTGCAAGTTATATAAGAAAAGGTTCTATAGTGTATTTGATTTCTATAATCACTAACACTAAAGGAAAATATTTAAAAGATATTCCAGTAGTATCTCAGTTTTCAGATGTATTTCCAGAAGAATTGCTAGGGCAACCTCCGGATAGAGAAGTTAAATTCAGAATCCATTTAATACCAGGAACAGCACCGATTGCCAAAGCACCTTACCTTTTGGCACCCGCATAAATGCAAGAATTAAAGAAACAATTAGATGGATTGTTGGAGAAAGGATTCATACAGCCAAGTTCGTCTCCATGGGGAGCGCCGATATTGTTTGTTAAAAAGAAGGACGGATCAATGTGTATGTGTATTGATTACCGTAAATTAAACAAGGTCATGATTAAGAATCGGTATCCATTACCAAGAATCGATGATTTGTTTGATCAACTGCAAGGAGCTCGATTTTTCTCAAAAATCGATTTAAGGTCAGGATATCATCAATTAAAGGTACAGGAAGAGGACATTCCTAAGACCGCATTTAGAACAAGGTATGGTCATTATGAATTTACTGTCATGCCATTTGGTTTAACCAATGCCCCAGCTGCATTTATGGACATGATGAACCGAATATGTAAGCCATATTTGGATAAATTCATAATTGTTTTCATAGACGATATCCTAATTTATTCTAAGAATAAAGAGGAACATGCAAAGCATTTGCACGCACTTTTAAGTTTGTTAAGAAAGGAAAAGCTTTATGCTAAATTCTCTAAGTGCGAATTTTGGTTAGACCAAGTACAGTTTCTCGGACATTTAGTTAACCATGAAGGAATTCATGTGGATCCGACAAAGATTGAGGCAATTACTAAATGGAAAACCCCTGAGTCACCAACCGAGGTTAGAAGTTTCTTAGGATTGGCCGGTTATTATAGAAGATTTATTCAAGATTTTTCTAGAATAGCCATTCCCTTAACTAAGCTAACCTGTAAATCTGTTAAGTTTGAATGGGGATTAAAACAAGAAGAAGCCTTTAGAATCCTTAAGCAAAGATTAACTCATACACCCATATTAGCATTACCAGAAGGAACTGAAGACTTTGTAGTCTATTGTGATGCTTCTAAATTAGGCTATGGATGTGTATTAATGCAATGACAAAAGGTTATAGCTTACGCATCTAGACAACTTAAGAATCATGAAGAGAATTATTCCACCCATGATTTAGAATTAGGAGCTATAATTTTTGCTCTTAAAATTTGGAGACATTACCTTTATGGTAGTAAGTTTACCATATTCACTGATCATAAGAGTTTAAGGTATATTTTCAAGCAAAAGGAGTTGAATATGAGACAAAGACGCTGGATGGAGATGCTTAGTGACTATGATTGTGATATCCAGTATCATGAAGGAAAAGCAAATGTAGTAGCAGATGCATTAAGCCGAAAGTATCATGAAAAGCCAAAAAGGGTACGTTCTCTTAAATTAAATCTGCAAGTAGATTTAAATGATCAAATAAGAGAAGCACAAGAATCAGTAATCAATGATGATTCTGAAAAATTAAAAGGTATGCTAAAAGAATTGGAACAAGGAATAGATGGAATTTGGAGGTTCCATAAAAAGAGAATGTGGATACCTAATTTAGGAAATCTACGTCATCATATATTAGAAGAAGCCCATAAGTCTAAGTATACGATGCATCCAGGAAATGATAAAATGTACCAGGATTTAAGGAAAAATTTCTGGTCGATAGGAATGAAAAAGGACATAGCAGCTTATGTTTCTAAATGTTTAACTTGTTCACAAGTCAAAGCTGAACACCAGAAACCCTCAGGTTTGTTAAAGCAATTAGAAATGCCAGTGTGGAAATGGGAATTGATAACAATGGATTTTGTTACTAAATTACCTAAAACTAAGAAAGGAAACGATACAATCTGGGTGATTGTAGATAGGTTAACCAAGTCAGCTCATTTCCTACCAATGAAGGAAACAATTAGTATGGAACAATTATCTAAATTATATGTAAATGAAATTGTTTCTTTAGATGGCATTCCTTTATCAATTATTTCTGATAGAGATAGTCGATTTACCTCTCATTTTTTGTCAAGTTTCCAAAAGGCAATGGGAACCAAGTTAAAATTAAGTACAACTTATCATCCTCAAACGGATGGACAAAGCGAAAGGACAATTCAGACAATGGAGGACATGCTTAGAGCTTGTGTAATTGATTTTGGAGGTAATTGGGACGATCACTTACCTTTAATAGAATTTTCTTATAATAATAGTTATCACACAAGTATCAATGCTGCACCATTCGAAGCACTTTATGGACGAAAGTGCTGAACCCCAGTCTATTGGGCAGAAATTGGGGAAAAGCAACTATCTGGACCTGAGATTGTGCAAGAAACAACCGACAAGATCATTCAAGTCAAAGAACGACTGAAAGCAGCACGTGATCGACAAAAGAGTTATGCCGATAACCGACGCAAGCCATTGGAATTTCAAGTAGGAGATAAAGTATTATTGAAAGTCTCTCCTTGGAAAGGAGTGGTAAGATTCATCAAAAGAGGAAAGCTAAGTCCCAGGTATATTGGACCTTTTGAGATTATTAGAAGAATAGGACTTGTAGCCTATCAGCTACAACTGCCAGAGGAAATGGCAGGAATACATGATGTGTTTCATGTATCTAATCTCAAAAAGTGTTTAGCTGATGAATCCCTGATAGTACATCTTAAGGATATAGAGGTAAATGAACAACTCAAGTTTGTAGAAAGACCTCTACAAATTGAAGACAGGAAAGTCAAGAATCTCAAGTATAAGAGACTAGTTCTAGTCAAAGTGAAGTGGGACTCCAAAAGAGGACCTGAGTACACATGGGATCTTGAATCTGAAATGCAAAAGAAATATCCGCACTTATTCCAGTAGATCTCGAGGACGAGCTCTAAAATAAGGTGGGGGGAATGTAACAACCCTCAGTAAGACCAACACCCTTAGTATATTTTTCGACACCCTATTATATCTTAAAATATCCTTATAAGTCTGTAAATACACCCCGTATGTGAAAACCAAGCTCGAAGTATGTTATAATATATAAAATAAATTAAAAAAAAAGAAATAGTAAGTTGAGGCGGGCCGCGTAGACCCACCCCAACCATTTATGCGGGCGGTATCAAGGTGGATACCGGATTCCTTTGAGTTTCTTTAGTTCAAACGGGCCGCGTAAGACCTTGTTTAAGTTAACACGGGCCATGAGAGACCTACAACGCGGAGACATCCTGAGCTGACACGTGTCGACATCGTGGCGGGTCTAGATCATGACCGGGACAAGCTAGTCAGTTGACCAGGGTTGACGCGGGCCGCGTAACCCTTGTCTGTTCTTTACGCGGGCCGCGTGAGGACCAGTTTCAGCACCTATATAAGAAGGCCATCAGTTTTCGTTTTCCGTCGCTCACAATTCATTCTCAATCTCGAATTTCTGAAGTTATAAACATTATAGTCAAGTATTATACCCCTAATTAGCGAGGTTCTGCTTCGTTGTAAGTATTATAACCCCAGTTTCGTAACAGTTACGCTGCCCGATTGATTTAGGGTTCCGTAACAACTGTCGTGGTTCTGCCCGACATAGTTGTTGGAATGCCGTCTCGGGGAGGGTATCATTAATATTTTCAAAGGGTTATGATACTAACCAATGTACATTTGTATAAATTATAGATTATATCCAGGAAACCCTTACAAGAAGTCTAAAATAGCAATGTGAGTTTATCCACTTTTTGTTAACCTTTTTGAAATGTTTTACAAAACCTTAATTGTTTTACAATGCGATTAAGCGGTGATTGAGTCTTTGTAGTTCTTCAATTACTGCCGGTATGTTGGGGTTTTGTATACAAAATTTATTGCTTGCGAGTAGTAAATCGGAATGACAGTACGTTACCATTGGACAACGAGTTAGCCAATGTGTAATATGACACGCCAGTCAAGGATTGACAGTACTGAATGAGTAATTGTGTAGAAATAAACAATGTGATCGCTCTCAATACTGTGTTAATTGATAAATGTTTCTTGATTAAACTGGGATTCACTCACCAGTATTTCCCGCTGACAAAATATTTTTAAAACATGTTTCAGGTAACACAATGTGAAAGCCAACTGGGAAAAAGCCAGCTCGAGAGCACTGAAGGATTGGAAAATAAGTGGCTATAAAAGTTACCTAATAAACGATGTTTTAAATTCAATAAAATAGGGTTTGTCCCTATAAATGTATTGTAATAAGAAACTTGGGTTTTGCCCATGTGATTATTAATATTAAATGAGGTGGTTTTACTCTGATAAACATTTCCTAACTACGGTCCTGATGTAAATTCCGCTGCGAGATTCATCAACTGATACCACCAAACTCTGAGCTCGCGTCCGCCCGTTCCCGGGACAGAAAAGGGATCGGGGGTTGCGACAAAATCCATACTTCAACGCGATTCTCCTTATCTATCTCGTGATTCTATCACACAAACAGGAATGTAGTCGCTGAGTTAGGGGTGAAATCCGAACCTTGATGACTCGTTCCGTTCCTTATGTTGATTTTACAAAACTCTCACCAAAGTTTCGATGGATTCCAACGACTCGAGATGCTTAAATAACCGAGAGGATGAGTGCCATTCACCATATGCTGGTGATAGAGCATAGCTTATTAGGCTAAAACGTGTGCTCGAAGCCCTTGAGAATAGTCGAATCACTTTGGCTAGTCGACGTCTGTCAAGCCAAGACAATCTATTTTTGATTTCAAACCGCACTCGCTGATTTTATGTGTTTCGATTCTGAGCCTGCAAACCGCTGACTCTGTGATTTATCATTTTTTTATGAGAAATTTTATGTGTTTTATGTGGTTCTCTTGCTTATGTGATTGGATTTTGGTGATTTATTCGCTTTTCGCTTTTCGCTTTGATAAACACACACACACAACTCACTACCCAACGTTAACAAATCGCATGCTACGTTACTCGCTTACGCTATACTACTCGCTGTGCTACTCAATGTACTCGCTACTCGCACTCGCAACTCTCGATCGCAATCGCGGCCTTGAAGGATAGGTGAATACATGCAATATAAGTAGATGAATACGTGTAAAATATAGTGGAATACGTGCTTTCGTGCTTACGTGGATTACGTGCCTATGTGCTTATGTGCTTCTGTGGATTGTGTGCCTACGTGATTGTGTGATTAGACGTGTTCCTGTGCTTTATATAAAGTAGCTTTTGGGAGAAATCGCTAGACTATACTAGGGTTAACCGAAATTGTGTCTGAGTCCTTTGACGATGTCTGTTGCAGACAATGTCGTCATTTGGATCGTACACCACTCGCAACTCTCGCCGAAACCATGAAGACAAACGCATCGCTGCTCTAGTCGCAAAGCAGATGGCTAAGGTCATTCCACAAATTGTCAGCGAGCTTCATGAAAACACCAGCAAGTCCTCTGAGGAATCAAGGACTGACTCACCTAAAGGTACTTTTAGCTTCAAGCAGTTTAAGGCTTGCGGCCCAAAAGACTTCACTGGCGAAGATGGACCAAGTGCTATGTTTCAATGGTTCGACTCAATTGAAGTCACGCTACGCCAGATTGGTGGACAGCCGAAAGGAACAAGTGTGGGAACGACGCAGCCCATGGGCTTACTTGGGATGAGTTGAAGGAACTCATGATGAAGGAATTATGCCCACCCCATGAGCTCCAAAAGCTGGAGAACGAATTTTGGAACATCAAGCAGGATGGTGGCAACAATGCCGGTCTGACAGCTCGCTTTAAGCAGCTAAGTATCATTTGCTTAAGCCAGGTGGCAACACCTGAAATGACGATCAAGAAATACATCCGTGCCTTACCAGATTGTGTTGCTGACTTCGTCCAAGCTGCGAAGACGACTACTATCGGAGAGACTTACCTACTCGCTGCCGAGATCAATGACAAGCGAGTATTGGCTAGTTACTTTGATAAACCCACCAAGAGTCTTCATCAAGTCATTGATGCTCCCACCGCTGAAACCACCGCACCGCAAGCTTCCAAGTCATCACGCCGCAAGAGAAAGAACAACAACTCCTGCAACAAGAACTGTGCAGTCACCGCCGCTCCACTTCAAGCTATACTTGCCCAACCGCAACCTCAGAACCGCTAAGTAGCGGCGCCTGTGGCCAATGCACCGCCGGCCAAGCGTGCATATACTAATCCACACCCTCTCTGCACTACTTGTACTTATCATCACCCGAGTGGAATCGCATGTCGGTTTTATGTTCACTACAACCTGTACGGCCACTTTACTGCTAATTTCCGTACTGGTCCTCGCCAAGCCACAGCCCCAGTTCAAGCTCTTGCTCTACCAGCTCCTCAGGGCCAACAAGCAGCTCCTGCTCCTGCCGCTCATGCAAGAGCCTGCTTTGCGTGTGGTGATCCCAACCACTTCGCAAACATCTGCCCAAACATAGTGGTGAAGCAAGAGCCACAGCAGCAGCAACAGCCAGCACCGCAACAACACCAACAGCAGCAGCAGCAGCCAGCTCAGCAAGCAGCCCGCGGGCGAGTCTTCAACATCAACGCCCGTCAGGCTCAGGCAGACAACAATGTGGTTAATGGTACGTTTCTCGTAAATGGTATATATGCTTCGTGTTTGTTTGATACTGGAGCCGATAACTGTTTTGTATCGTTCGAATTCGAAAGGCTCCTAAACCGTAAACGCGTTAACCTCCCATCAACATTCGACGTAGAAGTTGCCACTGGAAGAACCGTCACTGTTAGTTCCGTTCTGTGTGACTGTACTCTTGAACTCAACAATCACATCTTCCCGATCAACCTTATTTCGATGCAGCTCGGTAGCTTCAATGTCATAGTAGGCATGGATTTCCTTCGGGAGAATCATGCTGAAATTGTCTGTTTTGATAAAATGATTCGTTTCTCTCTCGCAAATGGTGATCAGTTGTGTGTTTATGGCGAAGTCGCTTCGAAGAAGTTACAACTCATGTCGTGTGTCCAAGCTAGCAAGTATCTGCGCAAGGAATACTAAGCTTTCTTGGCACACATCGTAGTAGTAGATCAAAAGGAAGTTAACGCAATAGACAAGGTGCCTGTGGTTCGTGAGTTTCCTAATGTCTTTCCCGTTGATTTACCTGGTTTACCGCCCACTCGTGATATCGATTTTCGAATCGACCTCATTCCTGGAGCAAATCTTGTTGCTAGAGCGCCTTATCGTCTCGCTCCTTCTGAAATGCGCGAACTCTCGAGTCAGCTCCAGGAACTACTTGATAAAGGCTTCATTCGCTCTAGCACCTCTCCTTGGGGCGCTCATGTGCTTTTCCTCAAAAAGAAGGATGGATCGTTCCGGATGTGCATCGACTACAGGGAATTGAATAAGCTTACCATCAAGAATCGCTATCCCTTACCTCGAATCGACGATTTGTTTGATCAATTACAAGGTGCTACATGTTTCTCGAAGATCGATCTACGCTCAGGCTATCACCAGTTACGAATTCAGGAAGAAGATATACCCAAAATAGCTTTTCTAACCCGATATGGCCACTACGAGTTTGTTGTTATGCCCTTTGGTTTGACTAACGCGCCCGCAGTCTTTATGGATCTAATGAATCGCGTGTGTAAACCCTTTCTCGACAACTTCGTCATCGTGTTCATCAATGATATCGTGATCTATTCCAAGACAAGAACCGAACACGCGCAACATCTCCGTTTGGTTCTTGAACTACTCCAGGGAAACCGTCTCTATGCCAAGTTCTCCAAGTGTGAATTCTGGCTTGAGGAGGTTAAATTCCTCGGTCACATTGTCAATAGTCAAGGTATTCATGTCGATCCTGCGAAAATAGAAGCAGCTAAGAGTTGGGTTACACCAAAGAACCCATTCGAAGTTCATTCTTTTCTCGGATTGGCGGGTTACTATCGTCGATTCATCGCTGATTTCTCGAAGATCGATGTATTGCTTACCTCTCTTACGCACAAGGAAAAAGCTTTTGTTTGGGGAACCGAACAAGAGGAGGCCTTTCAAACTCTCAAACTCATGCTTTTCAACGCTCCCGTGCTCTCGCTACCCGACGGAAACAATTATTTCGTAGTCTACTGTGATGCCTCTAACCTCGGTCTTGGTTGTGTTCTTATGCAACGAGATAAGGTTATCGCATATGCGTCTCGACAGCTCAAGATCCACGAGAAGAACTATACAACCCACGATCTCAAGCTTGGTGCAGTTGTTTTTGCGTTGAAGATCTGGCGACACTACCTTTACGGTACCAAGTGTACGGTCATCGCCGACCACAATCTTTAACCAAAAAAAGCTGAATATGCACCAGTGCCGATGGGTTGAACTCCTCAACGATTACGACTGTGAGATTCGTTACCATCCAGGCAAAGCAAACGTCGTTGCCGATGCTCTCAGTCGACGAAGCTATTTGCATAGCGTTCGTAATACTCAAGCCCAACACAATCTCGAAGCTCTTATCCATGACGCCCAACATGCTTGTTTTATCGAACGCACCTTGAAGAAAGAAAGGATCATCAATAACGGCGAACAACTGGTAAATAAATCGAATGGTATATTCCATTATCTAGACCGAATTTGGATTCCCAAACGCACCAACCTACGACAAATTTTGCTAGATGAAGCCCACAAATCTCGGTATTCCATTCATCCCGGTGCCGATAAAATGTACCAGGATCTTTGCTACAAGTAATGGTGGCCGAGCATTAAGAGAGATATCGCTACCTACGTTTTGAAATGCCTGACTTGTTCGAAAGTCAAGGCTGAGCATCAACGCCCCTCTGGCTTACTCGTCCAACCCGAAATCCGATGTGAAAATGGGAGAGTATAGCCATGGATTTTATAACGAAACTCCCACGCACGCCATCAGGTCACGACAGCATCTGGGTTATCGTTGACCGTCTCACCAAATCTGCTCACTTTCTACCGATACGGGAAGACTGCAAGGTAGAATGATTATCTTTAATCTATACCGACGACGTTATTTGTCGACACGGGACACCTCGTAACATCATCTCTAACCGCGATGGTCGATTCACCTCGTGGATTTGGGAAATGTTTCAATCCGCCCTCGGTACTACTCTCAATCTAAGTACTGCTTTCCATCCTCTGACCGACGGTCAGACTGAACACACGATTCGTACCCTGGAAGACATGCTTCGTTCGTGTGTGATAGATTTTGCTGGTAACTGGGATTCGCATTTACCTTTAGTTGAATTCTCGTACAATAACAGTTATCACTCTAGCATTCAAATGGCACCATTTGAGGCATTATACGGAAGAAAATGTCGATCGCCTATTATGTGGCACGAGATCGGGGATGCGCAAATTACCAGTACTGAGTTATTGCAAGAAACGAATGATAAAATCCTCCAAATTCGAGACAATCTATTGAAAGCTCGGAGTCGACAAAAGAGTTACGCCGATAGACGTCGCAAGCCCCTTGAATTTGACGTTGGTGATCACGTACTCCTAAACGTTGCACCTTGGAAGGGGGTGATCAGATTTGGCAAGAAAGGAATGCTCGCGCCTCGATATGTTGGACCCTTTAAAATTCTGGAAAGAATTGGCAAGGTGGCCTACAGACTCAAACTACCGGAGGAACTTAGCAACGTCCACCCGACTTTCCACATTTCGAACCTCAAAAAGTGTCTAGCCGATCAGGATTTACATGTCCCTCTTGAGGATCTACAAGTGGACGAAACATTACACTTTGTGGAAAATCCTGTCGAGATCATGGGCCGAGAAACCAAGGTACTCTGACGCTCATGCGTTCCCATTGTGAAGATTCACTGGGAAGGAAAACGCGGTGCCGAGTTCACCTGGGATCTCGAAAGTGACATGAAGGCTAAGTATCCGCAACTGTTTGTTACGCCTGCGCCTTAAATTTCAGGACGAAATTTCCTAAAGTAGGGGAGGCTGTAACAACCCGCGTTTTAAAGTCAAAATACAAGTCAAAGTCAAAGGAAGAAAAGATTACTAAATGCGATATGTCACTCCTTGCTTAACTATTGATTGTACTCCTTGACTCGTTAGTCGATACTTTAGTTTTGTGTTACTTTAGTTGTATTATGTGGAGTACATGCTATAAATCGCAGTCTAATCGTTAATCCACTTATCGCTAATCACATCGCTATCGCGTCGTAACTAGAATTACAGGTTATGGATATTGTTTTACGTGTGTGTGCTATTATGTGTTACTTGTGCATGTTATGTTTATGTTGAGGTGGTTAATCGCAAACGCAATCGCAACTCTATCGCAACGCAATCTCATCGCAAACTCGAGATTTAAGGATTACTTTTATGTTGGTTAGTAGTTAAGTTATTTGTATAATTAATGGGAAATACTATCACATCGCTTACTCGCACCGCACCGCATCGCAATGCTCAACGCACGAAATGAAACATCGAAAACCGACTCACACAACCCATCCGATCGAATGACCATTCGATCAAATGGTCATCCATCCGGATGACCATCCGATCGGATGGCCATCCCATGGAACTGCCTTCCGATCCGCACTTCCCCACCGCCTTTATCCTTTCTTGCCTATAAATAGCACCTGTCACATCACTGTTCATGTGATGTGACAGCTCTTGTTCGGCCAGCACGTTCCAGCCCTATTTTCTCTTGATTCCTCGTGATTCTTGTGAGCTTTCAACCCAAATCTTGTACTTCTATGATCTACACACACTTCTTCATCATTTTCACCATCAAACCTTAACTTTTCACCATGAAATCGGTGGATTTGGGGTACTTTAGGGTGATGTCATCATGGGTTCTCATGAACTTCAAAGTGTGACCTCATTCCACCAAGAACAACTTAGATCTAAGAGATTTCAACATGTTTAAATGTTGATTTCGTCTTAAAACTAAACATAATCAAAGTGTTTCAAACTTTTCTTCAATAATCTCAACTTTTCACATAAAACCGATAGAATCTGAGCTCGTTCAGGCGTTCTACTCATCCTCTAGTGAAGAGTCAGTCCGAGAACGGATTACTATCAAAGAGACAACCGATTCACGGGTTGAGCATGAATGACCGTCAAGAACAGTTAACTGATCAGACAGGGTGATTCCCATCCGATCGGGTGACTTGGACTTGATAGGGTTTCGTTGTTTGACACGTTGTTACAACATCTCGGTACAATCGCAAAACTTTCCAACTCAGCAAATTGTTAGAAGTTTCAGAGCGAACAGGTTACTGAACGGATCACCGTCCGATCGGATAGCCATCCGATCGAACGGCAATCCGACCGGATGACCTCTGATGTTCAACACTTAAACTTGTTGGTGCATATGTATGTCGACTTCGTCCTGTATCGAGTCTTGTAATAGATTAGATAGATAAGGGCATGAAAAACGAGAAACTTGTAGAAAAGGCCATTTCGCACGAAATGGATCTGGCCATTTCGCACGAAATGGAGAGCCTATATATATGTGTGTCTTGGATCTCATTTGTAACGTTTCGATTCCGGTAGCGAAGCTCTGCCGAAGTGTCTCCAGCATTGTAAAACGATATGATATCAATACAAGAGACAATTAAAGTGAATCTAAGTGCAAATCAGCTGAAATAACTTCGATACGTCTGTTTTCGCCTTTCGTATTGGACGAGATCTCTTCTGAACGACTCGTTTGGTCGTGCAAACGATCCTACATGTGGTATCAGAGCTCAGGAGGAAGAGTTCTTACCATTGCAGCTGAAAATTTCTGATTTCTACTCACTTTCTTCACATTTTTCAAAATTAAACAAAATTTTACAGATAAAATGGCTTGATTTTCACATATAACGTGCGAAATTCTGTTTTAACAAATCCTTGAAAGAATCAGGCCTTAATTCGAAGTAAAACTTGATCAATTTGTTGAAAAACTGTCCGATCATGTGACGTCAGCTCCATTTCACACGAATTGGATATTAGATTGTTTGACTTTGCTTCCATTTCGCACGAAATAGCTTTCATTTCGCACCAAGATCCATTTTGTTTGAATCAGCATTTCATTTCGCACGAAGTGGGCAAACAGGGTCCATTTCGCTTGAAAAGTTCATTTCGTTTGAGAAGGGTTCATTTCGCTTGAAAGGGCATTTCGTGTGAAACATTACCATTTCGTTTGAAAGTCTGTGTTTGTGAATTTTTGATAACCAAATCATGGAAAACAAGTTCTACAACGCCTTTGCTAGCCCGATTACTATAACTCAGAACACGATGCTAGAAAATGAAACGGGCATTGCGCAAAAACCTCCTAAGCTTATGAGTATTGAGGAGTATAGTGGATGGGCGGAACGTTTTGAAAATTAGGTTCAAGCATATTACATAGATGCATGGGAATATACTGAATTTCGATATATTAGACCGGTTAAGGACAACGGACAGAAGGTTGATATTAAAGATCTAGATGTTGATGAGAAAAAGAAATACAAAAATGAAAAGATAATGGTTAGTCTCTTGCAGCAAGCTATTAAGGAAGAAATCTTGATTTTACTTCAACACAACGGAAGTGCACATTCGATATGGAAAGAATTAAAATCAAAGTTTGTTGGAAGTAAAGAGATGATCAAGAACAAAACGTCGCTTATGAAGAAAGAATTTGATCAATTTCGTGGATTAAAAACTGAAAACACCAAGCAGATTATAGAAAGATATTGCAATTTGGTGAAGAATATGAAAAGATTGAACATCAATAAAGATAAAGAAGAATTGATTGAAAAATTGGCCGATGCTTTGCCACAAGATGTTTGGGGCACATATCTTATGGTGTTGAAAAATAAAGAGGAATTTGACAATTTAACGCTAAGCGATTTTATTGAACAACTCGAAGCTCAAGAGATGGAACAACGAAAGATAGCAAAATTGAAGAACTATGATGGTGAACAAGACATTGGTCTGTATTACAAAGGAGGTACTAGTGATAAGACCCACATTGCATCAAAGATTGAAACTGCTTTTAATGCAAAAAGTTCTTCTGGAGGTTCATCTCAAGGATCAAGTAGCAAAACTGGATTTTCTTCATATCCATCATTCGATCCAAATTTTTCAGCAACAAAGAGTGGCAAAGTTTTACAATGAAACATTGCACTAAATCTTGAGAATGATCAAACTTATTCTGAAGAAGTAGCCAAAAATCATATGTCTTTGTTGGTGACTGTGTTAGAGTCTTATGGGAGTTTAGTTGCAGGAAGGATCGGAAATCCAATGTTGACAAAAGAGGATTACGATCAGATTGATGCTGAGGAGATGGAGTTGATGGATATAAAGTGGTGTTTAGCTAGTGTGTTGAGAAGAGCTGAAAAGTTTAAGCAGATTACTGGAAGAGATGATTTTCGTGATGCAAATATTTCTACTTTAGGATTTGATAAATCTAAAGTTACTTGTTTTCGTTGCAGGGAAAAAGGGCATTTCAAGCGAGAATGCACAAACCGCGAAGCAAGTGGATCTCAAAATCCTTTTGGAAACAATGACTATTACCGGAAAGCGATTTATCATCAAGTTGCTCAACAGCCGTATCAACAACAATCACCACAAACTTCACATGCAAGGAAGGAGATTGAAGAACCAAAGAAAGCTTATCTAGTTAATCAAGAGGATGAAAGATTGCCAGAAGGTTTTACCTGGGACAAATATTGTCCGGATGAAGAGATCTTAAAGGCTAAAGCTTTTGTTGCTAAAATCGTTGAAGACAGTGATGATGATAATTCATACTGGGCAGACAGTATGAAAGAGCACTTAAAATATCTAGCCGAGAGAGATGCTGAAAGGGCTCAAGCGGCAAAGCAGAAGGTTAAAAAACAAGATGATAGTGATGATGATTATTGGGCTGATAAAATGAAAGAGCATTTAAAATTTCTAGCCGAGAGAGATAAAGAAAGAATGAAAGGTAAGAATGATGAAGAAGAGGTTCGAGTGATAAAGCGGAAAGAAATTCCAGCTTTCGAGATTAAAAAAGAAGCTGATGCAGAAAAGATGTTTGAGAATTGTGAAAACTGTGAGACTCTGAAAAAGTACAACAATGTGTTGATTCACAACATGAACAGATTGAAAGAATCATATGATGTCTTAAACAAAGCCATGAATCAATATAACAAGTCAAGCAGTGAACAAGCTACAGCCATGAAGACACTCAATGGAGCATACATGATAAAGCACGAAATGGTCAATTATTGCATTGATATGTGTGCTGAGCTTGAACAGAAATTAGAAACTCAGAGGATAGAAACTGAAAGAGTAAACAAATTGTTGAAAAGTTACTCATGTTCTTCTTATGTGATTGACAGGATTTATCCTACTGTGGAAGGTATGAAAGCATTTGAAGAAGAAACATCTGAAGTGAAGAATTGCAAGACAAAAGAGGATACTGAAGTGAAGAATTCTGGTAAGAAACAAAGTTTTGGCCATAACAAGTGTCCACCCCCGCTTGAAAATGGATATTCTCCACGAAATCCAAATTCAGAAAGAGTCAAAAAGGAAACCAACTTACAGTGGGAATCTGAGCCTTCAGATAACTTGCCAGACAACATTGATGTCATGTTCACATCATCCGACACTGATCATGAGTCAGAGTTAGTTAAGAAAGTGGTCGATCAGGTGTTGGATAAAGATGACACGGAGGAGTCAAAATCAGAGTCAAAGTCTGAGTCCGACACATCAAGTCCATCAGTCAAAAAGGACAAAAGGGTTTACAATAAAGATTTTATGTTATCGCAAAATAATTTGAATGACGAAACATTCAAAGTAGCATATACTTTGAATGATTCTGACAAATTATATTCTGATGAAGAATTTCCAATAAAAGGTGTTAAAACTAAAATGATTAAAAAGGTTTTCAAACTAACAGAAATCAATATTTCTGAAATAAAAGATGTAAATCTTTCTGAAAAACCTAAAAAGTACACCTCAAGAGTTCAACAAAAATTAAACAAGAAAAAAGGTTACAGATCAGGTTCAGGTTATCGAAAGAAACCAAACCATAATGGTAATTTCAAAAAGAAAGGTCTTGGTTTTATTCCACCAAAAAATCATAAAAATGAAAAAACTTATAAACCAAAAACTGTTTTTGTTTCAGGAACATCTTCTGAAGAGGAAAAAGAGCATCTGTTCAGAAAGCAGACAAACAAAGAATTCCTTGCAAAGAAGCAAGAAGAAATAAAGAATGATGAGCAACATCAGAAGAAGGAGACAAGAACCTGTTTTCAATGCAAAATTGTTGGTCACATTGCCAGGAATTGTACAAAGGCAATCCAAACAAAACATGGAGTCTCTGAAAAACTGAAAGAAAAAATGGTTGAGAATGAACCACCAACTAAACAATTTAAAGTTTTAAAAAATTCAAAGTTTGAGGTTGGTGAGTGTTCAAAAAGTTTTTACAAAAGAAAGGTAAATCTTGACAACCACAAGTGGGTTGTTAAGAAATCAGATGATAGTTCTAGCAATGATTCTGATTCGTCAAAATCAGAAGAGCTATTTTCTGGCGATGAATCTGACTCGTCAAAGTCAGAGGAGCCACAAGTTGAGCTAAAATTAGGAACTTCAGTTCCACCAATGGATGATGTCAATTTTCCACCATTGTGGGCTGAAAATTTTAAACAAAAATTTGGAAAAGTTGAGATTTCAAATCAATTTTTTTCTGAAAAGAAGGAATTTGATGTTGAAAAGGCCTTTAACCCCACAGTTCAAAATATTTTTGGAAAAATGATTGATGGGAAGGTCAAAGGGGTAAAGGAATTTTATGAAAAGAAAACGAGAAAACCAGATGAAGATGGTTCACCCCAGGTTAGTAACTGGGATAGAACCTATCATGACTAAACTTTGGACTTGCCGGAGCTCCCAAGTTGGTAATCGTGGAGCAGGAATCGGCATCTTTCTTGAGAAATTCACATCTGTGATATTTCGACTTACAAGTGGTATTCTTATTCTTGAAAATTGTTATATTTTTACAAGTGGTATGGTTGATGAGAACCTAGAAGTGGTTAATCAAGGTCATTAAGTTGAACTTGATTTAACTTTCATTCAAGTGTTTGAAAAGAACAAAATGATGAATTTTATCCCCTAACCTACAAGTGGTTTGTGAATTCCAACAAAACTTATTTTCCGGAAAAACCATTTTGATTAAAAACAAACTTAAGTGTTTTGAAATCATAATGGGAAAATAGTTTGTTGTCAGGGGGAGTTCTGATTGTTTATGCCAAGTGGATGGCGATTTGAAGCAATTCTCATCGGTTTGTTAAATTTTCTTTAAATGATTTTGAATTTTAGGGGGAGTAAGTTTTATTTCAGAAAATCCAAAAACATTGGAAACCTTGAAAAAGCCAAAAACATGATAAAAATCAAAATGAGTTTTGTTGTGAAAAAGAGGAAATGATAGTACATCAGTTAGACTGTCACAGTATGCTAAAGAAATGGAAAGTTATAATGTGATAAACAGTCTCACTAAAGATGTGACGATAGGCTCAGCTAGACTAGTAGATTTGCGATAACGATACAAACTTAAATGAAAGGCCTAGTTCTAGTGGGAAACGCGGTTGAAATCATAGTACTTAGTTTTATCCTTCGTGACTGTGTACCTACTCAGTAATCGCTGAATGCTAAAAGAGCATAAAAACCGGTTAGTTTGTGAACTTTCACAACTTGCTGAAAAAGTCACTGTGATTGTGCATTTCATTTTGCAAAGATTTAAACTTGATTAATTTCTTTATTTTGTTTAAGCATTGGACATCCTCTGCGTATACGTGAGTATCAAACTGGATGTTAGTGCCTGAACATTCTGCTTTATTTTTCTTGGTGTTTCGTTTAAATCTTGGATCTCCTCTGCGTATATGTGAATATCGAACTGGTGATTAAGATCTAAACATATTCAAGTTGTTTTTATTTCTTATTTTGTTTAAACATTGGACTTTCTCTGCGTATCGAAAGATAGACCTGATTGTTAATGTTTAAACATTCTGCGTTGTTTTCGCACACATCACAGTTGATGAAAGTTTAAAGGCATTACTTGAGTCAATGTATTGCATGATGAGGGGATATGCTGAGATCGTGGGGTCCATAAGAATTTAGTGCAAAATTAATATATCTTAATGTATCGGTAAGCATTTTGAAAGTTTTTTATTGAGTTTAAGAGGACAACAATATCGTCAATCTATGTGAATCGTTTAGAACTTAATATGTTTAAAGCTTAACGGTGCTAGTGGTTTGTCATAAACTGATATGATCCTCTTACACAAACTCACAAAAATATTGTCTGTAAATATTTCTTTACTACTTTCCATTAAATACAAAAATCCAAAAATATTGTGTTTTTAGCATAAATTTTTGAAAAATCCAAAAAGATTTTCTACAACTGATGTTGAAAAGCTGATTTACAAAATTCCAAGTGCTAAACATGATGAACAACAGGTTTAGGAGAGTTTGTTTGAGATGAAGAGTGAAGTTAAAAGTTGAGATAATTTGAAAAGTTTCATAATCTGAAAATTGATGTTTTGAGATTGATTTTGTCAAGTTGTTAGCAGAGATTATAAATTTGTCAAATTTTTAAATTTGTGAAATTTATTTTGAGGTAGAGGATGTGCAGGTTAGCCAGGTTCCTGATTCTGATTGCTAAAGAAAGCCAGGTTACGATCTTAGAACCTGTGAAAGTTATAAGAGCAAGGGTTTCGATTCAAAACCTGCAGAGAGGGAATTCCAGACTGCGATCCCAGCTTATCGATAGGGGGAGTCTGAGGACGTCAGAGCCAGATTCAGATCCTGGAACCAAGCTTGGAACAAAGATCGAGATAGAAGCTGCTGATGCTGAAAGAGTTTAAGGAATTAAGAGACCTGATCAAGAGATGTATAGAGCCAGGTTGCGATTCTGGAAGAGAAAGAGAGAGAGAAGATAGAGATTGAGGATGCTCACAATGTCAGATACTTTGGAAAAGAACATGAAGACTGATAAAGACTGAAGAGTTGACATACCGAAGACTCGACACCGAAGACTTCGTCAACATCCAAGGGGGAGTCTGTTGGTGCATATGTCTGTCGACTTCGTCCTGTATCGAGTCTTGTAATAGATTAGATAGATCAGGGCACGAAAAACGAGAAACTTGTAGAAAAGGCCATTTCGCACGAAATGGAACAGGCCATTTCGCACGAAATGGAAAGTCCATTTTGTGTGAAACCATTTCGTACGAAATGGAGAGCCTATATATGTGTGTGTCTTGGATCTCATTTGTAACGTTTCGATTCCGGTAGCGAAGCTCTGCCGAAGTGTCTCCAGCATTGTAAAACGATCTGATATCAATACAAGAGAAAAAAAAGTGAATCTAAGTGCAAATCAGCTGAAATAACTCCGATACGTCTGTTTCCGCCTTTCGTATTGGACGAGATCTCTTCTGAACGACTCGATTGGTCGTGCAAACGATCCTACAAAACTTTTTCACAAAAAAATCAAAGGAGTTAGTTCAAACGAATCGCCATCCGTCCGGATGACCATCTGGCCGAGTGACCTAATTGGTAGAAATATTTCTCATTTTATAAAATGCTACAACAAAAACTTCAAAGTCACATCATACACAAACACATCCATCCCAGACGAGTGGCCATCCGACCGAATGGTCATCCGTCTGGACGGCGATCCGATCGGATGACTATCCGTCACTTACCTCACTCGTATCGTTTTATGTACTGTTCATCGCTTACGCTATCGTTCTGTAATTAGGCTAACTTTCCAGCGCTCCCTTCAATCCAAGACTGTGTTTACTTGTTAAACACAATCTGTGAGCATACTCGATCCCTTTTTGCTTTAAGCACTTTTGGGTGTTACATACATTATCTATATTCAAATCACAATTGACACACAACGCAAACACTTTTAAACACTAACCGTTCTGCATGTTATAGGTGTTATTCGATGAATGCTAGTATGTTATAATTACACAGTGATTGTTGCCTGACACCTTAGCAACGATAGTACTATAGTTTGGACTCAGCACCTGTCGTGGACAGGGGTTGTTAAGGGCTTTTCTTCACATGTCACAGTGGTGATATGTGTTGCATATTCTACAACTCACAGTCACGTATGTGCATATTTCATTGTCGATAACCTACCTGCTTCACATTATACATGTTACATGTTGGTTATGCGTAAACTCGCTTTCGCTACTATGTTACTATTAAACTTGTATGCTAACCTTTACACTGTGTGTATTGACCTCTATTTTAACTTATGTGACAGGTGTTTGAGTTGCTATGATGCTTGCTATATGGAACCAAGTTAGGAAGAGTCTAGAAACAAAACAATTAATATTTTGAGTTGTCAAAACTATGATTTGTCTTTGGGATATCTATGTCTATAATAACTGCTTTATTTGATAAGTTATGGTATGGGACATAATGTTAATTATCCGGTAATTTAGTTGTTATTGATTTCTCTTGGACAATCTGTTTCGCTCAGTGTCGTGCCCCTATGTTTCCGCCATCGGTTGGGGTGTGACACGCGACGGGATTGGGATTAGCTTTCCCGTGGTGCGACGGCTGTCATGGGCCACGACCATAAAGGCCTGCGGCCGTCACGGGGCACGAGACCATAAATTTGACAGAAAGTTTATAATTCAGAGCTGCATATTTTTAGCAAAACCAATTTTCACCAAAATGATCATAACTCTTTGAATTTTGATCCGTTTTACGTCCCGTTTCTTCCTATGTGATCGTAAATTGACCGCCCATATTATAGACTCAAAATATATCATTCGGATTTATAAATTTCTATCCTTTAAGCTTTCGGCTTAGGAATTATTTAAGAAGTTATTTGACCCGTTTGCATATTTATGTAAACAAGCTTATGTAAATACATCTTTTGCGCATAAATGTCATTATTATGATTATTCTCATTTACCCGGGTTATTACCCTTATGTTTTTATGCGCTCGTTATCTATATGTGTGTTGTTAATATGACCCGTTCAACTATAACTTGTTGAACGTACTTAACACGAATCCCCTATATGGAATTACGCATCTTTTAGTCATACTCAACACCTGAGTTTTTGACTTATATTCGCGTTCCCACTTCTCGGTTAACGCTTATAAGGACTTGTAATTCATAATCCGGGCATCATTTCGAAGTCTTTAATCGTGCAACCTTCCCGGTTTACATCAAGACATCAATTTGACCCGTTTAGCTTTCTTAGCTACATCCATCGCTTTATATCACCAAAGTTTCATTACTGTGGTTATTTTGACCCATTTGGTTTAATTAGCAAAATCCATCGCTTTCATACAACCAAACCTTCATTATTCAAGTCATCTTGACCCGTTTGAATATTATAGTGAAATCTATCACTTTTATATTCTAACTTATCGCTAGACTCTAGTTAATCCGTTCGGTTTATTCATACGAAATCCTCCGTTTTAGTATCAACAGAACTTCATAACATTTCAGTTGTTATTCAACTTAACTAGACATAAAAATACTAACGAAAATTTACGAAGCATATAGTCGCGTACCTTTAAAGCTTTCCTTTTAAGCGGGTATCCGTTCCGCCTTGACCACTCGATGATTCGCGCAATTTGCCTATAGGGTTCAATTCGAATATATCGCTTAGAACTCAATTCACAATATTTAACACACAACGTGTCTAACTAATCAATTAAGTGATTCTTCCGTATTTCTTAATATTTCAAAATCAGTTAGACATTTTATCAAACATCTTATGGGAGATATTATTATACTAACATTATCATGTTCATGATTAATAAGTTAACCACAATGTTCTTAAACCCGGATCGGACCGGCCGGCCGGATCGGTCGGGCCAGGATTCGCTAGTCATACCGGGCCGATTCGCATGTTCAGATCGTTTCTGCAGGTGGTCGGAGGTTCGGCCGGTGGCCGGCGGTTAGGCCGGATATTCGGTAAACCAATGAGGTCGGGCCGTTACCTGTTCAGACATCACATCCTTGATTCTTCGATATGTTAACAACCCCCATTTAATCCTCCATCTCTGTATTTAATCCATGGAAGACTAAAGATAGAATAAGAAGGATGAGAAGCAGAAAGCGGACAAGGAAGAAGATGGAAGGACCTAAATACAATTTGACGTTTATGGAGCAAATGGAGATGTATAGCTTTTTGCTTCTTTCCAAGAAAACTTTTTTGACTGATTAGATGACAGCTATAACCCTAGGTCCCTATATATGACCATCCCCTATATTAATAATTATATTTGATTTTATATATGTGTACAAATTTTTACTAGTAAGATATATCTATGTTTTATAAATAAGTTTATACTATATTTTCATATATTAAATTAAAATATTAAATATTTATAATGTTATCCGGTTCTTAGACACGGTTCGACCGGTTGAACCGGTCCGACCTATGAACCAGTGTGATGTCCGGTTCGATGTCCGGTCCGGTTATGAAAACATTGGTTAACCATGTTAAATAATCATTTTCATGCTCATATGTCTACTATGAAATAAACTACACTTAAACTTGCATCATAACTGTCACACCCTGATATTTCCACATGTTACCTGTGGGCCCGGCGGGAGTATCGTGACGTAGTTGATATCATCATAGTCAAACATACACAGTTTATAGCACAGCGGAAGTCTTGGAGGAAAATACTATTACAAACCAAAATTTAAGTACGAGTAAAATATTATACAGACGGTTGTAAAAAGGATCCACCGGCGGATCTAAAACATAATGCAAAGTATTGTTCAACAGACTTTAAGCATTAAGAACTTGCAAGATTCTTTAACTAATGCTCAGAAGCTTCCAACCAATTTCACGTAGTACCTGCCACTTAGTCTTTTTGAAAAATACGTCAATTTACACTGGTAAATACAATTAACTGACTCTTTCGAAGACATTTATGAAAATTGATTTAAATGCACAAGGCACAAATATTCTTTTATAACTTGGGATAATTATATAAAATAATCTTGTATACAGATTTACATGTTTGTCGTACGTTCAGGACCCGGGATAGAAGTCGAGACGTGATTAATAGACACACCACTGATATAGTCCACAAGGAGTTATCCTTACGTTTGGGTATATCTTTTATCTTAATTCCCTTTTTGGGGAAAAGAAACCATATCGCAACTGTCAGGTGTATGCCTACACCCTGTGCTTAGGTCGTGGCCATTTGCATTTAAATGAGCCGAGTATATCCAGGACACGGTCATATTAACCCCCCAAAAGTTTATATATCAAACAACACAGATTAAAACGGGTTATGTCAATGAATTAACCACTAATCGATTAAATATTCCACACCCGACCAAGCGGTAATAATTTACCGTATCCCAAGCCCGTATAAGGGAAAATAAGTTAAAAGTATTTACCTGAGCTTAAAATGCAAATTTTTGTATACTAAGTCGTATATTTTACTCAAACAAGTGTATGTAGCTTTTACCGGGATCCTAATCTGGAACGAAGGTTTTAATTACCTATTAAATTACTAACGGGTCTTATTTAAGTTGTAAACTTAGACCGGTTAGTTTTAAAGAAAGAATTATGGTACGAAACGCAAGATTAAGCGATGACCGGATTGGAATGTAATTTAGACCCGACAAGTATGGAGACTTGTATAAAATGGGTAAACTAAATACATTCTGGATTTTGAAGTAAAAATAATAAGGTTTGACCCGTTTCGGCTAATTTATGCAAACTAGTTACATAAACCGTACCGAACGCGTATATGCATAACGGGTAGCCGGATGAGTCACGTACAAGTTCCAAAAGTTATTATGCTTTAAATATGTTATGATATCAGTAGGATATCATCAATTATGCCCAAAAAGATTTTTAAACCAATTTAAGTCCCATAAGGGTATCTTGGTCATTTTAAAGTTTATAAAAGATGTTTAATAGTAAGCTGAAGTTCTGGTCTAAACATTCTGTAAAAATGTTTATTTTATGATGTTAAATCAGTAAGATATCATACATATGTGTAGTTTACCATTTATGACCAAACTATGCGCCGTAGGGGCATTTTGGTCATTTCACATATGTTTTTAAGGATAAATTTGGAAGTCTGAGTTCATAACTTGTACTTACTGTAAAAATATAAAAATTTATTTATAAACTCAGTAGGTAACAAGTCTTAGGTGTTAAACATGGTTTTAAACCATACTATGCACCTAATTATCGTAAAAGTCGATAATTGACGATATTTAAGATGTTTATGAAACTCTGAGATTTTGGTCAGTCTTGAATGTTTAAAATATTTTATTTTTCATATAAAATCAGTAGGAAAAGGTTTGCATGTTAATCATATGTTAATCTCATTTTATTAACAAAAAGGGTATTAATGTCATTTATCGAATTATACAAGAACTCAATGATATGGTCAGTTTATAATCTGACCCAATATTCTAAAAATCCCTAAAAATAATATCAAAATAGTAGGTAATGAGTTAGGTGCTAAAATTTGGGTTTAAACATGATTTATGCTAAAAAGCGTAGTTTAATTAATAAAAAGTTTCATTATACGATATCTTGCATAACTTTAGTTTGAGACCAGAAACTAAGGTCAAATTTATTTGACATGCTTATATATCAGTAACAAAGATATTTGTATACTCATATATCCAGAAATCTCGTTTTTACACTATAAGGGCATAATAGTCAAATTTAAGCAAATAACGGAAACATGCAAATGAACTCTGATTTCTAAAGGACCATGTAGTATAACCTCAGAGGGTTATACTAACATATAATATGGTCACAAAGGAACCCTAAGTCATAAAGACACTAAGCTAATTCGGGTCAGAACTGAAAGTCAAAGCAAAAGGCAACTTTTGCGACTTTCGGTTACGAACCGAGCCTAAACTCAGAATTGTCAAGTTGAACATGTCTAAACATGTTCTTATAATATTTACCAAGTTATTAAAGTGATAAAACGTATTTTATAGCTTCTACATTATCGGCTATGAATTCTTTTATAAAAACTGACTCGTTTGACTTTTCTGTTCACTACTTTGACCCGACTATTGAGTAAGTAAACGTGATAATTAGGAGGTTCCCTTTTGAGGGATTATCACCTACTTAATTACCAACAAATAACCACATTCTTTTACAACCATGGCTGGACCGTTATTGATTAAATTAAAAGTCAAAGCAGAATTACGCTATCTTTGACTTTCGGTCCTTATTCTAATAAAACCTGAACTACAGGAGCCAAGAACACTTACAATGGTCCTTAGCACAAAAGTTTGAACTTAGAGAGCTTACTTTAAGACTAGGATGCTCCAGATAATGCTCCAAAAGGTTGAGCAAGAGATGAGAGTGGAATATTTGAAGTGTGCAAGTGATGAGGCTGCCCAAAATGCTCTATTTATAGAGTTTAAGAGCATCTCCAGATCATCCTAGCTGTTTAATATTGCTTCCAGGTGAGTACAAGTGTCCAAAGTGGTTTTTAGAAACCATTAGAATCCACAGAATTCGAGTTATGAGTATGGAGTTGGATTGGAGAAGAAATGCATGCAGACATGTTCAGGGTGCCTGTAGCATACTTCACTCGGTCCCCCTCGGGACAATTACACATAGCGAACACTGACTCAGCCTTCTCAAACCAACGTAGTAACCCCACAGCCCCTTCAGTCCCACTGAATGTCTGTGGCTTACAATCCATGAACGTCTTGAAAGTGCAAGCAGGCGGATGGTTTTGATTCTGATTCGCTTGTTGACCTAAGGACGAAAGAAAATTCAGCACAAGGGTAAGAGTTGTGTACGCGACACAAGAATAGAGAGTATTTGGCACATTTCGTACCAGCTTGGTAGGCTGCCAAAGCCTCCGCTACACGGGTGTTTATCAGATTTGTCAGTTCGGCCTGAGTCATCGCAATGTCACCACGCCCATGGCCTCGTCCACTCATGATTCATTATGAGAAAAGAGAAATGGTTAAGGGTCGAGATAAGGTAGGAGTAAAAGCTCACGAAGACTTCTACAGACTACTAAATTTACATCAATCAATAGAGCGGAACCCCTTTCACACTCGTTAAGCCTCGCTGGGACTCACATGCACCCCACATTATTATGTGTGCACCCATAATAACAATGGAATTTGCATGTTTATCTCAGCTCCTCCCAACTCGTGCTACAAGGTTCCTCAAATTCGAATAGCAAATCAGAAGACACCACAAAACATAAGTCACGAAAGTCTAACGGGATATCACACTGTGACTCTATCAACCACATAACCTAGGTAAATACACATGAATTCAGTCTGTAGTGCTAAGTATGCAATCACATGCAACATCATACGTTAATGTATACTAGATACACTATGCAATAAGTAAACGAGATACGAACCTTGCAATCTGGAGCTGAGTGTCATGGTCGATTTTTGAAGCTGTTCGGTTATAGTTTGGTTTTATAAAAACGTTTTAAAACCTAGTTCACTATAACCAGTGGCTCTGATACCAAACTGTCACACCCCCAAAATACCACATGCAGAAACACCGCTGGACGTGTGACGTACCAGGATCGAAGCCACCAATCACATTGAACTATAATAAATATTTAAGCAATTCCATTCATTTCATAAGATAATTCCAAGTCATAAGTTAAAACCAAAGTAAACGTTCAGCGGAAGCATAATGTAAAACGTTATTCAACTGTTTGAAAACAAGAGTTCAAAGCCAACAAAACATGTATCCAAGAGCTGCGACCCATGACCACTCCAGCACTCCCAGATAGCAAGTTCCATCATGAATCTAACGACCTGCAAGCATGCAGACAAGTGTGTCAGACGACGCTGGTGAGTTCAAAGTTTGTTAACCCGTTTTAGTTACCAGTTATAAGTATAAAACAATTCAAAGATTTGATGTCATTAATAACTCGATTACCGCCGATGGCTCCATATTATTTGCCCTATTCCCCAATGCCTCTATCAAAGCAATGGTCAAGACTGGGGTCATTAGTTCACGCCCGTCATCCCCGGTACGATGTGAGGGTGCCAAACCTAAATAGCGCTATTAACTAATACCCCGTTGCCTCCCCGGCAACAAATCGGTAGAAGGGACTTAAGTGATAGATATGAGTGTATTAACCAACATCCCAGGTTTAACATTCCAGTCAAACCCAATTACCCGACATTCCTCCCCGGAACGTTTACCAGATGTCCCTCTCTGGGACGCATGCTTGGAAAAAGAGCAGTGAACTCAACTTAGATTTTCTCGGTATTTAACAAGTTACCCGTTCCAGTTAATCAACCAACCCTACCGTGGTTACCAATTAAGATCAGTTTCGTAATAAATTACTTTACGTAGTTACACAGTTTGCATTCAACACAGCAATCCACATATCATGTGCATATCACGCAATAGCATTCACAGCTTGTATACATCGAAAAAACACCGTATGATATGCAACAGTTACTCAGATTTCATGTTAGTCTACATTCCAAGTACACACCATGCAAGAATCTTCAACAGTTGAAGTGATTATACACCTTAATACATACAAGTTTCCTCATTTCTAACTAGTGTTGTCATCAAGCACAAACGAAAATCATGTAACTAAACATTCAGATCAAACACAATACATGCTATATTAATTGTTCTGTTAAGATCGTTCTCAGATGGCCTCCCGATGAAAATCCATGTTTCGTCGTTCAGCTTCATGGCGAAAGACACCGACGAAAATCATTGTTCGTCGTTGACTAGTATGACGAAAGACTCAACCGTTTCATCATGGCCACTCGACGAAGAACCTAGTTCTTCGTCACTCATGTTTTTCGTCAAAACCCTAACAGACGGTTACCAGTTCCTGATTTCTGCCGTAACGTATGCAAACAAGTTCATCAATTTCCTAAACGGATCTAACACAGGTTAAACAATGATCATGCACTCTAGTTATGGACAGTCATCACTCCCAAATGTAACAGTTTGCACCCATCATACAAAACATACTAAACGATTATAATTCATCAGCGATTTACAAAGTTTTTCATGTGAACACATAAACTGCTAGTTCCTAGAGATCTAGTGATTCATCGTTATCTGAAATTATCAACTAACCACAACCCACACATGCGAATCAAATCGTATGAATACATCTGTTTATCACCCAATATAATTATTGTTCATGCAACCATAACAATCGAAACATCAAACATTCATAGCAAACAAACTAATAGTAATGATGGTGCACTAACCGCGATATCGAACGGTTTGATCACAAGGAATCGACTTCACAAGAGGAAGGAGAGAACTGCCGTCGAACTCCCAAGAGTAGATTAGGGTTTGCTAAAAAGTGTTTCGTAACCCTTGTGCATGTATATATAGCCAAACAGACAACTGGGCCTCTCTTGGGCTTCGAAAGGAATTGGGCCAGCGACGAATCTTAGTAGGCGACGACGAAATACCTTCTTCGTCGACGAAGATAGGTTCTTCGTCATAGATGTTTTGTCGGGTAAAGGTGGGTTCTTCGTCGGCAATCTTTTTTTTTTGTCATCACAAGTTTTTATTACATGTACAACCAGTAAACCACCAAGCAATACTTAGACTAAAAGCATTCTAAAATAATACACATGATACAATGAACCACGAATTATAAAACAGGACCGTAAAACAGGTGGCGCGTAGAGTAAGGTCTTGAAATCTCGTGTTGTCACAGTTAGGTTCGGTTTCGTTATACGATCACCGAAAGACACTAGTTTCACCTTGTTGACGCTTTTAACCCTTATTTACGAAAGTTAGCGTAATCCACACATAATGATATCGAAACCTCATGAATTTATCGTTACTTATTCTTGAAAGTATAATTATACATTACAAAGCCTCGGGATCGTTAAAAGGTCACTCAGAGGTAAAAATTAACATGTTGACACGTTTAACCACTTTGTCTTGTAAACTTTCAATTTCTTTTGCAAACGGCTTCATACGTTCCATAATTTATTCGTTTAAGAATACCAACATCGTGAAAGGTTTATGAAAAGCATAGTTTTCATATGTTGACACTTTTGGCCCTTCTACATACATCTTTTCTTTGTTTGTCAACTTTAGTCCCTTATAAACAATTCATTACACGTTTAGGGTTTATGACACGTGTCATTATTATATTAGACATGATTTTGCGAGGTGTTACAATAACAATCAAATAACACCAATTATCACTATAATTCAAGGGTTCATCACAAAACCCATTTAACACATACATGATAATCTTTAATTCACTAGGTTATGACATAAAATCATTAAATTCTCATCTAGGGTTTGTTCCTAGACTTGTAATCATCTTAATTTTGCCATAACATCTATCATTCATTCAAGAATTTCATTTATGAGAGTTCGTGACAAATCAACACATCAACAAATATAAAAATTAGACGTACCTTGTGATCTCCTTACTTATGTGATCACAATTCTAGCTTCAAACTGATTTCTAACGTGAATTCTCCTTTGAATTTGAGTGGTATTTGGTGAATCTAGGGTTTTAGAAGAAGAACTCTGTTTGTTCTGGGTTTTGGTCGAATATGAGAACACACACACAAGTGTGTGTTTTATGTTTAATTTCTATTTATTAAACCTGTTTCAAGTTTGCCCCTTTTAGTCCCCCTACTTTTAAGATTTATAAAATGGGTTAGAATCCCTTGATTCTTTATCATTCAATAACATCTAATTAACTAGGTTAAATATTCCTAGTTTTATTTATATATACAAACATATATATATATATATATATATATATATATTCACGTATAAGTGCATTTAATATTTTCGGGGTGTTACACAGATGGACTTCCATTCGCACGAACAGGAACCAGTTTGCACGAACAGTGTTGTGGACTTAGGTTATTTTAGCTTGGTTCTAAATTTCTCGTTTTGATTCTGATAGGCAAGTTAGGACCCCCGAAATCACATAAACTCATTGTCAAGACGAGTACTTAGACGAGATATATTTTCATATATTCATACTTTTTATATTTGAATTCCAATCCGAATACTCACACACCTTCGTTTACCCATTGTAGGGTAACCTCGGTGTTCCAACCCTCGACTCGTCAACTCTCGATTTACTTGGAAAGCTACGCAAAACCGTGAGTATACTCCATCCCATTTTCCGTTTATTACACTTTGGGTGCAACATGTACCCTTTATACAAATCACACAATCACTATTAAACTTGTTATAGTCACACTCTATCCATTTAAACATGAGACTTGTATTATTCTTGTTATCGCATGCTAAGTATACTTGTGCCTATATGCTCATTAACTTTACTAGCCTACCTTAACAATTATAGCGCTATAGAAGTAACGCACCGCCCGTATTCTAGTAGTATTGTCAAGTAATCTATTTTACACCCTTGTCGTTTCAGCGACAATGGTAATCACGATAATTGCGTTAAACTCGGGTTTGACATATAGTTAACACTTGTTAGTATGTTTGCAACATTATATGCAAACTTTTTCACTATTATGCTATGTTATAAAACTTGTATACTCGCCAACTTTTGTTGATCATTATTTTAATACATGTTGCATGACGCTAGTTGATGTTGATGAAGAAACCTATTTAGGGTGGACTAGATACACACCTAATTTAAACTTATGTATTTACCTCATGTTCGCAATTTGTTGCATTTTTCCTTTCAAGACAATGTATTTTCATTTTAGTATTTATGAAATTTGAATTAGTTAAATATTATCACAATTTGTGTTATGAAGTATCTTGCAATCTTGTTTTCGTCTCACTCCGATGTTTCCGTCATCGGTTGGGGTGCGACAAAAATTGGGGCCGGGGAATCTGATTACAATTCTGATGCGGAGGTATCAATGGTGTCGGAGTCCCTGGATAACTGTTTTTCGGTTTTAGGTTAATCAGTTTTCAGGTCATTCGGTTTTTGGTTGATTTCGGTTCGGTTTTCGTTAAAGATTCAGTTATTACTCACCCATAAACACTGTTAATCACGTAATATATTATTTTTATAATTAAAACAATTATAACATATTAACAGTACTATACTTAAAAAAAAATAAATGCTCGTTTTTATGATGTATTTTTTAAGAAAAATATTAACGTACGTAAAAATTATGATCCCTTAAAAAATATAGGGGTGATTAGTTTTTTTTATAAGGGGGATAAAGTTTAAATACTAATTAATTATTCATAGTTTGATTAAAGATGAGGGAGTTAAAGTGAATCAGTGTTTGAAATACTAATTTAACTTTATTATTAAACTATTTGTTTAACTTTTAGGTATTTTAAAATTAACTTTATTATTAAACTATTTGTTTAACTTTTAGGTATTTTAAAATGTCCCTCACTCTATAATATTGTATAGTTTTTATTATATACTTTTAGGTATTTTAAAATTATAGATTTTATTGAATAATTATTAATTATTATTTGGTGTTGTTGGATAACGTGACACAAAATCAAATATTTAATTTAATATGATCTCCATATAAGATTCTTTAGAAACAAGGGAATAATACTAATTCCATAAATTACGTCTTTAGTGTAACATTTTTCAAGAACCTACATGGATAGCTTTAACAACTCTAATATATTTGTAAATACAATTGTTAGATTGCAATAATAAGTCAGATTATTATATCAGTCAATTATTCTTTATACTTCCTCATTCTTTAGGGTTTAATATGTAATCTATGTATCATTATAATTTAATCAATTATTCTTTATACTTCCTAATTCTTTAGGGTAATCTATGTATCATTATAATCTTTTTCCTTTAATCTTATAAAATATATTAGGATTGGTTATATACCAATTAAAGTTAAATTAACATGGCATCCGTGCATTCGTTGTTTGGAAATTGGAACATTAACCAAACACGATACGTTCTTGGCATATGAAAACATGGGTTCTTAGGGAAGGCGGGGTGGAAGAAATTTTGTACGTGATGGACAACTATAACGAGTGATGGATCACAAAACACCACCGTCACCCATCTTTTCAACGCGTGAAAGTTATAACGCATGGAATGTATCACGCGTGAATAATGGAATATTGTGAGGGAATGTGAGGGTTTATTGTTGGGTGTTGTGAGTGATGGACATTTCCACTAAAAAGGTTGTGAGTGATGGAATAATGCTTGATGACATGGCAAAACTTGATTAGATGTTGTGAGTGATGAGTGATCCCTCCCCCCTTATTGATTGGTTTATTCATCAAAATACTTAATTGGAGAATAATTCAGCATATACAAAATTCATTTTTAGGGATATTCAATTTAAATAATCTCAATTTTTATTATTTGGCCGATAATACTTTCAACTTACGAATTGTAGCACGTCACTCCCAATTTTCAACTTCCTCTGTCACTTCCAAACTAACTGAATTCTAACCCAGTTAGTTTTTTGCTGATGAGTCACTTGTTTAGTGACATGACATCCACTACTACAAAAAGAGGCATTTGCTATGAAATTTTTCTACTAAAAAAAATGATAGCAAATTTTGCTACGAGTTAGCTACGGATTAGCTACGAACACATTTTACTACGAATTAGCTACAGATTAGCTACGAACTTTCGTCGCAAATGAATTTCGTAGCAAAACTCATAGTAAATCCGTAGCAAAATTGACGAAATTAATATAAAATATATAATGTAGCAAAACCGGTAGCAAAATCCGTAGCAAAACCATGAAAATAAGTATTTAGAAATAAACTAAAAAAAGTAACATAAAATTTGTAGCAAAATTGTAAAAATAAATATAATAAAAAAAACTAAGTAAAATTGGTAGCAAAGTCCTAAGCTAAATCATAAAAATAAATATTTAAAAACTAACTAACTGAGGTTTAAAAAACAGTAGCAAAATCGGTAAGTAAATAGAGTCTGTAGAGAAATTGGTAGCAAAATCTAGAAAAAATTCTTAAAAACTAACCTAGCAAAATCTGTAGCAAATCCATAGAAAAATTCATTGCAAAATAAGAAAAAGAAAGTATTCAAAAAATAATTTACTAGTATCCATCGCAACATCCATAGCAAAATACGTTGCGTAAACAAAAAAAAATAATAAAATTAATTAATAATAGTGGTAACAAAATCCATAGCAAAACTAACAAAATAAATATTCAAAAAACAATAGAAAAGACACGTAAGAAAATCCATAACAAAAATGAACAAAAGAAATATTAAAAAAAAATTAATAATATATACAACAGAAAAATCAAAAGCAAAAATATTAATTACTTAAAATAGTAAAAAAAGTCAATTTTACACGGACTGATGTAAACATAAATACATTTAATATAGCTATCTCATACAAATAATACAAATAATATGTACTAAATTAAGCATATGGATGAGCAAATGTTGCTAGGTACCGGTACCGAATATATTTGGTACCAACTTTTGACGTTTTTGGTACCGGTTTGGTACGGTACCAGTATTTATCGGTTATACCACTCAAATACCAGTACCGTACCGTGTATTTTCGGTACCGGTGCCCATTATTGGGATTTTCAGTACCAGTTGACACCGAACTCATCCCTAGTTAAACATATTAGATCATTCTGGTAATTGATTTCTATAACGTTTTTATATTATTTGCACTCATTTTATAAATATACAAAATCCATGGAGGGGAATAGTGTCAGGCAGCTGCCTGACACTTCTCCATTGACCCGAACAAATTATGATTTTACCCCAGCTTAGAATTATGATTTGGACCCAGTTATACTTATTTCTTCAAGTAATCCATCAATCTGCAATCTAACTTAGCTGTTTCTTTCAAGATATTATGGTAATCATAAATTTACTCGCCTGGGTTTGAATCTCAGTTAGAAATTTATATCTTCTTTTTGAATCATAGCATTATCTGTGTTTGATTGTGCTGAATTGAATCAGCTGTGAACTACGTTTGAAAATTGAGAGGCCCTTGACCATGAATTTCAACAAGAAGATCAACTGCAATGGCGGTCTTGGGTATTTCACCAAAACCGAGGACCTGATTTCCAGTGGACTGATACCCGATGAATAGCATAGTGTCCAGTGTTCGGTCCTTATATTCTATGCAGTTCGGGTATCGAGTCGGGTCAGTTTTGTCTCTATGCTCACCCCTATCGGCACCGATTCAATTCATCAGCCCCCCTTCAATTTAAATATTTAACTTTCGTCACTAGTAATATATAACGAAGAAATGTAAAGTGTACCTCTGAAAAACATCAGTTATACGAACTTTGTTTTTTTACGACTTTGATAAATTTGTATAAGTAAAGTTCGTTTTGAGCTAAATTTAAACATAGAGATGAAGCTCGGGTATTTAGGGGTGCTAAATGGATCAGGTTGGCGGGTTCAACCCGAACCCGGAAATTTTAAACGAACCCGAACCTAACACGAACCCGAAAATCTTATCATGTAAAAAAATACCCCTATACTGTAGCAAACATGTATCAATTGATATATATAATAATTTTGGGTTTTGATGTAGGAGAAGGCCTTGAAGCGGCGCGTCAAGTTCGGTGAATTCTGGTTACAAACACACGCAAAGAAAGGGTCGAGACCCCTAGATGGGTTGTTGGGGTCTAGCAGCTCGATTGAGCACGGTTCGGGAGAAGGCGGTGACATGGAAGTGTAAGATTAAATATTTATTTATTTATATTTAATCTAGTAGCCATCATTATCATTTATATAATATAGATCAAAATATATTAATAACCTATTAATAATTAGTTGGTAATTGTTGATGGACCATATTACCCTTATTAACTAATTGGGTTTCCTCTTGGGTGTATATATAAGGAGATTATTAGAGAGGTTAAAGGTTAGACACACAACCTAACAACATAACATCACAATTCGTCCCTCTCTCTCCATAACCGAAACCTCCCTACTTTTGGTTCATCGCCATCATCACTTTACACCCTAAGGAGGAACCAGATCATGCTGACAAGTATGTCGAACTCAATGGTTGCATCTCTGACTGGATTCTCTACTGGCCTGCCTGCTGTAACAGGTATGTTATTCATGTTTTCCATTATGTTTAAACAGAACTGATCAATATGTGGTATCAGAGCATATGTTGATAAATCAGTTCTGGTTTTGTATCCATTATTCTGGGATCAAAAATCTGGAAAACGAAAATGTTAAAGCCTTAAAAGGTCTCGGCTGTTTTCGGGTCCCTTGGTACCGAAATCCCTGTTTTCGGAAAAATATGTTTGATAAATTGACTCGGAATCATAATGGGTAAACTAATATTCGAAATCCATTAAAGAAAGTCTTAAAATTTAGATTTCGGAACCCAGAATTATGCTTTTTTATTTTTTAGGGTTCATCTTTTGTTCTAAATAAAACTCGAAAATTCCCTAAGATTTGGAATATAATTTGGATTAGTGGATGTTTTTTCCAATGTTTGATCTGAATTTTATCTATTAAAATTTCGAAAACTGTTAATAGATTTTCAGTTATTATTTTCGAAATATTTGATAAGTTTAGATCATAAATAAAATAGGAAACACTATCCCACAATCCCTTAAATTTCGAGTTTTAGTTATAATCACAAGAAACAGCTATTAACAGTAGGTTCGAAATTATCAATGTACTAATCGCACAAGTTTTCCCTTCAGTCGCACAAGATCATATCACATAAGACATGGTCTGATCGTACAAGACAGTCGCACAAGATCAGATCACATGAGATATGATCTGATCGCACAAGACAGTCGCACAAGATCAGATTACATATGATATGATCTGATCGCACAAGACAATCACACAAGGGTAATCGCACAAGACTTGTGGATCGCACAAGACAGTGCTGATCACACAAAACTTGGGCCTGACTAATTGCACAAGATTTGGGCCTCACTGATCACACAAGTCATTATTGATCGCACAAGACTTGGGCCTTATTGATCGCACAAGACTTGGGCCTTATTGATCGCACAAGACTTGGGCATTACTGATCGCACAAGACTTGGGCATTACTGATCCGTGCTAACAGGTGGTTTGCTATTAAAAAATTGGTTCTGTAAATACTTAGTTAATTAATAAGGATCAAATAATGTTTTACAAAACCAAACTAGCTTAACTTGAATGAGCTTCTGATGTATCATTTCTGGCCAAAGCTGATTTAATACATCTATTTATTGTTCAAGTATTATAAAAGGCTATGTTAAGTATGCATTACACACGTGAAATGTCTTAATTCTGACCAAAGCTGATTTAATTCATTTATGTTTAGCATGCTTGACAAGTGCATAACTAAAGTGATTGTCTCATTTCTGGCCAAAGCTGATTTGTCATGATTATTTTGCACACATACTTAAATGATTACACTTCTGGCCAAAGCTGATTTGTCTTTGTTTAAGTAGAATTTTACTAAGTCTATTATTTTGATGTTAGTAATAGACATATCACAATCTCTTCACATAATGATCCTTATATTAATGATCCTTAATTAATTTTATGATCATTTCGTCTGTCTTATTCTTAGTACCCATAATTTTACTCACTATAATTTACTTCTACATATATCCCATCCACTCTAATTCCTAAACCTAAAATGTTTGCTTTATTTAAAGTTTCTATTAGAATTAGCTCTTAAATTAAATCCTTGATTATTTCTTAAGACACGATAATCATATTGCTCTCTTCTGATAAAGATTATAAAGAAGAAAATTAGAGCATGATGATTAGGACAAATCGAACATGATGTCTCTTATGATAATCAAGAACTCTCTAACATAATGCTATCACTAAAGTTATTTCAGATTAAGTCTTTCCTAAGGCTAATCTCTTATATATGGAATAATCACTAGAACTCCTAAGATGCATGCCTTCTTTTATAATTCTAAACTATAAAGTTAAGTGGTATATGTGAATATATAATAATGTATAATACCATGACCCATAAAGTTAAGGGCTTACGCATGGAAATAAGTACATTTTCCAGTACATTACATATTAAGATTTTCACTTGTACAATTTGATGCCTTATAAATCAACTATAACACTCAAAAATACCAAAGTATAATGAGTGTGTTGATAAGCAACATATGTACAAAGAAATAAATGTTTGAAGCTGGAAAATAAGTTGTTACTCACCTTACAACCACTTAAAACCTTAAAAGAGGATTGTTCTAAGGTCCATAGACAAATTACAAGTGTTAATTCCACCTCTAAGGTTCTTCAAGGGAAAATCTCACTGCATAATTATGTCATTAGACTAAACATAAGCAACGAGACTATCCATTATTCTAAAGAACAGTTGGATGAATTAATTAGATAGTCACTTATTAAAGATATTTAAGTCTACTAATTATAATATTCCTATTAACACATGATTAGTTGACTCTAGTTTTTAAACGTTTCCTTACCAGAAGTTAACAAATAACTAACATGAGAGTTAGTGACAAAATTAAATGTTAAGGCTATAAGGACAATAATAAGCAGTCTTCTAACAACGTTTTCGATACCGTACATATATTCTGAGTATTATTCAGAATATAGTATCATAATTAAGCAATGTTATGAAGGTTGTGAGGTTTGCATAGTCAACATAAAGTCACACTTATCTTAAACTCTCATCTTATTTGTTCTAAATATCTGGATTGAAACATTATTAAGATAAAACTAGATGATACCTTACACTTTCACAACTTTGTCATCATGCAAATGAAAAATTTGACAAAAGGAAAAATGAGACTTACAAATTTCATCCATTATAACCAAAATTCATGAGAAATCATGACATGGTTAATGAGGATGATTTCTTATCTAATCTCATTCTAAGTGATTTTAAATCATGACGTTATAGCCCTAAATATTACTTGGCTTAAGGAATAAGTATAGGTCCATCATAAGTCATTCATTGACATTTGTGGAACTTATTTCAAATGGAATATTCAGACATAATTCATTTATCATTTAAAAGACTATCAACTTGTATCTAAATTTTGTCGCATATGGCCCACGTTCTTAGAAGAAATCTATTCATGTATGTACTTAATAAGATTTCTATTAAATATGTCCCTAAGTTTCTTATGATATTTGGACATTAAAGAAATCAAATAAAGTCTAACGTATATGTGATAGGTTCCCACATCACGTAGCTCATTGAAACTTCTCTTGTAGCATTCTAGAGATATTAAAGATCAGTGGGAGCATTAAGTGTCTTAATAATAACTTGCAATAGTTGCAAGAGGTGGGGAGTGAAAACTTTATATTACTTCAATTTACACCTCTTGTACAAGACACTGCTCCATCTTGACACTGTTCTATCATAACTTGTCTCCTTAAAATCTAAAGCTACTCTTACAAAAGTTTCATTGTTGCTTAATTGTGGGCACACTTAGATTTCTTATCTAAACTAACATAATCCTCAACAAGAGAAACTACAATGACTAACGTCATTAATATGTTCATTAATATGTTTTCTCTATTAGAATTTGTTTGGTCGTTAAATATTGACCCTAAGTATGCTGAGTTCCTAAAGATTTCTAAGGTCAGTGGGAGCAGTCAAAGTCCTTATAATGACTTGCAAGGAATACAAGAGGCGGAGGGAAGAGTGTCATTAAATTTCACTCCAAATTTAACTCCGATTACACCTCTTGTACACCACACTGCACCAACTCTTACAAACTTAAAATCCTGAAAATGATAGCAACCTAATCAAGAGCTAATCCATAAAACTGAAACTTCTAACAAACCCAATAATCAACTCAGGAGGTCATCTAGGTTTAAAAACCTACTAACTTTGATGATTACATAACCTCCCTAATTTGGAGTTGAAATGGATTTTGGAAAAGTTTACTGATCCTATCTCTTCTAACTAAGCCATTAGTGTCAATCAATCTTCTGAATGGAATAAAACAGTTTTCTAGTAAAACGGATTTTATGTGTTCGCATAACGTTTGGGATTTGATTGAATAACCTAAGAGTGTTCATAACTAAACCAAATCCTGATATAAACGTTAAGACACAAAGAAGCATGATTGATTGTCAAAGGTTTTACTCAGGAAGAGATAAATTATTAAAGAATCTTTATTACATATCTAACAAAAGATTTCTTTTAGGATCATCACTGTTCTAGTAGCTTATAATAGTTTTGAGCTACATTAGATGAACATTAAAACAGCTTTCCCTAACAACTGGCTGACATATTTACATGTTCATAAAACAACCTGAAAGTTCTAAACTTAAAGTTAAAGAACAGTTTGTCTATAAGCCAATAATATCCATGTATGGGTTAATGCAAACATCATAATGTGATGAAAAGCTAACGTAATTATTTTCATCAAGAATCAAGTGGATTAATGTACCTACCTCAAAATGAGTGGGAGCAACTAAGATAAACTTGTCTATATAGATGATATTCTTTTGACAAGTAGATGTTACATAAGTCAAAGCATTGTTAACACAAACTTTGATATAATAGATCTCAGAGATATCTCTTACATAATAGATATCATAACATGTTGAGATAGACCAAATGGGACATTACTTCCGTTCCATAAGTTTAACATTAAATTGGTCCTTACATATGTAACAAACAATACTGCTCTCCTTTAGAGGATAATAGGATAAATGAGATTATTTCTTACGCTTCATTAATTAGAAGCCTTATGTAAGTTTAATTCTATACTCGTTTAGATATTACTCACATTGCAACACACTAGATATGTCTAGATTAATGTGAAGCATCTAATAGAGTATTACAATATTAAAAAAAAAACGAGAGGCTATAATTTAAAGAAGAAGTGAGAACTCAAACCGGTTTATTACTCTAACTTTGAGATATTCAAAGATGACAAAATGTAATTTCGGGTATATCTTTATGTCAGCAGACAAAACCTATTTCATGGAGGAGTCATAATGCACTGATATTAACAACCTAAGTTATAACGACATAATATAGTCACTAAATGTTGTTGAAAATTTATCAGTGGACTCATAAGTTTATTAACTCCAAATAATTAATATATTGAAGACTTATTGTGATAAAGTCAGCTACCATGTCTCCTTGAACAGTAACAGTTCGAGAGGTGCTGCATTAAATTTCGATACGCAATTAATTATTCGTTTATGAACGAATTGAGGAAACTAAATCTTTGTATCGAATGCATTCATGATATGCTTAAGGATCCTATAACTAAAATTCTATCACCCATAACTATTATGTAAGCGCTTATAATAATCACGGGTTTATTGATAACTATGTACAACTGCATATCGTACTATGAATGATTAACTTTTAATATTCCTCATCAGTTTGATTTTGTATGTCTCTAACATATGTTCTGCCGGTGTAATGACATATAGACAAATATAAATATAAATACAAATCAAACACTAAAGGGCTTACTTATTTTGATCATAACTGTTAGGTTTTAAATTAAGGCTATAGTATGACTAATGGGGGTCCTGAGTCGCATAATGATTCAACGGCTGTATTTCTCCGCTATAGTACTTGTTTAAGGCTAAAATGAGTATTAACTTCTGATCAGACTAATCTAATACTCATTTTTTTTTTGGACAAAAAACTTCATTAAGAACACAGACGAGACCTCAAATCAAGGACCGCCGAACCACCTTACAAACAATACAAAGGGTATTTCACCCAATCATTCCAAACCACATTTTTGAACCTAGTTCGATGTTTAAACCAAAAATAAGATAAAGCCTTCACCGTCGCCACAATCTCTAAAACCCGAGGTATCGAACTCTGGAACACTTTCTTGTTACGCTCCTTCCAAATCGCCCAACAAGTCACCATGAAAACACCTCGAATAACCTTCCTCTCCCACTTGGATTTGAACGAAATACCATCCATCTTCAAAAGGTCGTTAACCGAATGAACACTGCAGCTATTAATCCTGCACCATTTCCAGATTTTGCTCCAGACCCCAAAAGTGAAGCCACAATCAACCATTAAATGCTGAACAGATTCATCTACAGTCTCGCACAACGGACAAGATAAATTCGGAATATTTACTTTCCTTCTCAACAAAGCAAGACGAGTCGGTATTCGATCGATCTCCATTCTCCACACAAAAATGTTTACTTTAACTGGTACCCAAGTCTCCCACTTCATCGACGCATTTGACTGAATTATACCATCCTTGCGCAGCCACTTTTTAACAGCCGCGACAGTGAATTCCCCATTTTTATCCGGTTCCCAAACCCACAAATCCTTACCCCCTGCAAAATGAACCTGAGAAAGCATAGAAACCACGTCCTGAGCCTCAGAAATCGCCTCAACTGTAGTTGTTTCCATGACCCAAGAATCTGCAAGCGAAACCTTATCTCCCTCCCTTATAATACGCATACCAACAGTATCATCTTTCTTCTGATCCGACTGAAACAGCACAGGCCATCTATCCTTTAAAGGAACTGAGCCAAACCATTTGTCTTTCCAAAACTTTAGAGTCTCGCCATTCCCAAGTTTAGCCCTCAAACATGAATTAAAACTAACCCCCTGAATAACCACCGCTTCCAAATGCCGAACAATTGTCTTCCAACAACCCGTAAAAGCTTTTTTCAATGGAAGAAACACCCAACGATTTCTACCCCCGTGAATGCACTCGATAATTTTCCTCCACATTCCTTCATTATCAGATTTAAATCTAAACGCCCACTTTGCTAATAAAGCCGTGTTGACTTCATGAAGTTTGGTGATACCCAAGCCCCCATCCTTTTTCGGCTTCGTGACAACCTCCCAAGACACCCAATACAAACCTCTACCCTCCTTAGAACCCAACCACAAGAATTTTCTCATCAATTTTTCAATGGTATCAATTACCGCAACCGGGGCCTTGTATAAAGATAAATAATACACCGGGAGACTAGCTAACACCGCCTTTAATAAAGTGAGACGCCCTCCAATAGACAAGAGTTTAGACTTCCAAGAGCTTAATCTATTTCGAATCGTATCCACAACCGGATCCCAATTACAAATCCGATTCATATTAGCTCCCACCTTTATGCCTAAATAAACAAAAGGCAATTTCCCAATTTTACACCCCAATAATTTCGCCATATAATTCACCTCCTCATCCGCCACACCCAACCCGAATAGCACCGACTTGTGGATATTAATTTGTAATCCGGAGCATAAATAAAAAATCCGAAGCAAACGGTTCGTAATATTCACATTATGCTTGTTCCACTTACCCAAAATCAAGGCGTCATCGGCATACAACATATGGGACACCACCGGACCACCATTGGTTAACTTCACTCCTTCCAATTCCCCCAATTCACTCGCTTTAGAAATCAAACAAGCCAATGCTTCCATAACAATTAGAAATAAAAATGGTGATAGGGGATCACCTTGTCTTAGCCCCTTTTGACATTGGAACTCAAATGTAGGAGATCCATTAACCAACACCGCTGACCTCGCTGACTGAATAATCCCTTTCACCCACATACACCATCTAGAGGGGAAACCCATTTGAGTCAAAATGGATAAAAGAAACTCCCAACTCACATTATCGTACGCCTTCTCAAAATCAATTTTAAGGAGGAAAACTTGATTTCTGTTTTTCTTGATCCAACCGATAACCTCATTAAGAACCAACGGCCCATCCAAAATAAACCGATCCTTAAGAAACGCCGATTGAGAATTAGAGATCACCTCCCCAATAACTTTCTTCAATCTCGCAGCCACAACTTTAGAAATAATCTTGCTAATAACACCAATTAAATTAATTGGTCTGTAATCCTTCAATCCCACCGGCGTCTTTGTTTTAGCGATTAAAGTAATGAACGATGTGTTGCACTCCTTGCTAATCGAACCAGAGTGATAAAATTCTTCAAACATCTTCATAAAATCTTCCTCCATATGATTCCAAAAATGCATAATAAACCTGAAATTAAACCCATCAGGCCCTGGCGCCTTATCGGCACCACAGTCAAATGCAACCGCCTTGACTTCTTCCTTAGTAAAAGGAGCTATCAACTCGCCAATACTTCCCGCCGGAACCTGTTTCAAATTATCACAGAAAAAGACAGGTCTATGAAGGCAACTCTCCTTAAAATGATTCCTGAAAAACCGCAAAACCTCTCTTTTAACAAGAGTAGGCTTTGAAACCCAAGACCCATCCACCAATAACCCCGGAATAGCATTTGTCGCCCTCCTACCCTTGATACATCGATGAAAGAATCCCGAATTCTCATCCCCCAACGAAGCCCACTTCACTCTCGACTTCTGATGTAAGTCCCGATTTTTTAAGTATAACAAATTTTCTAATTCTTTTTTACACTCCTCCCAAACCCAAACTTCCTCCTCCTCTAACTCCCGTTCCTCCATCGATCTCTCTAATCCCGTAATTTCAGCTTTAATCACATCCAAATGTTCTTCTTCTTTTTTAGAGACCTCTTTCCACCAGCTTCTTAAAACTTCCCTAACCTCACCCAACTTCTTCTGTATCAAAACCTCCGTCGGACCAGTAACCTTGCAATTTTGTAAAGCACCTATAACCACCTGCTCGCACCCATCCCTATCTAACCAAGAATTAAACCATTTGAAAGGTTTAGCTCCAAAGTTAGAATCATGTACAGAGAGAATCAATGGACAGTGATCAGATAATTCCCGAGGCAAAGCCCTTAAACAAGCACCAGGCCATCTAGCAAAAAACTCTTGACAAACCAGAAAACGATCTATCTTGCTCATCTTACAATCATATCTAGTACCTGCCATAAAAGTAAACCTATTCCCTCTCATAGTAAACTCCTGCAAATTAGCCTCTTCAATAAACATATTGAAATCGTTAGCCATTCCTTTATTGAACTTGGAATTTTTTCGCTCTTCCTTCCATCTAACAGAATTAAAGTCACCAAGAAAAACCCACATCCCTTCACCTTCCTGTAATAACCCATGTAATCGATCCCATAAAACCCTTTTTTCTCTCGCCTTTTGGGGCGCATATACATTAACAAAATTTATTATCGAACCATCCTCAACTAAAGACCCAGAAGTAATCAGAAAGTTCCTATCCTCCACCGACCCTATCTTTTTAAACTTTCTAACATTCCACATATTCACCAAACCACCTGATTTACCACTCGCCCCTACCAAGTCTAAACCAAAATCCCCTGAGCCCCAAATTTTATCAAACTCAAAATGTTTATCACCCGTTAATAATGACTCTTGTAACGCCATAAAATCAATTCCAAATTTCCCAACCAGATCTCTAACCCCTTTCGGTTTACCCCCATACCTTAACCCTCTAATATTCAATGACAAACAATTCATTTCGAACCTGATTGTAGCCCTACACCTTGGATCGAACTCCTTATCATACTATCAAAACCTTCTAATTGTACCCCCAACTTAATACCAAGATCTTTAGTACCTGAAACCTCTTTGTGCAAATCCACTTCTGTGATCTTTTCCGATTGCGGAACTGGACATCCATTCGGGCTCCCACCACCCCCCATAGCACCGGCCTCCTCAACATTATCCATCAGATCAAAATCCGTCGCATGATTGAATTCCTCATTCTCCTCCATCAATACTTGAAATGAATTGGAAGTGTGCACAGGTAACTCTCCTCTAGTCTTAACCACATTTGCATCTAAACCCGAAATAATAGGATCTAATTCAAATGGGTCATCATCCACCTTTTTGGGCCCCTTATAGGGCCTTTCGTTACTACTAGAATAACCCCCAGATCCGGACAGGCCCATTTCAAAATGTTTTTTAAATTTCTTTCTTTTTAACCCAGAAACCGCCCCTTCCAAATTCTTCTCCTGAAATTCCTCTGCAATAACATCATTGACCATTCCTTCCTTATTCAAAAAAGGTAACTCTAAACCAACTTCGGAAATACCATCATAATGAATATTAATACCACCGTTTTCCTTATTAACCTCCTGTGCATTAAATACATTCCCCTGAGAGACTTCCGGCCGATCACCCGATGATGTATTCTCTGGCGTCTTGATCAACTCCTCCTCCATGTTACCATCCCCATTCTGGCCAACTGAATCATACACGAATTCTTCCAACCAATCATTAGATTCCTCTATAACCCAAACCTTAACAGATTTACCCCTCCAACGTAAGAATGCCTCATCTTGGATACGATAACCATGATTGACTAAAACTCCGATAAACTGGAAAGAATTATCCAACCCTACACGATCCACTCGTGCACCTTTAACCACCTTACCAAACAAACTCCCAACCTCATTAACGACATTATTATCCGATAAACACAACGGAACCCCATAGACTTTCAACCAAGCAATACGTTCAAACACTGTTTGTTGGCCTTCCCAAATTTCTGGAGACACAAATTGATCCGGAAACCTGACTAGTTCATCTCTAGCCATTATAGCCTGATCCTTAGATTTGAACTCTATCATAATCATCAGCCCCCCCAAACACTGAATACTCCCTTCATGAAGCTTCAAATCGCTCAAAAATTGTTCGAATATTCTGAAGCACGTATAACGACTTCAACCGCACAACAACACCCTTCCCATGCAGATCTTTGAGAGCTTCAGTATCATCAGCAACCTCTACCATCTTGCCCTTCGCAGCCCCAACAAAAGCATCTTTAAACGACATACCATTAACAAACGATTCCTTTCTAAAAACATTCTCTCCCCCAGCCTCCTGTCTAACATTAGTTTTAAAACCCTTCTGATCTGTATTAACCTTCTGTTGTCTGATCTCTCCCTCCTCTAACACAAAACGAGCAACATTAAATCTCAATCTGAAATCCCCCATCCTGACTGACGAGAGGGCTTTAACCATATCCAACTGGTTCTTAACATCCAACATCGTGACAAACCCAAACCTCTTACCCTCTTTGTCTCTTTTACGAGCAATATATATATCAAAGATTGAACCCATACCTCGAAGAACCGCCGCCACATCAGCCCCACTACACCGATCCGGAAGATTGGAAACGAAAAACTTGGTTAGCCTTACCTGCACCTCCGCCGGAATAGGTTTCCGACGAGTGCCCATTCTTTGTAGTTTACTTTTCCAACAAGGAGAATAGATACCCTTTTACTTTTTTTAATCTAATACTCATGATAAATGATTATTCGGCTAAGTGGGAGAATGTAAGATTAAATATTTATTTATTTATATTTAATCTAGTAGCCATCATTATCATTTATATAATATAGATCAAAATATATTAATAGCCTATTAATAATTAGTTGGTAATTGTTGATGGACTATATTACCCTTATTAACTAATTGGGTTTCCTCTTGGGTGTATATATAAGGAGATTATTAGAGAGGTTAAAGGTTAGACACACAACCTAACAACATAACATCACAATTCGTCCCTCTCTCTCTCCATAACCGAAACCTCCCTACTTTTGGTTCATCACCATCATCACTTTACACCCTAAGGAGGAACCAGATCATGCTGACAAGTATGTCGAACTCAATGGTTGCATCTCTGACTGGATTCTCTACTGGCCTGCCTGCTGTAACAGGTATGTTATTCATGTTTTCCATTATGTTTAAACAGAACTGATCAATAGGAAGAGAACATTCATGAGCATAACGTGACTTGGGTTGACACGAGGGCGAGTGAAGCTTATGTAAGTTCTGTTATTTTGTAAATGCATGTTTTTAATGATCTTTTGCATATTTCCCCATATAAATCATCTTAATTGCATATTTATCCAATCTTAAACTAAAATTGCATATTTCCCCTTCCTTAATTAAAACAAATGCAAATTTACCCATTTTGATTTATTTTATTAAAAATAAATTATGTAATGACCTTTTTACCCTTACTTATAAGTTATACCAAAAATTCAAAAATTACATATTTAAGCATTTTAACTAGTTTTTTTTTCTATTTGTTATTTGTTTCATAATTATTATTGTTATTATAACAACAATGTTTCAACTTAATCATCCTTTTCACGTATTAATATTTAACACTTTTTTTACTATGAATTTTTATCACCTCCATTTTTTAATTAAAATACAATTTTATTACATAAATAAAACTGCTGGATATTCCTAAAACCAAACCTAAAAGTGTCGCTTCTCCTCCTAGCCAAGATTACCCTTAATTCATTCATATATATCTACTTTAATATAGATGATTTGTAGGTTGTTTAGAGCTGACTCTAGCTGAAATATTGCCAGAATCCAGCAGAAAACTTGCTGGAATTTTAAAATATATCCAGAACTGCGTAAGGACTGCTGTGATGTGCTTTTCGGGTGACTCGCCTCACCTTAGTGCAAAATGCAAACGCTTATAATAGAAATACTTTATTATATAAATATATAAAGCTAATTTATTGATTGTTTATGCGCCCATCACAGGAAACTTACAATAAATATGTTGTCGACAAATATGGAGAGGATACTAGCTTGCATCCTGAAATTGACATGGAATTGTTGTCGCAAACTGTTGGAGGCAAGAAAAAGGGTAAAATGTATGGGATCGGCATTATCGCTGACTCGCGTGTCGTGATGATGGGTGCACAAGAGAGAAATGACAACAATGAGGTATGTATTAACTCTTTTAGTAGAAAAAGTCTATTTTCATGTGATAACGATTATTAATGGGTGGTTTAAATCTGAGCAGTTAATCTCGGCGATATATCGGTAATATATCACCGATATATCGGTTATCGGGTCTCAGTAAAATATCGGTTCAAAATCTCGTGATAATATCGGTAGCGATAATATCGGCGATATATACCGATACATCGCCGATATTTTGTCTTTGTAATTTCGGTTATCTCAGCGATAATATCAGTTGACCCAATTTTATTCTTTTTCTTTAAAGCCTGCTTTCCAAAGTCCAAAGCCTGTTCCCTTTTGCATTATTGTTGGCCCAATGTTGGCCCAAATATCATTAACCAAACTATATTCACACCCTTCACACGCATCGGCAGCAACAGTCGTCCCTCCCAGTCACTCAACCTAAATCTATCACATAGCCTACAATCCTCCCTCCCAGAATGTGTGTTTAAATTAGTTTATCATTTATCAATTTATCATAGAATGTTAGTGTTAGAATCATTTATCAGTTTAATTTACTGAGCTACGTTGATTATCATTTATCAGTTTACCACACTTAGTTTAAGAATCATAGAATGTGTGTTTAATTTATTAGGTATGTCACATATATCTATAAATAAACAAGAAAAAACATTGAACCGATATATCACCGATATCCCATCGCGATAACCGATATCTCAAATATCGGTCCTTAACCGATATCCGATATTTTTCCTCATTAACTGCATAGGTTTAAATGAATTATTAGTTTGTACCGAGTTAGTTTATTTGTTTATTATCTATAACTATGGGTGTAATAGCTTTTATTAGGTTATATTTGGTTATAACATAATGTCATAACTTTTTTTTTAACAGCCAACAAATATATTCATTCACAAAACAGCTAGCAGGGGACTAGCTACAAACCCCCATACAGCCAAATAAAAATACCCAGCAATATATAGCCAAACAGGCTACCACCCAACCTTATATACATTGTGTCATAACTTATTAGGTATCATAATGGATATTAATGGGTTAATTTTTTCTTTTGATGTTATAGGTGGAACGATTAAAGGAAAAAATAGCGGAGTTGGAACAAGATAAGATAGAGAAACATGCTATGATGGAGAAGATTGAAGAAGGTGCGAGGTTGTATGCCGAAATGAATGAGAAAATTCAAATGTTGTCACAAAACCCGCCACCAACTTAAAATGCGTTGAATTTTATTATATTGCTTTTAGATAATTTGGATTTCTATCGTGTTAAGTTTAGTTATGTTTGAATTATTTGGATTTTTATCGTGTTGCATTCGGTTATGTTTGGATGATTTGGATCTTTAGTATGAGTTTTATATGGTTTGAGTATTTATTTTTAGTTTTAGTTTTTTATATTTATGAAATTTGAATATAATATTTATAAAGGAAAAATAGAAAACAATATAAAAAAAGTATTTGAAAAATTCCAAGCAAATCGCGTAGCTAAATTTGTTGCAAAGACCTTCTAAAATTATAGCTATATCCGTAGCAAAGTCAAGCGAAATTCGTAACTAAATTCCGTTGCAGAGTTGTAGCAAAACACTACAAAAATTTGTAGCCAAATAGTAGTGAATTTGTAGCTAAAGTATGTAGCAAACCCGATAGCAAAAAACGTAGCAAGTTTCATAGCAAAAAAATGTGAAAGGTAGCAAATTCTCGTAGCTAAACGATAGCAATTTCGTTGGTTAAATTTTGTAGCAAAAACAGTGCAAATTATCATAGCCAACCCATTCGTAGCAAAACTAATCCGTAGCTAAAATTAACCATAGCTAAAAGTATTCCTAGCTAAAAACATCCGTAGCTAAAATTTTCCGTAGCTACTAGTATCCGTAGCTAAAAACAACCGTAGCTAAAAAACAATCGTAGCTAAAAGTTTCCGTAGCTAAAAACCCATAGCAAAATTTCGTAGCAACCTTCTTCATAGCAAATTCGTGGCTAAAATACCGACGCCATTTTTTTGTAGCTAAATTCGTCGCAAACATAATTTCCGTAGCTAAAGTTCGTAGCAAATAATTTCGCGACGGGACTTGTAGCTACGAACCAAATCCGTAGCAAATCCGTAGCAAACAACATTTTTGCTACGGATTTGGCCGTAGCAAATGCCTATTTTTGTAGTAGTGATCTGATGTGACGTCTGACATGGCATTTTTTGCTGACGTGACATGTGACATGGTTTTTTGATGACTTGATATCTAACATCAAGTAACTGGGTTAGGGTTCAGTTAGTTTAGAAGTGACAGAAGAAAATAAGTTGAAAGTTGAGAGTGACGTAATACAATTTGTAAATTGAAAGTGTTATCACCAAATGATAAAAGTTGAGGTTATTTAAGTCTAATATTTATCTTTTTGTTATTAAACTTATCTTTGGTTGAGGCCAGACAATTTGCATCTTCGAGAATGTCCAACACATGGGCTCGCGACACCCTTACATGCTCCTAAAATGGCATCCAATGCTATATATTTTTAACTTTACCTAATCGCAAACTAATATATATACATATATATAATCTCATGCATATATTTTTAACTTTACCTAATCGCAAACTAATATATATACATATATAATCTCATGCATTCAAATTCTTACAGTTTTGAAATTCTAACTTAAGGTGAATATTAGCAATTTTAAAGGATATAATTACTGCAGTGTCACTAGTTTATGCGGGTGTCATTATTTTGATTTCAATTTCTTGAAGCTCACTCACAAGTAGTGAAAACTATTTCAAAATGATGGAAGGGTTGCAAAGAATATAATGCATAGATTTAAATTTTAATCATGCCTATAAATAAATTTAACTATATCCTAAAACCGTCCGTTATGGTTAATGCCCACTAAGGGGCATTTTTCGCCACATTAGGTCGTGGGGTATGGTGGGGCGGGGGTTGGGCTTGGGTTGTGGCATTAGTTGACACGTGGCTTGGGGGGGCAGATATGAGCTAACCCACATTCAACACGGTATGGTGGGGCGGGGGTTTGGGGCGTGGGTTTGGCGGGCTTCGCTTGGGCTGACCCGCTGGGCTATTTGAATATTATTTAAAACAAAAAATTTAATTTTTTTAATATTTTTAAATAAAGAAAATTACAAAAAAAAAAATTCCTAACTTTTATATTTGTTTTTTATCTCTTCTCTCATCGCTAAGATTAGTTGTAACTCTTCACCCTCTAGGTGATCAATGGGCTGGGATAGAAATTTCAAATCATCCCGTTTTTGTTTCTGGGCATCTCTAGCTTCTTTACTCCTTCGTATTTCGGCCCTTTGTTGTTGGAATACGTTGAATGTATCCAACTTGCATGAAATGTCATCCAACTGTTCGCTGTATATTCCCCTACGCGAGCCCGAACTCCCAGCTGAAGGCGATGTACCAGATCTTGATTTTTGAGCATGCCTTCTTGCGGCATTTCTTCCATACTCAGGTCGGTTTGGGCTTGGCGAATCATCCAAAAGGTCCTCAAACTCTTGATCTCGTGCATCAGATTGGGCTTGGGACGAGGCCCTTGACCTTTTGGAAGACGAGTTACTTTCGCTACCAACAGGGATATTCGCCCACTTTGGATGGAACTTACAAATCTCCCAACAATGCATGAAATGGAAGTCGGTCCCCACATTTGATTTGAATGTGACCACTGCATTTGTCAAAATGTCGGCTTCGGTTTCACCACTTTTTGGGTTTTGCTTTGCTTTATTTAAAAAACCACTATATTTTGTAAGTTTGGTGCTTATCTCGCTCCACTTTGAGGATAAGCTATCGTTTTCACGATAAGCCTCCCTTCCCATTTCTTCATGGAATACTCTACTAACCGCTTCCCACAGGGCGGTTCGATGTTGAGAATTTCCTATTTTAATAAAAACAAAATTTAATATATTACAAAGTTATATAAAAATAACCATTAATAAAAACAAAGTTTAAGAATACCTAAAGTTGAATGTTGAGATTGTTGACTCCAAGCCCTCGCCAATGCAACTTCTTCAGCAACGACCCATTTTTGTGGTTTTCGTTTGACGGTTTTAACTGCTTTATCCGCCTCGGTTTTTTTCTTATGACTTCTTTTTTTTATGGGTTTCGATGCGGAAGGACCATCATTGGGTGGTTGAGTTTCGGGAACGGTTTCGTTTTGTGAAAGGTCGATGGAGGTTGGTGAAAGGTTGATGGGCGATTGTGTAAACGGGGTAAGTATCGAATCACCGGTGTGTGGGAAGTTAGTAAACAAACGATTCCCAAGAAGCGATGCGTAACTCGCTTCATGGGGCATAGGATTATTTTTCGTAAACAAACGATTCCCAAGAGTGTATGAAAAATGGACGAGGCATTGGGCGATTGGGTGGTGGGCTAGGATTATTTTCTTGGAATGCATACGGGTTGTTCGGGTCAAAAGGACGGTTATAAGGATGCATTTTTTCGCTTTGTAGAAGGAGAATTGAAGATGATTATAGATGTGGTTGAATGTGGTAAAAAATGGAAGAAAAATGTGAGTTTTATAGTGAAAAATTAATTTTTTTTAACATAGTCGTTGGCCAACGGCTATTTTGTTTTGGCCATACACAGCCCGCCATGTCAGCTCGTTTCCCCCGCCCCACGCCCGGCTTGAAACCCAAGCCCCAAGGGCCATGCCCCAACCCAAGCCCACCCGGGGTGGTGCCTTGGGCGTTTTCCCCCAACCCAAGCCCCATACCCCATAGCCTTAGCATCATAACGTACCTTTAAAAAATGTGTAACGGTTTAACGTCTCTTAATGCACTTTCAGTAATTACTTTTAAATTTTTTTCTCCTCATATGATATTTCCAACATATACATTTACAAGCTTGGGGGAATAGTGTCAGGCAGCTGCCTGACACTCCCCTATTAAACCAACCTATTTTTAATTTAATTTTATTTATAGTTTAAAATTACGGTTTCATCCTTTGTTTAAAATTACGTTTTCGCCCTTAATTCAAAATAAAATTATATTTTTGCCCTGGATCAAAATTTACACTTTTGCCCTCAGTTCAAAAACCCATTTCTAATTCTATTCCCAGTTTAAATTTACGGTTTTGTCCTCCGTCTAATATTACGCTTTTGCCCCCCCCCCCCCCCCCCTTCAAAATAAAAATATGTTTTTACTCCTAGCTCAAAATTACGATTTTGCCCCCAACTCAAATTTACGTTTTGGCCCACCGTTCAAAATAAAATTATGTTTTTCCCCATAGCTCAAAATTATGATTTTGCTCTCAGTTTAAAATTATGATTTCGCCCCCAGTTCAAAATATTTTTACGATTTTGCCCTCTGTTCAAAATTAAGATTTTGCTCCCATTTCAAAAATTACGATTTCTCCCCCAGTTAAAAATTATGATCTTGCCATCGTTTTACTTTTTTTTTTCAAAACTATAGTACTGTTTTATTTTGTTTGGTTGACTCAATGTAACTTTTATTGTGTCAACCAGTTGTCTAACGCTCGCTCATTGGTCCTGACAAATTAGTATTTTACCCCCGTCTCAAAATTACAGACCTGTTATTGTTTTAATTTTTTTTAGCAAAACTATGGTAGTGTTTTCGTTTAATTGGTTGTCTCGATGCATTTTTTTAGATCGTTTTATAAGTAGTATGTACAAGTAACCTAAATACATGCATACATGTTATGAAACTAAGAAATATTTGATTTAACGCCCTGCAATGCGGGCGGACATATGTGTAATTTTTATTTCTCAAGGCATGCCTGGTACATGCTCATTTGTCCTGAAAATTTACAATTTTGCTCCCAGTTTAAAATTATACTCTTTCTATCGTTTTAGTTTTTTTTAGTAAAAGTATGGTAGTGTTTTTGTTTTAATTGGTTGATTCGATGTAATTTTTATTTGAAATCGTGTTATGAGTAGTATGTACAAGTAACCGAAGCACATACATACATGTTACGAGAGAGAAATATTCGGCTTATTGCCCCGCAACGCGGGCGGGGCAAAAACTAGTTATACTATAAACATCAACTCTCTTTAAGTCCTTATAACGCCCAAAAAGGCAGTGTCGGAAGCATTATTAAGTCTCTTCACACTCCTATATGCCTATTATTCATATTCTAAGAATATGGATCTTGTGAATTCTAGAGTTAGGTGACTTTTGTCTAATTAGTTCGATGGAATGTCATAATGTATATACAACGTAATTAAAAATAAAAAAAATATATATATATAAAATCGTTCGGTCCTAACAAAAGTCATTCACGATCTCATTATTGTAGGACATGGGTCATAATAATAATAAAAAAATAGATAAATAAATACAAAAATAATAAAGATGCTCTTTTTACATATTTGGGAAATTGTAGTAAACATGTACCGTGTACAAATCCTAACGAATATAACGTATAATACAACATATGTAATTAAATTAATTCAAACTATGGTCTTCAACAACAGCTTTAACCGTGTCTTCTTGTATGGTTCGTTGTGTTTTGAGTCCGTCATATAGGCTTCAACGAGGTCTTGAACCACGTCTTCTTGTACAATAATTTCCTACAAAATGAACAAATAAATGTTGATGGTTGTGGCTGAGGCACGTGTTCAACACGTTTCCCTTAAACAGATTATGCGCCCCTACTAAAGACGACACATCTGTCTCCCAGGGTACAACAGCCGAAGCAGTCTGTACTGCCAAAGATGGCTCACGCGCCCGAGGTTACACCGAGTAAAATCATAGTGTTTGAACTTATGGAACAAATAAGAATGTGACGGTGGTAGAAAACGAGTCGAGAGTAAATATTCATCTTTGTCCAAGTATTTTTCATGTAGTATGCTATATAATTTCCTTGTAGTAACAAAAATGATGCACATAGCCTACTAATTGTACAAGATTTAAGGATTAGTGAAATGTTTTACTTAATTAATCACTTAATTAGAGACTTAAAAACTCTAATAAAATTAATTAAATGTCATCAATAAACTCTACTCAAAAGTTTCTCTTTTATATACAACTTGAATAATCTAATTAATATTTAAAACTAAATTATAAATATATTAAATATCCATTTATCAAATTTTCAACAATTATCAAACGTTAAGTGGTCTTGTTAACGGAAGGCAAATTTTGAATTAAGGCCTTATTGCTAACTTAATTATAGGTTGTTAGCTACGTCAATTGTCATGAAATGGGATTACCTCTTCTCAAGACAGGCTTCAAAAAAATTATGGTGATATTGTTAACACATTAACTTTCTATGGAAAGTTTATAGGGAATGTTTATTTATATTTATAAATATAAAGGAAAGCAATTCCTATAATTATTTTCGTGTGCTCGGCACGGAGGTATATGAATTTGTTGTTAAAATAAAGGCTAGAAAGTAAACAAAGTCTAAAATCCGGTTATAATTCATATACCTCAAAAAGTATGCATGTGAATTCTTTAATAAGGCTACACGTTATGGTGATAGTCCTCTCTTTGAGGATGGTCCACCACGTAAGCGCCACGTAGGATGAGTATTAGGATGAAGCAAAGAGGATGGAGGTATGGAAATGAAAGGATGAACCTAAAAAGTATATGTATATATTGTATGTATAGATGTGTGAGAGAGGGGGATAGATAGTTTTTGTCCTTTTGTGGACCGTCGCAAACGTCTGGTAGATGACGGGGAGGACGAAGCCGGGAGGGGGCGGCGTAATGTTTGGCGCGGCGCCGGACCTTGACGAACCGGGAACTAACCCCATACCGTCCAGCCTAAGAATTGAATGACTTATGTTGCAGGTTTCCAAGCCTATTGTCTCTAGAAACTAAAAGGGAAAAACCGAAAAATACAAGGGATGTGCTTCATATTTTCATGGACTAGGGGCAAAGACATGGTTTTGGTACCATTTGTCGAATTTAGGATAGAAATTGTTGGGGAATTTCAGTTTGTCGGATGATCAGAGAGGCGTGATGTCACTCTCAGATCAAATTATTTAGGTGGTTCACCTGAATAATTCAATCGGATACAACTCTGATTTTGAGAAAATGAACCAGTGTATGTGTTTGCGTGAATTGTCTGAACCAGAGGATTGTGACCAAGAAAACTGTCTACGAAATTGGGATTTTTGGGGGTGTAACTGCCTAGTGGCAGTTATCTCGATTTTCAGACAAAATTGCCAAAAAACTGCCAATTTTTGTCATTTCGAAAATGTGACAAATTCCAGAAAATAAAATTTTCTGATGCAGTTTCATTAAGGCCCCTTGGACCCCGCCAGGGGCTGCCGCCCCTTGGACCCTGCTCCCAGGGGCGCTGCCCCCGGACCCCCGCTAAGGGGGGCGCTGCCCCTTGGAACCCCTGTAGAGTACGGGCTCCACCCGTACACTTCGAATTATAATAACTCAAACAAGCGTGCACTCCCGCACCTCCTAACTTGCTTGATGTGTATTGTTATTCGCTTTGATCACCAAGTCAATCCCCGATTACACTAAAATGTCTAACAGAAATGGAACTTCAGCTTTTTATCACCTTCTCAATGGTATTAAAAACATCCAGAATTGTAAGTAATTGTCATTCATTGGCAACGTTACACAAAGATTACTCAAAGGGGGTTTTGACCAGTGACGAATCTAGCCTAAAATTTCAGGGTTTCATAATTCTTTTTTTGGTTCAGTGGCATCCTTTGTATAATGGATACAGAGTTGAAAGGTATTTTTACACTACATTTTTACACTACGGAGACGGAGTTGAGGGGTAGCCCGTGCTACCCCCTGCTAACACTCTATATCCGCCCCTAGTTTTGACCCCAAGTAGTGAATTTCTAAGGCGTTAATTTTGCTTGCGATTGAGGTTTTTAATGAGATTTGTCTTAGAAGCATAAGTTATTGATAAACTTATCAGTGGCGAAGCTTGAACGAAAAATCAGGAGGGAGTGGTCTTAAAAATCCATTTTTACACAAAAAAATAATAAAAAAGTTTCAGCAAAATTCAAAATTACACTATGAAGCGAAAAATCAGATGGAGTGAATTTTTGTACGGGGAGGACAATACAAGTCGGCTAAAAATAAGCCAGACAAAAAAAAAAGAAATGATGATAAAATAACATATTTCACTCAATATTTAAATAAATAAATAATAATATAAAAATATTTTCACAATTCGGAAAATATTTCACAATTCAAACGTATGTGTTCAAGGTTTTTTTTTTTCGAATTACAAAAATCCTATTCAAAAACTAATTTCATAGTGTATGCTAGTTTTGGTTGACCAAATTGGTCAATGACAGTTTTAACTGATCCATAATACTGTTTTGAACTCCAAAATTTCTATATAAATATAGAAAAGGGTCGGCCTGTAACACCCAAAACAAACCCACATTGCACAATTACATCCCCTGTGTTAAATTCATATTGACGGTCTCAATCAAGAACATGAAATTAGGATCTATTTTTCACCCAAAGAATGAAAGAAATGAATATTCATTGATCTCTTTCACAGTTCTCGTGTACGCGATGTTCCAGTTATTAAACTCTTTCTCATTTCTTGTCTTCCGTATTTATAAAAAAAATATAGATATAAAGATAGCACAAAACACCTTCTTCAAATCTTTTGACCCATTTCGGTTGTAGAAAGTTTCCACAACCGATTGGCAAGAAATGTCAGACTTAGGAATCGAAAGCTTCAACGTAACAAAAATGTTCCACCATATGGCGTGTACCACCACGTAAGAAGCAAGCAAGTGAACTAACTCCACCACTAAGCCGCAAGAAGAAATCAAATGATCGACCAATTCAAACTCATTCCAGCGACATACCAAAAGAATGTCTAGAATCTAAAGTACTTTAAGAATCATACTACTAGTATTCTATTCATAAGGAACATAGAAGAAAAAAAGTATATCATCTACATTAATTGAAACCAAACTCAATTCATCTATGTAGAATGAAAAAGATTACAAACTTTATTTTGGGATTAATCATTTGAGTTTTAGTGGTTTCAGTTTATGTTTTAGTCTTTGGATGGTGCTTTAAAAAATTAGGTAACAATGTTATGAAAATGATCACATTTTTCATTCTCTCTCTAAATTTGTCATAGTCAGTGTACATACACGACTGCCGGCGACCCACTTTACAAATAATACATTTTTTTTTCTGTCCACATGATCAGATATTATTTTTTTTTTTTTTTTGAACAGCTCTCGGTCAGGGCTATACATGACCAAAGCTCGGTCCGAGGGGGATTCGAACCAGAGCACTCCCGGGCAGGAACCCACAAGGTGGTAAACCTTCCCACCTCCTCTTTGTTATGGGTGGGGATCGAACTTGGGACCTCTCACATGTCCTAAGTCTTTTCCACCACTCCACCAAAGACTCATTGGCGATCATAGTAACACAAGTTGTTTTAACAACTAAAAAAATTAATATTAAAATCTTGACTTTATGTTTAAATATTTATGCATAATAAACAATCATATTAAAGAATCGAAACTTCAACATGGCCTTGACTAACTTGGCATGGAGCTGTCGCCTGTCGGCTGTTTTACAATTTTGTTTGTTACATATTTAATATCCAGTTTAATAAATATATCTGAACAATTATTAAAAATCAAAAACAGAAAAAAAAAAAAAAAAACAAAACAAAACAAAATAAAAACCGGTAACTTTAAATAAAAATTCTTTGCGGTGGCAAAAAGATAATAGTTTTAAAATCAAAGGGTGTTTTTGTATCAAAATCCAAATTATTGGACGTATGGCCACAATTATTAATTGAATAATTAGACTACCCGGTATGGGGGCCGGCCCTGCCCCGGCGAATCCCGGCGCCGCACCCCCACACCGCCCCCCTCATGGCCGTCCCGACCTCTTCGTCACCCAGCCGACACCTGCGACGGGCCACTCCTCCACACACATAACTATACATACATACATATATATATATATATAGGTAAAGGGTACTGTACAAATTCCCTTATCGTGCATTACGTACGCTACAATCTCAGCCGTCAGATCATCTTCCCGCAATGAAAATCGCATGTTGTTTTTTTTTTGTAATAATTTCGCATGTGATAATTTTGATGAAATAGCAGGTGTTTTTTTGTAACAATTTCGCATGTGGTAATTCAATTTCGCATGTGATAATTTTGATGAAATAGAAGGTTATTTTTTTGTAACAATTTCGCATGTGGTAATTCAATTTCGCATGTGATAATTTTGATGAAATAGCAGGTTGTTTTTTTGTAACAATTTCGCATGTGGTAATTCAATTTCACATGCGATTTTCAATGCGGGAAGATGATCTGACGGCTGAGATTGTAGCGTACGTAATGTACGATAAGCGCATTTGTACGTTAACCAGCCCCTATATATATATATATAGGGGAGGGTTATCTTGAGAACGCTAAATATTGCGAGAACCGTGAGAACGAATGAAAAAACCAATCAAAACCAATTTTTTTAATACAAACCTCATTGTAATTAAGATACAACATCAAAAAAAGAATTTACAACATCAAATAATTCATTTCTTCTTTCAAAATCACTCTTTTTAGATTTTTTACACATTTGTAAATATAACAGATTTACACATGTGTAAATGGCAAACTTACACATGTGTAAATTTTCTTTATTTACGAATTCGCGTAAATTTAAACGTGTAAATTAAATTTTTAATATTGTATTCGAATAATAATGATAAGTGTAGAAAAAAATTTTGAATTTGATTCGTTTTTGACCAAGTTCTCGCGGTTTTTTCATTTGTTCTCACGGTTCTCACAATATTTAGCGTTCTCATTTAAACTCTCCCCTATATATATATATATATATTTAGCCCCATACTCCACCCTCTTGGACCTTGGTCCATTCCCTTTAAGCCTATCCTCACTCCGGTGACATGGCGGGTGACGTGACAGCCCATCCCCGGAAATGAGCCTCGCCATATCTTCCGGCCTTAAAAAGATTTTTTGCATATCATTAAAGTGTACCAAGGCAATGAAAAGGACTCCAGAAAGAAGAAAGGGCATGTGTCATCAAACTGATAGTTGTACGGATGATACAAATGTGTCATCAAATTATTCGAGAATGTACATAACATTAACTCTTTATTCGAGAACATATAGAACAAATATTAGCAAAAGTATTTTACATTTTTGTACTTCTTTTCAGAAATTAATGGTTTAGTCCTTATCGTGCAATTAACCCTAACAACTTTGGTCTTTTAAACTAACGTTCATTTTTTAAAAGATTACTAATATATCATTACTACATGTGTAATGTTGATGGCCTCATGAGGTAGTGGCAAGAGGTGTCTATCCTGGTCAAGGTAATACGGGTTCAAGTCCTACAAAATTAGCAAACATAATTTAAACTTTATCGTATAAAGTATACGTGTAATTGTTTCTATATAAAGCACTAAGTATTTTGGCAAATATAACGGTCTAATTTAAGTTATTAAGTGTAGTTATCTCATCTGGATGAGTGATAAGAATTAACAGATATATATGTAAGAATAGCAATAGAAGATTATTATTTGGTAGTATTAAACGAAGGTAAACATTAAGTGTTTGTTTTATTATAAGAATATTGGATTTTTTTCAATAATCCATGCTTACACTTTAACACTTTAATCAATGTGAAGTGTAGTACCATAAGATTCACACTCGATTTACACTTGATTTATACTTTGTTAGTTCCACAATATGCCTATTCCATGCTTACACTTTAACACTTTAAGGGGCTGTTTGGTAGCCTCTGAATGGTCATTAAGAGGTTACCTCTTAATGGAAACAATTAGAATTTTACCAATGAGAAGTTAGAAGAATGTGACATGTGATGATTTACCATTCAGAGGTTACCTCTTAACCATTCAGACTTGAGGTTACCTCTTATTCATTCAGAGGTTTTAAACCATTAAAAGGTAGCATCTGAATGGTCATTAAGAGGCTACCAAACAACCCCAAACACTTTAATCAATGTGAAGTGTAGTACCTTCGTTTAAAAGATAAATAATAATCTTTTATTGTTATCCTTTGTTTCATCATTAACCAAAAACAGTAAACTTGATCTTTATCCAATATGCCTATTCCAAGATACAAGCATGCCCTTTAACGACTTTATTAGTTTATTTCGATCTTCATAGAAAAATATAAAAAAATAAAAATAAAATGGGGCATTCCGAGAATTGAACTCGGGACCTCTCGCACCCTAAGCGAGAATCATACCACTAGACCAAATGCCCGTTGTTGATTATAAATAAACTACCGAAATACACATACTTAGGTATAAAAATGATTATTATTTATTTCCCTCTATTCCACTCTTTCGTCTTATTTTATAGTTAGGAAGATTATAAGGATGTATATATCATTACTCCCATTTATAAACAAACTTCTTTTATTTGCAACCCGATCCCATCAATTGATTTTCATGTCACTGGTTTTCATTGATTTAAGAACAATCATATCTTTTACGATTGATATGATATATTGATAGATATACCACACATGCCGTGTTCTTTTTTTTCTTTTTTGAATGTATCCTGTGAGTTCCAGACCATTGTTAATCATTAGTCATATTCAAGTATTCAACTCTCTCAATCGAACCCATACCATTGAAAAAGGCCCACTATGACCCAACAGGTTACCTTCAACCCATTATGAGTTTATGAATTATGACCCAAAATTTAAGTGTTTGGGTTTGTTTTGCCTTATACTTCAACCAGTGAAGTATTCCTTTTGACTTTCGAGAGCATCTTATTCGGATAAGATATCGGGTGCTATAAAATGAGTGATATCGATATGGTGTATGTTTTCTAAATCGACACTACAAATGTGGAACTAACCGAAAATAGAAATATGATGATGAGACATACGAAACAAACTTGTTAGCATACACTCGATCTATAAATATGAAGAAAAAATCCAAAATAAAAATTTGTATACTTATGCATTGTCTAAAGAGTAAAACATAACAAAATCCTATATTCAAGATGGGATGTCTACATTATTAATGAATGTTCAAAAGTAAAAGATCTGAACCAAGATCGATACCTAATCGAGAATTAACGCAAACATGATGCGCATCAAGTGATGGTATTTTTGACCTTTGAGAATGGTCCAAGCTCTATAAAGTTGCTCAACAAGCACAACCAATGCAATCTCATGATTAAGTACCAAAGATGACAACTTCACCTTCACATTGGCTCTCTCCCTTAGTTTCATTCCATGCCCGTAAGCCCCTCCAATGCAAAACACCAATCTCGAACCACTTGCTTTGTTTCCAGCATCCCCGATCATATCCGCCATTTCTTCTGACCTCAAGTCCTTCCCATTCTCATCCAACATCACCACCCAATCATCTGACTTAATAAAATTCATGAAACCCGTCTCTTCGTTTTCAATCTGAACCCTTGGTTCAGTTGAATTCTTGGGGTTCGATTTGATTCGAAGGTCATGCACCGGGCAGTAAGGTTTGAGCTTGTCTATATAGTCCTTGACTATCAATTGAACTCCTGGTGATCTGGTCTTGCCAACTGTTAGGATGTGGATTGGGAGTGGTTTTATGGATTGACCGGCGTATTTGGATCCTCTAGTTTTAGCACCCATATTAGGAACTTGGTTGTTCTTTACGTTGATCGCGCTCATTACATACATATCCATTTCCTAATTCTCTTCACCACAGTATAAACAGACTAAAACTAAAGTTTGCATAGAGGTTAAAGAATCCCTTTTATTCCTAATTTGCGACCGGAGTATCACGGGTCCAAGTGGCGAAAACAGTCCCACAAAAACTCTTAACACTTGCAAAGCCGAAGAGCTACAGGTTCGGGTTAAGATCAAGTATTGATATCCGATGACAAATTACCAGTACAAATGTGTTCAGCTGATATGTATTATACGAATACAAGATTTAAAGAAAAAATTAAGGTGCAGGATTGTGTGCTGATATGAAGTTAAAAGCAACCTTTCTTGTAGGCATTTCGTCGAACATATAGCGTGCAGATAGCAAATACTTACAGAATGTATAATCTGTTCATCTACAAGACCTTGACTAGGTTCGACCTCCGATTTCTATGGCAATCCACAGAGAATAATCGGATAAAACCGCTTCCAAAATCCCCAAAAATTGCGTGGATGCAAGATTGATCAGTTCAGCCTCAAAGATAAGCTTTTAGTCGCTTCGTATTATCAAACCATTCAGGGGGTGTTCTACTTAGCTTTTCCAAACTCATTATTTTTGTAACTTATTAGCGTATTATTGACTTTTGGAAAAGTTAAAAAGTATTTGGGTGAGACTATTTTATGAGAGGAAAAGTCAATAAGTCACTCCATTATGACTTATTAACTTTTGCAAAAAGTTATAAGTTGTTTTGAAAAACTAAGCTAAACATGGTCTAAGTCACAAGTGGAGTGACTTATTTAGTTATGTTAGCCAACTTATAAGTTAACTTTTCAAAAAATCAATAACTTATAAGTTGGCTAACATAACTAAATAAGCAAATCCCAAACACCCCCTTGGTGAGAACCGACAACGAGTTACTGGGTGTTATTTACATGTTATCATTTGACAATTTGTTTTTTTACCTTAGTTAAATTTTAAACAACATGTGTTTAATCTATCTTTTTTTTTGCAAATTTTGTTGAAGAAAGGGTTGCATTCAAAATATGTTTTTTTTTCCTTATTGTATTTTAAGCTATAGCAAGTGTCAATAACCTAATGGTACCAAGATGAGCCAAATGGTGAATGGATACGGAGCGAACACATCGGCACTGACATTTGTTTCTATTCTTTTCTATCCGTTTGGTCATAATGCGACTTTATTTTTGAGGTTTCTCTTTCAGTTGCTATATTGAGTGCCGATACTTTAACGAAACATATCGATACCAAACAAATTCTCACTTCATTGCGTTTATTAACTTTTTTTAAAACCTAAATACGCAATTGTGTTTAAAATTTGTTTTCATTTGTCCGGTATTATATTGATAATGGAATAGTGACATAGTGTTCAAAACAATGTATTTTTTACGTCGCAAATTATACCGATTGTCGGTGCCGTGCCATAAACAAAGCGTATTGAACCACTGTCGACTAAACAACTTCGGTATCGGTATTATCGAAATCAGTTTCGGTATTCGTTTTTTTATCGATATAACATATTTTGTTTCTTTTCAAATATAATGTTGTATATAATTTTGAATATCAGTTGCGATTTACTTATTTTATCTACGTTCTAATGTAAATTTTATTTAATATGAACCAACACAATGCACAAGCATAGCCTACTTCATAGTATATATACAAAACTGTTTCCATGAACAATAACAAGTTTTTTTCCAGATTTTGATTTAATTACAATTTTATTTATATTATAAATATAAATAGCGTACACTTTTAGCTCATTTATAATTTTGTTTTTATTTGATTAACTTGTGTTCATTAACTTAATAAATACACAGTTGTGTTTGATTTTTTACTTAACTTTCTGATATAGTATTTATTGAAATTGGAGATGTGGTGTTCTTTTCTATACTATAAGCTATACCGAGTACATAACCGTAACAAACCGAACAAATTCCAAATGAACCATTATCGGTACCTATATCAATGTTCGTTTTCAGGTTTTCGATTGATGTAAAACACGCGTCGATAACATTTTGGGTATATCACGACTTTATTTTTCATGGAGTACCGGTACATTAGTGAACCAAGTCAATACAAACCAAACAACATCCTTACCGGTATCGGAATTCGTTTTTATGGTTTCGATCAATTTAAACATGTGTAGATATCTTTTAAACATATCACAACTTTATCTTCTTGGCATACCATAACTTTATGCGTAACTAAATGAGTGTACATTTTCCTCGTGCCGATAAATTTTACTAGTTTAGCTCGTATAAATTTTAAAACTTTATAGCTAGGTCCCACAATTAACAATTTCACCTTTTTTTTTTTTTTTTTTTTGAACTTTAGAAGAATACAACTATAGATGTCTAGATGATGAGATGATCTCACAAATCACAATCGTTCTCTTTAGGCCCAACCCAACAAATATTAGTCCATGGCAATATAATATGACCAATGTAGACCGTTAGATCAATGGCAATCAAATGGTCGAAAGAAACACCCTTAAATATATAATATGATTATTTAGTACGTGCTGCCCAAGTTTATCGGGGGGTTTATTCGGAATTTTAAAATGGCCGTGGTGGCAAAGAAAGATGACTAACGTAGACCGTTAGATGAACAGCAATCAAATGGTGGAAACAAACACCTTGTGTTGGAAGCCAACAGCCAGTGTACTTAAGCTGTGGTATATAAAGAAAGCACCAGATACTCTTTTCTCCCCATCCTCTCCTCCTCTTGCCGTTTCATCATCGTACTAGAAGAAGTCCAAGGTTTGATTCTGCACTTCCCTGTATCTATTTCGGTTACTTTCTATGTTATGACTTATGAACTATATATATTATTGTCATGTACTCTATTTGATCGATCACCTTTTATGTTTTTTAGATTGTTTATGATTTCAAGTAATTTTGTTGAAATAGGTTGTTAGGTTTTCGAATTACTCTGAACCTTGATCAGACGAGATTCAAACATGATTCGAATCAGATGATGCTCGATGATCACCGTTACTCATATTAAGAATTTCTCAAATTTGTTTTAGGGATTTTGACTTTCTACTTTTCTAGTCACAGTTAGTGATGTAAATGAACCGAACTGTTTGACGGGAAGTTTGTTAACAAGAAATTCCAGTCAATTAGTTAAACATGATTTATTGAATTGTGTTCATTTAATTTCGTTTATGTTTGTTTGTTCATTCGTGTTCAGTCATTAAAGCTTTTTTTATATATATTTGTAAGTTTGTATTTGTAGTTTATTACCTTAGCATTTAAACTTCTTATATTTTTTTATTATGTCTTGCACTTGACTTATTTTGGTAATTCTGTCTAATCAATGAGGTTAAGAATGCTGATTTTTTTATCTTTAGAATAATTGTATGCTCATTTGTGTTAGTTTATTGTCATTTGTGTTCGTTTATGAAATCAACATAAACGAACGCATTCGGTTATATGTTCTTAAACCATTCGCTTGTTCAATAAAAGCTTAATTAATGCACATGCTTTCGCTCGGTTCAGCTTGTTTACAGCCCTACTCACAATGTCACGATAATAATTTGTCTTTTGGTTTTCGAATTCTAATAGTTTTGTAATTTCAGCCACAAGCTCATATTATCATGGGTAAGGAGAAGGTTCACATAAACATCGTGGTCATTGGCCATGTTGACTCTGGAAAGTCAACCACAACGGGCCACTTGATCTACAAGCTTGGAGGCATAGACAAGCGAGTGATCGAGAGGTTCGAAAAAGAAGCTGCCGAAATGAACAAACGTTCTTTCAAGTACGCCTGGGTGCTAGACAAGCTCAAAGCCGAACGTGAACGTGGTATCACCATTGATATCGCCTTGTGGAAGTTCGAAACCACCAAGTACTATTGCACAGTCATCGATGCGCCTGGTCATCGCGATTTCATCAAGAACATGATTACCGGGACATCTCAGGCTGATTGCGCTGTCCTGATCATCGACTCCACCACAGGTGGTTTCGAAGCTGGTATTTCCAAAGATGGTCAGACTCGTGAACATGCTTTGCTTGCTTTCACCCTCGGTGTCAGGCAAATGATATGTTGTTGTAACAAGATGGACGCTACAACACCTAAATACTCGAAGCCTAGGTACGACGAGATTGTTAAGGAAGTGTCGTCGTACCTTAAAAAAGTCGGATACAACCCCGAAAAAATCCCATTTGTTCCAATTTCTGGTTTCGAAGGAGATAACATGATTGAGAGGTCAACAAACCTTGATTGGTATAAGGGGCCAACACTTCTTGAAGCACTTGACAATGTTAGTGAACCAAAGAGGCCTTCAGACAAGCCGCTTCGTCTCCCACTACAGGACGTGTACAAGATTGGTGGGATTGGAACTGTGCCCGTGGGTCGGGTAGAGACTGGTATTATCAAGCCGGGTATGGTTGTCACTTTTGGTCCGTCTGGTCTCACCACTGAAGTGAAATCGGTTGAAATGCATCATGAAGCACTTCAAGAGGCATTGCCAGGGGATAACGTTGGGTTCAATGTGAAGAATGTTGCGGTGAAGGATCTTAAACGTGGTTATGTCGCTTCAAACTCGAAAGATGATCCAGCAAAGGGTGCTGCTGGCTTCACTTCTCAGGTTATTATCATGAACCACCCTGGCCAGATTGGGAACGGTTATGCACCAGTGCTTGATTGCCACACTTCTCACATTGCTGTTAAGTTTGCTGAGCTGCAGACCAAGATTGACCGCAGGTCTGGTAAGGAGCTCGAGAAGGAGCCTAAGTTTTTGAAAAACGGTGATGCAGGGATTGTGAAGATGGTTCCAACCAAGCCCATGGTGGTGGAGACGTTCTCTGAGTATCCGCCTTTGGGGCGTTTTGCTGTGAGGGATATGCGACAGACGGTTGCGGTTGGGGTGATCAAGAGTGTGGACAAAAAGGACCCAACTGGTGCTAAGATCACCAAGGCTGCAGCCAAGAAGAAATGAACCGATGCTTTTATGAAACTTCTGTTCACATTGCCTTTTGTTATTGTCTTGTTATTTGTTTTTAACTTTTGTTTGCGTCGTTGCTGCCACCGTTTACTGCCGTTCTTAGGAACAGTGGTTCTGTTGCGTTTTCAGGTTGATAGTCATACATGGGTGCTTGACAGACGGTGGCACAACGCGAGTAATGCTACTTATTTTCGTTTTCGTGGAGTGTTTATATCTGAACTTGAAGAATAAAATCTATATATTTGTGGATACTTATCATCTTGGATGCTTAATTGTTTGTGGTTGATTTGTATTGGCAATATATAGGATACTAGGTTATTGCCCCGTGTAATACACTGGGTGAATCATAATTATAATGTGAAATAAAAAAAGTATGTTGATAATATGATCTAAGTATATATAATATAGAGTAATATGCAGACCAAATACGAAATAAATATTGAAGTTTGTAAAGCCATTCATAATAATATGATCTGTTATTTGTTTTAGGATTTGTCATAGGAACTTAAAATTTTGTACCACTACTAATATTTATTGTGACATTTTCTTGTTCAAAGGTAACGGGCCTGATTTTATCTGATAATAGATTATTCTAACGGGTTATGCTTGCATCATAAATTAAGTTGTACTTTTAGATGATACATGTTTATATTTTAATTTATATCTAATCTAATAGTATAATCATTACGTTTTTTGTTTTAAATTTTTACACTTATTTATGTATAAGTACGAACAAATCACACTAAGCATATGTGTATATATATACACAAGAAACATGAGCGGTTCAACGTATTGCACTTAAACGAAATATTAATTCGAACATTTTTCAAATCAACATTAAATCTATAAATTATTGATTAGATTTAAATGGTTACTAATTTTATGGGTTTTTGTTTAATAATTTCAAATCAAAATTAAATCCATAAATTTTAGATTAGATTTAAAACACATTTTAGACTTTAGATTCAATCAAAATAAAATTCTAATATAATATTTAAATCTTTTTAATTTAAAATTTATTTATAAATTATTGATGCCCTCATTGAATTACATGTGTCACAAAGCAAGTTTCTATTATTATATAGTATAGATGTGTATTATTTTTACCTATTGCAAATATTTCGAATTCTTTTTAGCTTTCTGGCGAGTGTGACCGTGTACTACTGTTGTTTTGTTGAGAAATTATCTGATAAATAATTACAAACCAGTTAAACAATTCGGAATTTCAAGTGAAACATCTTTTCATCATAGCTAAAGCTGTCATGGTCTTCACATTTTATTACCAGCCCAATAATGCTCTCTTTTCTAATGATGTCAAGTTTTAAAGACTTGAACAGATGAGTAGAATGAGTAGTAGCATATAAAATTCTTAAGTAGCATATAAAGTTGCTTACCATAGTTGGCATAGGTAGAGTAGACGTTACACAACAATATTTAAAAAGCAAATGAAAAAGATCACTAGTTGCTTCCATTCAAAACAAAATAAATTTCTTTAGAAACCCAATACGTATTGAATTGATGGACCCATTTTCAACAAGGGGTGCAAATTGTCTATATAAACTCGCCACATCCAAATTTGTTTAGAAGTTTTAGAGTAAACTGCAATTTTACCCTCTGGGGTTTAGGTCAATTGGCACTCTTACCCCCTCTAACGAATAATTGCAATTTTACCCCCCAACGTTTGGTGTTATGTTGCAAGTTGACCCCCCGGCGTCAATTTTGTTAACAGATCTGCTAACTATAACTTGAAATGACTATAACGCCCTTTCATATTACCCCCTGTGTTTTGTTCTACTCTGTGATATTACCCCCCCCCCCCCCCCCCCCCCGCCGCCACCACTGCCACTGCCATTCACCACCACAACCACCACTGCCACCTCCAGCCACCACCACAACTTAATATCCCTTTCATATATACTCTTTCTCATCCCTTCTCAATCCCCATCTTTGCCTATCTGTTCTCTATCACCACCCCAACCATCGCAACCACCACCGCCCGCCACCGTCACCACCAACCAGTACTGCCCTAGCCATCTCCGACAGCAACTATAACCACCATCGTATTTGATCTGTACAATCTAACAAAACTTTACACTCCAACCATATTCACTACTTAACCTGAAAATATCTAGATCCAAACTTCCAAAAATATATATTTCCCCATAATATTTTATCAAACATCCTTACCCAAATATGGTGCCATGGGAAGCACAACATCAACACCAAAATTCATTCAAAACAGTATCGATTTCATCAAACTGCTATACCAAAAGTCACTGGTATGTACAAACCTCATCCAATTCCCCTCCTCATTCAAAACCTTAAACAAAAGCAACACCGCACCGGGACAATGATTCGCATCAACCACCATCGCCACCGCCCCCAACCGCCGCTGACAACAACGACCACTACCTCTCGTCACCGTCAACATCGTCAGAAAAACGACCACTACCATTGCTGGATCTGAAAAACGACTGCCACCACCGCCAAATCCGTTTGATTTCTTTCTCTCTCTGTGTGTCCCTTTAAGACCTGGTGTGTATATTTGTGTTCAGGTATGCACAGATCTTTCAATCCTCAAAACTACCCACATTGAAACGATTAGGGATTTTGGTTGTTGAATTGATTTGGGGGATTCGGGGACTTTTGGTTGTTGATTGGGAGATGATGATGGTGGCGGAAAAGGCATGAGTGGTGATTGTGGTTTTAGATGATGATATTAATTTGGTGATGGTGGTTGTAGATCAGGACATTAATTTTTAAGTTTTATGGTGGTGAATGGTGGTGGCAGGGGGTAATATCACATAATAGAACAAAACACAGGGGGTAATATGAAAGGGCATTATAGTCATTTCAGGTTATAGTTAACAGATCTGTTAACAAAATTGACGTCGGGGGGTAAACTTGCGACATAACACCAAACATTGGGGGGTAAAATTGCAATTATTTCATTAGGGGGGTAAGAGTGTCAATTGGCCTAAACCCTAGGGGGTAAAATTGCAGTTTACTCCAAGTTTTATTTATATACCCAATTGATAAAGACTTTAAGTTTAAAGTTTTGAGTTTAAATACAAGTTTATATACCCAATTGATAAAGACTTTAAGTTTGAAGTTTTGAGTTTAAATACATGTAAACAATACGAGTCAAGCTTAAGCTTTTCTAAGCTTGATCGAGTTCTTCTAGTTTAGCTTAATAAAGTTCGAGCTTAAACTTTGCATATTATATATATATATATATATATATAGGGCAAGGATAAATCGAAAACCCACTCCAGTTGACTAAACCCTGAAAACCCATTAATCACCATTGATCAAACTTGATGGATGGCTAGGATTAACTTTTGCCCCATCAATTGCTTTTGTGTACTTTGTCTCAATTTTTTAATGTATTTAATGTAATGAAGGGTAATATTGGAACAAAGAAAGTGCAGTAAAGTACTAAATTCTGTCATCCATTAATTTATGTTTTCTCTCTCTTGATTAAAGTATTTTTCTTTCATTATTTTATGTTTTCTCTCTCTCTCTAATGATTAAAGTTCTATCACCCATTAATTTTCTATGATTTAAATAAATACTGACTTCTAACATAACGAAAAACTAAAAAAAAAAGTTGATATTTTAAAAAAATCTTACATAAGTTACACGCTTTAGGAAAAAATAAAAAATAAAAAAGAGTCACATGATCTAAAAAATGTACAAAAAAAGATATTCAAGCAACCATCAACAAAAGCACATGATCAAACACACATAGAGCAAAAATGTACAAAAATCTCAGTGAAAAAAAAAATGTAACACGGATACAGCAAAAATGTACAAAAATCTGAGGCAAAAATAAAATGTAACATGGTAAAAACAAAACCAAAAAATCTATAACATATAAAATTCTCAGATTCAACACAGCAAAAGTCTACATAAATCTCTGGGAAAAAAATGTAACATGTTAAAAACAAAACCAAAAAATCCATAACATAGAAAATTCTCATATTCAATAATCCAACAATAATCCAACATATAGATGAAGTTACACCACGTGTAAACATACATTTTCTGTATAATTTCAAAAAATGTAAACAACCAGTAAACAAGAAAAATGTTTTTTTTACCATTTAAAGGATATCCACATACATAAAAGTGTAACTACAAAAAATGTAATGTATTACTGATAAAAAAATACATAAAAAATGCATAGATCTTGGACGTTCGCAACTAAGACGAAAAGAATTGTTATGAGAATTGTTACATCAAAAATAAACGTCCTTAACAATAATCCAACATATAGATGAAGTTACACCACGTGTAAACATACATTTTCTGTATAATTTCAAAAAATGTAAACAACCAGTAAACAAGAAAAAATGTTTTTTTTACCATTTAAAGGATATCCACATACATAAAAGTGTAACTACCAAAAATGTAATGTATTACTGATAAAAAAAAAATACATGTAATTGCAAAAAAAAAAAAAAATGTTCCATTTGTAACTATCACTTCTACAAATCCATATCCATTACATATTCGTCGCACAATTATTATTGAACCACAATGTATCCAGATCAGTTGCATAACCTAAACATATAAAAAAACAAAAAAAGGAAATTTAGCCTTTGAAGTAAATTTATATTTTTTAGAAATAACAAAAGCCTATAATAAATGTACATGTTAAATAATAATGGATGACTTGTAAAATGAACAATACTTCCAAATTAATTCAAAATAATGTCTTCAAAACACGACCCCAAATGTCCAAATGAACTTTTAACTTTAATGCCTCAACTTTAGATAATCGAGACTACACACATCACATAACATAGGTACAAGGATCAATTAACCAGAATCAAAATCAAAATTATTAATACAGAAGAAGACAAACATGATCGAAAAAGTTAAAAGTCAAGAAAAGCTAAAACTTCAAACAATCAAAAATTTGTGATGCATATTTTTTTTTTACCAGAATCTCACTTTTAAATAGAGTAATAATTTTTTTATCTAGAGAGAAAAAGATCTAAACCCATTTCAAAACAAGAAACAAACAACCCAAAACACAAATCAAAAAGGCCCATATGCCAAATTCAATTAATCAAACCCACATACACAGTACAATCAAGAAAACAACAAATAAATCATCCAAAGTTATCAAAAAAAGCCTAGATCTTGGAGTTTCATAACTAAGACGCATAAAATTGTTATGAGAATTGTTACATCAAAAATATAACATGCATATAAAAATATAACTTTATTAACAAGAATCAAACAACAACAGATTTTTTAGATTCAATCATCATAACAATAAACAAGAAAGTAACTTAGATTTTAATCCAATACATAAGAACTTAAAATCAAATTGTTTCCATTTGTTCCGATCTGAAAAAAAAAATCAAATTGTTTACATAAGAACAAATTTTACACAAAAAAAAAATGAAAAAATCAGTAATAAAAAACAACATATCCAGAAAACAAGAACTAAAAAACATTCAGCTTCTTGAACAAAAAAATAAAAAAAGTTGCAGATCTACAAATCACAAAAAATGAAGATCTATAAAACACAAAAAAATGCAAATCTGAAAAAAAAAAACCCTGAAAACAAACATACTTATGGATCTGGAGGATCTTTTAGATCTGGAACCACCGCCGGATCTTGAAACCACCATCGGATCTTGAAACCCTTGTCGAGGAACTACCCGAGCCTACCTTACAAATCTATTGAACCACTCAAAGAACTAAATCCGCAAAGAAAAACAGTGGTTTTGGTGAAGATTTATGGTGGATCGATGAATATTTCGTTTGCCAAGAAACCGAATCTTGAACTACACCGTCACGGGGTTGTTACGCTTGTAGATCTAGAGTTTTGGTGGTTGATTATGAATGATTTTGATAAGAAGAAGAATTTTGGTGGTTGATTTAGATCTGGAAGTGTGTGTGATTTAAGAGAGATAAAGAGAAGTGTGTGTGATTTAAGAGAGAGAGAGAGAGAGGTGTGTATGATTTAAGAAGAAATGTCTGCACAAAAAAGCTGGAAAATGGTTATGAGGAAAGAAGAATGAGGGGCAAGTACAATTCATACACATCTAGTCAACATTAGGGGAAAATGATGAAATTACCCTTGTCTCATTTTTATACATAAGGTGATGTGGCTCAATCCTAGCCATATGTGTGAGTTTTCAGGGTTTAGTCAACTGGAGTGGGTTTTCTCCTTATAATTAGCCTATATATATATATATATATATATATATATATATATATATATATATAGGGTAAGGTTCCAGCGTGAACAACCTCCCAAGAGTGAACTGCGTGAACAGATCTGGACCCTTGATTTCCTTTTTAGTTGTTAAGGGTAGGATTGTAATTATAAAAAAAATTAGATTTAAATCATTATTTTAATAATTGAATTAAGTTACATATTTCCTATTTTAAATTTATTATCCACATTATGTTTTATTTATTAATAAGATAATTATCAAAACAAACAACAAATCACCAGATTTCAATTTTAATTTTTATTTAAGATTTCATCACCAGAATTCAAAGTTTGATTTTTAAGATCCACATAACCATCATATTTCAACGGTATACACATGTGTACTTGGATATAAATAGAACAGTACACATGTGTACTCAGCATCGTACATATGTGTACAATAATTCACAAGTGTACATCACCAACTTTACACATTCAATACAAAAAAGATTCTGAGATATCACAAAAACAGACGATATACACATGTGTACATCGCATTAAAATAGAGCAAAAATCAGAATACACATGTGTACATCGCATTAAAAATAGATCAAAATCAGAATACACATATGTACATCGCATTAAAAACAGAGCAAAATCAAAAAATTGAAAAAAAAAACTAAGCAACTAATGTCGTCGGATCAATGCTAGATTGACCAAAAAAAACTCAGCAACTAATTTTCGATTCGGTTCTGAAAAACGATCCGGCGAAGATCTCAAAACGATCCGACAAAGATCTGAAAACCTCTTCAACTAATTTTCAATTTGGATCTGAAAACGACCCTGCGAAGATCTGAAAAACGATCCGACGAAGATCTGAAAAACGATCCGGCGAAGATCTGAAAAACTCTGCAACTAATTTTCGATTCGGATCTGAAAAACGAGATGAATCGTTCTGGTTATTCGGATCTGAAAAACAGAGATGAATCGTTCTGGATATTCGGATCTGAGAAACGATCCGGTGAAGATCAATTCCGGCGATGAAAAACCTTGATGCAAAACCTCTAAAATGCCCCAAAACAAATTTGTATCTGTGAGAGAAATTTCGGAGATATGATTGTTTAACAAAACAAGATGGTATATATAATAATCTAAGAGATCCCCACTCAATATAGAATATTATTGTATTACATACTACACCAAATTGGTCAAACATAAACCACTTGCCTATAAAAAATTTCAATCGTGTCATATCACCCACCAGACAAAGCTAAATACTTGATTTTGAATTGGTGATGCAGATCGATGATGGCCATGATAATAATCATGGTGGCTTCGATGAAGATGGTTTGAAGGATTGGAATTTGGAGGAGATAAGATTACTTGATTTGAGAGAGAGAAACGAGATTTATGCAATCAATGCAAAATGGAAATTACACATATACCCTTTTTTATTTAATTAAATGGAAAAAATTAACCAAAAAATTATCATCATGCCACTCACTTTAATCTCAAGATCATAAAAATCAAAGGCCCAGATCAGTTCACGCAGTTCACTCTTGGGATTTTGTTCACATTTGAACCTAATCCTATATATATATATATTGAAATTAAACATTCAGGTCTGTGGTGCATAAATTTACGAGTTACAAAATTACGTTCTTGTGAAGATAAACGTAAAACTTTAGATAGCACACTTTAGATGTGGAATCTCTCTCCTCCAATTAGAGCGGGGCTAATGTCAACATCGTCATGCACACCTTGGGCATGAAATGTTTTCTACCAATGGGAGCTTGTTGTGTATCACCAAAACAATTATAGTTATAGGGACTATCTCATCTAAATGAAAACGACATCTAACAAAGTTCACTATAAATGGAAAGGAGATTTACATTCATCGGGTACGCTCACACACACTCTATCTCTCTCACACACACACACGCACTAAGAACATATTGTCTCCAACCGCACAAATACTTATTTTCACGCTGAGAGTGGTCATAGGGAGGAATCTCATCATATGGCTAACCTAATAGTGTTATTGTTTTGTAGGTTCATAGGTGATTAGTTGCTTCGCCTTTCCTTGAAACGTTCGTTGGTATAATTTGTCTGAACCCTCTCGTGGCTAAGATTAGATTATTTATATATGTGATTTAAGCAAATGGAATTCGTTAGCACAGTGCAACAGAAATTCTATATATACACGTAACTTAAAAATCTATTATGTAGTATCAACTTAATATATATAAAAGTTGTCCAATTACAAACATAAAATTACGAATTACAAAATTACGTTGTTGTGAAGATAAACGTTAAACTTTGAGTAGCAATTTTTTTCTTTGTGGGGACTTTATCTGTAACTAGACATAACAAATAAGAAAACATTTTGTTGGTAAAAAGTTGCGTATGTTAGAAAGTATTTTTAGGCACGTGTTAAATATTGTCGCAACCCCCGATCCCTAATCCCCGGGAACGGGCGGCCGTGAGCCAGTTTCGGTGGTATCTCGTATTGTCTAATTTGGCAGCGGAAATTTTCATCAGGACCGTAGTTAGGAAATATTGATCAGAGTAAAATACCACATTTTCATAACATTAAACAAATGGGTTAAAACCCAAGTTCGTAGTACACACGTTTTCATAGGAATAAATTCCCATTTTATTTAATAAAAACATATATTTTATTTTTGGTAACTTTATTGCCACTTTTCCAAGCCTTCAGTGCTGTCCAGCTGGCTTCTATTTGGCTTTCACAGTTTGTTACCTGAAACACGTTTTAAAAACATTTGTCAGTGGGAAATACTGGTGAGTGAATCCCAGTTTAATCAAGTTTAAATAAAATCTCATTGTACAGTATTGAGGGCGATCCCGCAATTATATTTGTTTCCAAGACATCACAATTAACATCCATGGTACTATCGAACCCGACTTGTGGAAACGTTACTCCTTGACCAGGTGGTAACAAATTTTGTATACAAAACCCCAACATACTCATCATAATTGTATTCTTACAAATACTCAATAACTGTTATTCGCATGGAAAAGTATTTAAGGTTTTGTAAAACAGTTAACAAAAAGGTTTACAAAAAGTGGATCAACTCAAATTGCTGTTTTAGATTTTTCGTAAGGATTTCCTGGTGATAATCTAAAATTTACACAAATGCAAACGCGTTAGTATAATAACCCATTTTAACATTAGTAATACCCTCCCCGAGACGGCATTCCAACGACTACGTCGGGTAGAACCACGACAGCCGTTACGGAACCCTAGATCAATCGGGCAGCGTATCTAATACGTATCCAGGGGTTATAATACTTACAACGGAGCAGAACTTCGCTATTTAGGGGGGGTATAATACCCGAGTATAACTTCAACTACTTAATATTGAGATTGAGAAAAGAAAATAGGACGAACAGACTGAAGATCCGATGCATTCTATTTATAGTTGTTGAGTCTAGTTCTCTCGCGGCCCGCGTAACACAAGCACATGGCCTACGCGGCCCGCGTTGACTCCAGGTCAACGTGTAGGTGATCCGGATCATCAGGTAGGCTTGCCGTGCGTTGGGCCACGTGGCCGCACCGGGCTGCGCCACCTTTTAGCCTCTCGCGGCCCGCGTGAAGGTTGGGGTGGGTCTTATGCGGCCCGCCTCAACTTAAAAGTTCAGTTTTTAATTATTTTAATACTATTTAATGTATTTGGGGCCCGTTTTCGCATATGGGGTGTATTTTGGGACATTTTAAAATATACTAGGGTGTCGGAAAATATTATGAGGGTGTCGGTTTTATTGAGGGTTGTTACATCCTCCCCACCTTATTTTAGAGCTCGTCCTCGAGATCTACTGGAACAAGTGTGGATATTTCCTTTGCATTTCTGATTCGAGCTCCCATGTGTATTCAGGTCCTCTTTTGGAGTCCCGCTTCACTTTGACCAGAACTAATCTCTTATGTTTGAGATTCTTGACTTTCCTGTCTTCAATCTGTAGAGGCCTTTCTACAAATTTAAGTTGTTTATTTACCTCTATATCCTTAAGAGGTACCCTTTGCGATTCATCAGCTAAGCATCTCTTGAGATTAGATACATGAAATACATCATGTATTCCTGCCATTTCCTCTGGAATTTGTAGCTGATAGGCTACAGGTCCTATTCTTTTAATAATCTCAAAAGGTCCAACATACCTGGGACTTAGCTTTCCTCTTTTGATGAATCTTATCACTCTTTTCCAAGGAGATACTTTCAATAATACTTTGTCTCCTACTTGAAATTCCAATGGTTTGCGTCGGTTATCAGCATAGCTCTTTTGTCGATCACGTGCTGCTTTCAATCGTTCCTTAACTTGAATAATCTTGTCAGTTGTTTCTTGTACTATCTCAGGTCCAGAAGTTGCTTTTCCCCAATTTCTGCCCAACAGACTGGGGTTCGGCACTTTCGTCCATAAAGTGCTTCGAATGGTGCAGCATTGATACTTGTGTGATAACTAGTATTATAAGAAAATTCTATTAAAGGTAAGTGATCGTCCCAATTACCTCCGAAATCAATTACACAAGCTCTAAGCATGTCTTCCATTCTCTGAATTGTTCTTTCGCTTTGTCCGTCTGTTTGAGGATGATAAGCTGTGCTCAGATTTAACTTGGTTCCCATTGCTTTTTGGAAACTTGACCAAAAATGAGAGGTAAATCGGCTATCCCTATCAGAAACGATTGATAAAGGAATTCCATGTAATGAAACAATTTCATTTACATATAATTTAGCTAACTGTTCCATACTGAAAATTTTCTTCATTGGTAGGAAATGAGCTGACTTGGTTAGCCTATCTACAATCACCCAGATTGTATCATTTCCTTTCTTTGTTTTGGGTAATTTAGTAACAAAATCCATTCTTATTAATTCCCATTTCCACACTGGCATTTCTAGCTGTTGTAACAAACCTGAGGGTTTCTGGTGTTTAGCTTTAACTTGTGAACAAATTAAACATTTAGAAACATAGGTTGCTATGTCCTTTTTCATTCCTATCCACCAGAAATTTTTCCTTAAATCCTGGTACATTTTATCACTTCCTGGATACATCGTATATTTAGACTTATGGGCTTATTCTAATATATGATGACGTAGGTTTCCTAATTTAGGTATCCACATTCTCTTTTCATGGAATCTCCAAATTCCATCTATTCCTTGTTCTAATTCTTTTAGCATTCCTTTTAGTTTTTTAGCATCATCCTTGATTACTGATTCTTGTGCTTTTCTAATTTGATCATTTAAATCTACTTGTAGATTTAATTTAAGAGAACGTACCCTTTTTGGTTTTTCATGACTTTCGACTTAAAGCATCTACCACTACATTTGCTTTTCCTTCATGATACTGGATATCACAATCATAATCACTAAGCATCTCCATCCAGCGTCTTTGTCTCATATTCAACTCCTTTTGCCCGAAAACATACTTTAAACTCTTATGAACTGTGAATATGGTAAACTTACTACCATAAAGGTAATGTCTCCAAATCTTAAGGGCAAAAATTATAGCTCCTAGTTCTAGATCATGGGTTGAATAATTATCTTCATGATTCTTAAGTTGTCTAGAAGCGTAAGCTATAACTTTTTGGCGTTGCATCAATACACATCCATAACCTAATTTAGAAGCGTCACAATAGACTACAAAGTCTTCAGTTCCTTCTGGAAACGCTAATATGGGTGTATGGGTTAATCGATGCTTAAGAATTCTAAATGCTTATTCTTGTTTTGGTCCCCATTCAAACTTAATGGATTTACAGGTTAACTTAGTTAAAGGAATGGCTATTCTAGAAAAATCTCGAATAAATCTCCTATAATAACCGGCCAATCCTAAGAAACTTCTAACCTTGGTTGGTGACTCAGGGGTTTTTGTCACGACCCCCTACCACACCCTGGACGGGAGCCGCGAGCAGTCGAGTGGTACCGGTGATTATTTTGAAAAGTATTGCAGCGGAAATTTCATCAGGACCGTGAGTTAGGAAAAATATCAGAGTTTAGAAAACACCGGATTTTTATTTATTAAATAGATGGGATAAAACCCATGTTTTACAGAGGTAGTTTTAATATATGAAACCATGTTTTCTTAATTTAATTCAATTGATAAAATAAGCCACTTCTCTTAAGCCTTTCGGTGCCGCATCATCACTCTTATTCCCATCTACGGTAATTACCTGAAACGAGTTTTTAAAAGATTTGGTCAGCAGGAAATACTGGTGAGTTCATTCATTTTTGTACAAAAACACATTTGTTATAATTCACAGTATTAAGAGTTTTTACATTTGCTTCTTTAAGATTGGCAAAGACTTAATCACTGTAATTACAACTTTGTTATAACTTACAGTATTAAGGGTGATTACATTGCTTTTATCAACCAATTACCCCAAATCGGTATTTGTCACTCGACTGTATCTGTGACTATGGTCAGATCACTCATTGGCTAACTCGTTGTCCAATGGTGACGGGAAACAAGTAATGTATACAAAACCCCACACACCGGCAGTAATTAAAGATTACAAAGACTGAATCCTTGTAATTATAGCTTTGAAACAAATAGAGTTTTGAAAGCAATTTGATAAAAAGAGAATGACTCACTTTGCAAGTTAAACGGGCAGCGTCTAGCCTACTGATTCTTAGCCTGGTTAACCTAATTCAAAAAACAATGCACGCGAAACTTGGTCAGTAACTTAATTCAACTTTTACGACAACTCACGAGATAAAAACCCTCACGACGAATGACAAAGTGCAATACTTAAACATCCATCGAATTCACGACGAATGACAAAGTATAACCCGAGTTTGAGCAGCACTTAAACATCCATCGGATTGGTTTCAATCGATCGGACATTGAATCGTAGCAGTGATCGAGTTATTACCCTGTTATCGCGGCATAATTTCATGATTGTGTGTGTTTTTATAGTAATCAGACGATATCTCGGTGTACGAATCGAATTTTAATGTCGAACCAACGCCCAAATTCAAGTGCCAAACTCCTTTATTTATACTGGAAAAACGGCGCTGTCGCGTGTCACGAGAGGCTCTCGCGTGGCGCGAGAGGTCACTTTTAGCATAGGGTAGCCACGTGTCTCAGTAGCTTGGGTGAGTCGACGGTTCGTAAAAATTCAATTTCTATCAAAAACTGTCTAGATAATACTGACTAGAAAATACCCCCCCCCCCTGAGTTTTAGGGGCCCTGATCCTGATTCCGATTGTTCTGAAATTTTTAGGGTTTGTGCAGGATTACTTGGGGGTCTCAATTAGGGTTTCGTATTAGACAAAATATAATAAGAAATAATAGTTTTGGTGAGAGTTGTTACATCCTCCTCACCTTAATAAAAATCTCGTCCTCGAGATTTACTGGAACAAGTAGGGATACTTTCGCTTTATCTCTGATTCCAGCTCCCAAGTGTATTCAGTTCCTCTCTTTGAATCCCACTTGAATTTGACCCGCACTAGTCGTTTGTGTTTGAGAAATTTGACATTTCTGTCTTCTATCTGTAGTGGCTTCTCAACAAATTTTAACTTTTCATTTACCTCTATATCTTGAAGAGGTACTACCAGGGATTCGTCAGATAGACATTTCTTGAGGTTGGATATATGAAATATGTCATGTACCCCGGCTAGCTCTTCTGGTAGTTGTAAACGATAGGCAACTGGTCCTATTTGCTGAATTACTGGGAATGGTCCTACGTACCTTGGACTTAGCTTTCCCTTCTTCCCGAATCGAACTACTCCTTTCCATGGAGAAACTTTTAAGAGTACCTTATCTTCGATTTGAAATTCCAGTGGCTTGCGTCGATTATCCGCATAACTCTTCTGGCGATCTCGAGCCGTCTTTAGTCTTTCCTTGATTTGAGTGATTTTGTCGGTAGTTTCTTGTATGATTTCAGGATCTGATAATTGGATTTCTTCTATTTCTGCCCAACAAACTGGAGTTCTGCACTTTCGTCCATACAGTGCTTCGAATGGGGCAGCTTCAATGCTTGCATGATAACTATTGTTATAGGAGAATTCTATTAAGGATAGGTGGTCATCCCAATTTCCACCAAAATCTATTACACATGCCCTGAGCATGTCTTCCAGGGTTTGGATCGTCCTTGTGCTTTGTCCGTTGGTTTGAGGATGGTATGTAGTACTTAAATTTAGTCGGGTTCCCATTGCTTCTTGGAAACTAGTCCAGAAATGGGAAGTGAAACGACTATCTCTATTCGATACAATGGAGAGTGGGACTCCATGTAAGGATACTACCTCGTCTACGTATAATTTGGCTAACCTTTCCATGCTAAAGGTTTTCTTTATGGGTAGAAAATGAGCTGATTTGGTTAATCGATCCATAATTACCCAATTCGCATCATTACCTTTTCTGGTTTTGGGCAACTTAGTAACAAAATCCATTGTTATTAGTTCCCATTTCCATACTAGCATTTCTAATTGTTGGAGTAACCCTGAAGGTTTCTGGTGTTCTTCCTTAATTTGTGAACAAGTTAGACACTTAGATACATATCTAGCTTTGTCCTTTTTCATTCCTATCCCCCAGAAATTAAATCTTGGTACATCTTATTATTACTAGGATGCATGGTATATCTAGATTTATGGGCTTCCTCTAAAATTTTATTTCTTAAGTCTCCTTGCTTAGGTACCCAAATCCTTTATTCGTCCTTTCATTCCTTCAGCATCATCCTTGATTGCTGTTACTTCTTGAACATTCTTCAGTTGTTCGATTAAATCTACTTGAAGATTTAATCTAAGAGCATGAACTCGCTTTTGCTTTTCATGATACTTACGACTTAAGGCATCTGCAACTACGTTTGCTTTTCCTTCGTGATATTGAATATCACAGTCGTAGTTACTTAGAATTTCCATCCATCTTCTTTGCCTCGTGTTTAATTCTTTTTGCCCAATTATGTATCTAAAACTCTTATGATCTGTATAGACTGTAAACTTATTTCCATACAGATCGTGCCTCCAAATCTTAAGGGAAAAAATTATTGCTCCTAATTCTAAGTCGTGAGTCGTATAATTCTCTTCGTGCTTCTTCAATTGCCTTGAGGCGTACGCGATTACCTTCTTGCGTTGCATTAGTACACATCCTAATCCTAACTTAGAAGCATCACAGTAACTTCAAAATCTTCTGTCCCTTCTGGTAAGGCAAGGATTGGGGTGTTGGTTAACCTTTGTTTTAAAATCCTAAAAGCCTCTTCTTGCTTAGGTCCCTATTCAAACTTAACTGTTTTACAGGTTAGCTTAGTTAATGGCACAACTATCTTAGAAATCCTTAATAAAGCGCCTATAGATCCAGCTAATCCTAGAAAACTCCTGACTTCCATGGCTGATTGCTGGACCTTCCATTTGGTGATCGTTTCTATCTTACCAGGATCTACGTGAATACATTCGTGATTCACCATGTGTCCTAAGAATTGCACTTCCTGTAACCAAAATTCACACTTCGAGAATTTGGCGTAAAGCTTCTCTTTTCTTAGCAAAGCTAAGAGTGCATGTAGGTGCTCACAATGTTCCTCCTGACTTTTGGAATAAATGAGTATATCGTCGATGAAGACAATTACAAGTTTTATCCAAGTACGGTTTACAGATCCTATTCATCATGTCCATAAATGTTGCAGGAGCATTTGTTAATCCAAAGGGCATGACTGTAAACTCGTAGTGACCATACCTAGTTCTGAAAGCAGTTTTAGGTATGTCTTCCTCTTGTACCTTCAATTGATGATATCCTGAACGTAAATCTATCTTAGAAAAGTATCTAGCTCCTTACAATTGATCGAAAAGATCATCAATCCTAGGTAATGGGTATCGATTCTTAATTATAACCTTATTCAATTCCCTATAATCGATACATATTCGCATTGAACCATCTTTCTTCTGCACAAACAACACAGGTGCTTCCCAAGGGGATGAACTAGGTTGTATAAATCCTTTACTAAGAAATTCATCTAACTGCTTTTTCAATTCTAACATTTCGGTGGGTGCTAATCGGTAGGGTGCTTTAGCTACGGGTGTAGTTCCAGGAATCAAATGAATTCTAAATTCTACCTCCCTATCTTGTGGTAGTCCTGGTAACTCCTCTGGGAATACATTCGAGTATTCTGATATTACATGAATTTCTTTTAGTTCCATGCCTCCATTGTTAATGAACTCCGAGACCATATATGCCATGTCTTACTTTCGTGCATAACTCGCAGCTTTCATCACAGAGACTTTGTTGGCTGGTCTGTCTTGTCTCCTTACTTCTCCGGTTGGCTTGCATATCTCAATCCAAGTCAGTGATCACCTCAGGAATCATTGTTGCCATTTTATTCCCTTTTATGAAACAGACAGGATTTCCTCTCTGTCAGTTCTTTCTATTTCATGGCATACGTCGTGATCTTGTGTTCTGAAGATCGGGTCTCACTATCCTAGTGTCTAAATTTTGAAGCATACCTTACTTCATTTTTCTTAACATATATACTAATGGTTATGACACTTCGGTCCTTTAAGCCCATGTATTGTTGTAGCAATTCTTTTATTACTGGTAATCTTAGTAGGATTATAGGTGAAGAGTCTTGGCAAGTGCACCTAGTTGTGGTTACTCATATCTTTCCAAGAGTTCTTAAAGAAAGTAGAATTACTTTTATTAGTGTAAGTTCTTAGACGTTTTATGCCTAGCACAACTTTAGCGACAGGTTTCCTAATGCGTTAATAATCTAAGGTAACACAAAAGGAATTCTTATACTTTCGAGGGCGTCCCAGTTTAAAGGATTCCTATCATTCATTTTGTCGTACGAGTTACTGATAATCGAACGAAATAATGTTCGATATCGGAATTATAGATGTATACAAGAGAATCCTAATAAAGAAATCTAGAATTATCATTGACACACATGCTTGTGTTTTATTCTAAATTGTTAATCCTTATAAATATACATATCTATATAATCACATATTTCACATACGGTAATATACATACCATTCATAAGGTCAATGTATTTAACAGATTCATATTTCCAAAGACAAATCAAACATCAGGTCATGATATTATTTAGGGAATTTTGTCACTTGTTTGACATATCCTATACCCCATCTTACCCGGTTCTCGACGGAGAGGTAACCCCATCTTACTCGGACAAGCTGGAGAGTCTGCTACACTATACCCAGTCTTGCCGGAGAGGTAAATGGGTATTTCCCATAAATGAATCTTTCTTAAATCATGATTTAAAAAAATGAATATTTTATTAAGGCTTTCATCAAAGAACAAGGAAATTAGTATTCAAGTGATGGATCATATTCCAGAACCAAGTAGTACCAATAAATAAGAAATAACAGTGGCCAAGTGTTATTGCTTATTTACCATACTTGCAATGTTCTAGTTATCATCCTTATGTCATACCAATACCCATTCCACTTTATTCATGCAAGGAATTAGCTTATTTCGATGCTTATACTAAGGCATTAAATTCTGGTTTTCCTGATTTACTTTGTTGTTAATCTGGATATCTATCAGGTATTAATTATCACAGACTAATATTTAGTACAAACATTTAGGTACAACTGTACAAACAGATTTAATTGAACATTGCAACTTATATATATATATATATATATATGTTTATTACAAATTACAACTGAAATTCAAAATATACTAGGGGTTGTGCATTTAGTTTATCTAGGAATATTATGCTCAGCATGCTTTTATATAAGGTTTATTCTATCTCTTCTTATTAAGAGGTTTATCTAATGAGCAAAGTTCCTTTATCTTTTGGTGAACTATCTAATTGACGATTGTTTACCCATACTATAAATTAACAAATAGTCAAATGACACAAAAACACATAATCACATAAGTTATTTCCTACCACAGAAATTTTAAAATTTAAGTGTTAGCAGAACACTTCTTTGGCTTAAACCAGTGGCATGGCTCTGATACCACCTTCTGTCACGACCCCCGACCACACCCTGGACGGGAGCCGCGAGCAGTCGAGTGGTACCGGTGATTATTTTGAAAAGTATTGCAGCGGAAATTTCATCAAGACCGTGAGTTAGGAAAAATATCAGAGTTTAGAAAACACCGGATTTTTATTTATTAAATAGATGGGATAAAACCCATGTTTTACAGAGGTAGTTTTAATATATGAAACCATGTTTTCTTAATTTAATTCAATTCATAAAATAAGCCACTTCTCTTAAGCCTTTCGTTGCCGCATCATCACTCTTATTCCCATCTACGGTAATTACCTGAAACGCGTTTTAAAAAGATTTGGTCAGCAGGAAATACTGGTGAGTTCATTCATTTTTGTACAAAAACACATTTGTTATAATTCACAGTATTAAGAGTTTTTACATTTGCTTCTATAAGATTGGCAAAGACTTAATCACTGCAATTACAACTTTGTTATAACTTACAGTATTAAGAGTGATTACATTGTTTTTATCAACCAATTACCCCAAATCGGTATTTGTCACTCGACTGTATCTGTGACTATGGTCAGATCACCCATTGGCTAACTCGTTGTCCAATGGTGACGAGAAACAAGTAATGTATACAAAACCCCATATACCGGCAGTAATTGAAGATTACAAAGACTTAATCCCTGTAATTATAACTTTAAAACAAATAGAGTTTTGAAAGCAATTTGATAAAAAGAGAATGACTCACTTTGCAAGTTAAACGGGCAACGTCTAGCCTACTGATTCTTAGCCTGGTTAACCTAATTCAAATAACAATGCACATGAAACTAGGTCAGTAACTTAATTCAACTTTTACGACAACTCACGAGATAAAAACCCTCACGACGAATGACAAAGTGCAATACTTAAACATCCATCGAATTCACGACGAATGACAAAGTATAACCTGAGTTTGAGTAGCACTTAAACATCCATCGGATTGGTTTCAATCGATCTGACATTGAATCGTAGCAGTGATCGAGTTATTACCCTGTTATCGCGGCAGAATTTCGTGATTGTGTGTGTTTTTATAGTAATCAGACGATATCTCGGTGTACGAATCGAATTTTAATGTCGAACCAACGCCCAAATTCAAGTGCCAAACTCCTCTATTTATACTGGAAAAACGGCGCTGTCGCGTGCCACGAGAGGCTCTCGCGTGGCGCGAGAGGTCACTTTTAGCATAGGGTAGCCACGTGTCTCAGTAGCTTGGGTGAGTCGACGGTTCGTAAAAATTCAATTTCTATCAAAAACTGTCTAGATAATACTGACTAGAAAATACCCCCCCCCCTGAGTTTTAGGGGCCCTGATCCTGATTCCGATTGTTCTGAAATTTTTAGGGTTTGTGCAGGATTACTTGGGGGTCTCAATTAGGGTTTCCTATTGGACAAAATATAATAAGAAATAATAGTTTTGGTGAGAGTTGTTACAGTTTTCCATTTGATAATTGTAACACCCCGAAAATGGGTTTGGTAATCAAACTCCATTAATACTAAAAGACGGGTAAAGTACCGTTAGTAGTAAAAATAATCAGGTGAATGTTTGGATTTAAATAAGAAATCCTAATAATAAATACACGCGAATCAAAGTTTTAAGGAATTGAGTTTATAAGAGCCCGAGTTAACGGGACTTAAAATATAACGAGTTATAGTTTCCCGAACCCATTAAGTTAACTAGGAATAATTAACCTAGCTATTGAGGTGCAAATAAGTAATAAAACATGGAGTTCTAGTCCCTAATAATTAAAATTAAACTTGAGGGACCAAAACCGTTAAACAGGAAACAAGTTTTATTTAATAAAAAAAAACACACCACACACACAAGCTGTGTGTGTGGATCGATCTACAGGGGCGACCAAGAAGGGGTAAACCCTAGCTCATCTCAATTTCGCCAAATTGGAGGGCAAAAGTAGCTGAAATCGAATGCATGATTACATATAAACGATCACCAAGTCAAGGGGATCATAAGGTATGTTAAATTTTGTAATATGGTGATGTTTTAGAATTTCTTATGAACACTCATGATCAAAATTCGTGAATGAAAATGGAGTGTGTGAGTGATATGTGTTAAACTTATGCTTGGGAACAAACCCTAGATGTAAACTCGTTAATTTAGCACCATAAATTAGTGTTTCGGTTAACTAGTTATGTAAGTGCTAAGTGGGTTTTGGGGGAAGATGATGAACACTAGATTCATGATCATCAATTTGGTGTTATTAAAACTTCCATGAAGTAAGTCTAGGTGTTGATATGCATGCTAGACATAAGAACTTGTGAATGATGTTAAAACTTGGGTAAATAACTAGTTATGAAAAATTGATTTTTGATTTTATAGAATATGCCCACAAGGTGTTTGTTAAAATGCCTAAGTGAATGTTTATATGTTGAATTTTCGAGTGAAAAGCACATTCGAATAATATGGCAAATTATGCGAAATATAAAACGGTAAGAGTTCTAAATATCATGTTGATTTAGACTTAATGTTGTAAATCATGTGATTGAAAGTAGTTGACTTTGATAAGTTAAGTTAACTAATTGATGAAGTCGAATAGTAGTTTCGACATAGAATCCGTAAGATGAAATAGTCATAATAATGATGACTAATCTAACCGTCTTACGAATCATGATGATAGTTTGACTCTTGACAAGCTAGGTGGAAGCTTGATGAGGGAGCGGGTCAAACGAATCAAGAAGGAAAGGAAAAGCGTAGTTCGGATGCGAGGTAAGTAGAACTTACGCCCCTTTTTCACTATTTGCGAAGTTACTAAATTTCAAGTATTAATATTGATGCTACTAAATGGTTAGTACATGATATTCCGACATGATTCAATGAGAGTCGGAATAATGGAAAATGGTAAGAAATCATGACTATAATAAAAGGAGTAAAATGGTAAATTGGTCATGTAATGACGAATAAATAAAAACGGCTTAAGTGAAACAAGTTCAAAGGAAAACCGGAAAAAGGGTTTAAGGGGATGAAATGGTAATTAAATACCATCTCATACGGACAAATAGTCGATTAGACTAGATGGGTCAAATGGTGTTGTTAACACCATTTGACAATAACATTTGACAATCACTTGTTGAGTTTTGTAATCACAGGAAATAACATAAGCTTGCATCGCTTTAACTAGAAAGATTTAAAGCAAAAGTTATGTAATCGGGTCAATACTTTGACCCGAGCCAGGTATGTATAATCAAGCTGTTAGTTAAACATACAATTTGGTCAAATATTTAGCGAAAGTCCTTCGTCGATTAGTGAGGGACTAAAGTTGACTAAAATACCCTTGAAGGGTATATTGGGAAAACGACTCATAGGGGTTGTTTAGAAACTTACATTAAGATTATGGAATCATTAGACATGTATAAAGGTCATAGGAATGCACATTCGCGAGTCAAATGCTCAAAAGTGGTCATTTGCGTAAAATGATCAACCGATGGGTAAAATTTGGGAAAAAGGGGTTCGTTATGATAAATCCACCACAAATTAGTTGTGGTGGAATAATTGTAGTTAACTAGATATGGAACTTTTGTAGCGACAAAAGAAAGGTACAAATTCTAGACTAAAATGCGTAAATACCCTTAACGGGTCAAAACAAGCATTTAAGTGTAAACGGGATTTTATTAAGTGAGAAACCCGTGATTTGAGATTAATATGATATGAGATATTGTATTAATGAATTTCATGAGTTTAAAGGTCAATAAAACATGTTGGTGTGATAAAATCACGAATGGGTCAAAAGTCGGTAAAAAGGGTAATAAGCCGAAGAATTAAAGTCTGAAATTTTATTATGTAAGATCTTGGATTTTAACACCATTAGATGGAGAATTAAATTACGGACGCGTAGGAAAAAGAATCGGGTAAAACGGATCAATAACGAAGAAGTTATGGCCGTTTCCGTGAAATCAGATCGTACATGGAATATGCAGCAACTGATAAGCAACATTCTGCTGAAAAGGGGGCCTAGCGTCACGCGACGCCCCCAAACTTGGAAAAATGTTATTTTTTTGTCATATTTAACCCCTGTACTTGTTTGAACTTCATATTTGACTATCGAAACTAACTTTTAAGTTGGTTTTGATCATAGGTGATTGCCATGAGTGCCCGGATGAAGATCAAGCGACGAGCAAAGACCGAACACATGTTAAACAAAGCTTCCGCAACGTTGTTTTGTCGTTATTTAAACGGCGAATAAAATTACATTATGTATATTACTTAAATCGTAAAAGTTTTTTTTAACAAACCCGTATTTTTGATGTATATGTAATCATTAATCACATGGATATTTTCGAAAAATATACGTTAAACCTGGATTTATAAGAACGGGTGTTACAATAATCACCTCGATCTTTGTTGGATCCACATGAATTCCTTTATGGTTCACTAAGTGTCCAAGAAATTGTACCTGTTCTAGCAAAAACTCGCACTTTGAAAATTTAGCATAAAGCTTTTCCTTTCTTAATAGACTTAAAAGTGCATGCAAATGCTTTGCACGATCTTCCCTATTTTTAGAAAAAATGAGAATATCATCTATGAAGACGATTATGAATTTATCCAAATATGGCTTACATATTCGGTTCATCATGTCCATAAATGCGGCTGGGGCATTGGTTAAACCAAATGGCATGACAGTAAATTCATAATGGGCATACCTTGTTCTGAATGCGGTCTTAGGAATGTCCTCTTCCTATACCTTTAATTGATGATATCCTGATCTTAAATCGATTTTAGAGAAAAATCGAGCTCCTTGCAGTTGACCGAACAGATCATCGATTCTCGGTAATGGGTAATGGGTAATGGGTACCGATTCTTAATCGTGACTTTGTTCAATTCACGGTAATCAATGAACATACGCATTGATCCGTCCTTCTTTCTAACGAACAGTATCGGCACTCCCCATGGCGACGAACTTGTTTGTATGAATCCTTTTTCCAATAATTCATCTAATTGTTTCTTTAATTCCTGTATTTCTGCGGGTGCCAAACGGTAGGGTGCTTTGGCAATTGGTGCTGTTCCTGGTAGCAGATGGATTCTGAATTCAACTTCTCTGTCTGGTGGTAGTCCTGGTAATTCTTCTGGAAAGATATCTGAAAACTGAGACACTACTGGAATGTCTTTTAGTTCTTTTCCTTTAGTGTTAGTGATTATGGAAATCAAATACACTATAGAACCTTTTCTTATATAACTTGCAGTTTTCATCACAGAGATGAATTTTGTGGATCTAGATGGTTTATCTCCTTTAATTATGATCGTTTTACCTTTTGGTGAATTTACTTGGATTGACTTTTGATCACATAAAATACTAGCTTTGTTGGCTATTAACCAATCCATTCCTAAAACAATATCAAATCCTGCCAAATTCATAGGATAAAGGTTTGCCAAAAATTTCTGTTTTAAAATTTCTATTCTTGCTCCCTGCAAGATTTCAGAAATCTTAACAGTTTCTCCATTAGCTGTCTCTACTAGACATTCTTGTGGTAGTTTAGTTAATGACTGATTTAGAAGTTTGCAAAATGAAGTATTAATGAAACTTTGGTTTGCACCAGAGTCAAATAATACCTTAGCAAAAACATCATTAACTAAAAACGTACCAGCTATCACGTCTGGAATCATCTTGTTCACGTTGTTTTCTGGTTCGATTGGTCGCTTACTGCTATGCTTACTTTTATTATTCGCTTCTTGAATCGTTTGAATAATAAATGGCATTGCATCTATGATTCCTTGTGCCACTATGTGTTGAACGGCACTATTATCCATTTGGTTTCCATTGTTATTGATGCTCGGATTCTCATTAACCACGTTAATGTTACTCTGGTTATCATTATTCAGATTTCCTTGATTTTCTTCGTCGGCCATCTGAATTTTTAAACATTTACCCCGTATTAATATCACAAAATAATATTTAATATAGTCAATGACACGCATTTTTGCCAAAAGTGTCGATCATTGCGACTTTACTCTATTCATCAACTATATATCTATTACACACCAGTACTGAAATAAAATTACAATACCAACTGAAATAAATAATAGTAGGCATCCGTACACACATATTTTATTTTATTATTTTATTATTATTACTATTACCGTCTCCTACCATCACATTCACGGATATGGATTCATCCAAAAATCCATATTGCGCTCGTCGTACTTCCAGACGAGTCGCACTCCCACCTGTCTCATTCTCTCACTGCTCTCTAAAATTTCCTCACCAAATGTCCTAAGTTCTTGTACGTTTTCTGCACTCATTGGGGGTGCAGGTTCTAGGACTGGGTTCGGAATCTGGGGTGCGGGTTCTTGGTATGGGGGTGTAGGTGCCTGAAATCGGTAAGGATCTTCTAAAATCTCCCTAACGTATTCATCGTGGTAATAAGGATCTAAAGGGTCCATACCTGGATAGGCTCCTATGTTTTGCATAGGTGTGTCTTCATGTATCGGGTAGCGTTGCACATAGTCCCTAACTTCATCCCACCAGGGATCGTAATTTGGGTCTAGGGGGTTTGGTGCAGGTACCCTAGGTATTTCCTCCGGGTTGAAATCATGCATCTCTACTTGGTTTTCAGGGTTTTCTATCTCCATCGGTTGGTCAGAGATCGGTGGCTGTGGTTGGGGTGCTATTATTTGCTCCAGATTAGGGTCAGCTGTAGTGGTTGCTAAGATGTGAATATTGGCTATACCCCTATTTATCATGTCCTGGGCATAGGCACCTGTCTCTCTTTTGGCTGCTGCTAGTACCCTCTGTTCTTGTAACTTTTTCATACGTTTTCTACGCTCGTGTGCCCCTCTACTGAACCATCCCCTCTTTTTATGAGGAAATGGCTCTTCTGACTGATCCTTAAACACAAAGATTCCTTCTTCCGTATCAGCAGAGTACCCTGAGAGGGCAGGCTGAGAAGAGGAGGTGTCTTCGCTTCTAGGTGAATCAGACAATTAACGATACGCGTCAGATGGTCCTTGGTCGCTCATACTGTAAACTAACAAATAGTCAAATAACACATAGCAATAAAATATAGTTATGCACGTATTTCCATAATTTATTTCCTAACAGATTGAATTTTGATGTCAGCAGAACACCTCTGTGGCTGAATCAGTGGCTTAGCTCTGATACCACCTTCTGTCGCAACCCCCGATCCCTAATCCCCGGGAACGGGCAGCCGCGAGCCAGTTTCGGTGGTATCTCGTATTGTCTAATTTGGCAGCGGAAATTTTCATAAGGACCGTAGTTTGAAAATATTGATCAGAGTAAAATGCCACATTTTCATAACATTAAACAAATGGGTTAAAACCCAATTTCGTAGTACACACGTTTTCATAGGAATAAATTCCCATTTTATTTAATAAAAACATCTATTTTATTTTTGGTAACTTTATTGCTACTTTTCCAAGCCTTCAGTGCTGTCCAGCTGGCTTCTATTTGGTTTTCACAGTTTGTTACCTGAAACGCGTTTTAAAAACATTTGTCAGTGGGAAATACTGGTGAGTGAATCCCAGTTTAATCAAGTTTAAATAAAATCCCATTGTACAGTATTGAGGGCGATCCCGCAATTTTATTTGTTTCCAAGACATCACAATTAACATCCATGGTACTGTCGAACCCGACTTGTGGAAATGTTACTCCTTGACCAGGTGGTAACAAATTTTGTATACAAAACCCCAACATACTCATCATAATTGTATTCTTACAAATACTCAATAACTGTTATTCGCGTGGAAAAGTATTTAAGGTTTTGTAAAACAGTTAACAAAAAGGTTTACAAAAAGTGGATAAACTCACATTGTTGTTTTAGATTTTCCGTAAGGATTTCCTGGTAATAATCTAAAATTTACACAAATGCACACGCATTAGTATAATAACCCATTTTAACATTAGTAATACCCTCCCCGAGACGGCATTCCAACGACTACGTCGGGCAGAACCACGACAGCCGTTACGGAACCCTAGATCAATCGGGCAGCGTATCTAATACGTATCCAGGGGTTATAATACTTACAACGGAGCAGAACTTCACTATTTAGGGGGTATAATACCCGAGTATAACTTCAACTACTTAATATTGAGATTGAGAAAAGAAAATGGGACGAACAGACTGAAGATCCGATGCATTCTATTTATAGTTGCTGAGTCTGGTTCTCTCGCGGCCCGCGTAACACAAGCACATGGCCTACACGGCCCGCGTTGACTCCAGGTCAACGTGTAGGTGATCCGGATCATCAGGTAGGCTTGCCGTGTGTTGGGCCACGTGGCCGCACCGGGCTGCGCCACTTTTAGCCTCTCGCGGCCAACGTGAAGGTTGGGGTGGGTCTTACGTGGCCCGCCTCAACTTAAAAGTTCAGATTTTAATTATTTTTAATACTATTTAATGTATTTGGGGCCCGTTTTCGCGTATGGGGTGTATTTTGGGACATTTTGGGATATTTTAAAATATACTAGGGTGTCGGAAAATATTATGAGGGTGTCAATTTTATTGAGGATTGTTACAAATATGTACCTATTGAACCTAGTGGGTGTGGACATGGCTCGGTTTTGAATAAATTTTACATTGAAACACATATAAAATTAAGCATGGCGCACCCGTATATTCAAAATCCTAGAAAACACTATATATCAAAAGAAACCAAATTGTTTTTAAAATAAAAATATATTATGTTTGACCTAGCTGGATTTTATACAAAATTTATATCCCGTCAATAAAATTCAACACGTCGCAATCATACATTCAAAAAATTTCAAAATCTTATATTTTAAAAGTTATAAATAAAAACACAATATGTTTAAAAATAACTATAATATTAAAATACTATAAAATTATTATACATACTAAGGCTATAGGGTGTGGTCAACATCATGACCATAATGATCATCCAGATCAGCGTTATATCAACTCACTCTCATTCATTGTTCAAACCACCACCCTATATGGTGTGGTAATGACCCAAACCATCATCCTTTTTTTTTCGTTTATTTTGATAAACAACAAAAGATTGGAAAAGGGAAAAGATGGTGCGTGATTGTTATGATTTAATCCATGCAAACCAGGGTGGTTCCCTTAGGGGAGACGATGTAGCACATCATCCACCATCTAATCTTAGGTTGCAATTCATGACCCAACCCACTAGGGTTGTTCACGAGTTGAACTGAGCCGAGCTATGGCAAAACTCGGACTCGGCTCGATTATAAACCGAGCTGGCTCAGATCGGCTCGGATTTGAAACCGAGCTGGAAATCTAAGCTCGGGCTTGACTTGGTTTTAGACCGAGCTGGCTCGGCTCTGCTTGGTTTGGCTCGATTTTGAAAAGAAAAATTAATACATGGCTCTCAAAATTCAGTAATTTAAAATATTATTCAATAATTCAAAAGAACACATCCAAAATAAGCTCAACCTAATACATTACAGACCAAAATCAAGTTTAACGACACAAAATATGTTCTTAATTTCAATGAAATAGAATCTAAGTCCATTAGCATAGTAATCAACTTTTAAATGTGGTTTAGATATCAAATTACCTCCTAATCACATGTGAATAATAATCAGTTTTTGTGATATATTATAATGTATTAATGTATATAAAATATAATATATTAAAAGTAAAATAATTCGAGCTAAGTTGAGCCGAGCTAGTATGCGAGCCAATCCGGCTCGTTACGAGCCGAGCTAAGCTAGACTCACTTTCTAACGGAGCCAAGCCGGCTCGGCTCACTTTCAAACCGAACCAAATCGAACGAGCTTTTTCCAAACTAAATCCAACGAGCTTCGAGGGAGCTCCGAACCACCTGCTTTTCGGACAGCCCTACAACCCACAACCCCATACCCTTAGCGTAATAGTATAGTATTTTAAAGATGAGATGTCCATTTTTTTGGTTATTTGTTAGATTTCTCAAATCATTTTGATTTTAATATGTTTGTCTTCTCCATGAGGGATATTTTAGAGATGCATAATTGGGTCGGTTTCGGCGGTCAGAAGAAGGAGGTGTTCCATGGTTTTGCCATCCTTACCTGTTGGAGTATCTAGAAAGCTAGGAATGAGTTGGTTTTCTCAGGGAAGCCTTTTAAAATTGAAGATGTTTTTAGTGAAATTAGGTCCTTGGGGTTTGTGTTGTATAAGAATAGACCGAAAGATAGATGTATAGCTTGGAAAGATTGGTGTAGTTTTGTAAATATGTAATTGGGGTCGTTTTTTGTGAGTCGGTCGCTCGGTTTCGAGCTGGCTTTTGGTTTTTTAATGAAGTTTTCTTTTAAAAAGAATTGATTTTAATATACTCAATATAGTCAATGTGTAACTATTGAATCTTTTATTTTGGATCAAGAGAGACGACCCATTTTACCATGCGGTGTCATAAATGTTATTGTCCAAAATATATTTATTATGTTCCCCTCAATGGACAAGATCACAAGAGTTAATTTGTGGGCCTATCTCCCCAATCCACCAAAATCTTTTTACTATATTCATGTAATAAACTATATTAAACGTAACTGTATTTTCATAAGTGTACTTAAATTAAATGAATTATTAAATATATCATTATGACCCTGTTGGTTACAGTATTTTTTGTGCTTGAATACATTTATATAAAACTAGCATGAACGTTTAAATTGGACCGAAAACTATATCATTATGACCCTGTTGGTTACAGTATTTTTTGTGCTTGAATACATTTATATAAAACTAGCATGAACGTTTAAATTGGACCGAAAACTATATATTAACCATTTTTGGATATTTTTTTTGTTTAATGATTGACTAAAAATCAAGCAAAATGATGTCATCGCTATTGAAGTAATTATATGATTAATTGATTATAACAAAATAAGATTGCTTATATCTATAGGTAAAGGATCAAATAAAAATAAAATAAACGTACGAACTGTACGAATTGAAAGAAAAGTCAAAAAGTGGCGGTGGCAATATGGTAATTATCAGCAATTTCAAAAGCACTGTACTGGGGAAAAGCAAAAAGTGGCGGTGGCAATCTGGTAATTATCAAAAACTTCAAAATTACTCTAGTAGGGTAATTTTGAGCATCTGTAGGGTAATTTTGAGCATCTGTAGAGTAATTTTGAGAAATGTAGGGTAATTATCAAATTACTCTAGTAGAGTAATTTTGACTTCTGTAGGGTAATTTTGGGAAATGTCTTGTAGAGTAATTTTGTTAGCATTTAGTTATGGGGTTTAGTTTTTAGCTTTTAGTTTGGGTTTGGGGGGGGGGGGGGGGTTAGGTTTTTTTAGGTTTTTGGGGGTGGGGGGGGGGGGTTTAGGTTTTTTTTTTTTTTGGGGGGGGGGGGGGTTAGTGTAATTTTGATAATTACCCTACAATTTTGATAATTACCCTACACGACCAAAATTACTTTACTTGAACTTTTACAATGGTTTAGGTTTTTTTAGGTTTTTGGGGGGTGGGGGGGGGTTTAGTGTAATTTTGATAATTACCCTACAATTTTGATAATTACCCTACACGACCAAAATTACTCTACTTGAACTTTTACAAAATTACCCTACAGAAGTTCAAAATTACTCTACTAGAGTAATTTTGAAGTTGCTGATAATTACCAAAATGCCACCGCCACTTTTTTTGACTTTCTTTCACTTCGTACGTTTCGTACGATAATTTTATTTTCACCGGAACTTAACTCTATATCTATAACTGAAAAACTGGCATGTAACATGTCCAATTAACATTTAAACATATATAACAACGTAGTGTAACGTGTTTAAAAAGATTAAATCATGTTTTAGAGTGAAAAGGCTAAGCATCCACTATTTTCACTAAAGGTAATTTTGATAATATGATATTGGTGAAATCTGGAGCATTCACTATTTTTACTTTTTGATCAATTTTAGTTCTAGTTAAACTAATACAAATATTGAAGCATGTTTAGAAGTTTGCTTTATTTAAAGTTTCTAATCTAAAATTTGAAGTTTTCCTTTGAGAGGGATTTATAGGATAAAAAGGTCAAGTGGTTTGTTAACCCCTCAATTCGAGAACATATAAATGAGAATCCAGCTGTTCAAATTGAAACTGAGAATTATAAATTTTTCTTTTTTGAGGTAAGTCGCCACAAAGCTACTTAATTTAAGTGATGAATACCCACATAGTTATTTAAGTTTAGTTTGTAAAATATTGATGATTGTTAAGTGATAAATAAGTAGCCATGAAAATATTCAAGGTCATCAACTAAATATAATATAATGGAGGAATTTTACATGTAATTGCAAATATCAACCATGCTATTGTTTGAAAAAAAAATGTTGGTTATAGTCCACGCTGTAAGATTAAATATATTACGTATTAATATTTAATCTGTAGCCATTATAATCATTTACATTATATAGATCAAAATATATAACAATCCTATTAAATAATTAGTTGGTAATTGTTGATGGACCATATTACCCTTATTAACTAATTAGGGTTTCCTCCTGGGTGCTTATATAAGGAGAGTTATGTGGAGGTTAAAGGGTTAGACAGTTACACAATTAGACACAACCCATTAGCCATAACATCATTATTTCGACCTCCATCTCCATACCGATTCCCTTATCGGTTTTTCTTAGCCACCATCATCAGTCAGCACCCTAAGGAGGAACCAGACCAAGATGACAATCATGTCAACCCTTAATGGATTCTCTGCTAACCTGTGCTGATGCAACCAAATGTATGTTTTCATGTTTTCCTTTATGTTCAAAACAGAACTGAACCAACACACGCTTGACTTCTGGCATTTCCAAATTACACAGCTGCTTTCCCTTTCTTTATTACTAGTGGTTGTTTTGAGTTGTGGGGATCAAGATTTATCTGCGTTGCCACTATATTATGCCAACTTGGATGTTTGAGCGGTTGAGATGGTCGCAGATGTGGTGGTGACTCGTACCATGGGGGGTTTTGTGAATGGTTGAGAGAATTTGGAACTTGGAAAACCTGAAATTTATGAACCGTGAGAAATCAGATTTATTAAGAAATTGTGAGTTCATGCATCCGAATATCCAAAGTTTTGTTACGAGTTAGGCTTTGAATTTTTATTGAGAGGGCCTTCGTTTAGCCATTCAAAAATAGAGTTTGTGTTTGGATTCACAATTATTAGAAAACATGTTGAATCTAAAAAAATGCAAGGAAAAAAAGTGTTTAAATGTGTGAAAAATGGAGGCATCAAAACTGATTAGAAAATAACATATTTAACCCATCCCTCTCATTCAACCCCATTCTTTCATAAATAACGACATCCCTAAAACCTAGAGATACACAAAAAACCCGGTTCCGGACCCAACCTATAAACGGTTCCTACCCTACCAGATCCGCGGGTACATGCCAGTTCCAAACCCAGGTGTAACAAAAAGAACCGAACCAGAACCACCAGACCCCGTTCCATCTCTACCCGCTCAAAATCCGGACCCGAACCGGCCAAAACGCGAAAAAACACCCGGTCAAAAACCCAAACGTACCCGGAACCGGTTCCTACCCTACCCAATTCTTGACTCTGTTGACTAAACCCGAACACGGTTCCTACCCGATCTTAGGTTCTAAAAAACCCGATATGTGCATCTTTACTAAGGCGATGGGGTGTGGCGTCGGTAAGTAGCTCGGGGAGCTGAGGTGGAGGCTTTCCCCGATCGGGAACACCGCCCCTCCCGACCGAAGATCGTGACCATCGGTGAATAACTCTCGTCCGCCCCGAGCACTTTTCTCCTGGATCTTTGATGGTGATTGGTTGAAAGAGAAAGGGAAGGGGTACACCACCCCCTCGATTGGGAAGATGATGAGGTGGAGATAAGGTGCTGAGGTGGCGCCTATGTGACCATGAGAGAAGGGTGAACCACACCCCATAGTCTAAAAACTCCAATGGGTACGGATGCCATCGGACTACCACATCAGCCTAATCCAATAATTGACTAGTCTAATACACACTATGTAATATCTTATACGGTCGATAAAATATAACTAAATAATAAAAATACTTTATTGTAATTAAATCCCAATCTCTCATTATTTTTTGTATGACTAACAAAAGTTTTGAACCCAACAAGAATTAGATAAGTCACAACTAAAACAAATTCAAGTGAATCGATATAAACTTTTAGCGGTACCAAGATGGGAATGGGATAATAATGTGCCTATCCCAATGAGGTTGAGGGTACCAGTCCCACAATGGACAATAGATCCAAATTTAAAAGAAGAATTAGTGAACGCAAGTGTTAAGCGCTCTAGAAAAAAAAAATAACTCCACGTGAATGAAAAACCATCTTACACAATTGTGCTTAGCAAGCCACTCAGAAAGTAGGCAAATTTGAATGCAATACCCTAGAAACAAACAAGGAGAACTACAAATCTCGTGTCAAGGTCACATTAATTCAAACACTTCAATTAGAAAGTACAAACATTTAAGTAATCTTTAAGACCATCTGTTGCACCTTGGCGTCCCCTGCCACCTGGGCACGGTGGTGCCCCGAACACCGAAATATTGGTGCCATTGGAGGGCAGCAGCTACATCCTTGCCAACTAACGACCTTTAAGAATAGTTTGTTGTTGGGGCCACCTAACCAATCACTCTCTTTTTCTTTAAAAAATATAGTTAAACAATAACGAATTAGTTAAAAAATGAGTTAGTTAAATATCTACCGTCTACATCGCAGTTACATAACGCTTTAAAAACCCTCTTCCATATCTAAACAAACAAGATAGCTATCGTGAAATATAATTTAATACCCAAACCCAATAGGCAATAACAAGCTTCAACAATGAATAGGGTGTCAAAAAACCCCCACAAAAAGCATGTGACTCTTGCCAGTGAGAGCGCGTGCATTACTACTCAACCAAACACTCTCCATTTAATTACAAAACAACCGTTCCGTTCCCTCACCTCCTCACTTTTAGCAGAAGAGTAGTCAGTCACTTGGGGAACTGCAAACAAAACACCCTCTCCTTCTTCCTTACCTTCTAAAACTAGGGTTTCTTTTCCCCATTTCATCCCAATCCAGTTACTACATTCATTCTGCTACATACATCCACCTTTCATTTCTCTCTCAGGTATATTTTATGTTTTTCTTCCTCTTTTTATATGAGTTCTATCAACGTTTACTTTTTTAGACTTAGTTGCATTCTTCAGTATAGCATTCATAAGCTGTTTTTTTTTGCAGCTACATTTTCATATATCTTGTTTTTGGTGGTTTTTCTCTTATAATATATGCGTAGTGAACTGTGAACTCTTTTTTTTTTGTTTCAATTTGCTATTTAAAAAAAAAAAAATCTGTATGAAATTAGTTTTGTTTGTTGATTAAGTGGTGGTTTGGTATGCTCATATGTTATTTTCTGTGTGCTTCAGAGAATCTGCGTGTATAAATAATCTAATTGCTTCAGATTTTGAATTTATTGCACTTATTGAGAGCTTCTAACCTACCGTAAATATATATATTTATATTTATATTTATATTATATTTATTTATGTGTATTTCAAGATGGCATTAAATCCACCATATGAAAACTTGAATGCAGCAGCTTCTTTGTCTTTACAGGACTTTCCAGTTTCCAGTCAAAATCAATACTGGCTTCATTTTATAACAAGTCTTTTCTGTCAGCATGTGAGTTTTTTTGTTGTTTAAAGATCTTGAGTGATTTTTTGAGCTATATATAACTTCAAGATTTTGATTTTAACTATTAATTAAATAAAAAATAGTACCCTTTTTGTTCAGAACACAAATTGACATTTCAATTGTTAACCAGGATTATTATTCATTAATTATAATGGCAAACTCGAATTTAACAGTTTGAAACTGAAAAGAAAAAAATATCTAGCACTCTAGCAGCTTTATAATATATTAAATTGAAAAACTCGAATTTTAAGGCACACAATTTGGACTTTTGTTTTAGTACTTGGAGTACCATATTTGGATTTATATGTGTTCCTCCAGATGCTGTTACAAATGTTGTATCAACACCTGAAACAGCTTGATAAAAAGCTGTCTTTGTTTCTTTTTATCATGGTGTTGAGGTTGTGTGGATAATAATGATTTCCACTACTTTTTATCTGTATTTGATACATATTTTATATATGCTGTATGATATTGTGTAATTAGTACAGTATAGATTTTTTATTCTACTTAAACACACAAGTGTAAAAATGAAGTTAATGAAGAAAAGTATAAAGATTGTTTTGTCTAATAACATTTGTCTTTCTTTCTATTGTCACATCTTTTTCAACTTATAATCAATCTTCTTCATCCAACAACAAGAATCAACTTTGATTTTGTTTCTTTGTACACAATCTCTTGAATATATTACACAAAAGTTGTTGACTGTTGTCTGTTATTCTCATGTTGTAATTAACTTTCAATAAAGATTAATTCAAGTTGTACCTTTTATTTTAAGAAAGAAAGCACGCTTGTATTTTCGTTCGGTTTATTCTTTGGAGTACTGTTAGTATTATTTCTATGGTGTTAGTTTTTGTTGTTGTGAGTGGGGGTAGTTTTTATGGAGTATGGAGTTTCTTTGAAGGAACCAAGATTGTGTTGTTTGTTCAAATAAGGTTGTTGATTTCTTTTATTCGACATTGATTAAAGTATGGGTTTCCTTCATGATGTCATTTATTTATATCCTTCACATATGCATTGCACACATATATTTATAAAATTATTTTTTTTTCTGACCCAAGCATTCTTCTGAAAACAATTATAGGAATTGTGGGTCAACTGCTTTATTCAGGTTGGCCTTTTCAAAGAATTGCTTTCACTCAAGGGTAAATTAGACAATGCAAACTCCTAAAACAAGGTATGAGATCCAAAGTAACGATGCTTGTGTGACTGGTATTACATGCATTGAAATTGGTACATTGCACTATTGCAGTAATTTTGTCAGTTTACACTTAGGTCATGGGCTTAGTCTTTTATAAATATGATGTGTTCTTGCTTTTTTTAAAGTTAACTGCTTTTTAATTAGTTTGAAGAGTGGTCTTTTTGGATACTGACTGAACAGTGAGTCCCTGTTTCATGTTGTCCACTTATAGTTTTTATTATCTGAAGCACTTTAATTCTTTGACATTTTTAGAACAAGTGGCCCTTAGTTTATTTTTCATGTACATGCAAATCTTTTTGCAGACCATTTTTGGAAAATGTTGAAGTTAAAGTTACCATTTTGCTCTTTACCTTACTACAGATTGTTAATTAGCTCTGAAAAATGCATTACAAGTGCAAATTTATGTAATTATTCAGCGTAGCGTCTTTTTACCAATCTATTTATATAATCAAATACTAATTAACACGTTAATGAATCTGATCTGTAAAAAGAGCTGCAACCTTGGAGGTGCCACAGAGGACGCAAAAAGCTGTGAGGCAGCTCAAAACTTCAGGAACAGAGGCTGATAATTCTTCGTCGCAAAATCCAGTTGCCAAAACACCTAAAGTCAGAAGTCCAAAAGTTGTTGATCGACGGTCACCTCGCACTCCAACGTCTGAGGTATAATACTGCTAAAGTCAAGCATGTGACATGTTTAGGGGTATAGATTGAGAGGTAATGAGAACACGCAAACTGAGCCAAAGGGGCTGAAAAAAGTTTACAGGGTGCAAACGAGCCGAGCAACTCGAGCTTGGTTAAAAAAAAGCCCGAAACAAGCCAAGCTTAATCGAGCTTGAGCCCGAGCCTAAAAATGAGCTCGTTTAGTAAACGGGCCTGAGCTTGCGCTTCGCTTATCGAGCTCAAGCCGGCTGGCGAGGTTAAATGACCCCACTGTTTATATAATTTATAATTAATATATTAAATATATATTTTAAATAATAATATCTACTATTTATAAAATTATTATGAAAAATACTTAATGATTATATATAAAATAGTAATTATAATTAATAATACATTGATTATTAAATAATAAATGAGCCAAACTCGAGCTTTAGAAACAAAGCTTGGAATCGAGCCGAGCTTGAGTTTTCACAAGTTAAACGAGCTCGAGCCCGAGCTTGGCTTGTTTGCACCCCTTGTCAACCTCCTGAACCTTTTTATTAACATCTTAATTTTTTTACCGTAAGCTATTACTTTTGAATAATAATTAGCGCATTTATAAGTTATTCTGAATGATTTGTTTGTTTATAAATTCTTTTGAAAAAAATTACAGAAAGTGATAGTGCAACAATTCACCCCTTCTCATCCATATAAAAAATGACCCGTTACCCGACATCTTTGACCTGTCACCTATCTAGCCTTAATTTTAATTGTCAAATGAGTTGCTAGTCTTTGTGCATAAAATGCAGAAAAAACGTCCTAGCAGAGTATCCGAACTCGAAACTCAGCTTGCCAATCTCCAAGAAGAACTAAAGAAGACAAAGGACCAGCTTAGCCAATCAGAGTCATCAAAAAAACGTGTCGATGAGGAAGCCGAAGAGGCGAAAAAGAAGCTTACTGAAATGTCCGAAAAGTATCAAGATTCACAACAACAGCTTGACGAGATTTCAGCGTCTGAAGAATCCCGACTTCAAGAACTTAGAAAGATCTCACAGGACCGGGACCGGGCCTGGGAATCTGAACTTGAGGCGGTTCATAAACACCACTCTTTAGATTCTGTCGCCTTAGCTGCCTCGGTGAACGAGGTCCAGAAGCTTAAGATGCAGCTTGAGAAGGTTACGGAATCCGAAGCGACACAGGCTAAATATGCAGAATCGGCACATGATGAAATGCTGAAGTTACGGCTGGAACTGTCTGAAACACTTGCGTTAGTTGATGAACTCAAAATCCTACTGAAGGATTCACAGGATTCCGAGGCTAGAGCGTTGGAACTCTTGAGTCAAACACGCAAACAATTGGAAACCGCAAAGTCAACTGAAGAGACACTGCGGTTAGAGAAACTGGAAACTATGAAATCTTGTGATTTGTTAACAGTGGAATTGGAGAAATCGAAAGCTAAAGTGGATTCTTTGGAAGGAATTGTTAACAAACTTGAGATGAAAAACAGTAAAGCTGCAGGGGACGATAATGATGAAGATGATCAAGAAGAGATTAACGGTTTAAAAACGGACGTGCGAAAGTTGAAGGAAGAACTAGAGAGAGCTGAAAAGAGGTATCAAGAGCAGTATATTCAAAGCACGTTGCAGATACGGAGTGCTTATGAGCATGTGGAACAAGTAAGATCCGAATCAAACCAAAAAGTTTCGATTTTAGAGACAGATTTGGAGAAGTCAAAATTTGAGTTAGAAAATCTGAAGGCAAAACTAGTGGAGAGAGAAGAAAAACTGCAAAACGTAACAGAAGAAAACAAGAACTTGAATCAAAAGCTCGAGAAAACCGAATTTGCAACACAGAAAGAAACTGAAGATTTTACCGATTTTACTGATTTAAGGAAATTGGAAGCGGATTTGGAAGATTTGAAACGGGTTAAGTTTGAGAAAGAAACTGAACTAAAAAACATCAAAGACGAAAATGAAAAACTGAAGATGGAGAAAAGTCAGGCGAACGATGAAGCTGTTGCGGCTGCAGAAGCTGCAAGAGTTGCTGAAAAAGAAGCACTTACAAAAGTCGGTTATTTAACCGAAGAAGTGAATAAAAGTGGCAAACAAGTGGAGAGGGTAACAGAGCAATTGGATTTAGCTCAGGCGGCAAATGCGGAAATGGAAGCTGAGTTGAGGCGGCTGAAAGTACAAACAGATCAGTGGAGAAAAGCGGCAGAGGCCGCTGCCGCCATGCTGTCCGATGCGAACAATGGGAAGTTTGTGGAGAGAACAGGGTCTCTTGATACTCGCACTATTGGTGGGAAGTTGAATTCGCCTTTCTCCGAGGACTTGGAAGAAGAATCACCCAAGAAAAAGAATGGAAACATGTTAAAGAAGTTTGGGGTTTTTATGAAGGGCAAAAGGTGATTCAAGATAATTTGCAGGTATATATGTTTGATTTTTTTTTATCAGAATATGTTTGATTACTTTTTGTTTTTGATTAGTGATATGCATAATGATTTGTGATCAGGATTGTTGACTGGAGTGGATGACTGAAGGTGGATTGCTTTGGTAAGGGTTTTAGTTTTATGATCTTTTGGAGATGGAGTTGCAGCCTTATGTATAGGATGTTGAACTTTAGAGTTGAGTTTGACTTTTGAGAATGCAAGGATTTGTAATAATATTGTTTTTATTTTCTAGTAACATGCAACATTTGACATGCAACATTTGAATTCGCCTTTCTCCGAGGACTTGGAAGAAGAATCACCCAAGAAAAAGAATGGAAACATGTTAAAGAAGTTTGGGGTTTTTATGAAGGGCAAAAGGTGATTCAAGATAATTTGCAGGTATATATGTTTGATTTTTTTTTATCAGAATATGTTTGATTACTTTTTGTTTTTGATTAGTGATATGCATAATGATTTGTGATCAGGATTGTTGACTGGAGTGGATGACTGAAGGTGGATTGCTTTGGTAAGGGTTTTAGTTTTATGATCTTTTGGAGATGGAGTTGCAGCCTTATGTATAGGATGTTGAACTTTAGAGTTTAGTTTGACTTTTGAGAATGCAAGGATTTGTAATAATATTGTTTTTATTTTCTAGTAACATGCTTACATGCAACATTTGACATGCCATTATCACTGTTTATTTTTTTTTAAATCTTTATGTGTTAGGATAATGCAAGACCTTATCAATGGCCAAGATTTTTATGCCTTTGATTTATCCTTTTCTTCATCATGAGGTAGGGACGGCTCCAAAAAGTGAGGATTCATATATATTTTGTGGGGTGTTCATGGTTTTTAAAGCCAATTTTAACGGAACCTGCTTGTTGATTTTTTAAATATTTTTTTGTAAAACGACAACCAACAGTTGGGTAGTTAGCTGGATAAAGTGCTTTTAGCGCCTTCGCGGTTTGACGAGTTGAGGTTCCGTCTTGACTGTTATTTCTTAATACGACGGAATAACATATAAAAGAGAACTAGCAACATGCTAAAAAAAGGTACTCTTGTCCATTAGGTAACAAAAGTACAAAGGTACTCTTGTCCTTTGCTAGGCTTTTAATCTATAAATACGTCTAAACTACATTCTTTATAACTTAGATATAACATCCATACAAAACCACATATTCTAAAAATACAAGTTAATAACAAAAAAGACTAAATGACCGGTTTAAAGTTTGACGCTGATCAGATCATTAAATTGTTAAGACTGAATAGTGAACCAAACTACTTATATCTCAAAGTCTTAAACTGGTCGAACCAACTGACTTAGACGGTACTACTTGTGTTAACTATGAACATTGCTAATACTTAGCGTAAGAGTCTGATCTCCATAGGGACGACGTTTATGTTTGGGAACCGGAACACACAATTATAACTGTCAAATACCCAAATCCCGGCTGACGTTCAATGGATCTTCGCTGACGTCAAGATATCCCGGCCTTCGTTGCTACAAAAAAGTAAACCGTTAGCCTCGTTAGGGGTGTTCAAGATCGGATAATCCGGTTTTCGGATATCCGAAATTTCGGATAGTGAAATATTGGCATCCGAACCCGAATCCGAAATTTCGGATATCCGATCGGATATCCGAAATTTCGGATTCGGGTTCGGATATCCGAATATCCAATTTTTTATTTTTTTTATTATTTTTTAATATTTGGAACCATATTTTTCGGATAGTTTCGGATATCCGAATATAAATTTAGGATATTTTTCGGATATTTCGGATATTTTTTCGGATATTTTGGATATTTTTCGGATACTTCGGATATTTTTCGGATACTTCGGATATTTTTCGGATATTTCGGATATTTTTTCGGATATTTCGGATACTTCGGATATTTTTCGGATACTTCGGATATTCGGATATCCGAAAAAAATAAAAATTAAATTTTCGGATATTTTCGGATAATCCGATTATCCGAAAATTCTCAAAATCACTATCCGAATCCGAATTTTCGGATTATCCGATTTTCGGATATCCGAAAATTCGGATATTTCGGATACGGGTTTTCGGATATTTCGGATTCGGTTTCGGATTCGGATTTTTTTGAACACCCCTAAGCCTCGTCACGGAGGGCCCCGGAAAGGGGATCCGTGACCAAGCTCCGGCGTGAGAATAAGTAAACTTGCCGGAGAGCTGGAGGAGCTTATTCCGATGAGTGTGATCACCGGAATGTTTCCTCCAAGGTGTGAATCCAATAAATGTGTGTGTGATTAATGTATAAGAATATTGGTCGGAATAGAGGAGTAAGTGAGAGAGCTTTAAATGTGATACCTTGGAGTCCTCTGTGATCACCCTTTCTTGCTCTTATATAACCATCAAGCCTTATCTCCCAGTCCCATGTGAGATATTTTAGTAGGATGATCCGACGGATTCCGAGAGTCTTCGGGGGGCTCAGACACGTGTCTGACCCCTAACGGTAAGATGGCAGCCTCATTAAATGGTTTCCGGCCAGGAAGTACACTTTTCAGCCAGAGATCATTTTCTAATCAAGTAATAAATGTTGCCTGTGTCCTCTGATTCTAGTTTCCCGCCCATTTCGTAAAAGGAGAGCCTTAGTGGGCAAGGTAAGCCACTGTTGGGCTTTTATCCTGTTGGGCCCACGCGATAGTAGCTCAAGATGGGTAAATGGGGTAACCCATATGCCCGTCGTCAAGTCATCTTTAGTCCTCGGTTCTGAGACCCAAGGCTCATGATCCGGGGCTGAGTCACAACTGTGCAAGAAGGAGGTTAACTTTTTCGGGCCACGAATGTGGGCCTGTTTTTTACTAACCATTAATTGCCTTTTCTTCTCACTAGGCCCATCATTTCGCCGAATACTAATGGCGGGGGTTAATCCCCTAAATACACGTGCACTCTTTTTAAATTTTGAAGGGGCGAGTGATGTGACGGTTTCCTGTGTGTCTGCTATTTTCTTTAAATACCCCCATTATCTTTCAAACTTCCTCTCGATTTCTTCTGGTTCTTTCTTTCTTTCCGTCATACTTCTTCGATCACCATTTCTCTCTTAACCATGAGCCGTACTGGGCGTTCCGCAATTCGATCAGTCTTGACGGCGAAGGACTTGAAGTCCTTTGTTGAGACTTACAACATTCCTGAGCGTTTTTCTCCCACCTTGTCGGGCCCTGATGAATCGGCCGAATGTACACCGGACCGGGTTCCCCTTTATACCTTGGCGTTTTCTTCCTGTGGATTCTGGTATCCCCTTTCATCTTTCAAGATAGCCTTACTGCGTCACTTCGGGGTTCATTTCTCTCAATGGCACCCCCTAGGGTTTATGAGAGTAGTGCATTTTGAGTTGTCTTGTGCTGCCGTTTCAGGCGAGCCATCTGTCCCCTTGTTCTGCATGTTTTATAAACTGATCACTGATGGGGATTGGTTCACTTTTGCCAAACGATAGAATAGTGTGTCGAAACCCTGTTATACCTTTATGCCGACCTCTACTTACCCTAAAGAATAGAAGAGCAGGTTTATCTTCATTTTTGCTACCATGATACCGGAGTCTCCACCACCGAAGACTGCCGAGGCTGCTATTGAAGACAGCGTTCCCATTTTATCTGCTGATGAGATCATCCAATGGAAGCGTATGTATGAAAATCCGACGAGGGCTTTTACTTTTTCTGAGGGAATCCTGGCTATGGGGGGGCGTTGAGCCCTTCCTACTCAGTTCACCCCAAAGCTTTTTTCGGTAAAAAAAGGTATCTTTTTGCCTTGGATTTGCTGTTATTTGTTTATGCTCCTTGGGATCTGTGCAGTCATCTTTAGTGTTTCTTCTTGTGCAAAGTTGACTTTGTGGAGACTGCTTCAAGGGGATTCTAAGGATGTTAAGTTTGTGGTTGGTGATGAGGTTGATCCGGGTTTGAAACGGAGTGTTGGGATGCAGATTACCGGGGGGTCTGTTCAGGCTGGGGGCTCCGTTGCTGTTGAAGGAGGTGAGGGGACTTCTTCTGATGGGGAGGAGAGTTCTTCTGATCCCCTTCCTACTAAGCATTCTAGTCATGACGAGGATGAAGATCTGGAGGTCCGCTTGGTTCGTAAGAGGAAGGTTGTAAGCCCTAAACCTTCCCCTGCTCCCCGTGACATCCGGCAGAGGCTCCGGAGTGATAGCGGACAGAAACCCCCTCCTTCAACAAAGGCTGCTTCCGAACTTCCCCCCGTTGGGGTCAAGGGTTCTTTGTCTAAGCACCTGCGGTCCTCCAGCCTTGTGAGTGCACCCTTGTTGGTGAGTTTATTTTCTTTTTTACCTGTTGCCTTATATTCGTTTTGCCTAGGGGAGGTTTTTGATGTTCTTTTCTCTTTCTGTGTTCTGAGTAGGGAAGTTCTCATGATCCAATAGAGATTCCTACTGGCCCTTCCTCTTTCCGTGTCTGGGACAAGACTCCAGTAAACCTTCTCAATTTGAGGGTCCTATTGCCCGCGTTGCCTCAGCTTTTGAGGTTTCTCCTCATCATGCTACTGGGACCAGTAAACCTTCTCAATTTGAGGGTCTTGCTCATCGATCCCCTTTGGCTCCCCTGTTTGCTAATGCCCTCCCTTTCACCTATGTCCCTAAGTGGAAAATAACTCATTCTTCGGTGATAGGGACCCCTGAGACTGCCAGGGATTTTTTGAGTCATGTTGTTCCTCCCTCCCATGGATTCATGAATTCTGCTTTGAGGGATGACCTTTTCGAGGATCAGTACAGCATGTCTCTTTGTGAGAGCTTTTTCACGGGTGCCGGCATGCTGCAGCGGGTTGATGATTTGAGGAACGGGAATGAAGAGCTCAAGGGTGAACTCAAGACTTCCCAATTTGTTGCTGCCGAACTTCGATGTCAAGTGGTTGAGGCTAAGCGAAAGTTGCAAGAAGAGAAGGTACATAGCCTTTCTCCCCCCTTTTTTATATTCCAACTTCTTTTGGATTCTTTATGATGTCTTTTGCTCAGGGGTGTAACACCTCGAAAATTCACGTCCTATAATGTATTGACACGTGTCATAAGCTTGAACATGTGAAATAATACTCTAGAGGGACTAAAGTTGACAAACAAGGAAAGTATGTGAATATAAGGGTTCAAAAATGTCAACAAGGGATAAATATACTTTACAATAACCCTACATAATGTTTATACCTTCAAACGAATAAATCATGGATCATACGAAGCTAAATATGAAAGATAGTGAGAGATTACAAACTACAGGGGTTAAATGTGTCAACATGTTTAAGATATACCTCTGAGTGACCTTTTAGCAAACCCGAAGCTTTGTAACGGTAAATTATGCTCACTAGAATACATGATAAAAATTTCATAAAGTTTCGTTATCGTATGAGAAAGTTATGATCAAATTCGTACATGAGGGGTTAAAGCGTCAACGTTGGAAATTATGACTTTTCGGGTAAACATGAAGTGACCAAGGACTTAACAAAGTGGGTATAAGTCTTGAAGCCCTTATAAGCCAATTACAGGGACTCATAATGCAAGAAAGATAGGTGGGATGACCTTTCGAAGGGCCAAGAGTCAAATGCAAAAGCTAAAAAGTTTGTAAACTGACAACAGGCTTTAGGCGGGGCGCGTAAGGTCTTGGCAAGCCTTACGCGGGCCGCGTATGGTCCCCAGATACAGACTTAACAGGCAGCAGCCTGTTATGCCTTTGTAACCGACTTAAAAACGATTTTCCACTTCCTTGGGCGACCCCTACATGCTTTTTAGACCCTAGGAGCACTTGTAAGTGATCTGGGAACAATGCTATGCTTGTGTGTCAAGATCCCAAGCAATTAAAATCACTATAAAAAGCCACAATGTTTGCAACATTTTTGCATTCATTCCATCTGCATTTCTGGAGCTTTTGGGAGTTCAAGAGCAGACCCTAAGCATCCCTAATCGTGCATAGGACTTCTATAAGTATGCTTAACCTTCCTTAATTGAGTTTTTACTTAGTTTTAACTTAAAAGTCAAACCGTCGTAATTACCGTTTGACTTAGCGATTAATCATTAATGGTCCAGTGATTAGTCAAATTGAAAGTAGTTATAAGTTGGTATTTATGTGGGTAATAAACCCTTAGAAGGGCACCCTCTGATTCCACTCTAACTAGACCATTTGCCGGGTCAAAGTTGATTAGAAAAAGTCAACAGAATGCTAATCTTCGAATTAACACATAATTAGCAATGTAGAAGGCATGTAACCTATTTTATCACTCATATAACTTGGTAATAAGTATAATAACTGGTCTAAGCTTGTTTGATCCGAGAATTTACTGTTTAGACCCGGTTCGGAACCGAAAGTCGCAAAACTTTGACTTTTGCTTTGACTTCAGTTCTGACCCGATTTAGTATGATTTGGAAATGCCTTAGAGCTTTCTTAGGACCAGGTTACATGATAGTATAACCCTCTGTGATTATACACCTTGGTTCATAAGCTATCCAATTAATATGCATGATTCCGTTAATTGCTTAAATGTTGACCAATATGCCATTTTGATCATAAAACGAGAATTTTGGATATATGAAAGGACAATAATCTTTGCTACTGATTTATAAACATGTCCCAAAAATTTCATATCAGTTAGAGGTCTAGATTAGGAGTTATGCTCAATAGCGCACTTAAAAAGCTTTTTGTTAATTAAACGGCGCAATTAGCATAAAGCCTATCTAAACCCAATTTTTGACACCAAACCTTTTACCCACTGATGTAATATAATATTTTGGGATTTTTAAAGATTTTTAATTATTTTTTACCCGCTCATAACCTAAGGTTATGGCGTTGATTCGGTAAATACCGATTATACCCTTTTTGTTTATAAAACGAGTTCTACATAGTATTTTGACACCAATCCAATTGCTACAGATTTTATATAATAAATAAAGTATTATGAACTTTATAACCTGATCAGAAAACTCAGATTTCCGGTATAACCCGGAAATCGCTTAAAATGGCTTTTAAAGCGTATTAAACGCATAGTTTAGGTTTAAAAACCATTTTGTCACATAAGACTTTTTACCAACTGATATAACCTGTCAAATTAAATTATTTTACTGATTAATTCAGACCCGAATCACAGAAGTTTAATTAATCCCCTTTATAATCTTTAAAATGACCAAAATACCCCTACGGGGCTTATATTGTGATTAAACTCGTTTTGGGCATAATGGAAGGTATCCTACTGATATCACAACATATTTAAGGCATATTAACTTAGGAAACTTGTTCAGGACCTTATGGTTACCCGTTACGCTTCTTGCGCGTTCGGTTCGGTTTATGTAACTAGTTTACATAAATTAGCCGAAACGGGTCAAACCTTATCATTTTTATCTCAAAATCCAGAAGGTGTTTAGATTACCCATATTATACAAGTCTTCAAACTTGTTGGGACTAAAACACATTCTATTCCGGTCTTCGCTTAATCGTGCGTTTGTGTAACAATCCCAAAATTTTTATAAAGTATATAAAAACTTATGTTATTAAAAGAATGCATCATGGGTAAGTTGACCAATGAAAATATGAGATATTTTGGGTAAACATAGGAACCGTTTAATAACTAATTTATAAAAATACTTTATATTTAGACCTACTCTGTTTTTAAAGAAACTTGGTTCAAAATGTAGACAAAAATATTCTCATTCTAATGGCATATTCATTATTTTATAAAACGTCGTATTTTATAAGTTATAAGCACCAAATAAGTGAAGTAGTTAAATTAATTATAATAATAATAATATATTAATAAAAATCTAAACTTACATTCATTCTTGAACTAAATGCCTACGTTGACATTTGTGTAATCTAAAAGAAAGAATCAAAATTTGTATTAATAATTAATTGGAGGGGGATACGTGTCTTTCTAAAATCAAAGATAGAATTTAAAGACTTAATTTAGAAATACATGTATGCATGGTTACGTGGAAAGTAATAAGAAGATGCAATAAATGCTAACTTGTTGCCAAATTCATCCAAAGCAGTATATATAGGAACGACGATCAACCCTTTTTCATTGCTCAAGTCCCTCATTTCTTTCATTCTCTGTGTCTTTCTATTTTTAGTAATTCACCTATAAACGCTTTAAAGCCCTGCCCCGTTTTAAGTATTGTAACCCCTGATCACCGATACCCTGTCCAAGTGACGTAGGGCCCCGTAACGTATGTCAAGGCTCTGCCTAAATTCGTTGGGGTTCTGTCTAGTGACGTAGAGATAAAGTGGAATTGGGTTACTATATTTAAGTGTGAGTGCACTATATATTTTATCAAATCACCCAGGAGTGATACCCAAAATATAACCACCCTCCTAAAACACCCTTGACACCTTACACTTTCTAAAATACACCCCGTATGTAAAAACCGAGCCCGTGATACAATAGAGTATTTAAATAAAATATAAAAGTTTAAATCTAGGGCTGAGGTGGGCCGCGTGAACCCACCCCAACATCTCACGCGGGCCGTATGAAAGTATGGACCGGACTCCGTTGATTTCTTTAAGTTGAAGCGGGCCGCGTAAGTGTTCTCTATAGTTAACGCGGGCCGCGAGCGTCTTAAGTTGTGGCGCAGCCCTGAGCTGACACGTGTCGATATCGTGTCGAACCTAGTTGATGACCCAGCTAAGCTACTGAGTTGACTAGAGTCAACGCGGGCCGCGTAAGGCTTTGCCTTACCTTACGCGGGCCGCCTGAAAGTCGAATTCAGCATGTATAAATAGATGGCATCGGATCTCATTTCAGTTCGCTCACAATTTCATTCTCAATCTCACTTTCTGAATTAAAGGCATTATACTCGGGTATTATACCCCCTAATTAGCGAGGTTCTGCTCCGTTGTAAGTATTATAACCCAAGTTTCATAATAGATACGCTGCCCAAATGATTTAGGGTTCCGTAACAACTGTCGTGGTTCTGCCCGACGTAGTTGTTGGAATGCCGTCTCGGGGAGGGTATTATTAATATTTTCAAAGGGTTATGATACTAACCAATGTACATTTGTATAAATTATAGATTATACCCAGGAAATCCTTACGAGAAGCCTAAGATAGCCATGTGAGTTTATCCTCTTTTTGTTAATGTTTTTGGAATGTTTTACAAAACCTTAAATGTTTTACAATGAAATTAAGCGGTGATTGAGTCTTTGTAGTTCTTCAATTACTGCCGGTATTATGGGGTTTTGTATACAAAATTTACTACGAGTAGTAGTAAGTCTGAATGACAGTGCATTACCATTGGACAACGAGTTCGCCAATGGGTAATTTGACCATAGCCATAGATTCGGTCGAGTGACAAATACTGAATGAGTAATTGTGTAGAAATAAACAATGTGATCGCTCTCAATATTGTTTTAATTGATAAAATGTTTCTTGATTAAACTGGGATTCACTCACCAGTATTTCCCGCTGACAAATGTTTTTAAAACACGTTACAGGTAACACAATGTGAACAGCCAATTAGTGAGAAGCAAGCTGGAGAGCACTGAAGGCTTGGGAAAAATGTGGCTACAAAAGTTACCTAATAAACGATGTTTTAAATTCAATAAAATAGGGTTTGTCCCTATAAATGTATTGTTACAAGAAACTTGGGTTTTTGCCCATGTGATTATTAATATCAAATAAGGTGGTTTTACTCTGATAAAATATTTCCTAACTACGGTCCTGATGTAAATTCCGCTGCGAGACTAAATAAACTGATACCACCAAAATCTGTGATCACGTCCGCCCGTTCCCGGGGATCAGGGATCGGGGGTTGTGACAGAAGGTGGTATCAGAGCCTAGCCACTGGTTCAAGCCAAAGAAGTGTTCTGCTGACACTTAAGTTTTAAATTCTGTGTTAGGAAATAACTTATGTGATTATGTGTTTTATATTATTTGACTATTTGTTAGTCTACAGTATGGGTAAGCAAAGAATTTCGGACATCTATCGTCAACTAGATAGTTTACCAAAAGATGAGGAAACCTCATTTCAACCAAATCCCTCAGGATACTCAGCAGATATTGAGGAAGGAATATTTATTCGTAAGGCACAGTCTAAGAAACCATTTACCACTAAGAAAAGAAGTTGGATTATTAACAAAAGTCGAGAGAAAATAAAGAAGTTACAACCAAAGGGAGCGATAATCAATCAGGAAATAAATGCACAAACTTAGGAAGCAGACAATAACCCACTAGGAGAAGATGAATTAGATGGACAATGGGTAAATCTCCATATGTTAGCCACTACAGCAGTAAATGCTAACTTATATTAAATAGTTGAACGGCCAAATCAGTACCAGTACTCATGCCACCTATGAGCTAGAAACTTTAAAGGAACTTTGCCCATTAGACAACAGCCTAGTAGAAACAGGAGATATAATAAACTTTACATAAAGGCATGTTGAGCATAATACTCCTATAACATAAATAGACTAAAATAAGTTACGGATGCATAATCCCTAGTTTATTTTGAATTCCAATTGTAGTTTGTAATAAATACATATATATGTATATATGAGTCGCAATGTTCGCCGTTTTTAATCAATCTATTTTATTATTGTACCCAAATGTTTGTACTAGAAATTTGTCTGTGATAATTAATACCACCTATTCAAATAATATCATAATATACATCAAACTAAGTTGGTTATTAACAAAGTAGTCATGTTTATGATTCTCTTTTGGAACCAATTATTTACTTTGGTTTAAAATACATATTGAAATAGATGGTATAAAGTTTTAAAACTTTGTGGTTTTAATAATATTATTTCAAAATAAATTATATTTAGATAAATAAAACCAAAGCTATTGAATTAACTAAAAGGATTTTAAGAAATAGTAAAAATTTCAAAGATTGCTTTAATGGATCTAGCCAAAGCAAGTTTTGAAATCCAGGTGTATCAATTTATCATTTCTGGTTATAACTAGTTGACCATAAGACTTCATACTTTCATAGTTTTATGAAATAACTGATGTTGGGATTACTTGTAAATGTTTCTATTAAAATACTTAGTAATAAAATAGATAGTTAAATGAATATGATGGTTATTCATGATTAAATAAAATCATTTAAATTAATTTTTAGATTTGGGTTGGTTGGACTATGTAGAAAGGTCTAACTAAACGTTGAAAACATTTCTATAAATCTTTAATATTAAGGTATGTACATAATAGATTTTATGTATGGAGATAACTAATATAATATAATACGATTAACCAGATATATTAGTTATAGGATTGTATATCCTAAATTATAAAAAAAAATATTCGAGTCAGCTGACTGATGTATAATAGTTAAATAATACCATATTAGTAAATGAGTGGAGTTGATAAATTGAATGTTAAACTTACCCTAAGTAGTTGTGAAATTTTTAATTTTGGTTTGTATATTAGCACATGGTTTGTTGGTTTGCCTAAAACCATAAATTAATTATTTTTATTAAGATGTTCTTTTTCAAAATAATTTATTAGTTTAAACTTAAATTAATTTTGTAGTACATCTTTGGAGCATCTTTAATGAAACAGTTGAGGAAAATATTGATTTTTCAAACGGGTGTTAAAGTTTGACCAAAATATAGAAATCCACTAGTACATATGGGTATCTATCCTACACGGTTTTCGGTTGGAAAATAATTTGATATCTAAAATCTAATATAAAAAAAAAAATTTAATATTCGACTCGTATAGTAAGTCAAATATATTTTTGACTTATATATATATATATTACACTTATAATCTTATAACTCATAATATTTGAGTTTATCCGTATCTTTTTATTATTAGAATAATGATAAAACATTTTACAATGATATAGGAACAATATATTTTATTATAAGATAGTACAGTGAGTAAAAGATATATTTTATATCTAAAATTTTAATAAATTATCATGGTGTAATAAATTCTAATAAGTGTAATATAGTATATAGAATAGTATATGCACTTATGTTATAAGTCCGTCGCGGGTTTATTAAAATGTAACAAGGCTATTAGATCTTTTTACTAGAATATGTATACAAATCTTGTTTTCTCATAAGTATAAGTATATTATACTAATATACTGTATATTTTGATACTTGCACATTTACTTATAGTAAAAGATTAGATAATTAAAAGTAAGGGTATTGCGACAGTGAAAACATATTTTCTTATCCTTATAATTTATTATCTATTTATTTATTTTACCTAGCACGTTAAAATGTTCCTAAACATTCATTTTCTCACACTAGAATTAAACATGAATGCCTCACATAAGAATAGTTGAATCAAATGTGTGTTTAGTAACTTTGTCCTTTATAAAACTTTATTTAAAATCAGGTTACAATTTTAATATTGTAATATCTTTAAATAAAGTATTATTGTATGGGATATACATACATATTCTAATACATGTATATTACTCAAATATATTTTGAATCAAATTTTGAAACGTCAAACTTTGTATTACTTACTATGTTATGTGTTTTAAGTCTATATTTAAATATCCGCTATATTGTTATGAATTTCAGAAAGTAATTTATGTATAGTATATATATTTCTTGGTATACCCAATATATTATCTTCTGTGAGATAAACATAAGAGAAAATGTCATTGGTAATTCATATGAAAACATGAAGTTATTATAAGAATAAACCATGAAACCTACTATGTTTTTAAAACCCATTGTCTCAATGAAATATTCCTTGCGATGGAATCTAACAATATATAAGTTAGTTGTAAGCATACTTATTACATTGAACCTAGCTATAGTATCAATGGAGACAATGATATAATTGAAAATCCATTCTCCAACCAAAAGAAAACCACAACCATAATAATATCTATGCTTAAATGAAAGAATTGGATATTGATATTCATTGGTAACAACCAGGACAGTATTTAGACTTGAACCTAAGAAGAATGCCTTAGTATAAAGCTTTGAGATAAACCAATTACTTGCATAAATAAAGTGTGATGGTTATTGGGATTCCGCGAGGATGATGACTAGAACAGTGCCTGTATGATAAATAAGCGATAAGAACTGGCCACTGTTATTTCTTATTTATTGATACTACTTGGTTCTAGAATATGATCCATCATGAGAATACTGATTTCCTTGTTCCTTGATACAAGCCATAATAAATGATGTACTTCTGAAATCATTATTTGAGAAAATTATATTTATGGGAAATATAGTGATAACTACCTCTCCGGCAAGACTGGGTATGGTGCGGTAGACTCTCCAGCTTGTCCGGGTGAGATGGGGTTACCTCTCCGGCGAGACCGGGTGAGATGGGATATGTGTTATAATAATGGAATTCCCTAAATACTACCATGACCTGATGTCTGACTTGTGAATCTGTTTACATTATGGATAATGGGCATACTACAGTATATGAAATATTATATAGACATGTATGTCTATGAGGAAATCCAAAGACCATATTGATTGACAATTAAGAATAAATCATGAACAAGTGTGTCAGTGATAATTTTAGATTTATTTATTAGGAATCTCTGGTATACATCTCTAAAATTCCGATATCAAACACTATTTCGTTTGATCATCCGTCTCGTAGTTCGTGCGACAAAATAAACAACAGGAACTCTATAGGTTGGAACGCCATCAAAAGTATAAGAATTTCCTTTGTAATTATTGACGCAACAGGAAACCTGTAACTAAAAGTTGTGCGAAGACCCAAAACATCTAAACACTTACGCTAATAATTTTACTTTCATTAAGAAATCTTGAAAAGATAAGAATCTCACAACATAGTTCTGGTCAAAGTAAAGTAGAATTACAAACAAGGACCAGAATATATCTAGGAATTAAACTAATTAAAAAATATTCATCCATATTTTAGGGAATCTCGAGGACGAGATTTAAAATAAGGTGGGGAGAATGTAACAATCCCAAAATTTTTATAAAGTATATAAAAACTTATGTTATTAAAAGAATGCATCATGGGTAAGTTGACCAATGAAAATATGAGATATTTTGGGTAAACATAGGAACCGTTTAATAACTAATTTATAAAAATACTTTATATTTAGACCTACTCTGTTTTTAAAGAAACTTGGTTCAAAATGTAGACAAAAATATTCTCATTCTAATGGCATATTCATTATTTTATAAAACGTCGTATTTTATAAGTTATAAGCACCAAATAAGTGAAGTAGTTAAATTAATTATAATAATAATAATATATTAATAAAAATCTAAACTTACATTCATTCTTGAACTAAATGCCTACGTTGACATTTGTGTAATCTAAAAGAAAGAATCAAAATTTGTATTAATAATTAATTGGAGGGGGATACGTGTCTTTCTAAAATCAAAGATAGAATTTAAAGACTTAATTTAGAAATACATGTATGCATGGTTACGTGGAAAGTAATAAGAAGATGCAATAAATGCTAACTTGTTGCCAAATTCATCCAAAGCAGTATATATAGGAACGACGATCAACCCTTTTTCATTGCTCAAGTCCCTCATTTCTTTCATTCTCTATGTCTTTCTATTTTTAGTAATTCACCTATAAACGCTTTAAAGCCCTGCCCCGTTTTAAGTATTGTAGCCCCTGATCACCGATACCCTGTCCAAGTGACGTAGGGCCCCGTAACGTATGTCAAGGCTCTGCCTAAATTCGTTGGGGTTCTGTCTAGTGACGTAGAGATAAAGTGGAATTGGGTTACTATATTTAAGTGTGAGTGCACTATATATTTTATCAAATCACCCAGGAGTGATACCCAAAATATAACCACCCTCCTAAAACACCCTTGACACCTTACACTTTCTAAAATACACCCCGTATGTAAAAACCGAGCCCGTGATACAATAGAGTATTTAAATAAAATATAAAAGTTTAAATCTAGGGCTGAGGTGGGCCGCGTGAACCCACCCCAACATCTCACGCGGGCCGTATGAAAGTATGGACCGGACTCCGTTGATTTCTTTAAGTTGAAGCGGGCCGCGTAAGTGTTCTCTATAGTTAACGCGGGCCGCGAGCGTCTTAAGTTGTGGCGCAGCCCTGAGCTGACACGTGTCGATATCGTGTCGAACCTAGTTGATGACCCAGCTAAGCTACTGAGTTGACTAGAGTCAACGCGGGCCGCGTAAGGCTTTGCCTTACCTTACGCGGGCCGCCTGAAAGTCGAATTCAGCATGTATAAATAGATGGCATCGGATCTCATTTCAGTTCGCTCACAATTTCATTCTCAATCTCACTTTCTGAATTAGAGGCATTATACTCGGGTATTATACCCCCTAATTAGCGAGGTTCTGCTCCGTTGTAAGTATTATAACCCAAGTTTCATAATAGATACGCTGCCCAAATGATTTAGGGTTCCGTAACAACTGTCGTGGTTCTGCCCGACGTAGTTGTTGGAATGCCGTCTCGGGGAGGGTATTATTAATATTTTCAAAGGGTTATGATACTAACCAATGTACATTTGTATAAATTATAGATTATACCCAGGAAATCCTTACGAGAAGCCTAAGATAGCCATGTGAGTTTATCCTCTTTTTGTTAATGTTTTTGGAATGTTTTACAAAACCTTAAATGTTTTACAATGAAATTAAGCGGTGATTGAGTCTTTGTAGTTCTTCAATTACTGCCGGTATTATGGGGTTTTGTATACAAAATTTACTACGAGTAGTAGTAAGTCTGAATGACAGTGCATTACCATTGGACAACGAGTTCGCCAATGGGTAATTTGACCATAGCCATAGATTCGGTCGAGTGGCAAATACTGAATGAGTAATTGTGTAGAAATAAACAATGTGATCGCTCTCAATACTGTTTTAATTGATAAAATGTTTCTTGATTAAACTGGGATTCACTCACCAGTATTTCCCGCTAACAAATGTTTTTAAAACACGTTACAGGTAACACAATGTGAACAGCCAATTAGTGAGAAGCCAGCTGGAGAGCACTGAAGGCTTGGGAAAAATGTGGCTATAAAAGTTACCTAATAAACGATATTTTAAATTCAATAAAATAGGGTTTGTCCCTATAAATGTATTGTTACAAGAAACTTGGGTTTTTGCCCATGTGATTATTAATATCAAATAAGGTGGTTTTACTCTGATAAAATATTTCCTAACTACGGTCCTGATGTAAATTCCGCTGCGAGACTAAATAAACTGATACCACCAAAATCTGTGATCACGTCCGCCCGTTCCCGGGGATCAGGGATCGGGGGTTGTGACAGTTTGAACCGTATCTTTCTTTAAAACTAACCGGTCTAAGTTTAGGCTTAATTAAAGACCCGTTAGGATTCTAATAGGTTATTATAAACCTTCGTTCCAGAATAGGAGCCCAGTAAAAGCTATCTGTACTTGCTGATTTGATACGGCTGGGATTGAATATTATATTTAGCTCAGGTAAATACTTTTAACTTATTTTCCCTTATACGGGCTTGGGGTACGGTATATAAAATACCGCTTGGTCGGGCATTCGACCTTAATTGTTTGGTGGTTAAGTATTATCGAGATGACCCGTTTAAAAATACGTTTTGTTTGCTTAACGCCTTTGGGGGGGTTAATGACCATGTCTCGGATATCCTTGGCATCATTTTACGAAATGGCCACGATCTAAGCGCGGAGTGTAGGCGTACACTCGTCAGTGCATAAATAAATTATGTGGTGTGTCTATTGATCTTTAACCCGGCACGAACCGGGCTACTGAACGCATAAGAAACATGTAATCCTTTTACAAGTTTTTATATATATAAATAATTATCCCAAGTAATAAAAGTTTGTGCCACGTGCATTCAAATCAATTTTTATTAAACATTTTCAAAATGAGTCAGTTAATTGTATTTATCAGTGTAAACTGACGTATTTTTCCCAAAAAGGTTAAGTGCGGGTACTACGCGAACTAGGCTGGCTACTCCTAGCATCAATAAAGAGTCTCGCAAGCTTAAGATGCCTAAAGTCTGTTGAACTACTGTTTCCATTTTATTTTGATCCACCTGTGGATAAACTTTCGACTGTTGTGATACTTGATATTACAATTTATTAAAGTTGAAATACATCTATCTTTTGCTTCCGCTGTGCATTTAAATATTGTGTTGTTTGACTACAATGTTACCAACCACGTCACGATACTCCCCACCGGGCCCACCGGTAATACGTGGAAAGTCGGGGTGTGACAGGTTGGTATCAGAGCCATAATTGAGTGAATTAAACACTAGCCTTTTGTGTTTAATCTCAATGACACAATTGCACATTCCTAAATTTTCGAGTCTAGACAAAGAACATAGGAATAATCCAAATTGTTTTTAATTTTATCTTTGTCCTTTATATTTCTTGTTGTATCTTTTATTGTGTTGACAGGAAATATGCCGCCAAGATTCAGACGAGGAGGATGAGGCAAGGGGCCAATCACCGCCCCCAATGATCACGAGGCCGGACTTTTGCACCGACGAACTTCTTCCACTACAATGAGTGCGGAACCGCAAGGAGTATGGAGGACCCCTGCGGAACCCGCTAGACGGTCTGTTTCGCACAGCTCAACGCCTCCTTACCGTCATTCATTTGGGCCGCATTCGGAAAACGAGCCCGATAACCCACAGCCTTCGTATATACCTCTCCAGCGATCCCTTTCGCACAATTCCTTTGGCAACCCTACTCATGTTTTTCAGGGCCGGTTCAACCCGGCAAACTATATACAAGAACCAGTGGGTTTTAACCCATTGGGACCGGAGGACCACTTCTCAGAAGACAATGCCATGGACATGGACGAGGACACGGATCCCGTCAAACCTGCAAGCGGTACACCCAACCACCCTATCGAGATCTCTGATGGATCTTCTTTTCACGGATCACCCTACGGTGGTCCGGACAGTTACCAAGCACGGTTTAACCAACATGAATGGTACTTCACACCTTCTCACCATTCACCACCTCACCAACAGCAGCAGCAGGATCTCTCTGGGGATTCACGTTTCGTGGCTGTCACACCACCGCCTCCACCGCCGCCAGTTCTTCAAGCACCTCCAGAACCGCCAAGGCGTAGGAGAACGGGCACACGTATGTCTGCGCAAGCAGGGGATTTTCACTTCAGCTCTCCCCATCACTCCAGTGGCAGTCACTACCCGCCACTGCATGAAGACCCACAGATGGGTGGGCTCTCGAACCAAATTCCAGAGGTTAGTTCGGCACCAGTTGCACCTCAGCCGCCACCAATGGGTTTTGGTAACCCGATTCCTACGTACACTGGGTCAACAGCGTACAACCCGTTTGAGCAGCCGGCTCACACAAACTATAACTTTGCTGAAGACCCTTACCAAGTGGCGTCAAACTACCTCGCCATACATCCTGAAGGACCCTATGGAACCCCTTGGGGAATGGGATATCCAACTCATGGGTATCAAGTACCTGCACGACCTCCGATTCGGCAGCAGTCGTAGCCACCTCGATTTTCACCACCAGAACAGGAGGAAATCCTCCAAAGACTAAGTCGGGTAGAGCATGAGTTCCAAGAAGAATGCAGGAACAACAGGGGTTTCCTCAAGGGCCTGGCGAGCTTGCTAAAGGGGAAGAAGAAGAGAGATCATTAAATCCCTGTATGTATTGTTGTACTCCCTACCTTTCAATTAAGTCCCTGCGTGGACATTCATCTTTGTATTTAGTCCCTGCGTGGACATCTATGCTATGTATTTAGTCCCTGCGTGGACATCTATTTTAGTACTTGGTCCCTGCGTGGACTTGTTTTTCTGGTATAACCCCTGCGTGGGTAATTTGTCTATTAAAAGTCCCGTTTAGGGCGATGTGTAATCCTCTTTATAATTAATGGAATGTTAAGTTTATAAATTTCATTTTTGTCATTTTATGCATAAATATATTATACATGAAATAAATGAATCAAAAATCATTCCTTTTAAAATAATCTGCCTATTAAATGTTAATTAAGAATCTTAAAGGTATAACCTAGACTGCGTGTCATTATAAGACCTGGCCAAGATGGTAAGACCTGTTTAAAAGATTCAAATCCCTGTTGACATCTGAAACCATGTTAACGCTCCTGGCAGACGTGATTCGTTAAAATCACACACGTCATTCTTATTATAGGATTCTTCAAAAGATTCCTAACCCAACTTAATGATATATAAATCATGGGTTTAAATCATCAATTAAGATGATCACATGTTGACCATCCATTGGTAATGTAGTGCCTACGGGCTCTGCTCATTGTCATATAAGACAAAAGACAGTAGTAGTCTACGACTCCCTGTCAGAAAAAGGTAAAAGAACTATGTTCAAACCTTAAATGCCTTGATTCTCTGAAATCATGGCTCATGATTTAAAAAAAAATGTCCTTGTGACTAGGCCTTTTGTGCTACTAATAAAACTGTTATTGTTTTATAATTAGGTTAAATTATAATAGAAATCCTAAATAAATGTGAGTAACAAATTAACCAGATATGGCATGTGTTACCATGGTTAATGAATTGCCATAAAAAACAATTCCATAATAAACTCCCAAATAAATTAGTGTCACTGTCTTATGTAACAGTTAAAAAACTACAATGGCTGACTCTGACGAGATCAAAAGTCATCCTCTGGAGAATAATGAGAATGCTAGGATTAATATAACCAGGGAAGAACTCCGTACACTGATTGATACAGCTGTATCTAAAGCTATGGAGCAACAGTATAATGGATCTAGTGGGACTCGAAGTAGGACCCTATCTGCACCACATTCAAAGCCTAAGACTCATTCTGAGGCTCACAGCAAGCCACCACCCTCTAAAAAGGATGAGCCTAAGAAAGGTGATGACGATCGTCAGTCCACAAATCAGCAAAGTGTTCCATCTCAAAGAATCATGCTGAATCAAGGACCCCGTGATAAGGGTTGCTCCTACAAATACTTTGTTTCATGCAAGCCCAGGGATTTCACTGGGGAGAAAGGGGCTATAGACTGCATGACGTGGTTGGATGAAATGGACACAGTTGTTGATATCAGCGGATGCGCTGAGAAGGATGTGGTAAATTTTGTGTCTCAATCGTTCAAAGGTGAGGCCTTAGCTTGGTGGAGATCGTTGATTCAAGCTACTGGGAAGATCCCACTGTACAATATGACATGGGAACAATTTGTTACCCTCATCGGGGAGAACTACTGTCCTCAGCACGAGGTCGAAAAGATTGAGTCGGATTTTCTATCATTGGTAATGACAAATCTGGATTGCCAAGCTTACCTTACGAGCTTTAATACCATGTCAAGATTGGTTCCGTATCTGGTGACCCCGGAACCCAAAAGAATAGCTCGTTTCATTGGGGGGTTTAGCCCCAGAAATTAAGGCAAGCGTGAAGGCCTCTCGGCCAGCTACTTTCAGATCTGTAGCTGATATATCTTTGTCCCTCACACTGGATGTGGTCAGACAAAGATCGCTTCGGAACAAGGATGCCGAGAAAAGGAAACGTGAAGATGACAATTCACGAAGGTCAAACAAGAAGAACCGAGGAAATAGTGACCACAAGAAGGGGTCTGAATCTAAGAAGGATGGGCATCAATCTGGTGATAAGCCCAAGTGCAAAGTCTGCAAGAAACAGCTTGGTTCATAAGCTATCCAATTAATATGCATGATTCCGTTAATTGCTTAAATGTTGACCAATATGCCCTTTTGATCATAAAACAAGAATTTTGGATATATGAAAGGACAATAATCTTTGCTACTGATTTATAAACATGTCCCAAAAATTTCATATCAGTTAGAGGTCTAGATTAGGAGTTATGCTCAATAGCGCACTTAAAAAGCTTTTTGTTAATTAAACGGCGCAATTAGCATAAAGCCTATCTAAACCCAATTTTTGACACCAAACCTTTTACCCACTGATGTAATATAATATTTTGAGATTTTTAAAGATTTTTAACCTGCTCATAACCTAAGGTTATGGCGTTGATTCGGTAAATACCGATTAACCCTTTTTGTTTATAAAACGAGTTCTACATAGTATTTTGACACCAATCCACTTGCTACTGATTTTATATAATAAATAAAGTATTATGAACTTTATAACCTGATCAGAAAACTCAGATTTCCGGTATAACCCGGAAATCGCTTAAAATGGCTTTTAAAGCGTATTAAACGCATAGTTTAGGTTTAAAAACCATTTTGTCACATAAGACTTTTTACCAACTGATATAACCTGTCAAATTAAATTATTTTTCTGATTAATTCAGACCCGAATCACAGAAGTTTAATTAATCCCTTTTATAATCTTTAAAATGACCAAAATACCCCTACGGGGCTTATATTGAGATTAAACTCGTTTTGGGCATAATGGAAGGTATCCTACTGATATCACAACATATTTAAGGCATATTAACTTAGGAAACCTGTTCAGGACCTTATGGTTACCCGTTACGCTTCTTGCGCGTTCGGTTCGGTTTATGTAACTAGTTTACATAAATTAGCCGAAACGAGTCAAACCTTATCATTTTTATCTCAAAATCCAGAAGGTGTTTAGATTACCCATATTATACAAGTCTTCAAACTTGTTGGGACTAAAACACATTCTATTCCGGTATTCGCTTAATCGTGCGTTTGAACCGTATCTTTCTTTAAAACTAACCGGTCTAAGTTTAGGCTTAATTAAAGACCCGTTAGGATTCTAATAGGTTATTATAAACCTTCGTTCCAGAATAGGAGCCCAGTAAAAGCTATCTGTACTTGCTGATTTGATACAGCTGGGATTGAATATTATATTTAGCTCAGGTAAATACTTTTAACTTATTTTCCCTTATACGGGCTTGGGGTACGGTATATAAAATACCGCTTGGTCGGGCATTCGACCTTAATCATTTGGTGGTTAAGTATTATCGAGATGACCCGTTTAAAAATATGTTTTGTTTGCTTAACGCCTTTGGGGGTGTTAATGACCATGTCTCGGATATCCTTGGCATCATTTTACGAAATGGCCACGACCTAAGCGCGGAGTGTAGGCGTACACTCGTCAGTGCATAAATAAATTATGTGGTGTGTCTATTGATCTTTAACCCGGCACGAACCGGGCTACTGAACGCATAAGAAACATGTAATCCTTTTACAAGTTTTTATATATATAAATAATTATCCCAAGTTATAAAAGTTTGTGCCATGTGCATTCAAATCAATTTTTATTAAACATTTTCAAAATGAGTCAGTTAATTGTACTTACCAGTGTAAACTGACGTATTTTTCCCAAAAAGGTTAAGTGCGGGTACTACGCGAACTAGGATGGCTACTCCTAGCATCAATAAAGAGTCTCGCAAGCTTAAGATGCCTAAAGTCTGTTGAACTACTGTTTCCATTTTATTTTGATCCACCTGTGGATAAACTTTCGACTGTTGTGATACTTGATATTACAATTTATTAAAGTTGAAATACATCTATCTTTTGCTTCCGCTGTGCATTTAAATATTGTGTTGTTTGACTACTATGTTACCAACCACGTCACGATACTCCCCACCGGGCCCACCGGTAATACGTGGAAAGTCGGGGTGTGACAAGGGGGTTGGGGCTATGCTTGAGCGATGGGAGCGAGCCTGGGAAAGAGAGATGGCGGTGTTGGTAGAGGAGTTAGCCGCGGAGCTGAAACGCCAGAGGGAGATTGACTCTTTTTCCCAAAAAGATCTGGACATGATGTATGCTGATTATGGAATGGCGTCTGATGATAACCAGTGGTTGGCTAAGGAGAAGCATTGGTTGATCACCGAAGGCTGTGGAACCTTTCTTACTGCCGTCTCTCAATCGGAGGAGTTCAAGAGCGGCCTTGAGCAGGTGTATAGGGCTCACCGGGACGTTGGGTACCAGGCAGGGCTGAAGGATGGGTATACTTACTCTGCTCAGGGTCTGGGCAGGAAAGAAACTCCGCTTTACAATTCCAAAGCTAAAAAGCAGCTATCTAAGTTGGACAAGGAGTTTGGGGGTAAGACCCCGGCCCTTCTTGAGAAGATCCTGGAGCACCCCATGATATACATCGATGAATTGAAAACCCTGTTTTCTTCTGCTAGTCCCTCGTCTCCGAAGTCTTTGTCTGGGGATGGCTCCCAGTAATTTTTGAATACTAACCCACTTCGATATGGTT